>CM062813.1:829275309-829875309 GCA_031772625.1 Pinus tabuliformis
TATTTCGACAAAGGAGAAGATGCTGACATTTTGACAAAGGCATTGTCAAAGTGTAAATTCGAGTCCATAGAGATAGGATGGGGTGCAGATAATCCCTTTCTTGTTGAGAGGGAGTGTTGAAATGTGGCAAGAAGAATTTTCCAATTTAATTTGTCATTGAATTAAATTGTGAATTAAAATCGAATTTAGTCTTAGAAACTACTTGGAAGTAATTAATTAAGTTATTTTGACTTAATTAGTTGGAGAAATTCAAGTTAGAAGTCTTTCTGAAGTCATGCAAGAGTTATCCATTAAATTAAAGAGATAAGTCTTAAATTAAGGACATAAGATTGAGTTATATTTGAGTTGTAATTACTTAACTCAGTTTACTGAGTCAAGTCTAGTTAAATTAGTTCCAAACTGTTTAAGGAACTAATAGAGAGTTAACAATCAGTTGATGCATGCATGCACTTAACTAATGTACTCCAGTTAACTGAAGATTCCCTCATCAGAAACTCATGCATGTCTACTCTGAGGAAGAACCAGTTGAGATTAAAGTCAAGGATAGTGTACTATCAGTTGCATGTGTTTTCCTATAAAGAAAACTCATGCATGTAGTAAAAAATCATTCATTAAGGATTGCGCAATTTTGACAATGTGTGAGACTAGTTCCACTTGGTTGAAGGAGAATCATCCCAGAGGAACAACACAAGGAAATAGGAGCTTGGAGGGTAGAGAGGAAGGCTTAAGTGAAGCCAGGATTTCCTGTGAGCATCTGTGAAGATTGTACTAAGAGCTGGCTAGCTGTGAGAGCTAAAGATTTGTATAATTCCTATGTATTTCCACCTTGCATGATAATACATATAATGGGGTTTTTAGTTGAGGCTTTCCCTAAAGTATTTTCATGTGTATTGTGCGATTGATTCTTCTTCTTTTGGTTATATTGTTCAGCTCGATCTTAAGCTTCCACAAATTGATAGTAGGAGTAGGCTATAGTATTCTGCTTTGATTTATATTGCATTATCGAGTTAACCTACATAACAGATTTTCTACACTCCACACCTACACCATACACTTGGTAGATGTTCCAAGTTCCCAAAGATGCCTCCCGCTGAAGAGGGAGGGATTACATCATCAACCTAGCCCTTACAGATGTCTATAGGCATTTTCGATCCACTTGGAGACCCATGAGGATGTCCTTGTGCCCCCACACCCACTTGGGAGAAACCACAGGTTCATGCTTGGAAACCAAAGGGCCAACCCTTGTCCCACTATGTTGCCAGTCTAGTTTCACATCATGGCACCATTTAGACCTTATTAGGCCTCCTCAAAGTCCCAAGGACTTACTATGTTCGTCATTTTTCCCTCTTGAGGAGCTTACCTTTACATTATTGAGCTATATGGTGGGCTTGTCATGAAAAGTATTGATATTATGCGCATCATTTTATTTTAGGGGCCCAAGTAGGCCAAATTAGCTAGATAAAATTCATTAGAAAGTATATAAATAGAAGTGAGATTATTCATTTTGATTATCATCACTTGGATTGGGTTATTTTTTGTTGTGATATTTTTGATATCCCTTTTGGAGGACGAGTTTGGATGTTAAGGATGAATTTTAATGTTTGGATATTTCTCTCTTGTCTTGGAGCTTCATTATTGGTATAATTTGATGATTGGACATACTATTTTTATACATGTAAGTACTCTTTTAATTATTATTATTGTCATTTACTTTTGTCACATGAATGTTGCTAGGATTTTCGCTATACAAGTATGAAATTTACTGCTGCTCTATACCAAATTGTGGGAATTTTTGTTCTTTAAACATTGCATCATGTCATGGCCCATGTATGAATGGGTGAATTTTCCAAGAGATAATTTATGTTAAATACATCTCGATAACTTATAATTTATTTCAAATTGAAATATAAAGTACTTGCAATAGTTTTTCTCATGCTCTAAATGCCATGAGAAGTTGTTGAAGGCCACCTTGATTGGGTGAATTCTTCCCAAAATATAAATTCCCGTTGACTTCATCTCTCTCAAAGGGCAAGGCACTAATCCTCCGTAGGTGATAATTTTCAATGCTTATTCTTTTCACCTCCCTCTTTTTCTAGGCATAGCCTAGATAGGTCACCTAGGGCATCAATTATCTCACAAACTAGCCTTCCAAACACTTTTATTTTTGGTCCACATCTGTGGTGAGGTTTTCTTAAGAGGCCCTCCAAATTTGAAGCAAATCCGGCGATGGTATATCGAGATATAATAATCCCTAGCTCAAGGACCATTTCTTGCCCTAGGTTTCCCTTGGCTAGTGTCCTCATTAGGATCCTTGAATTCAAACTTCAAAGAAAACCTGTCCTTTGATCCTCTTATCCTCCCTAATTAGGTCAAATCCGTATTTGGGTGATCAACTCCATACCCTTGACCTAATTTTGGGTCTGCTTGGTTTTTTATGGTCCCACATCCTATTGACGCCAATTCCTTAAAGACCACACAAAGACCAATTCTCCATAAGGATTTCCAACCCTAGGACTCATCTTTGCAAGATATATTACCAAACCCTAGCCTTGAGAATGCCCTTATCCCTTCTTAGGGAGTATAACACCTTGCTTCTCGAGCAAGAAATCCATATGATTAATTTTATCTTGTGAATAGGCCTCAGGAATCACTCCTTGTCCTCTCATTGTTCCATTCATCTAGTGATTACCTTGTATACTTGGTCTCCTCACATCAATGAAAGTCCATAAAGAGTAGGGAGCTTTAGTTGAGGTGACAATGGGCTATCACTCCATTGTTTCCCTTAACCTAGTAGTTGCTTTATAAGATCCCCTCTTAGGACCCCTGCTAGTTTGAGCAGTAACAAGATAGAGAGAAAAACAAGGAGGGATGGAGGTAGATATAGATATAGATGGAGGGGGGAGAGAGGCAAGAAGGTTTCTTGAACTATATACATTGATTTCAGTGTATATGGTGAGTTCTAATCCTATTTTATTACTTGCACTGAAAGCAGTAAAATGAAGGAGAAGGGAGAGCAGGAATGAAGAGAGAGAGATGTAGAGGAGTGAGAGAGGGAGAGAGGGAGAGAAGGGTAAGAGAGAGAGATGGAGACACAAATATGGAAGGGGGGAAGAGGGGGAGAGAGAGAAGGAGAAAGGGAGGGAGATAATGATCGGGTTGGAGAGAAAAGAGAAAGAGAAAGAGTGATGGGGGGAGAGAGAAGGAGGTAAAAGATAAAGTGAGAGAGAGGAAGGATGAGATGGAGGAGGAGGAGAGAGGGAGAGACAAAGAGATGTAGTTGGAAGGGGATAGAGGAAGGGAAGAATAAGGAGACAGAGAGAGAAATATGGAGAGAGAGAGAGGGGGAGTGACATTGAGAGATGGAGAGAAGGAGAGAGGGAGGGAGATAGTGACAAAATTGGAGGGCGGGAGAGAGAAAGAGAGATGAATGAGGGGGAGAGATAGAGGGATTTGGGAGAGAGAGGAAGGAAGAGAGAAAGGACTTGAGCGAGATAAGGAGAGTGGGAGGGAAAGAGAGATAAGGAGAGTGGGAGGGAGGGAGAGGGAGGTAAGAAGAAAGACATAGAGAGAGAAAGGTGGAAAGAGAGGGAGGGACTAGTAAGGGAGATGGAGAGAGGGAGAGAGGAGAGTAGGAGGGAAGAGAGATAGACGGGGGAAGAGAGGGAGAGAAGGGGAATATAGAGAGAGAGGGAGAGGAAGAGGGAGGGAGAGATATATATATAGGGAGAAAGAGTGTGTATGTTTTAAGGGTCAATATAGAGACAGAAAGGGAGATAAATATATAGATGGAAGGCGAAGAGAGGGAAGAAAAGAGCGATAGAAAGAGGGAGAGACAAATATATAGATATGGAGAGACTGTGTGTGTGTGTGTGTGTGTGTTTTGGGGGGGTGAGATAGAGAGAGAAAGAAGGAGAGATGGAGGGAGATATAGATATAGATGGAGGGGGGAGAGAGGGAAGAAGATTTCTTGTACTAGATGCATTGATTTTAGTGTAAATGATGAGTTCTAATCCTATTTTATTGCTTGCACTAGATGCATTTATTTCAATGTATATGTTAATTCCTAATGATATTTTATTTATTGTAAGAGATGCATTGATTTCTAGAGAGTGATCATATTATCTATCTTTGTCCTGAGCATGAAGCACAGTGAGTGGTTCAGGTAAGTCATAAATCAATTATGTGATTTATCAAGAAAAAGCTATGCATAAATCATGAATCACATAAACCTACATTATGAAAGCCTGGTAAATTATTAAAACTACTATTCAATGTATATTTAATAATACCAGTAGCGACAATATTAAGAATTAATTCGTTGTCAAAATTTGTGATACCTAAAAATAAATGAAATAGATCTGTAGGATCAATCCTCTTGCAAACTATTGACAAGATTGTCTCCCTTCTTCATCACCAACCAATTACTAACAAACAATTGCATACACTTATAAAAATATAACAAAACAACTGTAACATTCACAAACATTACCATCCAAATCCAAACACACAAACCACTCAAGGCATCCAAACACAAAGATACAAACCATTCAAGACAAGCAACATAGACTAAATTAAAAAAGAGAACGATATGGACCAGCCTAGATACCTCTAATTGTAGATATATCATGTGCAAACCTTCTTTTTGAGGTGCAGAATTTGAAAAAAGATTACACCTCTAATGATTTGAGCTCTCTAGACATGATGGAGTTAGATGAATCTACAATAATTTTTAAATAAAACCCAAAAGAAGATTGCTTTAAGTTCAGAAAGATTTTTGTAAGCATAAGATTGGCCATTTTTGAACTGAAATCAGACTTTGATACCTGAACTACATGACCAGATATTGGCTACTGACCTCAACATTTGGTTGAAATTATACTTAGTGCTAACTTATTCGACTTATTCACATTCGGAATAAAAAGCAGGGAGGACATCACCATCCCGCGGGAAACACTTTGACAACAAAAAAAACCCCCCCAGACGATTTTCCCAACAGTCATTAAGAAGTGGGCATCCAGTTCTCCCAGTGAGAATGAGTTCAAATCATTCGCCTATTTCGTTGTTAGTAAAGGCCATGACCAAGTCAACAAACATTCTTGGTTCAAGGAACAGATGGCTGAGTGGTAGCATGGTCTTCAGTCTTGGAGGGGTTCAGGGGATACCTATGATCAGATTTCAACGTAAGATAAAATTGGTTAGGGGAAACCTTAAAATTTGGAGAGGAGAAATTTTTAGAAATATGGCGGAGGATAGGATGAATTTTTCTCAATAAAGGAAGAAAATACTGAGAAGAATAGATAATAATGAAAAGGACTGACAAATAAGCGCACAAAAAGTTAAGAAAAACAAGATGAAGATGAAATGTGCAGGTATTAGGTGACACTCGCTCAACTTGGAGAGTACCCACGCCCAATTCTACACTTTTAATCTGTTAAGAACCTGATACATATAAGGTTATAGATCAGTTGAGGAGTTAACAATCTCCTCAAAAATAAGATTTACAGACCAAATAAACTCACAATTTTAACTGGAGACAACAAACCACTAATAATTAAAAAATCTAAAAACTACTACATTTCTCCATTAATTTTAAATTAAGCAAGTTAGAGGATGAAGTTTATCAGGAGATAAAATTATGCAGACAACCGGAGGAAATTTTTTATGATATAAAATATAAAGTAGAATGGCTCAAAGAAAATGAAAAAACATTACTTTCTTCAATCAATATACCTTAGAACATAGATATCTGAACCGAATTTTTTATCATAAATATTGAGACGAAAATGCCTTGGAGGAGATCAATCAAGAAATAAGGTCTTGTTTCATAACTCTCTTCGCAGATCACTCTCTAGATATAGAAGAAGAGATAGCTGGAATAACTAGAAATACCCCATCTTTGGTCATGCAAAAACATGAGGAAGTGTTGATAAGGATGGTTGAAAAAGATGAATTTGAACAAACAGTGGAAGAATTAGCTAGTGGAAAGTATTTGGGGCCAAATAGATTCCAATAAAGTTCTATTAAAAGTTGTAAGATCTCACTGGTATGGAGGTCTGGGGTTAGTAGAAGATTCCAAAAATCCAGGAGAATTTTAGAAGAGCTGATTAAAAACTCCCAACTCTTATCCCAAAACAAGATGCAAAACTCCCCAGACAAATTTAGAACAACAGTATCGTGCAATAACAGATAAAAATTCATCTCATAACTAGAAGATAATATAACTAATCCCATTAGGGATCAGTTAACATCTAGGGAGCAAGGAGGATAGACAAATCTTGGAGGAAATAATAACGGTCCATGAATCCATCCACACGTTGAGTTCAAGAAGAAAAATTTGAATAATAATTGACCTCAACATGTCAAAGGCTTATGATCGCATGAATTGGGATTTCCCCCAAGCGATACTACAAGCCTTTGGATTTGAAATGGATGGTTAAACTAGATTCTCTAGCTGGCAAGGATAACTATTTTCTCAAATTTACAATGGCTCTCCACTCTATTGGAAATAATAATCCCAACCACCGCAATAAACAGTCGGACAACAGCCATACTTGTCAGACGTACTTTCTTGCAGGTTGTGTCTTTGCTTGAACACATTTTTGCAGGTCGTCTCAGCGTGAAGATAGAAGGACCAAAGCCAGCCGCGAACCATACAGAAACTCAGAAAAGGCATTTAAAGAACTTATGTACTTAGATAAACAAATATGGGCAAGCATTAATTCAACAACCTCACCCACATTCCAGGAACACCTGCGCGACTCTGATCACACTCAACAACAACATCAAAATTAATTTCGCTCTGTCATGAATTAAATGTAAAAATTCTCTGTTGAGTTATATATGAATGTAAAAGTCATTTTTTAATAGGCTAGATAGGGTAGAAGAGTAAGACGGTGTGGAAAGGTTAGAGAGAAAATAGAAAAAGAACGCAAGTCTCTGTGGAGAAAATTGTGGAGCAATTTTTGGTGGACGCGTAACACAGTAACTATGTTTTACTGTGTAGTGTTGCGCATAAGTTTAAATAACTGTAATTTTTATTTTACCTGATGAATGAGCGGCAATCTGATGTAAATGTATTTCATGTTTTAGAATTCAATACTAAGTTTATTGTATTGCTCCAAAACCTACTTCCTCATTTTGTGGTGAGCAAATATTATTCATAAGTGTCTAAAATAGTTGCGCGGTTGTGCAATATTCAACCCTGGAAAATATTCTCGCGGTGGGCGAAGGTAGCTCCACGAAATCGACCTCGCGGTGCGCAAACCTAGTTTCGTGAAAATAGCTTCACAGAAGTCACAACTCTCTGCCTCTCCCGTCCTCGAAAAAGAAAATCAAATTCGCAAAATATTTCCAACATGGTATCAGAGCAGGTTAAACTTTGTTAGTGTAAAAACAAGTGTTTTCACTAACAGTAAAAATTGTTTTTGAGCGCACATTGTTTTTAGCATATTTACCAGTAGGTAGAAAGTTTGTTTTTACACTCAGAAATGGAAAGATCAAGCACAAGCTTGACTAATCCTCAAATACCTCAGTTTAATGGCAAAAATTATGATTATTGGGCTATTACAATGAAGGCCCTGTTTTCTTCTCAAGACATTTGGGATTTGGTGGAGAATGGTTTTCAAGAACTAGCAGATGCAGCAGCATACAATGCCTTATCTCAACAAAAAAGAGATGTGTTAAGGGACAACAGGAAGAAGGATTCAAAATCCCTGTTTTATATCTTTCAAGCAGTTCATGAAAGTATTTTCCCAAGGGTTGCAGCAGCAACGAAGTCCAAGCAAGCATGAGACATCCTCCGAACAGCGTACCAAGGCATGGCAAAAATCAAGACAACGAAGCTGCAAATGTTGAGGAGAGATTTTGAAACACTTTGTATGAAAGAGTCTGATAATATAGACTCTTTTTTTACACATGTAAGTGGGTTGGTTACTCAAATCAGGTCTCATGGTGAGACACTTGAGGAAAGAAGAATAGTTGAGAAAATTTTGAGAAGTCTACCAGTGAGGTTTTAGGTCATTGTTGTGGCCATAGAAGAGACAAAGGATCTCTCATAGTTTTCCGTGGATGAGCTTAATGCATCATTGATTTCTCATGAACATAGACTAAACAGAGCAACAAACTCCTCATTGGAGCATGCCTTCAAGACACAAGTATCATTTGGTCAAGGTTGAGGCAAAGGAAGATCATATGCTAGAGGAAGAGGAAGAAGCCCATACAGAGGTGGAAGAAGTAGCCCTTCAAGCTCAAATGGAAGAGGTAACAACCAAAATCCAAGTCAAGGCCCAAGCCAAAATCAAGCACAAGGTCAGAGGTATGATCAATCTCAAGTTCAATGTCATTACTGTAAGAAGTATGGTCATTATGCAAATGAATGTAGAAATAAGCAATATGATATTGGTAACAAACCAAGTGTAAATTTCACAAGAGAAAATCAGAACCATGATAATGTTATCACAAAACCTTGGCCTGATAGGTTACTGATTAGGAAGGCCTTGTGTAACTCTTTCAAACCTACTTTTGGTTGAGGCTTAGCCTCCTCAACCTGAGAGGGCTCTCTCAAAGGATTAATGATATTGATAATGGATTAGATGGCTAACTCTATTAAACAAATGAAGAAGTGTAAGTGGTTGAAACACAATCAATAAACATCCATTGGGCTTATGGAGTCAGAAAAGCTTAGTATGATAACAGTATCAGCTAAACATGGAAGTCAGGGCATCAACAGTTCAATATATAAGTTAACACATAGAGACATGTAGGAAAACACAGTCCATAAATGTATGAAGGAAGTTAGAGCATGTCAATGAGTTCTAAGTATCATACATTCATACTACTGCACATAAGGAAATAAGGACAAACATAAACAAGCCACCATTGAACTCCTTCTGAATCTTGAGAAGTAAAGCCAAAGTATGCATTCATAAAAACATAATCTTCTACAATGGCACAATATGAGTCTTTCTCTGAAAATTTCCAACCCCTTGTACATCAGCTCTTATGCTATATATAGAGCTTTTTACATAACTGAGATTCCTCCCCCAGCATGAGGGGAACTCGAATTCTTCCCATGATGACACCTATTAACATTTAAAACTAACTAATAAATACAACTGACTACTAACTAGCAATTTTAGAGACCTAAGACAATTAGGATTCTAACTCTTCATCATGTTGGTAGTAGCATTAAATACAATCCAAATTCATTCTTTGATAGATGGCCTTCTTCAGTTTAGCTTTGGTAGATGTTTGAAACTACATGCTGGCCCTTAATGTCTCATCTCTCAACTGCTCCTGGCAAGTAGGAAACTGCCCTTGTTTTTCTGCTTTTGGTCTCCAAAAGGATATTCGAAATCAATTATCCATGTTGTTCTTCTTTGATTACACAGAAATGTATTGGACTGTTGTGTTCTTCATGTACTATAGACCTTTCCCATATACATGTGTGAGGACAAAACCTCTTCAAAGCTGTTTGAAATATCATGAACCATACTAACTGTGATCATTTTATAACAAATAGCTTAGATTTCATATATATCTTTCCTTCACTTGTTTTGCCCTTGCTGGATGCTTGTATTTTGTAAATGATCTTTTTCTGAAACTCCCTTTCAAAAATATTTCCCTTTGGTCACTCAAAATTGGTCGACTGAGTTATATTATGCAGCAACAACAGTTTCGTAGCGCGCTACGAAACTGCTGTGTAATCACAAAAACACAGTTTTAATACCAAAATTTGATGATCCTGAGCCTCTTTATATTGAAATGTCCTTTTCAACTGCCTTGAAGCTATTCAAAACTGAATGGAAATGCATCATTCTTCAAGAAAAACTGCAACAAGGTAAATCATCAAAATTTGGGACATAGTGATTTCCTTAAGGAAATCTTTCCCACTGGTTTAGTCGTATCTTCAAGTCCTCGATTTGCCTCTTCATGATTCTGATCCCAGCTCCCAGTCTTGTATTAACCTTTCTGATGAATTTTGCTTCCTTTATTGCAGGGACTGACCAGGTGTAGTATTGAGCATGAAAGTCTACCACCTCGGGTATTGCAATTGTTTTGTCTTCCCACGGAGCCTCCATTTTGTTAAAATGAGCTTCTTTAATTGCATGTTTCCTTGAAGCTTTTCGAAAAACCTCCAACAGCCAACCTATTTGAAGGCTTGTTCAACTTCGTCATTATTTAGGATGCTGTCTAACCCTCAAGTTCATTCCTCAAGCACCTGCCCGACCTATGTTCTTTTCTCTCTGCAGAGCCCTCCATGAACTCCAGCAGAATGAAAATTTGAAAGACTGGCACTGTCTCACACTTCGATCACTGCCTCGCTTGATCTTTAAGAAATTCAAATTGAAAGGCTGCTCAATTCGTTCCTCATGCATGAACCCAATCATAATGATGAGTATGACAACTTGGCTCTTTTTGAAACTTGCAATCTGAGTGTACCAAGACATTTAACAACCTTAATGATGAGGATAAGCGGTTGAATGTGATCGGCGAAGTGTATGGACTGACCACTGATGATGTAAGAATAACAGATTTTGACAGATACGACAACTAGACAATATTTGTTACGATCTACATGAATCCCCGATTTCGTAGCGCAGCGAGTGCAAAATCTGGGTTTTGTGCTACGAAATCACCTAGATTGAATTTTTGCGCTACGAAATCACCTAGACAGTTTTGTAGCGCATAAGGACTTTGAAACAAGTTTCTACATATGATGTTCATGTGAAATATGAGACCAATGATAGATTAAAGCAGAGAATTGACCCCTTTTGACATACCAACAAGACTCTTAACAAGACTCCTATTCAAAATCTTAGACTCTAAAACAAGACCCAAAACTAACACCAACCCTTTTTCTTTGAAATCTTTTCAGTGATAACAGATAGCATGTTTTTAGCTTGTAATGTAGCACAAGAAAAACAGAGTGATATATGGTCTCTAGATTCAGGGTGTAGCAACCACATGTCAAAAAACATAGAAATTTTTTCTGATCTAAATGAAAGTGTGAAATCTCAAGTGACATTAGGAACTGATAGCAAAGTCTCTGTCATGGGAAAATGTAGAGTTAATATCCTAACAAAGAAGGGGCAGAAGAAATACATCTCAGATGTTTACTTTGTCCCTGGTCTGAAACATAATCTCATGAGCGTTGGACAGTTCATGCAAAAAGGCTACAATGTCTTCTTCAAAAATGATGTGTGCACAATTTTAGATAGGCCTCCAAACGGACAATTGATTGCAAAGGTTTTGATGACAGACAATAGAATGTTTCCCCTGAAGATAAGATCAGATTTGAAAGAAGGCGTACAAGCACAACTATCAATGAACTCACAAGAGGATGGAAGAAAAGGGACAACTGTCACCCAAGTGAATTTTCAAGCAGAGGTACAAGATGAAAACTGGTTATGGCACTTGAGATTTGGACATCTCAACTTTGGAGGTTTGAATTTGCTTCATAGAAAAGGCATGGTGAAGGATTTACCACTCATATAAAAACTAGACAACATATGTGAAGGATGTATCTTGGGCAAGTAACATAGAGAGACATTTCCAGCAGGAAAGTCACTAAGGGCAAATGCACTTTTGGAGATTGTCCACTCAGATTTATGTGGATCAATGCAGACACCATCAATTGGTGGTAGTCACTATGTATTGACATTCATAGATGACTACACAAGGAAGACATGGGTCTTTCTCCTAAAACAGAAAAGCGAAGTGTTTGAGTGCTTTCACTAATACAAGGTTCTTGTTGAAAAGCAAAGTGGACACTACATCAAAGTTCTTAGGACTGACAGAGGTGGAGAATACATCTCAAATAACTTCCTTCAATTTTGCAAGGAGCATGGAATTCACAAGCAATTTACGACAAGATATACACCGCAGCAAAATGGTGTGGCAGAAAGGAAGAATAGGACCATTATGGAGATGGCAAGGAGTATGTTAAAGGCAAAGCATTTGCCAAATGACTATTGGGCTGAAGCTGTTGCTTGTGCAGCATATATCTTGAATAGATGTCTAACCAAAAGTGTCCAGAACATTGTTCCCGAAGAGGCATGGAGTGGAAGAAAACAAAATGTCACTCACATGAAAGTTTTTGGATGTGTGGCTTATGCACATGTCCCGAATGAGTTGAGAAAGAAGTTGGCAGCAAGGGGGAGAAATGCATATTTGTTGGATATAGTGATGAATCCAAGGCATACAAGCTCTACAATCCATTAACCAAGAAGGTCATAATCAGCAGGGATGTGCAGTTCATAGAAGAGGAAGCATGGGATGGAAGTTTAGAAAAGACAGTCAATGTCAAATCATGCATACCAAATGAGGATAGAGAGGAATTAACAGCAACAAGTAATTCCTCAACAATGACTCCCTCTACTCCTATTCAAGCGCAGCAAAGTAGGCAGCAAGCAATGCCGTCAACAAATAATATGACAGTTTCGCACATGCAAGCAAGTGCTTCTCCAAGCACACCGCGAAGCGCGACACCAAGTGACATGTCAAGCTCATCTTCAACAAGCACACGAAGGCCAAAATTCATAAATTTAAATGAAATTTATGAGCAAGATGAAGTTGATAGTGGCACAGGTCTGAATTCTTTATTTGCATTATTTTGTCATGTAGATGACCCAATCCACTTTGAAGATGCAATCAAAGAAGAAAAATGGGTTGTGACAATGGAGGAAGAAATAGAAGCAATAGAAAGGAATGACACATGGGAGTTAGTGAGCCTTTCGAAAGGAAAACATGTCATTGGGGTAAAGTGGGTCTACAAGACCAAAAGCAACATTGAGGGAAAGATTGAAAGACACAAAGCAAGGCTAGTTGTCAAAGAATATAAGCAGCAGCATGGAAGAGATTACACAGAGATGTTCGCGCCAGTCACGCGGATGGAGACAGTGCACGCAGTGGTGGCGATTTTCGCGCAACATAAATGGACAGTGTATCAGATGGACATAAATTCAGCGTTCTTGAATGGAGTGTTGAATCAGAAAGTGTATGTCGTGCAACCGCCTGGTTATGAGATTGAAGGCCAAGAAGACAAAGTGTATCAGTTGAAGAAAGCTTTGTATGGGTTGAAGCAAGCACTGCGTGCATGGTACAACAAGATAGATTCTTACTTGTTGGACAATGGTTTCGACAAATGTGACGGTGAGCCTACTCTCTACATCAAAGAGAGCACAGGTAAGATTCTCATTGTCGTCTTATATGTAGATGATTTGATCTTTACAGGCAATGATGATTTCCTCATCGCTGATTTTAAACAAGTAATGAAGAGTGAGTTTGAAATGACTGACTTGGGATTGCTAAGATATTTTATGGGCATAGAAGTGAAGCAAATAGAAAATAAAAGTTTTATCTCTCAAGCAAAGTATGTGGCAGAAGTTTTGGAGAGGTTTAAAATGCATAACAACAAATGCGCACCAACTCGAACTGTCATAGGGTTGAAGTTGAGTAAAGAAGATTGCAGCGGCAATGTCAATCCGACATTATACAAAAGCATGATAGGCAACTTGATGTATTTTACCGCCACTAGGCTGGATATAATGTATGCAGTAAGTTTGGTGTCAAGATTCATGGAGACACCCAAGGAGACACACTGGCAAGCAACGAAAAGGATTTTGAGGTATGTCAATGGGACAAACCAATATGGTGTTTTGTACACAACAACCAGTGATTTCAGGGTGGTTAGTTACACTGACAATGATTGGGCAGGCAGTGTCAATGACAGAAAGAGCACGTTAGGATATGTTTTTCATTTGGGTTCCGGAGCCATTTCATGGGCCTCTAAGAAGCAGCCAATAGTGTCACTGTCAGCAGCAGAAGCTGAATATGTCGCAGCGACAGCAGCAGTGTGTCAGGCAGTTTGGATGAGAAGGATGTTGAGGGATCTTCGTCATGACCAAGAGGGCGCGACAACTATTTTTTGCGGCAACACCTCAGCAATTGCATTGTCAAAGAATTCTGTGTTCCACAAAAGGACCAAGCATATTGATGCTAAATATCATTTTATTAGAGAGTTGATTAACAATGATGAAATTGTGTTGCAGCACTGCAAGTCACAGGAACAACTTGCTAATATTTTTACGAAGCCATTAGCAGGAGAAAATTTTGCTTATCTCAGAAATTGTTTGGGAATTGTCAATGGCGGCAGTCGTGATTAAGGGAGAGTGTTGGAAATAATAATCCCAACCACTGCAATAAATAGTCAGACAACAACCACACCTGTCAGACGTACTTTCTTGTAGGTTGCGTCTCTGCTTGAACACATTTTTGCAGGTTGCGTCTCAGCATGAAGATAGAAGGACCGAAGGCAGACACAAACCATACAGAAACTCAGAAAAGGCATTTAAAAAACTTATGTACTTAGATAAACAAATATGGGCAAACATTAATTCAACAACCTTGCCCACACTCCAGGAACACCTGCCCGACTCTGATCACACTCAACAACAACATCAAAATTAATTTCGCTCTGTCATGAATTAAATGTAAAAATTGTCTATTGAGTTATATATGAATGTAAAAATCATTTTGTAATAGGCTAGATAGGGTAGAAGAGTAAGACGGTGTGGAGAGGTTATGGAGAGGTTAGAGAGAAAATAGAAAAAGAGCGCAAGTCTCTATGGAAAAAATTATGGAGCAATTTTTGGTGGGTGTGTAAAAACGCAGTTACTATGTTTCACTGTGTAGTGTTGCACGTAAGTTTAAATCACTGTAATTTTTATTTTACTTGATGAATGAACAACAATCTCATGTAAATGTATTTCATGTTTTAGAATTCGATACTAAATTTATTGTATTGCTCGACAACCTACTTCCTCATTTTGTCGTGAGCCAATATTATTCATATGTCTCTCAAATAGCTGCGTGTGCGATATTCAACTCTGGAAAATAGTCTATTTCCAACACTCTCCCTTCCCTCCCATGCCGAAACAGGAATTTGATAAGGGGGCTCTATTTCTCCCTCCTCTTTATTCTGCGCTGAAGGTTTCGGTAGATAACTCGAACCAATCAATGACCAGCATCACTTGCACGGTATCCCTTACAGTGAGGCGGACAACCCCCTTTCACATCTGTAGTTCGTATATGATACCTTGCTTATGAGAAAAACAACAATCTATTAAGCGAAGGAATTCAGATTTATTTTGGATTCTTTCCTTATGTTTTCAGGGGTCAAATTAAACAAAGCCAGGTCTCATATATTCTTCTTCAACATGGAAGATGTCCAAAGAAATATAGGAAGGTTGTCGGGCTTTCATGTATGCTGTCTTCTCCTCCCAATATGGGCCCACGCCTGACTGAAAACATAGGCAGAAACATCTCGACTGTCTCCTAACAAAAAGATTGAAATTGAGAGGTAGGCTCTCTACATGAACCTATCGTTATCCTTCTTCAGCGGATTGATTTTTTAGAATTAATTTTATGTAGAAAGTCAGCCCTGAGAAGGTCATAGAATCTACTCAGAAGTCCAAAAAAATTCCCTAGGGAATGGGCTAAAGCAAGAAAGGAAGTGGGTTTTATCGGTTTAAAACGTCCTTCCTCTTGATATAGGATGACTCAACATCTGGGACAGTGGGATGTTAACATAAACTTATCTCGAATGCAAACTCGAGCAGCAGACGGGCATGAATCAAAGTTCACTGCTCCATGCCCTATTAAATGCCCCAAACCTGCAATTGAGATAAGGAAGCCCAGATGTCTATCCGATGATTTCTAACTCTTTGCTCGGAGGTGATACGACATTGACCAAAGAATAGAAAGGCACTCTGGGTAAATATGTGGAGATCAAAGTATGGAAGAACATATGATATGGATGCACCAAATGCTCCCAGGCTTCTTCATTTGGAACACTGTACGACAACACTTCCCACTCAATCAACAAAAAACATTCGAGAACATCAGGATCCTTCTTTCAGTAATACAAATTGGGACTCCATGACGCAGGACTTTGAGCTTCATCGATAGAATTGTAAGGTTGGAAGGTACTTGGAATATCTGCAATGAAGAGAGACACAGTTTCTTGTAGAAAGTTGATATTGGCCAACAAAACTAATAACTCTGAAAAAAGCCATCCTAGAACTTAGAAGAGGTCTTAGGAAGTTACAAAATCAGAGGAAAAAAACCATCCTACAAGAGGACCGAGGTCTTAGGAAATTACAAAGTCAGAGGAAATAAACAATTTGACCTTCTCAAATGGGGAATGAAAGGAGAACGTACATCTGAGGTCAAGAGGGCTTATGACCCTTAGCAATACAACCAACATGGCCTAGAGAAGGCATAGATAGAGGACAATCGAGAAGGCATAGATAGAGAGGACAATCATTTGGTTAGTTGCACAGAAAAAAGGAATGGAAGACTCTGGGGCCTTCCTGATATGGAGAAAAACGAATGGCAGAATCTACATTGGTGTACATAGAGACGAGCAACAAACATGGAAAGTGATACAATAAAATCTTCATGAAAGAGTGGATGTGGGAAAATTGGGAAAGGAGGAAATATAAGCCAATCAACGTTCTATTATCGAAAAATTTCTGATTAACAGGAACTTCAATTCTCATATCACACATAACCCTCTTGTTGGGCAAAATTCACCATCTAAATGGTCACCACAAAGTAAAAGGTATGTAAAACTCAACTTTGATGAAGCATCAAAGTGTAAACCTGGGGCTGCAGGCGTTGGTGATGCTATATGATGATCAGGGACTCTTGATTTACAGTTTTGCTTTGCAGGAGGATTGCAGAAGAAAAGGATACAGATAATTCGACTGAATTTGTTTCAACTGAGTGGTTTTCAAAAGTACTGGATATGGGGATAAAGAGATTCAATGATGGATGAGGTGTTCCAGGAGTATGTTAGGTGACTTTGTGTAGGATCTCGGTAAAACCTGGGGCAGTAACACAAAGGTCGAGCTTTTCTCGTATAACAAAGAATAAATAGCTATCAAATCTAGATAAATGCCCTGAATTCAGAGTCTGAGAAGGGTTAATAGGTCGACAAAATCATTAAATAAATGAATCTAAAAAAATTAATACCTATAAGAACAAATATAAAATTTGAGTATTTGAAAAAGCATGAAATTGATTTTTTTACAACTATATTATTTATTTTAAAAATTAGCATAAAAATTATTAATTATCAAAATAAATTATTAATTATATTTAATAGATAAATTCATACTTCAATTTCCAAACTTGGCTAAATCAATTTCCTCCTCAAATCCTACTTGTCACAATTCATATGCTTTCTCAATGCTCAAGTACGAAGCAGGCAGAAGAGGCAGAAGAGAATTGAACAAGAGGAAATTAAAGACAATATCTCCTACCCTCATGGAAATTTCTCATATATATACACACCTAAAACATTATATATATATATATATATATATATATATATATATTTCAAAGATTAGTTAATCCGTTCAAGCTTTGTTTGAGATGATGGACGGTATATTCCACCCATTATAATCATAATTTATTCTAACAATCCATGATACTCCATCATCCGAGCAGCTGAATTACCACACTCTATGGTCCTAACAGCTCAGCTTGACCAAAAGAATCAAGGATCCCTTGAAAATAGACTTGGTGACATGATGGAAATCAAACCCAACCATGCCAACTCGGCTACCAAACACCGGCGACAGACAGTTTACTGCTGCCAGACTGTTTTTAAGAGTCTCTTCTATATTTTTGTTTCATTTTATTGCACTGTTCTGAAGAGTCTCTTTCATTATTTTTGTTCATTTTATTGGATACAGTAAATGAAATGAAACGATTTAGGTTGTTCCAGATTTTGTTTTGTATCTTTGCCTATGTTGAGAATGGTGGTATTGTAACTAATAGTCGGGTTGAGATAGTGGTGTTATGGGGAATTCTTCTTCAGAATAAGGTGTGGCTTGCCATGGATTCCTTTAGGGTTGCTAGAGACTAACATGGTTATTGATTGGCTGCAGAGGCGAATTCCCTAGAGGCACTATTGGATGGTCAACATCAATACTCTTTGTTTCTCGTTCTCTGATATCTCTTTCACGCATCTGTACAGAGAGCAAAACTTGGTAGCTTATGTTCTATCTAAGAGAGGGATCACTTTTTGTCCTGGTTTTATGTTTTTTGAGCTCCTGGTTGATGGCATTGTACAGGAAGCTGGCTCCTTAGCTTTCTGATCCTCTATTTTGTTTCTTTTGAGGATGCCTTTTTCTTAATGTAGTCTATCATTTCTCCTCTGTGTTGGCTTTCTCTGTCTTTTTTTGGTGCTGCCAATGTTCTTAGTGATTTCCTCTCTACTTCTTTGATGGTGTTGGTCTGATTCAATGATTTGCCTATTTCTCTTTGGTTTCTACCGTCTATAAACCCATATGTAATTTCTTATTTGATTAATGAAGAATGAATTTTTTCTGTCTCAAAAATGTTGAGAAGCCATAAACATCCACTCGGGATTAGATACTCAATATGTAAATGTGAGCTTTTAAGATCTGGAAATTCTTCCCTGGGGAAGGTTTTTTCATGATTTATACTATCCATCACATTTATACTTCTACCAAAATAATAGAATTATTAAAAAAATTATATATATATATATATATATATATAAAAAGCTGATATTCAGATATAGTAGCAGATAGTTTATTATGTTTTTAATTAAAATAATTAAATATATAAATTTATTTTTGTTTTTCAATTATAGTAAAAATTGTGTTTTATTTAGAAAATAGCTTATTTTTATTCTACAAAAATAAGTAACCACTCAAAATATAGAATAGAAGCTATTCCATATTTCTCTCATAATTTGATATAAAAGAAATATATAATTCATTTTTTACTCAACGTAAAATTAAAATATTAGTAATTACAAAATATTTTTAATGAAAACCATAATTAAAATATTTAATATCCATATTAGAGAACACAACTTTTATATCAACTTTAGTTTTGTTATAAAAACTAAAAAGAAAATCAATAAAAGTAAAAATAAATTTATATTTACACTTAATTCCAAGTGAATAGGAACAATATTGAATTGCACAGTAGAGTTGTGCAGGCGTGGAAGCATACATTATCAACTTTATAAAAACTAGAAAGAAAATCAATAAAAGTAAAAATAAATTTATATTTACACTTAATTCCAACTGAATATGAACAATATTGAATTGCACAGTAAAGTTGTGCAGGCGTGGAAGCATACATTTTGAACTATAAGATAGCTTATAAAATTGACCATTCTCTGTGATGAAAATCCTCAACCTGTGAACTTTTTTAAGGTGCAAATGATTGATTGTGATGGCGTTGAGGTCTGGAGTGGCTTCTGCTAACAAAAACTAGTTACAATTTTTTTCCTACAGGAAAAAAAACCGCCATATTTTTATATATAGATATAAAAAGACATATAACAGAAACATAAGGATAACTCCCTACAGATTTGCAGAGGATGGCCGAATGCCAAAGCCACAAAATCCAAAATTGAACCTGAAAGCCTCTAACAGGTCCAGCTAAAAGAAACATATGACCCAAGATAACTAAGGATGCAGCAGATTACAGAACATAGCCTCCTCAAAGGAGAAGGAAAACAGAGGGATCATTACACCAACAGCCAAATGGATAAAACACATAGCCTGATGCGATCATAGCAGAAACACCCAACAAGGAGACATGGAGCTGAAAGATAGTCTACCGAGCATAGGAATCATGGAAGGCCAGAATCTTCTGAATAATAACCTGAATGGGTTCTTTGGAATGTTGAAAGATAAGGGCATTTTGCCATAACCACAAGAACCAGCAGGAAATAATGAACAGCCATCTAGCCGAAGAGGACTGACCACTCCACCAAATAAAAGCTTCCTGAACAAAAGAGAAAGACATGTGAGGGAAACCAAACTGTAAAGACAATTCATACCAGATTTGGAGAGACGAGGAGCATTAAAAGAACAGGTGCAAATTGGATTCCGCATCGTTGAAACACATGGAACATCTGCTCGGACCCTGCCAATTTCTCCTCTGAAGAACTTCCCACGTGAGATTCTTATTCCAATATAGCAGCCAAGAGAAAACGATCATTTTAAGGGGGCAAGAGGCCTTTCATATTAAAGAATCATATGGAGTACATGTGCCCCAGATTGGGATGTGTCGAGGGCATGAAATGATGTATTACCAAGTGCTATTGTATCCTGACAATGAATGTGTTACAAGATTTTTACAGGGGCATAGGATAGGAGTTTGACTCAAGAACAGTTGCGGTAAGTCAAATCTCCAGTTGTGGTAAGCCAATTGTAACTGGACAGAGGCTTAGATAGATGAAATACAGGAAAATTTTATTGTAAAACAAAGTAAAATAATGTGGTTGCGTAAATTAATTTATAAAGGTGCCATATTGTAACAAATTAAACTTTGGATTATCTTATAAAGCATATGTAAATACATTTTTATGATAAATCGGAGGTTGCTGCTGCGGCTCTAAGTAAAATATAAAGAATTTTACTGCAAATTTTACTTACTGGGGTTGCGGGGTAACAGTAAAACTCGTAAAACTTGTTTTCAGGCTGCCCACCACAAATTGCTCCATGATTTTCACAACATCATAGAGTGTCACCCCTTCTCTGGCTCCACCATGCAAATAATTTTACATTTATATTTATGGATACAATTTTGACATTAATACATGACAGAACAAATCATTAAAACACAGGATGGGCGAATGTTCATATCTATGTTGCAGGGTATATATTTCACTTGCTGAGTAAATATTTTACATACTTAACTAGCAACTCTACATTAAATTCACATTCATTCTTAAATGCTTAATGTGTGTTGCTGAATGGTCTGATGTGTTGAGGAATGAAGAACTCACACTCCTGCTCAAACCTTTTGTCTTTCAGCCTGTTAACAGATCCACAACCTGCAAAATTCATCTGACAAGTATGGCTACTATCAGTGTATTTAAAGCTATTTAAAGCTGTGGTTGGGATTAATTTTCCAACAAAAACCATGGTCCAGTTGAATAAGTTCAGTGAATGTGACCCAAACTTCAATTTGAATTTGGATATCTCAAACGTTGGGATCTTGGTGCTGAAGATTTGAGGCAGCAACTGTGACAACGGTGAAATGTTATAAACAATGAATGAGCTATCGAAATTCTCTAAGCATGGTTGTTTTCAGTGTGAAAAATGCGAGGTAATCTTGGAAACAGAAAGAGAAGAGAAAGCAACTATCAATCTCTCTTTCAGAGGCAGACACAATCTCTCCTTTCTTAAATTTTTCTTTTCCTCCAGCAATTATCCACTGTATTCTTTGCGGAGCAAATCTGGGGGCACTCGTTAAAAGATATGTGTTGATCATGCGAGAGTAGTTTTGATGTATTTTTCATGGGAGAGTGTAAGGTATCATTTGGAAATACCTCGTCGCTTGATTACTCTCATATCCAGGGTTATCTGTCAGGTTTTTTTTAAGATGGTGCTGCTTAACCGGGGGTTGTGGTTATTAAAAAGAATTTTGATGAACATTTCTATCTTTTCTGATACGGTTATGAAGGCACTAATACTAGAGCTGAGGTTATTGCTTTAGGGGTCTGCTGTATTTTGGCAGAAGCGTTAATTTGGAACAGTTTAGCATGTGTGGCTCTGCAAAAATAATCATAAATTGGATTAGTGAAAGAGCAATGCTTTATACTAAGATGTTAAAATCTGAAAAGATCTTTTGAAAGCATCTCTTTCAATCATGTCTACAGAGAATTAAATGGTACAATACTCTATCAAAGAGAGGCCTTACAACAGTGCAGGGACTCTTTCACTTCTGTTTTCTACAAAACGGTGTCATGATGGAAGAAGGAGCCATTCCGTTTGGTTGAGTTTTGAGCCTATGCTCTTTTTTGTTTGCGAGTAGTGATATTTAGATGGTTAACTCTTTTTTGTTTGCAATTTTCTAGAGTAGTGATATTTAGATGGTTAACTCTTGTTGTGTTTCCTTAGGCAATTGATGATTGCAGTTTTTTGAGATGATTGATATATTAGACTTTGATAACAAAGCATGTGAGTTATGGTGCTGATATTAGGACATTTACATATGATATTAGGACATTTACATATTTTTAAGTAATATAAAATTTTATGTTCTATGCAGTTGATGATAAACAATATAAATATGCAATAATTTTATATATTAAATATCAGTTATTTTCTTTTTTGAAAAAAAAAATTATCACTGCACTTTTTAAAATTTACTGTTATACTCCAAACCCTTTTCTACCAAGGAGCCGATAGGGCCGAAGAGGGATGTGCAAGCTTCTACATGGCCACTGCTTTTTTCAAAGCTCTGAAATGGTGTGATTGAAGTCCTCAAGTGCATTGTGTGTGGAGGTTGATTTAGGGGATGATAGATGTCAAAGTAGTGGTAAAGGAATGTTAATGCATTATATTTTAATTTATTTTGTATTCTTAATTTGTTTTTTTATTTTTAATTAAAGAGAGATGGAATTTGATGAGTAAATTATTTTTAATATATGAAATATTTAATAATTGAATTATAATTATTAAATATTTTAAATATTAAAATTTTTAATAAGCATGTTAATAAATATGTTTATTTTGATAAGATTTTTAAAATTTTAATTTAATTATTAATTAATTATTAGATTTAATTTATATTTAATATTTTAAAATATTATGTACATTAGTTATAAATCAAAGATTAAGATTTATTTTTAAAATAGTTATATCATTTTTGTTCTTTTAATTAAATTAATTAAAAATGTCATTTAAATATGTGTTACATGAATGCGTTATGTTTTTTTTGGTATAAGGTATTAGTAATTCATGATATTGTGATAACTCATATTTACAAGTGAACAATCTCTATGACAAAGTGAAAGTGAATTATGGTTAAGAATCATGTTGTATGTTTTTTTAAATGTATGTATCAAGCATATAAAAAAAGATAGAATACATCAATCAGAAGAAAAAACAATCTGTCTCATAGATTGTCTTTAACCCCCTGGAAGTTAAAATCATTTTATTTCTTTCTTTCTATTCCATCATCATCCTTGGTCAAAATAAAAAAATTGTCATATTAAAAAATGAAAAAGAAATTGAGAGAGATCTATTACATCATCAGGCAAGGCAAAAAGCTAGTGGAAAATTCTTTGTTCCTTAAAAAAAAAACTCAGGAAGAAAGGACTGTGAAGTTACATTTATATCAATACTTCAAACTAGCTGAAAAAAGAGTTTTAAGAATATTTCTATATCTATGTATAATAATATTAATAACCAAAAAAATAAAACAAATAAAACACACTCAAACCTATACCAACCAAAAAATAAATTCAAAAAACTCTAAATACTATATAAACCAGATTAAATATTAATCAAAATTGGAAAGAACTCAACTCAGTGTCAAGACCAAATAAATTTACCATTCATTTATTTCATCTTCCTCCACTTATTTTAAATAATTATTAAATTTTGTTTTATTATTATTATTATTTAAATTTATTTATAATCATTAAAGCCACAACTAAATCCATAATTTTTTGGGATAATTTTGGGTGCCATGTCACAACTTTACGTATGAGCCACTCATCGTGCCATTTCCGCGAATATTCTTGTTCAGTACGATGTAACGCATTCGCTGGATCAGGTTACCAATCTTGGAACCCCTACATCTTCTCTCCCGGCTGGAAGCAGCGATTCTAACCCTGGGGTGCTAATACTTTCCCTTACTATTATTTACCCAAACAGTGTTCTGCGCGCCATGGAGTGATTGTTGGGAAACCAATAGATCCTGCAATTTATATGCAATAGCCAGGGTCTCCTATGGCCTATATGCACAGTATGTTGCAGCGGGGATACATTCACACAGATCAATCAAAATCACTCAACCCTGGATAGCTAAGGCATGACCTGATCATGATTAATTGAGGGTTGCATCTTCATTTTTATCTGCCCCTTGTGCTTTCTCTTCTCTTTCTGTTTCCAAGATTATCACGCATATTTGTATTTTATGAATTCTGTTGGTCCTCAAGGGGGGAATAGTAGTAATTTTGAAGTTCAATTTGATTTTTTTAATGGCAGGTTTTCCATACCATATCTGTAATTAAAGACAAAGGAATGGACTTATTAAGTTATACAAATGAAACATGGTATTTGCTTTCACTTATTTTATGAGTCGTCTTCCTTTGTAGCTTGTTAGGTTTCAAATTGATTCGTCTTCCTCTGTAGCTTGTTAGGTTTCAAATTTTCTTGCATGAGGACCATTTTGGGGATTGTTGTGTTAAGGGTTCTGAGTGTTCTTTGGAAACCATGTTATGTATGTGTCTATGCATTTAATATCAGTGTGTAGTGTTGGGCTTGTATGGCCATGAGTTTTTCAGCAATTTTTTGCAGTCAATCGTTTATGTTGCTTTGGCAATGCATGTCTGGTCATTGGAAAACTTGTTTGGCCAATTTCAAGAAATATATCTAAATTTCTGATAGCCATTTTGTAAATTAATATGATATCGTATCTTGTTTGTTAAATTCATTCATCACTGAGCGCCATGCACGACATCCACTTCCCAGAATCTTACATGATTTCTAAGCAGGATAATGTTTCCATTTTTAAATTTGATTGTTACAATGGAGGACTGTGCTGGTTGCTGGACCCATGAGTTCACTAGAAAACGCAAGCAATATCCATTACAACCACCAAGCTGAATGCGATGTTGTGATTAGTATAAGATAAGATAAGATAAGATAATTATATTTATGTCCTACTAATGACCACAAAGTACATCAAAGGGACTGTTGAATACACTAATGTATATACAAATATATTTATGTCTCACTAATGACCACAAAGTACGTCAAAGGAACTGCTGAGTACACTAATGTATATACAAAGCGGGAGAACCAAATGGTCTCCTATAAAAGATACAATGCATAAAGTAAATCAAAGATACAATGCATGAAGTAAATCAATATTTGTCCTTAGAGGAGAAGATCTAGGACCTAATAGGTCTAAGGATCATACCCATCTCTCCTAACATCTGAGGCTGAATGAATAACGCTGAAGAAACTTAACAATCTCTATTGGCCCAATGAAGAGCCGATGGCAAGTGCAGAATGTCCACTAAATCGTGTCTTGGGGGGGTTCACACACTGTTGAATGCTGGAGGACCTAGTCTGTCTCCCAAGAACGGATCTGAGATAGCACTGCTACTGAGATCTCGTATGGCAAGGTGAGGTCCCACAGATCCTCACTGATCTGGAGCCTGGATACATACTAGTATCAATCGATCTCTTGGTGCCCCTGTCTGAAAGTAGTAACTTGAAAAATGTCGTGATCCTCTGTGTGGGGTCTGGTCTGATGGGAGGCTGAAGAATATGCACTCGGAACCTAAGAGCCTCCTGCATATACAGGGCCAAACATCTCTGATCTAGGTACCTGAAAAAGTCGGCGAGGGTCTGCGAATCTCTGAACAAGCAATGAAACATTCCTCTGATCTCATAGTAGACGGGGCATCCAAGGATGAAGTGCACCTTGGTCTCCACTTCCTTTAAATGACATACCTAGCAGAGTCTGTCTAGTCTATCCACTTGGTGGTCTGTCTCTATCTGAAGTCCATGAGAACCTACTCTGAACTGGCTTAGAGGAATGAAAAGATATGCATCCAATGGTGAAACATATACTGGGGTCAAACAATGAGCCTGTCTCTCAACTCCAAGAAATGCTTAGCATAGAAGGCCATCTTTGGGCGCAACCCTCTTGGAGGATTGAATTTTAAAGAATTGAGATTATACTAATTCAATATTTTTATTTTTGTTTAGCTATATTTAAATTAAAGTGCAAGTATTAATTATTTTTTTCTAAGGTGGGAAAATCTATCCTAACTCAGTGGTCAAACTAACAGTGAGGACAGCTATCTCTGGTGGCCCCTAAGGGGGCAGATTTTCATTCTGATGCTTCTGGATTTTGGGTGGTTAACTTATTTCCTTAGAAAGATTAACTCTTAACTAAGCAAAAACAGTTTTAGCGCTTACCCCAAACCCTAAATTTAAACTTATTTTAATTATATATAAATAATTTCTATCTCAATTAAATCATTTCTAATTTTTATTAATCTCAATTTATCTGTTCTGTTCTTAGTTTCCATTCCTGTATTTACATATTTGAATCTTAGATTTGTTATTATTTTATTTGCTGACTCTTCTGCCTTTAATTTTCTGTTTTTCTTTGTGCAGGTAGTCTCTCATTATGTTCGAATTATTTTTCTTATGAAAACCCTC
The DNA here is from genome assembly GCA_031772625.1 of Pinus tabuliformis. Taxonomy (NCBI): domain Eukaryota; kingdom Viridiplantae; phylum Streptophyta; class Pinopsida; order Pinales; family Pinaceae; genus Pinus; species Pinus tabuliformis. The sequence goes on from CM062813.1 coordinate 829,301,562, forward strand.
TTTTGGTGAAGTTCGACGAAAATGCAAGACTTTAGCACCTAACCAAACCTGATATATTGCTGCTGACAGTTGATTCTCTAGATTGGGTTATGCCAAAATACTTACTGTAACCATTAACGTTTGTGATGAAGCGGCTGATGCATATGCATTTCAATTTGGCGAGAATGGAAAAAAAAGTGGTTAATTCCTCTTGCCTTTTGTTCCCTACGATCTATTTTTCTTCTGCTGATAAACTTCAACATGGGGAAGATTTATACCTAGAAAACATTAAGATCTATTTCAGCAACTTTCCGTTTTGGGGATGTCCTGGGTTCTTCAAAAACAGTGTTTGTATAGTCCAAGGTCGTACTTTCTGCCCCTCTCGCTCTTCCAGGGCCTCCGAGATTTTTCTACCTTATTTCAGGGTCGCAAGGTGACGGGGCAATGAAAAAGGACTCTGGCATCTCTTTACCATCCGTTGAACCACCTCCCTTCAATGCCGTTTAGCTGAGTGAATAAACATGGCGAGGTTTATTTACCAAGCTATGAGTTATTAATACGAGGGTAATATAGGCATTTCTTATTTCCAACTCTACTGCATATTTAATGCGCTTGAGATGCAGGGGCGATAGCCACATACAACGCGCTCCGTGATGACTATCGCCTCCTAGTCATCACGGGGTTGCATGTGGCTATCGCCCCTGCATCTCAACGTACATGAAATATGCAGTAGAGTTGGAAATAGGATCCGCCAGTAATATATACCTATAGCTTAATATTGTTTCGATGTAACAGTAACCATATACTGCCCAGCTTATTTATGGCTCAGTAGACTTGGAAATATTGATTGCCAAAGCCCTGACGTTGGAAACTTGCAACTGTCTCTCAACATGGATTCAACCCTATCCTCTGCTCAACGAACGGTGCACACGTGCTTCTGTACAGTTTGTCAGGTATGCATTAAAGGCCTAATTCACTGAATTACTCCTCATTCCATTGAAAGAAGCTAAGGCAACGTTTAAAAAATAGTGAAATAGACCTCCGGCCATTAAAACATACCTGTTTCAGGTTGCAACGTCTTATTTTCTTATTTGGCCCAGTGTAACCCTAAGCCTCTGTACAACATACCATGTACACATGCATGTTGTGGACTTTTTCAGGTATGCATTAAATGCCTATTTCACTGTTAAGTAGACGATGCCCGAAGTGGATGGTATCTTCTCAGAGACATAAATTGTGTTTTGAATACCTGGACTGTCCTGTATACTCATTTCCATTCATACAGGTTGTACCGTTTGTCAGTTATGCATTTATGGTATATTTCATTGTTAGATTGACGATGGCTAAACTGGATGGTTTGAATTTTGTTGATTATATCGTATTATTTTAAATTTATTTTTTTAATGCATTGAAAAATCTGTGTGGGTATTCTAACTGTGAAGAGCAATCACATTTATAGTTCTAAAAAGTTTTTGCTAATTTGAAAGGAAAAAATATGAAATAAAAACCTCTTACAAATAGACAGCGATATTACTATTTTCCTCGCTTCAACACTAATAGTATCTTATAGAATTTTTATGTTAATATTTCTATGTTAAATTGTAACGATTTTACTACATAGTAAGTTGTAACCAATGCATAATTAATTATTAAAAAATAAGGACTATTGCCAACTTAAAATTTGAATTATTGACATTCAGTTTTCATAATTCATAGTTAAGGATTTGGTAAACAAAATCTGAAATCATACTTGTCAAAATGCAGGATGGCTACATCCTGGCTCAACTATCAGCTGCATGGTTACTCAGATGGTGCATCGACATCTAATCATAACTATCATATTATTCATGCAGCCTACTTTATTTTAAGCATGCTCCCATACATTTGATGAGCCACACCGATAAAATGTGCTTCTGTCTCTGGACTGACTGACATTCCAGCCATCTCCCCTGAGAAATAAATTGTACTATAGTTCTGCTTTATATCATATACTTGGACAAAATCAGCTAGCTCAGCCATGGCCATAAGCTTTCCACATGATGAGAACCTTATAGAAGGTATGGCACCTAACTGGCCCTGGAGAACTTCGAAAATGGGTTAAGTGTTTTAGCATATATTTGACCATAGAGATGCCATGAAGAAGCAAATGAGTAATCCAAATAGTCTTCCAGAGTTGCAATAGTCTGCAAAATGAACTAGGAAATAAACATATACTTGCATTACATATAAACACCATCTTGCAGTATAGTTAAGTTTTAAACTTAATATGTGTGAGCTCAATGTTGAAAGCATATACAAAGCAAAAACTATACACCACAGTATAGTTTCTCATAAAAATCTTATATAGTCTGAAAGAAAGCCCTTAGCATTGTCCCCGGCGACAAGAAGCAGGCTTTTCACCTGGACTGCAAGAAGTATGCTGCGGATCATTCATCTTATGGGTCGGATTGATAAAGAACAAAAAAAATAAAAGGACACTTGAGCATAGTGCAGTGAAATCACAATGCACTTACATTAACAGGTAAGGAGAAGGAGAAGTTCCTAATCAATGCAAATCTCTCACCACAAATACTCAGTATACCACAATCATTACTTGAAATCATGAACTGAGTTGCTCCACCATATATCACGAACCCCATGATAAAAATGGACTCAGTCAGGCTCTGCATAGCAGCTACAGAAAATAAGGCAACAAAAGGAAAATAAGGCTAGACAGAAGTATAGAAAATTATCCCTGTCCTGGCAGAACGTTTTTTGAACTTCGGATTGATGGCTCTTTACATGAATCAGGCTCCTTTGGTTTCTAATTCCCCTGTTTCGACTCTCTCAGATATGCTTCTGTTTCTCAGTCTGGTTCTCTTTTTGGTCTTCTGTTTAGGCTAGGCCTGGTATAAATGTGTTGGCTTTGCTCTTTCATTGATCAATCTTTCTGTTTCTTGGGTCCTCCTTCGGACAGTCCCAGTTTTTGTCTCTTTCTCTTGGGCTTCTGCAATGCAATATGCGACTTCTCATTTCTTCAATGAAGAATGAATGCTTTTTTTACTGAAATTTTCTACTGGAAAAAAATCTACACTGCAGCAGTGATAGCATTTCCATTGTCAGTTATCTTTGAGCAATAATTCACATGTTGGTCCAAATACTGCACAACAAAACTGAATGTATACATTGTGAAGTAAGCAAAGATGTTCAGAGCAGCGTGCATCATCGATGGCTATAGGTCAAACCTCAGGAACAAGCATCATAACCTACCTTATAAATAAGTTCTCCCTGAAACCAGTGACAAGTAAATTATCCTTCACAGGCTTAGTTCTAATCTGGAGTTCTGTAAACCCTGCTTCAAATTTCCTGGACGGGCCTGTTTTAGTCAGGGACAAATCGGTCATGAGGCGGCCACAACTATGATATTGAACCAACGATAGCAATGTCGATCCACCAGAGATTACCATAAACAACATTGACAGTAACTACAAAGGGATATAAATGTTCACAAATATCAATTTTATGACACTTTATGTAAGCACTATGGACTGTGTTGCCAGCAACATTAAGAAATTCTGCTTCTTTATGAGATAACGAGGACTGATGCATAAGCGATTTTTTTAATAAAAAATAAGCATCATGATTTGATGTTGCCTGCACCAAGTTCCTCAGCTGCAATTAAAAATCAAGGATCAACCAATAATAATAATTATTATAAAAGCTCGGGAAATTTCTGAATTCTAAATGACAAATTGCATACCCAATGCTGAGAATATATTAAAAAGAACAACTTAGACAATGAAGTTTTCTTGAGTAAATACTAGATACTAAAAACAAATGGCTACTATACCCTGACACAATATCATATGATACAACAAAACAAGCTAGTGTGGTCCACAAAACTTTAAAATGATGGAACATATAGGGCACGTGCTTTAACCTGTCCACAATAAGCTAACATATAGGGGACGTGCTTTAACCTGTCCACAAGAAGCTAAATAAGACCTGCAAAAACTCATTTTACTTTACCTTCGCACACTCGAGCTCAATGCTAGTCTTTAAATTTCTGAAAATGTTGCGTTGTCTCTTTCAGTACCTTTCCAATAATGAACTAAAAATGAATTGAAGACTTGGAGCACATGAAAGATAACAGCTTGTGATAGAAACTATCCTTAATAATAGTCCACAGTTAACCTGTGATGAACCTATTACAGTTCAGGTCATTCAGTTGTAACATGTGTATAAGTATTAACTCTTGCATTCATAAAAGTATACTGTAGAAATATAGGCAATAGAATAGATTTGATACTGTAGAAATAAAGGCAATAGAATAGATTTGATCTACCACAAGCCATATGTTACGGGTTTAGTCTTTCAATTCAAAACAATTAGTCTTTCAATTCAAAACAACAATTACCAATTGTCAAAACATATCTAGGCCTCTTCATAATATTAAGGAAGATTTATGAAGATTTCCATAATTATTAGGGAAATTTTAAGGTAAAAAATTAATAAAATAATAGTTAAATTAGTAAATTAAGAATTGTAAATTTATATAAAAAAAAAAAACTAAATTGTTTTTAATTGTATTTTTGGCATATCTTATTATAGATTTATTTGTAAGTGTAGGCATGTTGGACGTGAAATTTAATTCCACATCTAACGAGTAACTACTTTGCACACCAGATCCATATTGAAAAAAAAAGGAAATACATGGAAAAAACAAGTTGAACACGTTTTTTTAATGTACTTCCATTTTTTTTAATGTGGGTCTACTCAGAAATATGTAGAGTTGGTACTCATTGAATGTGGAATTTAATTCTGCATGGAATGGGTGTCTAACTTGACATTTGAGTAAACCTTAATATGAAAATGCATTTTGTTATCACATTTTATTTTGAGTTTGAAATGTTTTGAAACCGTGACAATTTCAGTGTCGGCGAAAAATTTGTAATAAATAGGAGAAATGTTGATATTGGGACTATCAACAATTTTTCAATTTAGAAAGTTTTAACAAGAATACACTGACAACGGGAGTGTCAGCGCTATCAGGTATTGGCTAATAACGGGAATATCAGCGCATAAATTAAAATGTCAATTTCAATTTTTGAATCGATTGACACATTTCACGTCAGCGACACAATAATCATTTCTCAATCATGCCACGAATAATATGGAGGTGAAAGGTACACGTTGAAAGGAAGTTTTTTGGTCTTCTTGTGCTTGCTGAATATAGGCTTGACATGTCACTTGGTGTTGTGCTTTGCGGTGTGCTTGGAGAAACACTTGCTTGACTACGTGACATTGTCCTATTATTTGTTGACAGTGTTACTTGTTTCCTGCTTTGTTGCGCTTGAATAGGAGTAGAGGGAGTCAATGTTGAGGAATTGTTTATTGTTGTCAATTCCTCTTTGTCCTCATGTGGTATACATGCTTTGAAATTAACTGTCTTCTCTAAACTTCCATCCCATGCTTCCTCTTCTATGAACTGCACATCTCTGTTGATTATGACCTTGGTTGATGGTTTGTAGAGCTTGTATGCCTTGGATTCATCACTATATTCAACAAATATGCATTTCTCCCCCTTGCTGTCCAACTTTTTCCTCAACACATATGCAACATGTGCATATGCCACACATCCAAAGCCTCTCATGTGAGTGAGACTACGCTTTCTTCCACTCCATGTCTCTTCAAGAACCACATTCTTGACACTTTTGGTTGGATACCTATTAATGATATACACTACACAAGCAATAGCTTCAGCGCAATAATCATTTGGCAAATGCTTTGCCTTCAACATACTCCTTGCCATTTCCATAATAGTCCTATTCTTTCTTTCCGTGACAAAATTTTGCTAAGGTGTATACCTTGTTGTAAATTGCTTGTGAATTCCATGCTCCCTGCAAAATCGAAGGAACTCATTTGAGATGTATTCACCACCTTTGTCAGTCCTCAAGACTTTGATGTAGTGTTCACATTTCTTTTCAACAAGAACCTTGTATTGGCGAAAGTGCTCAAAGACTTCACTTTTATGTTTTAGGAGATAGACCCATGTCTTCCTTGTGTAGTCATCTATGAAGGTCAATAAATAATGGCTGCCACCAGTTGATGGCATTTGTATTGGTCCACAAAATCTTAGTGGACAATCTCCAAAGGTTTCTTTGCCCTTACTGACTTTCTTACTGAAAATGTCTCTCTATGTTGCTTCCTAAGATACATCCTTCACATAGGATGGTCGATTTTTCTATGAATGGCAGTCCCTTCACCATGTCTTTCTTATGCAGCAAATTCAACCCTCCAAAGTTGAGATGACCAAATCTTAAATGCCATAACCAATTTTCATCTTTGACCTCTGCTTGATAGTTCACTTGTGTGACAGTTGCATCTTTTATTCCATCCTCTTTTGAGTTCATTGATAGTTGTGCTTGTGCACCTTCTTCCTTCAAATCTTATCTTATCTTTAGGGGTAACATTCTATTGCTTGTCATCTGAACTTTTGCAATCAACTGTCTACTTGGAGGCTTATCCAAAATTTTGCACTCATCATTTTTGAAAAAATACATTATAGCCCTTTTTCATGAGTTGTTCAATGCTTATGAGGTTATGCTTCAAACATTTGAGATGTACTTCTTCTCCCCCTTTTATGTTAGGATATTAACTCTTCCTTTTCCCATGACAGAGACTTTGCTATTAGCCCCAAATGTCACTTCAGATTTCACATTTTCATCTAGATTGGAAAACATTTCTATGTTCCCTAACATGTGGTTGCTACACCCTGAATCTAGATACCATATATCACTTTGTTTTTCATGTGCTACATTACAAGCTAAAACACATGTTGTCATGGCTATGATTTTCCTTTTTGAAATTTACACTTGGTTTATTACTAATGTCATAATTCTTCTTTCCACATTCGTTTTCATAATTAGCATACTTCTTATAGTAATGACATTGAACTTGAGATTTATCATACCTTTGACCTTGTGCTTGATTTGGCTTGGGCCTTGACTTGGATTTTGATTGCTTCCCCTTAGACTTGAGCATGAAGGGCTACTTCTTCCACCTTTGTGTGGGCTTCTTCCTCTTCATCTAGTATATGATCTTCCTCTGCCTCTACCTTGACCAAATAAAACTTGTGTCTTGAAGGCATGCTCCAATGAGGAGCTTGTTGCTTTATTCAGTCTATGTTCATAAGAAAACAATGATGCATGAAACTCATCCACTGAGAACTGTGAGAGATCCTTTGTCTCTTCTATGGCCACAATAATGGCACCAAACTTTGATGACAAACTTCTCAAAACTTTCTCAACTATTCTCTTTTCCTCAAGTGTCTCACCATGAGACTTGATTTGAGTAACCAATCCAATTACTTGTGTAAAAAACAAGTCTACATTCTCAGACTCTTTCATACAAAGTGTCTCAAAGTCTCTTCTCAACATTTGCAGTTTCGTTGTCTTGACTTTTGCCATGCCTTGGTAGGTTGTCTAGAGGGTGTCCCATGCTTTGTTGGACTTTGTTTTTGTTGCACTCTTGGGAAAATACTTTCATGAACTGCTTGAAAAATGTAGAAGAGGGTTTTTGCATCCTTCTTCCTATTGTCCCTCAACAAATCCCTTTTTGCTTGAGACAAGGCATTGTATGATGTTGCATCTGCTAGTTCTTGAAAACCATTCTCCAGGAAATCCCAAATGTCTTTAGAAGAAGACAAGGCCTTCATTGTAATAGCTCAATAATCATAATTTTTTTCCATTAAATTGAGTTATATGAGGATTAGTCAAGATGGTGCTTGATGTTGCCATTTGTGAGTGTAAAAATAATTTAACTTTCTAGATGCTGGTAAATAAAATTCAAAAATCTTCCCTCAAAACAATATTTAACTACAATTAAAAACACTAGTTGTTACACTAACAAAGTTTAACCTGCTTTGATACCATGTTAGAAAATTTTTACGGGGGCAGAGGATAGGAGTTTGACTCAAGAACAATTGCATCAAGTCAAATCTCCAGTTGCAGCAAGAAAATCACAACTGGACTAAAACATAGGAAAAACTCATGGCAAAACAAAGTAAAACAATGTGGTTGCGATAAATCTATTCATGAAGGTTTAAGTCCATATCGCAACAAACAAAAAATTTGGTTATATTCTAAAGCATATGTAAATACATTTGCATGATAAATTGGAGGTTGCTCCAAATAAAACACAAAAAACCTTATTGTGATTTACACTTTGTCGGGGTTGCGAAGTAATTGTATGTAAAGCTCCGTAATACTTGTTTTCATGAGCCCACCACAAATTGCTCCATGATTTTCTCTTCACTACCTCAAAGACTTTCACCCTCTCTCTCTCTCCACCATGCAAATGACTTTTACATTCATATTTATCCAAACATACATTTTTGACATTAATACATGACAAAGAAAATCATTAAGACACAGGATGGGTGAATGTTCATATCAATGTTCCAGAGTACATATTTCACTGGCGGAGTAAATATTTGACACTTACCTACCAAGCCTACATTAAATTCACATTCATTCTTAAATGCTTGATGTGTGTTGCGGAATGGAGAACTCGTACTTCTGCTTAGACCTTCTGTCCTTCAGCGATGTCAAGCTAAGACGATAATACCCACATTATGCAAATAAAATTTGCATGTCACTGATCCTAGGCCTTAATCACCTGATCCATGGTGAAAACCTTCTTAACCCAAGGTTTAAGGCTTCTTAATTAAGTTTTATGCGGAAACGTTTCAATAACTAACCCAAGTCTAAGTTTAATAAACCTTTTAATCGGGACTTTATACGCCCCTCATAAACTTTAATTAATCCTTAACCCTTATTACTTAACCCTCTGGTTGTTTTCATTACCTACTCGTCTTAATCATACCATGATCTTAGACTTTGGTTAAACCCGACTTAAACCATAATTCATCAACTCACTTTATTTCTATTATAGCCCATATAATAGAAATACACATAAACACTCTTAACTTTACCTTTCCGCCTTTCCACTGCTTTGAAACATTTTCCAACGCTCTATCTTTATCGTGTTCAACCTCCACCGTTGATTTCACTCTATCAGATTGACGGTTGTTGTGCGATCTCCATTCATCCTTTGGAACTCAAACAAACTTAACCGGCGTTGATAAACTTCTCGGATCCGCTCTTTCCCAAGCCTTATATGATTCAACCTCCGTTGTTGATCTCATCTTCCAATTTGATGGTTGTTGACTTCCCCGATCAACAGAACTTCTCGGTGATCCTCCACCGTTAATCAAAACCCATTTGACCCAACAGTTAACAACAATATAGGGTGAGCCACTTGCACGAGGATTACCCGCCAGATAAAGTGGTTTCCTCTCTCCTCTGTCGTGCTACGTGTCGGTTGATTATTGGAATCGGGTGACCACCCCAAATTACCACTTACCACTTTTTCTCCTCCCGATAACCCGCTTTCGCTTATAAACCGACCTTTCTTCCTTGACTAACGCCTGATCTTATTAACGCTGGATGACCGTAGACCTTTGTCCATCAGACGAATGCAACGACTCCTCTGGATTCCTCTTCCGCTAACACTTAAGTTAATCTCCGCTGTTCATTTCTTGACTCCATTCTACGCGACTTAATCCTAACCACTTGTTGTGTAAATTCCCACTGTAGATCAATAGATTATGCAATATACTAAAGAAAAATACAAGATCTACTTCTACAACAAACCTGCGGAAACTTATCGAATATGAGCAAGATCAAATATAACACATATAACAGATGAAGAGAAATCAATCACACATGAACATAGAAGAATAACCCGGGGAAAACCTCAGCCTAAAACCCCAATCTCTGTATTATCATACAAGTGGAAATATGTTCAGATTACAAAAAGAATCATCTCACAAGCTATTCTGCGCTCTCTGCAATCAAACAATACAACTCACAGACTGAATAAACACTAGATATGCCTTCCCTAAGCCCTCCAAGCCTCCTATTTCCTTGCGCAATTTTTTTTGGGGTCCAATGATGCCACCTGTGTGATTGGCCTCATCACACACTCACTAAACTGAAGAAGTAACTGCGCAATCTCCAAAGAATAAATTCTTTCCTCATGCAAGAGATATTCACAATGGAATATTCTTGCAATTGATAGTACAATGTCCCTCCATCTAATCTCAACTGGGTCTCTGTCTGAACTGACATACATGAGTTATTTATGAGAGAATATTCAGTTTTATGAAGTGTAGTAGTTACATGCATGCATGCATTAACTAACTGAACTCACAATTAATTCAACAAACTGTTTGAACTAATGTAACTGGACTTGACTCAGTTAACTGAGCCAACTAATTACAACTCAATATTACGACTCAACCTTATCTCTTTAACTGATGGATAAATTCCTCAATCAATGGAGAAATTGTTGCATGTCCCCACATAGACTTCATGTTTGATTTTCTACAACTAATTAACTCAAGATGAATTAATTAATTATTTTACAAATAGTTGCTAAGATCAAATTCAAATTTTAATTCTCAATTTTAGTTTAGGGCCTAACTAAAATTGGAATGTATCCCGAAATGTTATTTACAGCAATGATATTTTTAGCATTTTTATTTTTTCCTATTTCCAACAGAGTTGGAGTGTACCTTGAAATGCTATTTTTAGCATTTCTTGTTGTTATTTTCAACACTCCCTCTCAACAAGAAAGGCATTCAACTCAAACCCGATCCTGAACCTTTGGAATGTTTTGCATGAAACACTTCTCTCAAGTGTTGTTGCTCTAGTAACTCTAGGAACACAAAAAATATGCAACCTGAATTAGAATGATGTCGTTTTCATCAAAGTCTCTGACTACTATTGCCTCTGTCGACTGAAAACTCTGCACCTCTGTGCTCTTCAGTATCTGACTGCTCTAGCCTCTGTCACTTTGATCTCTGACTACATCAATCACATTGATTCCTCCTACTGCATCCGTGCTGCTACTATTCCTGTCTCCCAGCACTACATTCGCACTAGACCTCCTCTCATCATGTTGCATCGTGCTACCCAATGCTACACTGCAACTCAGTTACTGAGAAGTAAGTAACTGACCTCCCTGTTGGGCTAGAAACACCCTCTGATGCAGAAGCTCCCTCTGTCGCTCCATCCGCATCTGTCTGTTGGGTCCCTATAATACTAGTTATTACCCCATTATTATTGTAGTTGTATCCCTTATTAATATTGTTGTGCCCCTATTGTCCCCATATTGTTATTACTGTGCCCCATAGAATCCCTGTATTGTTATTTTTGTGGCTTTATATTATTATTGTTAAGTCGACTAGGTTATATTGTGACTCCTTAGACTCCTATATATAGAAAGGAGATTTTATCATTTGAATCATCCAAGAATTGCTCATTTGTGTAATGTAAAGGAGGTTTCCCCCTCGAAAAGGCTGAATTCTAAGGCGTTGATCTCTCTTTTATATATTTTTGTGAGCTGGTTTCATAACATTTGGTATCAGAGCTTTGGATTCTAGGGTTTCGCTGCTCCAAACAGGTCGTCGTGGAATTTTCGCTATAACTTTTTTTTTGTGACATTTCAGAAGCTAAAGAAAAAACCCATTTGAGAAGAAATCGTGCTAAACCTTGGGTCCAAATTTCAGAGCTTTTCGCACTATATTTGTGGAGATATGATCTGAGAAAGTTGGTCTTTTTGCAGACTCTTGAATTACATTCCAAACAGGTGACCTGAGGAAAATCGTCATAACTTTCTCTCTGAGCATCAGATTAAAATTTTGTAAAGTACAGAAAGAGAACAGACTGTAGTTTCTTATATATCTTTTTTAGATCCAAAGGTCGAAACAGTGACTTGTGGCACGTCATACAAGTTCGCTCTACTGAACTAGTCTATAATCAGGTCATCTTGGGAGATTGTGCATAACTCTTCCTTGGAGAATCCAATTTGGATCAGACTGGTGGAATTGGAAAGAGGACATAGAGGGCTACTACAAGTCGCAATTTCAGAACTGGATGATCTAAAATTGCAGAGATACATCAGATTCAATATCAAGCTTCTACAAAGTGAAAAAAGGTGTGTAGTTTTTTTAAAATTTTTGCATAAGCTTGGTTTGAAAAATTAGTTTGAATCGGTAATTGATGCCCCGAGGAAAGAAAATGCAAACACCTAGTAAGAAATTTGAAAGCTCTAGAATGACTCATGAAGAAAAAGAAGAAATAAAACATGATATATCAAAATTACGAGACCAAGTGCAACAAGTGTCACTTGCACAAAAAGCAACAGAATCTAAGATGGACGGTTTAAGGAAAGATGTAGAAACTAAGATGGATGGTTTAAAGAAAGGTGTAGAAGCTAAGATGGATTTTTTAAAGGAATGTGTAGAAGCTAAGATGGATGGCATGGAAGCTAAGATGAATGGCATGGATGCTAAAATAGATGGCATGGATGATAAGATGGAAGAATTGAAGTTAAATATGAATAAGTTGCTACAAGAAATGGTCACTAATGGTGAAAGGGTAGTAAAGGAAACTCATGATGAGAACAAAAGAAATGTTAATCATGATTCCATAGACTCTAATGTTGGATCTAAGACCCACCATATTCCAAAAATCGATATGAGGAAGTTTGATGGCAAGGATCCCGCAACATGGATATTACAGACGGAGCAATTTTTTGATCTCAATAATGTGCAAAACACACAAAAGGTACGTATTGCAACTTTATATTTGGAACCAAATCATTTTGTATGGTATCAATGGCTTTGCTCTCGTAAACAAATTATCACTTGGGCAATTTTTATGGAAGAATTGATAACACATTATGAGGATACAAAAAGAAACACTTTTTTAAGCCAATTGATAAGTCTCAAACAAAATGGTTCAATAATGGAACACATTGAGAAGTTCCAAAAATTGAACATAAGGGTAAAAAATATTCCAGAGGAGCATAGGATTGATGTGTTCATAGGGACTTTAAAGGATAATATCCAACATGATGTTCGCCTTTGGGAACCTGATTCATTAGAGAAGGCATTCAGGTTAACAAGAAAAATGGAAAGAAAAATTATGGCAACCAGGAAGCATACCACTCACAACTATAAAGATGGAAGTGTTGTTGCCCCTAGTCTTCCACAACTTATAAGGTTTACACCACAACAATTGGAAGAAAAAAGAGCAAAAGGGCTTTGTTACAGTTGTGATAGCAAATACAGTAAAGGTCATAAGTGTGATGAGAAGAAATTATTCTACATAGATTGTGAAGAGGAAGAAGAAAAAGAGCAAGAAAGGTCAAAAGAACAGGATATACTCCAGGAACAAAGCCTAGATAAAGAAGAAATGAATCCGACCATATCTTGTAATGCATTGGCGGGAATTACCACTCCTCAAACCATCAAGATAGAAGGACAAATCAAGAAGAAAAAAGTAATAGTGTTGATTGATTCAAGAAGTACCCACAATTTTATTCATTGTAAGGTAGCAAAAGAATTGAATTTCTTCTTATATCCAGCACCAAAGTGTCAAGTGATGGTTGCAAATGGAGAAACAATAAATTGCTCTGGAAAGTGCCATAATATCAAGCTATCCATGGGAGAATATGTATTGACTAGCCTAATGCTTTCCATTCCAATGGGAGGTGCTGACGTTGTACTAGGAATCCAATGGCTACAATCCTTGGGTACAATAGCTTTTAATTTTCAAGAACTTTTCATGAAATTTTCCGTGGAAAGAAAGGAAGTTGAATTAAGGGTTATTGCAGGGAAACCGGGAAAGATAATCAGCTCTAACGGTATGACAAAGCTTCTAAAAAAGGAACAAAGAGGTGTAATTGCACAATTATGTTCATTAGATGTTTCCACATTGGAATCATCTATTTCTCCAAATCTCCAAAAAGTCTTAGACAATAATTCCAACGTATTTGAGACTCCCAAAGGTCTCCCACCTATTCGTGATCATGATCATGCTATTCATCTGATTCCAGGAAGTGTTCCTCCAAACATCAGGCCGTACAGATATCCCTATGCCCAAAAGAGTGAAATTGAACGTATGGTTGCAAAAATGCTAAAGGCTGGTATAATTCAACCAAGTCAAAGTTCTTTCTCTGCTCTAGTAGTATTGGTGCACAAGAAGGATGGATCATGGCGCATGTGTCTGGATTATAGGGAGCTCAACAAGCTCACTATTAAAGATAATTTTTTCATTCCTGTCATTGATGATTACTGGATGAATTGCATGGATCAATTTACTTCACCAAGTTGGATCTTCATTCAGCATATCATCAAATCGGAATGAAGACTAAAGACATTCCAAAAACAACATTTAAAACTCATGAGGGTCATTATGAATTTTTGGTCATGCCTTTTGGCCTTACCAATGCACCTTCAACATTTCAAGGTTTGATGAATTCCATTTTCAAACCATTCCTTAGAAAATTTGTGTTAGTATTTTTTGATGATATACTAATCTACAACAAGTCTTGGAAGGATCATGTTGAACATGTTGACAGGGTGTTACAACGATTGGAGGAGAAACAATTATATGCAAAAATATCCAAATGTTTCTTTGGAGTACAAGAGGTGGAATATCTGGGTCATATTGTATCTCGTGAAAGAGTTAAGGTAGACCCTAGCAAAATTAAATCCATTAAGGAATGGAAAATCCCCACATCCATAAAGCATCTGCGAGGATTTCTCGGGTTGATAGGGTATTATCACAAGTTTATTAAGAATTATGGGCGAATAGCAGCACCTCTAACAACATTATTGAAGAAAGATGCATTTTCATCGACTCCAGAAGCAACAAAGGCCTTCGAGCATCTTAAACAGGCAATGTGCCAAGCATCGGTCTTAGCTACACCAGACTTCACAAAAACCTTTATTGTGGAATGTGATGCTTCAGGAAATGGAATGGGTGTTGTTTTAATGCAAGATGAAAGACCCATTGCTTTTGAAAGTCGTCCAATCAAGGGAAAGTTTTTACACAAAGCTGTTTATGAGAAGGAAATGTTGGCAATACTCCATGCACTTAAGAAATGGCGACCCTACCTAATGGGAAGACACTTCAAGGTAAAAACGGATCATGATAGCCTTAAATACTTTCTAGAACAAATATTATCCTCTGAAGAACAACAAAAGTGGGTCACAAAGATGTTGGGTTATGACTTTGAAATCATCTACAAAAAAGGGAAGCAAAATGTGGTGGCAGATGCACTCTCAAGAAAGGATGAGGATGTGGAAGCATTATTGTGCACCATTTCTATTATCCAACCAGATTCGATAAACAAAGCAAGGGAGGAATGGAAGAATGGCGAAGAAGTGTGGGCACTTATTCGAAAGTTACAACACGACTCCAGTACGTCTGGTACATTTAGCTGGCAAAATGATTCGTTATGGTACAAAGATCGCTTATACCTCTATAAGAATTCCCAGCTAAAACAAAAGATTCTTATGGAATTGCACACTTCTCCCTTAGGAGGGCACTCGGATTTTTTAAAACTTACCACAGGGTTAAGAATGAATTTTTTTTGGGAGGGCCTTAAATCATATATTCAAAAGTTTGTGGCGGAATGTTTGGTTTGCCAAAAAAATAAAGTTAAAACAATTAAGACAGCGGGTCTATTACAACCTTTATCCATTCCAAGCCAACGTTGGGAGGAGGTTTCAATGGATTTTATCACAGGTTTACCCAAGTCTGAGGGAAAGAGTGTCATCATGGTGCTAGTTGACAGACTTACCAAGTATGCACACTTTTGTGCATTATCACATCCATGTAAAGCCAGTACAGTTTCTACCACATTTATGGAAACAATTCAAAAGCTACATGGAAACCCAAAGATTATTGTAAGTGACAGAGATCCCATTTTCACTTGAAATTTTTGGACAAAATTATTTTCTTGTCTTGGTACTCAGTTAGCTCATAGCTCATCTTATCATCTTCAATCTGATGGGAAAATTGAGATAATAAACAAATGCTTGGAAGGATATCTTTGTTGCTTTATATTTGATAAACAGACACAATGGGTCAAATGGTTGCCTCTGGTTGAATGGTGATATAACACTTCCTTCCATACAGAAACAAAAGTGACCCCATTTATGGCACTTTATGGTTATCAGCCACCATCCATCACATCATATCTAAGATAAAATTCTAAGGTTCAAGCAGTGGAACATCACATCGAACATCAACAACATGTCCTCCAACTCTTAAAGGATAACCTCATGTTGGCACAAAATAGAATGAAACAACAGACAGATCAACATAGCAGTGAAAGAAGTTTTGATGTAGGTGATTGGGTATTCCTACGGCTACAACCATATAAGCAAATGTCCCTCAAGAAAGCTAAGAAGGATAATAAATTATCACCAAAGTATTATGGTCCGTACAAGGTGTTGCAAAAGATTGGTACTATGGCATACAAATTGGAGCTTCTTACGGCTTCTCGATTGCACCTAGTTTTCCATGTTTCATGTTTAAAGAAGGTTATAGGAAACAAGCTCCCAGTTCAAACAATATTGCCAAAACTTGACGAGGAAGGAAAAATTATATTGGAACCAGAAGCAGTCACAGAAACAAGAACTCAATAGTTACGAAATCAATCAATTTCAGAGTATCTTATCAAGTGGAAGAACTTATCTACTGAAGATTCCACATGGGAGGATGAAAATTTTATGTAGAAGCATCCAGAACTACTGAAGCGTTGAGGACAACACTTTTTTGAAGGAGAGGGGCATGTTGGGTCCCTATAATACTAGTGATTACCCCATTACTATTGTAGTTGTATCCCTTATTAATATTGTTGTGCCCCTATTGTACCCATATTGTTATTACTATGCCCCATAGAATCTCTCTATTGTTATTTTTGTGGCTTTATATTATTATTGTTAGGTCGATTGGGTTATATTGTGACTCCTTAGACTCCTATATATAGAAAGGATGTTTTGTTATTTGAATCATCCAAGAATTTCTCATTTGTGTAATGTAAAGGAGGTTGCCCCGTCGAAGAGGCTGAATTCTAAGGCGTTAATCTCTCTTTTATATCTTTTTGTGAGATGGTTTCATAACACTGTCTCTACCCACTCAGCCAGTCCTACTACTCCTCATCGGGACTCTCATAGCAAGGTCTAATAAAAAAGGTTGGGTACCTCAAAGATCCTACCCCTATTTCAGCGTTCTTAGAACAATCATTTCACATCGCCCCACCTCACACCTGGAGATATGGATGCATGTAATACCTATGCCCACTTGGCTTGAAATTTCCCCCTACTGGAGGTCTCTGCACGAGTGGATGCCTCCACTCAGTCTCCTCTCGGCTTCTCCAGTTGTGGCTACTCCACAACCTCCTGAAGCTACACCAATTGTGACTCTTCCACAATTGTCTGAGACTTCTTCTGGCGTTGCATGTTGAGAGGTAATGTACTCTCCCTCTCCACCACCAAGTCTTTAACCTTTGCCTTGCTCCTCAAGGCTGTGCATGCATCTTGAACCTCAAGAGCATATAGGTTCTTGGCTAGCACACCAATTTGTTTCATCATTCCCGCTGTCACGAAATTTTCTAGAAAAAGAGCTGATTTTAAATCAGCGATATCTCCCTCATCCGAACTCCGATTTAGCCAATTTTTTTTTTGAATTTGGGTGTTTTTCTGCAAGGAATCTAGATTTTCTATTTGTTTCTAAAAAAATTTCACAAAAATTTTCAGATCTGCTTTGAAAACTCGCGGCCCATTTTTATTTTTATTTTTACTTCGAATTTTCTTCTTCGTATATTGTTCACTGCTTCGATCACCTTTGCTTTGATACCATGTATAAATTCCCATTGTAGATCAAAAAATTATGCAATATACTAAAGAAAAATAAAAGATCTACTTCTACAACAAACTTGCAGAAGCTTAGTCGAATATGAGCAAAATCAAATAGAGCACATATAACAGATGAAGAGAAATCAATCACACATGAACGCAGAAGAATAAACTAGGGAAAGCCTCAGCCTAAAACCTCAATCTCTGTATTATCATACAAGTGGAAATATGTTCAGATTACAAAAAGAATCAGCTCACAAGCTATCATGCTCTCTCTGCAATTAAACAATACAACTCACAAACTGAATAGACACTAGATATGCCTTCCCTCAGCTCTCCAAGCCTCCTATTTCCTTGCACAGTTTTTCTTGGGGTCCAATGTTTCCACCTATGTGATTGGCCTCATCACACACTCACTAAACTGAAGAAGTAACTACGCAATCTCCAAGGAATGAATTCCTTCTGCATGCAAGAGATATTCACAATGGAATATTCCTGTAACTAATAGTACATTGTCCCTCCATTTGATCTCAATTGGGTCTCTGTCTAAACTGACATGCATGAGTTATTTATGAGAGAATATTCAATTATCTGAAGTGCAGCAGTTACATGCATGCATGTATTAACTAACTGAACTCACAATTAATTCAACAAACTGTTTGAACTAATCTAACTAGACTTGACTCAGTTAGCTGAGCCAACTAATTACAACTCAATATTACAACTCATCCTTATCTCTTTAACTGATGGATAAATTCCTCAATCAATGGAGAAACTGTTGTATGTCCCCACATATACTTCATGTTTGATTTTCTACAACTAATTAACTCAATATGAATTAATTAATTATTTTACAAACAGTTGCAAAGACCAAATTTGAATTTTAATTCTCAATTTTAGTATAGGGACTAAGTAAAAACGGAATATATCGCGAAATGTTATTTATAACAATGCTATTTTTAGCATTTCTATTTTTTGCTATTTCCAACATAGTTGGAGTATATCCTGAAATGCTATTTATAGCAATGCTATTTTTAGCATTTCTATTTTTAGCATATTTTGTTGTTATTTTAAGCTCTTATCGCAAAAAATTTCGTCCATTGATCTAGCTAATCCAATGGCTCCTATGCATCGACATCAAACTTCTTCGTTCTTCCCTTTACTTTGTGTTTATGTCGTTTCTTCAGTGTTCTTTTGTTGGTTCAGGTTTCTTCCAGGGTTTTGGTTTTTAGTTATTCTGCAACACAACCTCTTCCTGAGCTTAACTCCGATCGCTCTTAGCATAGTCACTCCTGAATCTCGACTGTGATCCTTTGAATGGATTCAAGTAATCCAATACAATCCTTCATATCATTTCTTCTATGTGTTCTACTCGAACCTCACCTGCATACATATACTATGCAGAAACTCCTAATTCACACACAATTATAATTAAGTTGATCCATACAAACACATAAACTTAGAATTGAGTTGTTTGTATTAATAAACATGTATTTACATAGGAATTCTCTCCTTGGCCTGATCTTCTATATCGGTGGCCTCTGTTTTCCTACCTGCTCGTAGGCTTATAATCAAACCTCTAACTCACAACTTCTAACTAGATAACCAGCTAACTATCTAACTTGACTATGCCTTTTAGGCTTACATTTATACAAAAGGAGTCTATGACCAATTTCTGGTTTAGATCCTTAATAATTTCAACTAAAACCTAAGAATCCTCTCAATCCTATAAATCAAGAACTAATTCATAATTCAAGATCTACAATTAATTTCCAAAGCTATCAATCCATATGAACTCTTAACTATCATGATTCTCTCATGTTCCCCTTCATTCGAGAACATTTACAATATGCCTCACAATACTTAATTAATTCCTATTTTCATTAAAATTACTCAAAAGCCTAAACAATTACATTAATTTGACACTTAGGAAACCAACTTCCTTAAAATACAAGACCCCCTATGTCTATTAAAGTACAATGATTTTTCTTGAGCTGAATTCTCTTGCATCAGACTCCCAAGGTATAAAACATTCATGATTTCCTGATCATGTGTCTTCATATGTTGATAGAAAACCTCCAGGGGTTCCAAACTTTAGTTTGTAACTGCCCAATTGCCTTGCACCTTTGTTGCTGCTGTATATATGTCGTCTTCTGATTCATTTTCCTCTCTTCAATCAATTTCAAATTCTGATTGATCACACTTCCTGCTATCATTTTCCTCATCCCGGACTATTTCATCATTAACTGCCATAGTTCTTCAATCTCCATTTCCAGCACATCCTTGGGCTGGTCCATACTCTGCCATTTTCTACTATCTTTTTCTCTCTCCTTCAGGTTGTTGTTGTTGTCCACTACCTTCGGTACCTTCACATTCTGCGTCTCACTACAAATTGTCCATTCATATTCAAATTGTTGATTACTTTCCTCAACCTTTTCTAATTCACCTGCTATTACTCTTGATATTGCTCCAGGTACTGCTATAGATATTACTTACACCCAAAATTCCTGAATATCCTTGAAGATATCTTCCTCTGAAACATCTAATTTCTGCTTCGTGTCTGCAACAAAACCTATAATCATAAAACAATTGTTAAAATAAAAATCATAAAGCTTTTGTTCCTTTTCTTCCTTTGGCAACAATTGAGCTTCCTTCTCTAATTCTTCCTCCTTTGTCAGCACATCAGTGTGTTGTTTTGAATCCTCAACAGAATTCACGAGACTGTCAGCTAGTCTCTCCTCCACACCATATGTTTCAATGATGTCTTCTTGTCCTTGTCCACTGTAATGAACTTCTTCATTCTCATTCAGTTTTGATTTTACAACCTAAACACTTACTTTTTGGTTTTCTAGCCTTTTCTCCAAAAGACTTAACTCATGCCATAAATTTTCCATCTCACTTGGAATTCCTCCTAAAAGCTCTGTACAATCCTCACTATCTTCTCCTTTGTCACAAGTATAACTTCTTGTTGACACTACTTCCTCATTCTGATTCTCCATCTCTGTGATAGTTTTAGATGTTTGTCCATCACTCTCCCTTTGGCCATTTAAGAAAATTAGTTCCTCGTTGTCCTCATCAATAGAAAATTCCTTATCATTAGACATAATTGTCTCATCTCTACTGAAGATATTTCCTCCACTAAGCAAGGAATTTATGAACTACTTTTGTTGTAATAACTCAACTTGATCTTCATTTGAGAGACAATCATCATCATACTTTGCTTGGAAACTTTCAGCTTCATTCACACACAACTTGTCAGTTGTAAAACCATAAGACTTTATGATCTCATTTGATGATTCAATCACCAAGTCCTCCTGCTGTTCTAAGTCCTTTACATGACTCAGAAATATTTCAATGGTTTTTTCTTCAATCTCATCAAGTCCTTCACTTGATTGCTGGATATCCTTCTCTACTTCTTCTTTTAGAAGATAGTTTATATTCTTCCTTTCTTCTTCCTCCTTTACGACAATATCAGCCAATTGTCCTTCTTCACATGTTTCACCTGCAAACATACACAAATTATCAGATTGAAAATCAAGTGACCCTTTGGTCTCACTTGAAGTTTCAGTCTTCAAGTATTCATCTGCACCCAAAACTTCACCCTGCTCTGGTTCACAAATGGAAACTTCCATTTCCAACTCAGCTTCTCTGATTTCTTCCACTAGCCACTTTACTTGCTTCTATTGTAGCCTTCTCTGTAACTTATGCCACTTCACTAGATTTTTATTCAAAACCCAACCTAGTCTTTGGCTTTCCTCAAGCATCATCATTAATAAATTGAGTTGTTCTTTCATCTCAACAATCTCTTTGTCAATTTCCACTTGACTCATTCTCTTTCCATTTATCTTCACATTCTCTTTCTTCACTTTTCTTTTGTTGTGGTCTTCCTCAATACCTCTGCTATGACTATCAGTAGTCATCTACTTCTCCATCTCTATGAGTTCTTCACTCTCTCACTATGAGCTACATTAAAGCCTCTGCAACAGCAAGTCCTCCCTACTGCCACTTACCTCACCAATATTTCCTTTGTACTTGGTCATTTGAAAAAAACTTGGTTCTCTGTCTTTCGAACCTCTTTGAGCACTTCTCTCTGCTCCTTCTAGGCTTCAACTCGTTTGCACCTTTTAAGAACACAACTGTCCTCTTTATCCAACCTCTGTTGGAATTCCTCAAGGTTCTGTCACATTCTGCTTTCATTCAAAAACTTTTACCAGCTTCTTTTATCCCTTAGCAATTCTATCCACATCCTATGTGGAATTGCCTTTGTCAGCTGCAACAATACCTCTGCAGTAACAAGTCTCCTTCTTTCTACATATGCCTCACTAAGCTTCTCTCCTCTTAGCTCAGTCTTTTAGCATTTCTCTGGTTCTTTCCTCTAGAACCAATTGAGCACTCCTTGCTCTAGGTTGCTGCAATCTTTTCACCTTCTTATGTTGTTATCTTCAAGATCTTTGCATGATCTTCTTCTACCATTCCCCTGCACTTTGAATGGATTATTCTATGTTTCTTGCATCTGTAAATTCTACTACACATTATCTCTGTGCACCTACTACTTATCATATTAAAATCTAATCTCCTCTTGCCTGCTTTCATCACCATTCACCTGTATACACACCTTCAAAACATAAATCTGTTCTAAATTTCTCAAAGACCTTTTACACAGATTTTCCTTATTCTGTTTTGATATCAATTGTTTCAACCTCAATTCTGCTCTAATAAAAAATGAAGCTGGGCTAAGCCAACAATACCCACATTATGCATATAAAATTTGCATGTCACTGATCCCAGGCCTTAATCACCTGATCCATGGTGAAAAACTTCTTAACTCAAGGTTTAAGGCTTCTTAATTAAGTTTTATGCAGAAAAATTTCAATAACTAACCCAAGTCTAAATTTAATAAACCTTTTAATCGGGACCTTATACGCCCTTCATAAACTTTGATTAATCCTTAACCCTTATTACTTAACCCTTTGGTTGTTTTTATTACCTGCTCGTCTTAATCATACCATGATCTTAGAATTTGGTTAAACTTGACTTAAACCATAATTCATTAACCCAATTTATTTCTATTATAGCCCATATAATAGAAATACACATAAACATACTTAGCTTTGCCTTTCCGCCTTTCCACGGCCTTGACACATTTTCTGATGCTCTATCTTTATCACATTCAACCTCCACCGTTGATTTCACTCCATCAGATCGACGATCATTATGCGATCTCCATTCATCCTCTGGAAGTCAAACAAACTTAACCCGCATTAATAAACTTCTCAGGTCTGTTCTTTCCCAAGCCTTATCAGCTTCAACCTCCACCGTTGATCTCATCTTCCAATCTGACTTCCCCGATCAATAAAACTGCTCGATGATCCTCCACCGTTGATCAAAACCCATTCGATCCAATGGTTAACAATGATATCGGGTGAGCCATTTGCACGAGGATTACCCACCCAATAAAGCAGTTTGTTCTCTCTTCCGACATGTCATGTGTCGGTTGATTAATGGAATCGGGTGACCACCCTGAATTACCACTTACAACTTTTTCTCCACTTGATAACCCGCTTTCGCTTATAAACCCGCCTTTCTTCCTTGACTAATACCTAAGATTATTGGCACCCGATGATCGTAGATCTTCGTCCATCACACAACTGCGACAGATCCTCTAGATTCCTCTTCCATTAACACTTAAGTTAATCTCTGTCATTCATTTATTGACTCCATTCTATGCAACTTAATCATGGCTACTTATCGCAAACAATCTCATCTATTGATCTAGTTGATTCAACGACTTCTATGCACCGACACCTCACTTCTTCGTTCTTCCCTTTACTTTGTTTTTATGTCGTTTCTTCAGTGTTTTTCTGTGGGTTCGGGTTTCTTCCAGGGTTCTGGTCTTTAGTTGTTCTGCAACACAACCTCCTCCTGAGCTTAACTACGCCCGCTCTTAACACAGTCACTCCTGAATATTGAATGTGATCCTTCAAATGGATTCAAGAGATCTAATACAACCCTTCATATTGTTTCTTCTTTGTGTTCTTCTCGAACCTCACCTGCATACATATACTATGCAGAAACTTCTAATTCACACACAATTATAATTAAATTTCTCCATGCACACACACAAACTCATAATCGAGTTGTTTGTATTAATAAACATGTATTTACACAAGAATTATATCCTTGGCCTGATCTTTTGTATCAGTGGCCTCTGTTTTCCTACCTGCCCATAGGCTTACAATCAAACCTCTCACAACCTCTAACTAGCTAACCAGCTAACTATCTAATTTGACTATGCCTTTTATGCTTACATTTATACAAAAGTAGTTTTAACCAATTTTTGGTTTAGATCCTTAATAATTTCAACTAAAACCTAATAATCCTCTCAATCCTATAAATCATGAACTAATTCCTAATTCAAGATCTACAATTAATTTCCAAAGCTATCAATCCCTATGAACTCTTAACTATCCTGATTCTCTCATGTTCCCCTTCATTCGAGAACATTTACAATATGCCTCACAATACTTAATTAATTCCTATTTTCATTAAAATCACTCAAAAGCCTGAATAATTACATTAATTTGACACTTAGGAAAACAACTTCCTTAAAATACAAGACCCCCTATGTCTACTAAAATACAATGATTTTTCTTGAGCTAAATGCTTCCGCATCATTCAACTTGTAAACAGATCCACAACCTACAAAATTCATCTGACAAGTATGGTTGTTGTCAGTGTGTTTAACGTGGTGGTTTGGATTAATTTTCCAACACTCCCCCTTAATCACAACTACCACCATTGAGAATTCCCAAACAGTCTTTGAGATAAACAAAATTTTCACAGGTTAATGACTTTGCGAAAATATCAGCAAATTGTTCGTGTGACCTGCAGTAATGCAACACAATTTCACCATTCTTAATTAAATCTCTAATAAAATGATATTTAGCATCAATGTGATTGGCCCTCTTGTGAAAGACAGAATTCATTGACAATGAAATTGCTGAAGTGTTGTCGCAGAAAATAGTTATCGATCCCTCTTGGTCGTGCCAAAGATCCCTCAACATCCTTGTCATCCAAACTGCTTGACATGTTGTTGTTGTTGTGATGACTATTCATCTTCTGTTGTTGATAGTGACATTGTTGGCTGCTTCTTGGAGGCCCATGAAATGGCTCCAGAACCTAAATGAAAACATATCTTGACGTGCACTTTCTGTCATTGACACTTCCTGCCCAATCATTGTCAGTGTAACCAACCAACCTAAAATCATTTGTTTCGGTGTACAAAATACCATACTCCTTTGTCCCATTGACATACCTTAAAGTCCTTTTCGCTGCTTGCCAATGTGTTTCCTTGGGTGTCTCCATGAACCTCAACACCAAACTCATTTCATACACTATATCCGGCTTAGTGGCAGTCAAATACATCAAGCTGCCTGATCTAGGAGGATCTCGAGACACCAAGGGGCTGGATAAAGGCTCGAAATTCAAAATAGAAGAAAGGAGAATTTGATGGCATCAGTTGAGAGGGCTCGTCTTCCTGATCGTGGTGGCACGAACGGTTTGTCAATCCGAGATCGTATGCAAAAGATAGATATGGCAGAGGAAAAATGGGACCCATAGTGCGCCACATGGCATCCCAGTCAGCGCATGGGACCCACATGGCAGCCATCAAATGCTAACACATGGCAGCCCGTCATTAGCCTCATAAACCTACACAAGAAATATTTGGTTAACTACAATTTTTATATAATTATCTAATTAACTATATCAAAAATCAAATCATGGAAGATATAACCAAAATCCAAACAAAACATAATATGGTTATATTATATACCATATAAAACAAGACCTTTATTAGAAGAAATACAGGTTTTAAAACTCTCTTTTAATGTGTTCTCACTATGCCATATATACAGGGAGCGAAATGTTTCAGCAGACAAGCTTTCTAAGGAAGGTTTGCAGCAGGATTTGGGCAGCTGGAAAGTAGCAGAAGAGACTCATGGACAGATCCGTGTGTCGGATCAGCCTCCCCACTTCTAGTTTTCTTGTTTTGATGATGTCTTTTACAACTGTTTTGTTTTTTCACAATGCGTTTTATCATATTTGGACTACTGTTGTATATTGAAAACTAGTTTTTCAAAGTTTTGATTAGCATCTATTTTCTGTTGGGTTGTTTTCCTCCTAAGAGGAGACCCAGGAAATAGACATGGAACTGATATCTCTTGATGGATAATGTTTTTTGGACTGATTTTAGTTGTCTTGATGCTGAAAACGTAAACTGTTCATGAGGTTTACGTCTACAGAGGATACATCTTTCAGCTTTTTGTACAGAAAAGACTGTCACTTTTCTGCAGTAGCTTTATGTTATCATCATACAACAAAAGGAATGCCCGGGCATATGCAATGTAACTTTTTATACTGCTTATAAAAAGTTCACTTTTTTTCTTTGGGAAAAATAAAACAAGAAAGGTTAATCCACATATTGATAAAGTATGGGAAGCCAACGTATTGGGAGGAATACGTGGCACACATGGAAAGGGTCATTAACAAACAAACCCATACAAAGTAAAAACCACATGAAATGGTTACAAAACTTTAATACCATATACCATACATGGTAAGATTGGTTAAAACAAAATAAACCAACGTGGAGGTGGTTATAATCTGTATAAAGCCATCCCAACGAAGATTATGGAAGAAGTAACAACCAACGTATATGGTAAAGAGATATGGTGGGTGGGGGGCAGCCACATGGTGGTCCCGCCACCCCACATAACCAACGTACAACCCAAAACATTAATGCGTATTCCATAGGTTGGGGTGGGTGAGTGTGCTCCAGTGAAGTACGGGCCCTCCCCAATCAAAAGTTAAAAAAATATATTTTTATATACATATATGGAACACAGTTTTTGATATGGTTATGTAAAAAATGGGTTTGGTAAAAATAAAATATAACCATCTTATGGAATAATTCACTTAGGGTTATTTAAACTCATTTTTTTTACCATTGGGAAGAGAGAGATGAACAGGCACGGATCTTGAGACCAGGTGGTAGAAACCTGAGCATTGAGAAACATGGGTGGAACCTTGCA
Organism: Pinus tabuliformis; assembly: GCA_031772625.1. Taxonomy (NCBI): domain Eukaryota; kingdom Viridiplantae; phylum Streptophyta; class Pinopsida; order Pinales; family Pinaceae; genus Pinus; species Pinus tabuliformis. The sequence continues at coordinate 829,328,394 of CM062813.1, forward strand.
GCGTTTTTGCAGGAGGTTGATTTTGGTCCAGACTCAGAATTGGGCAAGTTTTATATGATTTTGCATCTCTCAGCGACGGGAATCCATTGGTGGTGTCAATTTTTGCAACAGAGCTCTCCAATTTTCGGGCATTTTTCAGCATGGAGGTATAATGCTCCATTTTTGTAACTGATGAATGTAACTTCTTTTGATGCCATTTTTAATGAATGAAGGCCTCCCCATTGATTGAGCAGGGCCCGGAGACGTAGTCCAAGAGGGACAAACTCCGTTATCAAGTTCTTGTCTTCTTGTCTTCTCATGTGTTTCTTCTTCTTCTTCTCACATGTGCACATTTAAGTTTCTCTTTAGTTAAGCTACAAATTGTTTATGTAATTCTTTAATGCATCTATAAACAAAAGATAACCTGGATCACTGCCTATCATACTTTTGTATAATGTCGAATTGACATTGCTGCTGCAATCTTCTTTTCTCAACTTCAACCCCATGATAGTTAGAGTTGGTGCGGGCTTCTTGTTTGGCATATTAAACCTCTCCAAAATGTCTGCTACATGCTTTGCTAGAGAAATAAAAATACCATTTTATGTTTGCTTCACTTATATGCCCAAAAAATATCTTAACAACCCCAAGTCAGTCATTTCAATTGCACTCTCCATGACTTCTTTGAAATCAGCGATGAGAAAATCATCATTTCCTGTAAAATCAAATCATCTACATATAAGACAATGATAAGAATCTTACCATCACTCTCTTTGATGTAGAGAGTAGGCTCACTATCACATTTGTTGAAACCATTGTCCAATAAGTAAGCATCTATCCTGCTATACCATGTAAGCAGTGCTTTCTTAAGCCCATAAAGAGATTTCCTCAACCTATACACCTTGTCTTCTTAGCCTTCTACTTCATAACCAAGTGGTTGCGCAACATACACTTCCTCTTTCAACATTCAATTCAATAACGTTGATTTTACGTCCATTTGATACACTTTCCATTTATGTTGCGTGGCAATAGCCACAACTATATGCACTGTCTCCATCCTCGTGACTGGCGCAAACGTTTCTGCATAATCTCTTCCATGCTGCTACTTGTATCCTTTGAAAACTAGCCTCGCTTTATGCCTCTCAATATTCCCCTCGACATTTCTCTTGGTCTTATATACCCACTTCACTCCAATGACTTCTTTTCCTTTTGGAAGGTTCACTAACTCCCATGTGTCATTCTTTTCTATTGCTTCTATTTCTTCTTCCATTGTTGCAACCCATTTTTCTTCTTTGACTGCATCGTCAAAATGGGTTAGGTCATCTACATGAAAAAACAATGAAAATAAGGAATTTAGGCCAATGCTACTATCAACTTCATCTTGCTCATAGATCTCATTCAAATTTTTGAATTTTGGTCTTCTTGTGCTTGCTGAATATGGGCTTGACATGTCACTTGGTGTTGCGCTTTGTGGTGTGTTTGGAGAATCACTTGCTTGACTGCATGACACTGTTCTATTATTTATTGACAATGTTACTTGATGCCTGCTGTGTTGCACTTGAATAGGAGTAGATGGAGTCAATGTTGAGGAATTGTTGATGCTCTCAATTCCACTTTGTCCTCATGTGGTATACATGCTTTGACATTGAATGTCTTCTCTAAACTTCCATCCCATGCTTCATCTTCTATGAACTGCACACCTCTATTGATTATGAACTCCTTGGTTGATGGATTGTAGAGCTTGTATGTCTTAAATTCATCACTATATTCAAAAAATATGCATTTCTCCCCCTCGTTGTCCAACTTCTTCCTCAACACATATTTGACATGTGCATATGCCACACATCCAAAAACTCTCATGTGAGTGACACTATGCTTTCTTCCACTCCATGGCTCTTCAGAAACCACATTCTTGACACTTTTTTTTTGACACCTATTAATGATATACACTGCACAAGCAACAACTTCAACCCAATAATCATTTGGCAAATGCTTTGCCTTCAACATACTCCTTTCCATTTCCATAATGGTCCCATTCTTTCTTTCCGCGAAACCATTTCGCTGAGGTGTATACCTTGTTGTAAATTGCTTGTGAATTCCATGCTCTCTGCAAAATCGAAGGAACTCATTTGAGATGTATTCACCACCTCTGTCAGTCCTCAAGACTTTGATGTAGTTTCCACATTGCTTTTCAACAAGAGCCTTGTATTGGCAAAAGCGTTCAAACACTTCACCTTTTTGTTTTAGGAGAAAGACCCATGTGTTCCTTGTGTATTCATCTATGAGGGTCAATAAATAGTGGCTGCCACAAATTTATGGTGTTTGCATTGGTCCACATAAATTTGAGTGGAAAATCTCCAAAGGTGCCTTTGCCCTTACTGACTTTCTTGCTGGAAATGTCTTTTTATGTTGCTTGCCCAAAATACATCCTTCACATAGGCTATCCAAATTTTCTATGAGTGGCAGTCCCTTCACCATGTCTTTCCTATGCAGCAAATTCAAACCTCCAAAGTTGAGATGACCAAATCTCAAATGCCATAACCAATTTTCATCTTTGACCTTTGCTTGATAGTTCACTTGTGTGGCAACTGCATCTTTTCTTCCATCCTCTTGTGAGTTCATTGATAGTTGTGCTTGTGCACCTTCCTCCTTCAATTCTGATCTTATCTTTAGGGGAAACATTCTATTGCTTGTCATTTGAACTTTTGCAATCAACTGTCTGCTTGGAGGCTTATCCAAAATTGTGCACTCATCATTTTTGAAAAATACATTGTATCCGTTTTGCATGAGTTGTCCAATGCTTATGAGGTTATGCTTCAAACCAGAGACAAAGTAAACATATGAGATGTACTTCTTCTACCCCTTTTTTGTTAGGATATTAACTCTTCCTTTGCCTATGACAAAGAATTTGCTATCAGTCCCTAATGTCACTTCAAATTTCACATTTTCATCTAGATTAGAAAACATTTCTATGTTCCCTGACATGTGGTTACTACACCCTGAATCTATATACCATATATCACTTTTTTTTTCTTGTGCTACATTACAAGATAAAAACATGCTATCATGGTTATGATTTCCTTTGTGAAATTTACACTTGGTTTGTTACTAATGTCATATTGCTTCTTTCTACATTCATTTGCATAATGACCATACTTCTTACAATAATGACATTGAACTTGAGATTTATCATACCACTGACCTTGTGCTAAATTTTGGCTTGGGCCTTGACTTGGATTTTGATTGCTGCCCCTTCGACTTGAGCTTGAAGGGCTGCTTCTTCCACCTCTGTGTGTACTTTTTCCACTTCCTCTAGCATATGATCTTCCTTTTCCTTGATAAAAATGGAAATGTTTGTATTAATGAAAATAAAACCCATTGGTCAGCTCTACGAAAGAGAGTCTGAACCAGGAGAGTCTAGCTCTGTAGAACACTCTACATTGTTCATTAACATTACACATTAAATAGAATACATGGTTTTAGGGAAGTTAGAACAACATCCTAAGAAATAGAAACTAATTCCTATCCTGAGGCTACGTGAACCAACTCTATCTATTCTACGATATTCTCCATTATCTTCAGCACTCCCCCTTAATGGAGAATGGGTTCACATATATGCCTAACATCTCCCTAAACATTTGAAATTATACTTTTCCAAGGGGCTTAGTGAAAATGTCCGCAACATTATCACATGTATTACAATATTCCAGAAGAATTTCTTTAGATCACACTTTCTCCCTTACAAAATGGAATTGAGTATCAATATGTTTCATATATTTGTGAAACACCGGATTGTTGGCCAGCTTGATTGAACTTTTATTGTAGCATATGATTGTTGTTGTGACCATCTGTTCTTCCCCAACATCCTGGAGAAGTCTCCGCAACCAAACCGCCTCACACGTTGCTGCACACATGGCTTTATACTCTGCTTTTGTGAGGACAAGGAGATTGTGTTCTGCTTCTTGCTGCTCCAAGTGATCACCCTGGATCCAAAACTGAATGCATAACCTGTTATAGATCTGCAATCATCTACATTTCCTACCCAATCTGAATCTGCAAATCCTGCTAGTCTAACATCATAAGAGTCAATGTAAATAATTCCATAATCTACAGTACCTTGTAGATACCTCAAAACATTCTTCGCTGCATTCCAATGACTTTCGAGAGGCTTAGACATAAATTGGCTTAACACGCTGACTGCATAAGCCAAATCAGGTCTAGTGGTGGTTAGGTATATCAAACTCCCAACCAGCTATATGTAAAGTGTTTCATCCACCGCTTTTGAGCCATCCTCACACTTCAATTTGATGTTCTGCTGCAATGCTACCTATGCAGACTTACACTAATCCATTCTAAACTTCAATAACAGGCCTTTGACATACTTTGCTTGAGACATAAATGTTTGACCTAAATCTCTCCAGATTTCGAGACCTAAACAATATCTGAGTTCACCGATGTTAGAAAATTATATATTACGGAGCAATGGAACACATAAAATATTGCAGAAATATAAACACAGAAAACGCACAAAACAAGAGAGACACAGATATACGTGGTTCACCCAGTTTGGGCTATGTCCACCCCGAACAACCAGTCCTTCCTTTCTATTATCCAGCAAAATGAAGAGATACAACCTACAACAAAACGCTGTAATATCCTCTGTTTTCTCTCACAGTCTCACCTCTATGTTTTTCGCTCACCGAATACACATATATCACAGCCTCAAATACAATGCCCTCATATAAAGAGAGGGGTTGCCTTCTAGGGCAAAAAACCCTAAACTAAACATAAGTTCTACCGTCAGATCATCCGCCTAATGAACGGCCCAGATTGACTAGAAATTACTATACTTTTACAAGGCAATTTTACAGCTGTTTTTAGCTTCGGGGGCGCTGCCCCCGAAACCCCCGCCAGGGGGGGGCTCCATAAAGTCGCTGCCGCCCCCCCTGGACCCCCCACGGCAGCGATCATTTTACGGGCGGCGTTGCCGCCCCATTTTGAACTGGGGTCCAAAATGCCGGTACTATAGAAGATAATCAGGCTCCACACCCAACAATCTCCCACTTGGAGACTGATTGTAGCAACTCCACCACTGCTCCATTTGATGGACAATGACTCCTCTTTGGACCTGGCTGTTTCTCATCTTCATCGTCATCCTTGAAGACCAACTGAAACTGAGCATATTCTCAGTTTCTCCCTGGTTACAACTTTTGTTAGCATATCTGCAGGGTTCTGGCTAGTGTGTATCTTTTCCAGCTTCAACTCTCCATCTTCCAACACTGATCGTATGAAATGGTACTTGAGCTGTATGTGTTTTGTCCTGGAATGAAATGCTGAGTTCTTTGCAAGATGAATGGCACTTTGACTATCACTGTATAACGTGCCCATATCATGCTCCTTACCCAATTCACCCATAAACCTTTGTAACCAAATCATTTCTTTACTAGCCTCTGTAGCAGCAACATACTCTGCTTTTGTTGTTGAGAGTGCAACAACACTTTGGATTTTTGAAACCCAACTGACAGCTGTTCCTCTGACAGTAAATACATATCCTGTAGTGCTCCTCCTATTATCTCTTTCACCTGCCATATCTGCATCAACATATCCTTGTAGGGATATGTTTGAACCACCAAAGCATAATGCCTGATTTGTGGTACCTCTCAAATATCTGAGAATCCATTTCACTGCCATCCAATGTTCCTTTCCTGGATTGTTCATGTACCTGCTTACAACTCCCACTGCATGTGCAATATCAGGCCTTGTGCAGACCATTGCATACATTAAACTTCCAACTGCTGATGCATATGGAACTTTAGACATATAATCCATGTCTTCTTGGGTCTTTGGGCACATTTCTTTGCTAAGTTTGAAATGGCTAGCAAAAGGTGTACTAACTGGTTTTGCATTTTGCATGTTAAATCTTTTCAACAGCTTTTGTATGTACTCATTCTGAGACAATGTTAATTTTCTATTTTTCCTGTCTCTAGTTATTCTCATACCAAGGATTTGTTTTGCAGCACCCAAATCCTTCATTGCAAATGAGTTTGCCAATTTTCTTTTGAGCACATTTATTTCCTGCATGTTAGATCCTGCAACAAGCATGTCATCTACATACAATAACAATATAATATAGCTGCCATCATTTTTCTTTTTCAGATAAACACAATGATCAGAGTGCCATCTAGTATAACCTTGTTCACACATAAACTTGTCAAATTTTAGATACCACTGCCTTGGAGCTTGTTTTAAACCATACAAGCTCTTCTTCAACCTGCACACAAGTTTCTCCTTCCCTTTCACCTCATATCCTTGTGGCTGCTGCATATATATCTCTTCCTCCAAATCCCCATGGAGAAAGGTTGTCTTTACATCTAACTGCTCAAGATGCAAATCTTCAGCTGCTACAAGACTTAAAATAGTTCTGATTGAAGTCATTTTAACAACAGGAGAAAATATTTCATCAAAATCAATACCTTTCTTCTGTGCAAACCCCTTCACCACAAGTCTAGCTTTGTACCTTTGCTTTCCTCCATCTTCTTCCTTCAGCCTGTAAACCCATTTATTCTTCAATGTAGTTTTTCCTGCAGGCAACCTGACTAAATCCCAAGTCTGGTTATGCATTAAGGAGTCCATCTCTTCTTCCATGGCTACCTCCCACTTTTTCTTGTTTTCAAGCTGCATTGCTTCTTCATAACATTCAGGTTCACCGGAATCAGTCAACAATAAATAATATAATGAAGGAGAGTATCGTTCAGGAGGTCTACCTATCCTGGTAGATCTTCTAACACCACTTTCAGGTGTTTGGGGTGCCTGTTGCTGTTGTGGTGGTTGCTGTTGTTGTGGTTGTTGATTATTATTATTTTCAGGCACCTTTACTTTTTCAATGATTTCATCAAGGACTGCGTATTCCTTGTTTTCCTTTTCCTGTTTCTTTTCCTGCAACTGATTCTTATACAAGACCTTTTCATTGAATATTACATCTCTGCTCCTAATGATTTTGTGATTTTCGTAATCATATAAGCGATAACCAAAATCATTAACACCATATCCAATAAAGGTACATTTCTTTGACTTTGCCTCAAGCTTTGTTCTATTTTCTTTATCAATATGTGTTGTGGGGAAAAGTATCCGACTCGGATGACCCTATCCCTACTCTAAAGGTGACAGTCTTTAGCAACAACTGAAAGTAAAGCTTTGATATTTTCCTTTATGAAAGTACAGAGAGAAGGAAGAAAAGATTAACCAACCTGGTGTCTTTCGCTTAGTCGATCCTTATCCTCTCTCTTTGTCTCTTGTTCCCAACTCCTTGCTCTCTTTGCCGGTCCTGCTACACACAGATCCTGCACAAAACAAGAGAGGAAACTACAAGATACATGTACTCATAACTGATGCATGGATTAGAGTGAATCAAATATACAAGTAAATACAATACATCAATGCAATACAAGTATATAGGAGAACATGCAAAACTTTATTGATAGAAGTAACAGGGTTCTGAGAAGGTTACAACCATTGATGGCTCCAATCCAGCAGCACCTCCCCAGCAGCAAGAACTCTCCTCTTCACCTCTAGTAAAACAATCACCCAATAGCTCTAACTGTAAACCAACAGCACCTCCTTGCTTTACCCAAAATTCCAGCCTCCTTAGACCTCATAGAAGAGCTCTATATATAGGAGAGAAGAAGAGAGGATGAGTCAGCTTGAGACTGACATGAAGCTGCCTTGTGTCCTCTCCCTCTTCAGTTAATCTTCAGTTCTTGAGTCCACTTGGAGATCCTTGCTTACACATGGTGATCAAGTACCTCTTACTCATCACAGGGCGAATCTCATGAACCAAGTGTCAGTTTGGAAGCTTCCTGGGCAGTTGACACCTTGCAGAATGACTGTGCCACTTGGCCAATCTCGCCCAGCGCAGGTAGCCTTCATTAGATTTGACTTCCAGCGCAGGTACAAGGAGGAGCAGTTGCATTCCAGCGCAGATGCTCAGTGGAGCAGCTGACATGATCCAAAAATAGCCTGTTTTGAAGTGTTTTCAGGTGGAGAACTGATTGGAAGTGCTGTTGTTTGATGACCTTGTTCTTTTAGGGGTAAGAACAACATGTTTAGGGACTGAGGATCCCTGTAATTATTGACATTTCATGCTCCATGTCGCGAGGCACAAAAATGTCTATAACAGTTGCCCCCTAAAGTATGAGGCCGTTTATCGGGTGAAATGATTTATCTAGAGGGTCCGAAGTTCATTCCAGTGCTGAGGAGGCGCCCTGTAATACAATACAATACAATACATTATTTTTCATTCTATTTTCATGATCTAGCTAAGGCGGGCATTCCCATGCTCAGCTTTTATAAATACATTTTGGTACATATGACAGACGATCGTCTGAAGGTAGACTGATAATTTTCTGCTGAAATTATCATCCTTTGAATAGGATGATCATCTGCTGCAATGATGTACATGGCAAATGCTTTTATATTTCCTGAATATATATCGCAGCCCAGATGGATGAAACTAGATCCGGGGTCTTCAAACTCGTTCGATCTTCACTCTAAGTACAAGTCGATCCATGTGAGAATTGCGCTGAAGTCGAACATGGAAAGACATCGCTTGATTACCGGTCAATAATGAAAACCGTTAACAAGCGCGAGAGGAATCACCAATAATGACGATGACCCTCAAGGTACTGCAGTACAATTCACGTGGCGTGAATAAAGGACTTGGCGTCGAATGCCACGCAAAATCTTCTGGTCGAAGGTCATTGATGTATACCTGTCGCCGGAAGTGAGAAACTTGCCATTGAGGCATGCAAGCTTCAAAGTACTGATGGGGGTGTTCCTAGATCAACTTCTTGGATAATGAGCTGAAGTCGACAAGAAGCGATCCGTCAAAGGAGGGCCTTAATGAATCCCACATCAATGACACGGAACGGAGCTAATGATTTTAGTGGAGGTGAAAACAAACTGTGACATATGATTCAGGGTGGCGATCATGAATGGATGAAGGATAATGTATGGCAGTGGATGGGACACGGTTGACACTTTCAGAATGACCCCTCTTGAACATATAACGACACTGATGCGATGGATTGGTAGCATTACCCCAAATGTGGATGGTTTGGCGAGGACCATGGTGATGAGACCGGTGAATGAAACAACCCAACCCGATGTGGTACGGAGGAAAAGTGTCATGTTCAAGAGTGACTTGCTACCATTAAACTTTGATGTTCTCCCAATTTTTCCCCAGTCATTTCTGACCAGTACCTCTTTATTTTTGTCAAGCTTGACGAGGATAACATATGCTTGTTCTATAACCTGCCCTTCGGGCAAGCCCATCGCTATGATTTAACGAGCCTAGCGATAGGGAAACTCGTTCTCGCCTAAAGACAAGTTTGTCGCTATTTAATCATTTTAACGAGTCTAACGACAAGGAAAACTCGGTCCTTTTCATTTTTAGAGAGTCTGAAAAGGTACAGAAAGTCAACTCCATGATTCCTTTTTCGTCATCTAATCCCTTAAGTCCGAAAAAGTATAAAACAATACAGAAGGGATGGCTATTCGGTACTTTTACGAGCCGAACAAGACAAGCGCTCGATCTTTTTGTGCAATAATCCCTCAGGTCCAAAAAGATTAAAATCTAGAGGAGGGATAGCGTTCCGGTCGTTTAACGAGCTGGAAGGCCAAAACTCGACAAACTTTTCATATTTTACGAGTCAGTGAAAAGAGCTCAAAGAAGACTCGTTTTTTGAGGAACGAGTGATAAACAGGGATAGCAGCAGATTCCAGGTACAAATTGGAATTTTCCAATCACGGTAGTGTCACAAGGATGGCTAGGTGAAATCACTCTTCGCAGCTGTTCCTCAAAAAGGGTAAACACACATATGGGGGTGAACGACCGGCCAAATGAAATGGAGGTGACGGATGAAAACACGACCAAGGCTTTTAAGGCTGATAAATTTACGATCGCAATGGTTATTTACCGAGATAGGTTCATTTTTTAATGAGCTTGAACTTTGGCGAAAAAACTTTGCTCACACTTTTCTATTTATTAACGAGCATAAATTCTGTGGTAAAACTGCTCGATTCATGGTCGAATTTAATTTTTTACTTTTACTAGCTTTTCTATTTTCAAATGTAGTACTTCATCTTCAATTGCTGCAACAAATTTTGTTAGAAATGGACAATATTTGCATGAAAACGAGATTATAACCCTAATATTCAACTTTAAACTGTGTAAAAAGTCATAAAAAGGGGTTTTTACCTCTCATTTACCATTTCATTTGCATTTTGCTTGTTGGAGCTCTGGAGGTGCCTCTTCTTCCTTGATTTTCACCAGCTGATTCCGGGAGATTCTGTGGACGATTTTCGGCGCCGTTTGGACCAGGTAGGAGCTAAACCTTAGCCCTTCACTTTCATGGTTTCCTTTTTCAGTTTCATGCATGTTTTTCAGGGTTTCTGAGCCCCAGGGGTTTCATCAGGGCGCCCTGGCATCAGCGCAGGTTCCCCTTTCGAAACTTGCGCTGTATTTCAGGTGGCCTTAAGGCAGACTGCCTTACAGCGCAAGGGGAAGACTCTCTGCCTGCGCTGGGCCTAGAAAAGCTGATCTTGCATGTGTTTTTTGATGATTTTTTCGCCAGTTTTTTCATCAAAATGAGGAACTTACTCCTTCTCTTGTTTGCTTGCAGGGAACTTTGAACAAAATGTCCCTTACATGGCGAGAACGAGAACATGAAGCAGAGGACATGGTTGCACTCCATGACCCAGTCACGGTGAACGCGCTTCGGAACTGTGGCCTGCTGAAGTTCTTCCGTATCTCTAGCATGAGAGCACATATTTCTTTACTGCAGTATATGCTTGATGCTTGGGATCCTGTTAACCAAGTATTCCAGATTAGGGGGAAATCCTTCCCCTTGACCATAGAGGACATGTACTTCTTGACTGGGTTGTCAAGGCGGGGTGCCCCCATTTCTTTGTCAGGTACGGTCTGAGGGACTAATTCCACCAGAGATTACATTCGTCAGTATTGCCGGGAAGGTTCACAGCCGAGCAAAGACGGCAAGATCAATATCCGTGACATCACTGACAGGTCTCTCAGGTCCATTCTGTTTACCATTGGTAGGATGGCCGGTAGCACAGCTTTACATGTTGCCAACAGATCTTATATGCAGCACGCCTTGGAGTGTCTCCAACCGAAAGTGTTTAACTGGTGTGATGCAGTACTTGTTCAGATGAAAAGTCAATTGACCAAGGTAAAGGACGGGGGGCTGAAGAACTTTGGATTTGGTTCTATTCTGACTGCCTTTGTCTTGGAGAAAATCCCATTGATGCAACCTCAGTACATCATGCTTGATTTGCCTTCTCCGACCGAGCCACGCATGCAGAGGTGGGTTGACCATATGTCCCGGCATGCTGGTCAACCTCATATTACTTTCACTGAGTCCTTCTTTAGGTGGTTCGAGCGTCAGGAGATGGCATTTTCTAAGTATCCATACGTGGGTATGGACTACCGAGGTGATCCGGACTTGGTGCTTCCAGATGGCGAGCAATGGGGCGCTATTGGTAAAATCTCTGACCATATCACTGTTTAATGTTTTTATTCATGATGTTACTGTTCAAAACTGATCAAACTCTTGGGTGCATGCAGATGTTGGTCCTGTTCGTCCAGTAGCTCGTCCACGATCGCCAGTTGCTGCCCCAGCAGCAGAGCCTGCTAGGAGAGTTGTTATTCGCGACCTTGGTGATACTGAGATACTTGCAGCTGTGCAGGAGCAGGTTGAGAGCCTTACTCGTGGTCTTCCAGATGTACAGATTGACGAGTTACCTTTACAGTTGCAGCGGCACACTATTGGCGTGCCTAGACGATGGACTCGTCTCTTGCGCATGATCGCACAGACCGTGACGTACTTTCATGAGCACCACTAGGCTAGGGTGCCCCCTAGCATCTTTTTGAGTTCTAGGTCATATGACCAATTTTGTTTTGATTACAGCACATTATGTACAAACTATAAACAGCTTTATATATTTTGATTTTCGGAGTTTATTTCAGTTTATTTGTGATCCACTTACATAGCACCGATGCATCTCTTTTTATATATGTTGTAAATGTCTATCTAATACATAGTTTGCCAATGAATCTGTTAATGTGTTCAAGTTTCTGGAAATATGTTGGTATTGAATTAAATCAAACTCTCTTTCCAAAATCTTAACCCTTAGAAACATACGATAAATAGCTGGATTGCGGACTGAATATATACCAGTGAGTTGTAGTATCACAAGTTGTGAGTCTAGCCTAACAATTAGTCGGCGTATACCATGAGCGATGGTATCAGAGAGGAGTTCAATCAACGCGCTATACTCAGCGATATTGTTCGTTGACTGTCCAATACACACACCTCTGAAACTCACTAACTCGCCGCTTGGATCAAAAATGGCCCAGGCTGCGGAGGACAAATTCCGCGTACTACGACTCGCTCTGTCGGCATATCCCACATATGTATCAGAATAATTCGACATCTGCAACAAACGAGAAGGGTGGATTACTAAACCGAAACAAACACTTTAGCGAAAACAAAATACAACAAAAGCACTCAGGTTACTATTTAGGCATAGTAACGCTTGAGGTACAACCCGTTACGGGGTTGCGCCAGTGGTATTCCGTCATAATCCATTAACTCGTAGGCTCCTTTTGCTAACACCCTTTTAACAATATAGGGACCCATCCATAAGGACTGAAATTTTCCTGCTCCTAATTTGTCGGATTCTTGGTCGTAAAGCAAAACCAAGTCACCCTCAGAGAAGATGCGAGGTTTGACATTCTTGTCGAACTGTGCTTTGACTTGTTTCTTATGGGCTTCGTTCGCCAAAGCGGCGTCACGACGGTTTTCATCCAATTGGATTAATTCCAAGAAACGAGCCTCTTCTTCTGAGGTTCCGGGGAGGAGGTCAATTGCGAGTTTAAGAGACGAAATTTCGCACTGGATCGGTAATACTGCCTCTAGGCCATACACCAATTGGAATGGTGTGAACCCAGTGGCGTTCTTTACCGAGGTTTGGTAAGCCCACAATGCTGAATATAGGAGTAGGTGCCATCTTCTTTTGTGAACCCCGATCATCCTTTGCAACATACGCTTCAGGACCTTGTTGATTGCCTCAACTTGTCCGTTGGCTTGTGGATAATACGGGGTAGAGCTATCGTGCGATAGCCCTAGTTTGGCAGCTAACTCAACCATCATGTGATTGCGAAAATGCGATCCATGATCTGTCACTATAGCTTGCGGAACGCCGAACCTGGCGACTACATGATTGAAAAAGAAAAGGGCAGCTGTTTCACCAGTGTTATCCAATGTAGGCATCGCCTCGGCCCATTTGGTAAAATAGTCAACAGCGACTATAATATACCCATGCCCCCCGGTCGAGGTGGGGTTACATTGCATGAAATCGATGCCCCACTTGGCGAAGGGCCCAACAGCAACTATCGGCTGTAAGGGTGCGGGTGGTCTTCTGGTTTTGCTATCAAAGATTTGACATGCATGGCAACTTCTGACAGCTATTATGCAATCTTTAAACATAGTTGGCCAGAAATATCCTGCTCGTAAGATTCTTTGTGCTGTTGCATATCCAGATTGATGCCCCCCGCACGCGCCTGAATGACAATCATTCAGGGCTTTTTCGGCCTCCTCATGGGTAAGGCACCTCCTCAGAACCGTATCGACACCACGACGATAAAGTGTATCACCGACGATCATGTAGTCTTTAGATTGGTATCGTATACGCTTCCGTTCCGAGTGTGAGGTATTAGGCCTAAATTTTTGGGTTTGGAGATAAACAATGATGTCTCCATACCACTCATAGCTTACTGATATCAGAAACAAATGTTCATCCACGATTGACTCTTCTGATGTTTCATCGTTGGACGACGATGGGAGATCGCATAATAATTCCGCGAAAACTAGAGCTTTCTTCGATTTGGATTTTACAAAATCTAAATCAAACTCTTGAAGGATGGCTATCCATTTTGAATATTTGCCCCCAAGCAACTGTCGCGACAGTATATATGTCATGGGATTGCAATCTGACAGAACGGTAGTTTTCCTAAAGAGGACATAATGTCGAAACCTTTGAATCGCTTGAACAGCAGCAAGCGCTAGTTTTTCAACATAGGAATATTTACTTTCTGTGTCATTTAAGTTTTTACTTAAATAATAAATAGGATGTTCAATTCCATCGACTTCTTGCACTAAGACCATCGCAATGGTCGTATCTGCTGCAGCTAGATACAGGTTAAAATCTCTTTGATAGTCCGGGGCGTACATTAATGATGCTCTTACTAGAGAATCTTTCAGAGCGTCAAAGGAAGCTTGCGCAACCTGGTCCCAGACAAAAGGCACATCCTTTTTCAAAAGACGAGTATAACCTTTGGCAAGTTCTGCGTAATTTGGAATGAACCTCCTCAAAAAGTTTGCTTTCCCTTGGAGTTTCTGAATCTGAAGCAAATTTGAAGGTGGAGGCAAATTAATGATTGCCTGAACCTTACAGGGGTCGAGACGAATCCCATCCTTAGAAACAACAAAGCCAAGTAAACGACCAGAACCGACGCAAAACACACATTTGTGCGGATTGAGTCTTATCTTGTAATGTCGGCAACGTAGAAATATTGCTCTCAAATGCCGCGGATGATCAGTCTGCTTCCGCGAATGAGCCGGAAGATCGTCGAGGTAAGGTTGAACGATGTTCTTGATGTCATGGAAGGCATAATTCATTGCCGTCTGAAACGTCGCCCCTGCGTTCTTTAAACCAAAGGGTAATTTTCGATAAGCGAATGTGCCCCACGGAAAAATAAATGCAGTCTTAGACTGGTCCTGTGGGCGGATATTTATTTGATTATACCCGGAAAATCCATCCATAAAGGAAAAGATTTCACATCCGGCGCATTCATCAATTATCTGGTCGATGAAGGGTGTAGGGTAGTTGTCCTTTGGACAAGCTTAGTTTACATCCCTATAGTCGACGCACACTCTTATCGTCCCTTGTTTTTTCATAACAGGGACAATATTCGATACCCAATCGGTTAGAGGAACCGGGTAGATGAATCCAGCATGGAGAAGTTTTTCAACTTCTGCCTTAATGGCATCGGCTTTCTTCGGATGTACCTGTCGAAGCCGTTGTCTTACTGGTTTGACATCAGGATACATTTTAATCTCATGTTCAACTATGCTCGAGTCAATGCCTGGCATTTCATCATATGACCATGCAAAGACATCTCTAAATTCGCGAAAGAGAGCACCATATATTTCCAGTTCTGAAGGGGAACAACTTTTGCCGACATGAATATTCTCTACAACATCAGATTTTGTCGAGATGTTTACGGCTACGGTCTCTTCGATATTGGATAGGTTTCGCTCTGAATCCACCGTATTTACAGTATTTGTTAGGAATTCAAATACTGAAGGGTGATATAGGTCGTGCTGAGTTTCTTCTTCACACTCCGGAAGAAGGGAACGATGGTGGTGATCATTCCACGGTGCCCCCTCAATCATCATTGATTGTAGGATTCCTTCGTCAGTCCCATGAACTTTTGACCATGGATCTAATGGGGTACCATATTCTTCGGACCTATCTACCCAAACGCTTGACGAGCGTTCATTTGGGCTCGCCTCCCATGCCTGAAACATTGATTGCTACAATATTTCAATAGGGCTAGGTGGCAATACCACTTGATAATCCATGACGACTTTGTCTTCTGCGACCTTTGACGAAGATACCATGTTGCATGTTGCTACAAACGGGATATTCCCTTCATGGAAAGGAGGTGGCAACGTGAAAGTTCCCATCATTGTGGGATCTTTTAGCAAGCCTACTCCGATATCTTGTATTGAGTGGTCGCTCCCATGGATCAGGGGAATGCTTCCAGTAATTTGTGAACCATTAGGGAGGAAATTTTGTTGGTCGACGATCGTAATCCCCCCTTCAAACGGGAATGCGATCTTCCTAAAATATGTCGACACTACAGCTGCCATGGCATATATCCATGGTCTTCCCAGTAGAATGTTATAGTCAAGATTGCCATCAATGACCTCAACATCTATTTGCACTGTTTTTCCTCCTAGTTCCACCTTAAAGTTATTTAGGATTCCGTACGGAGTGTACGACCTACCGTCAAATGCTTTCAATGTCGTCGAAGATCGCGACAAGGTTGGAGATCCAAGAGTTTTCCAGCAACTCATCGACATGATACATGTCGATGCTCCCTCATCAATAATCGTTCTATGAACAGTTTTGTTGAGTGCTTTCACTTGAATAAGGAAAGCTAATTGCACTGGTAACTGAGGATCATATCCTTTGTGATCAAAGGATACAAGATTGGAATCTTTAGGATCCACTCCACCAATTGCTGATAACAATGCCTGTCTTTGGGATGGACAATTTTGTAGTACCTCAAGAGTTGACATAGTAGATGGCGATTGGGCCAAATCCTCCACTATATTATAGTGTTGCGCCGCTCTGGCGCGAGGGTTAAATGTCGACTTGTGTACTACTCCCTTAGGTGGCTTTATTGTTAATTCATGCGTGAGGGGGGGTACAACTTCTGCCGAAGTTGTTGTCGAACTACTGGGTTGATCTTTCCCTTTGTCATTCGACATCGGCGGATTCCCATAATCTTTATTCATGGTCGAGATCAAAGCATCATTTTGCTTAGAAACCGACAACATAAGCACTTGAGACGGGGAAGCATTTCCACTATCAACCATATTTTGACCTGGGGCGGGAAAAGGATCAGTCAACACAGCTGAAGTTTGGGAACTCTTTAGGAACCTCTTTAACTCAGCTTTGAACGGACAGTTCTTTGTTAAATGATTTTCATCGCATATTTGACATGGATAAAATTGTTTCCCTTGCCCAGGAGGGTTTGAAGAAGTTTTTTGAGGGGATGACCCACCTTGTTTCTTCTTCTTCCCTTTGTTTTGTTTCTTCTTGCTTCCTGGTTGATTGGAGTTTTTGTCTTTATTCGTAGATACAACATTTACCTCCGAAGCAAGAATCTCTTGATTCGCTTTTTGATTCGAGTCTTACGGGCTTTCTTATTCGAATCCCTTGTTGACTTAGCGTTTGCAGTTCCAATCACGCCATCACCGGCGTGAGAGTCACTATTCGATCCGGGAGGAGGAGGGATTGAAAATTCCGGTCTGGGGGCGTCAGGTATCTTATCATAGAGCGTGCCCGACTGAGTATATACTAAGTCCAAATATTGAGCACGAGCAATAACCTGCTCCTCTGTTACGACGCCTCCCTTGGCCACATCTTCTGTTATGGCAGGCAGAAGTGACTTTATAAACCACTCAGCTAATAGCTGATCTGGAACATAGGTTTTTACCATTTTGCGCCGACGACGCCACTCATGTATATGATCTGATATATGTGTGGCTGTTGTCTGCTTGAAATTGGTCAAGATCTCTGTTCCAGTTTCGTACCTTATAGGTAACTGAAAGTGTGTTAAGAAAGTCGTGGCTAGGGAACTAAAATTGTCGAAAGAGGCTCTAGGTAATTCAATATACCATTTGGCCGCCGGACCAGTCAATGTCCTCTGGAAAAGACGAAGCCTTATCGAATCATCATTCAAGGTATTCGACGAACACCACAGATGGAATGTCATCACATGATTCGACGGGTCTTCGCCAGGATTTCCATTGAATTTAGGAATGTCCGAAGGAAGTTTGTGAGGAATCGCTGGCCACCAATGGGCATAGGCGATTGGATCGTTCGTCAATCGATGTAAGTCTGGTAATTCTAAGGTCGCCACGAATGGCAACTGCTGATTCAGGTTTGGCGAGGCGTACCCAGGATACGATGGAATCGCCTGAGCAGTAGGCCTTTGCATACCAGCATAATGCAACTGATGTTGATATGACTGATATGGTTGGTGGGCTTGGCCACTGTAAAGTGGTTGATTTAACCCGTTCTGAATATAGGGTTGCCCATTATTCGCAAAGATCTGTTGCTCAGATCCCTGGTACACCTGTTGAAACTGAGGTTGTTGGTATTGCACCATCCATGGTTGTGAAGCCATGTTTTGCTGTGCGACACTAACTTACGGACCAAGATGCGGGGTTATGGTTCCCGTTTGTATCTGTGTCGTCCCGGCAGTTGGCGATTGTGGTTGTGTTGCAGGGTCAATAGGTTGTTGCATTACAACTTGGGGTTGACATACAACAGGCATCGATTGAACTTGCGACACGGTTACAATTGCTGGCGTCGTCGGGATACTAGACATAGGTACACATTGTTGCATGGAATATACAACTCTTGGTTGTTGGGGTAACATAGGTACCCAACCACTCGCCGTTACTTCAGTTAAACCTGAATGTTGTTGAAAACTGCCGTATGGGTATCCCCCCGAAAGGGGAAGTGAAAGGGCATATTGCCCCCCATACGGTAACAATCCGGAGCTCAAGGGTATAGATGGCCTTTGAGGACTGGATGGTCCAAACTGATTCCCAAAGGGATCAATTTGTCTAGTTTCAACATAAGAATTACCGGGTATTATACCGGAAGAACAAACTGGAACAGACCAAGTTGTCATAATAGTCCCTGGGTGGACTCCTTCTAGCTGATGAGAGCTAGTCGGGACGGCTGGTATGCCGGCAAACATCATTGGATTGGCAGCAGGAGCTTCTGTTGTCGCTGTGTCGTTTGGCACAGTCCTAGATGTCGACGGTTGCTCAGACATTTTAAGTCTATCCAATAAACTGCCTATCGATTCTACATGAACTTCCTGTGGCGATGGACAAACTTCTGATGCAGAAGGAAAAAGAGTGGTACCTACTCCAAAATGAGTTGGAGTATTTGCTTGCTGGTCCTCTACGATTTCCTCTATTGCAATCAGACCAGGAGGAAGAGGAAGACCGTCAGGTCCGTAAAATATTTCTGGTGCCGAAGAAGGGGTTGCTTCGACAGCGACAGTTGTTTGAACAACAAGACTCTGTGGACCGGTTTCAGATGGAACTGGTTCAGTTATGCAAGTACTTGTCTTCAGACTAGGATCAGTACAACTGTCCCTCTGTTGCTGTTGAACTTCTTCAATAGAGGCAGGGATTCCAGAAATATTAGGAGTGAACAGAATCTCAGATGTTGTCGGAACTTCCGTTCTAACTTTAAAAGGAGATTTTGACCTGGTCCAGCGAGTTCGCTTTGCCCGTACTACTCTCGGTTCCGGAGACAAAGATGGTTGACTCGCGAGCCTCCCCGAACGACGGACTTTTAATTGACTTTCCTCCACGGTTGCGGATTACTTGATCAACTAAAATATAAAAAGGGGAATTATGTTTCCGTATTGAATGAATTTTATTAGACGCTTTTAGACACAACTTTGCTTTTTCATGTTTTAAGAGTCGAGAAAAAGCTAAAGATGACTCTAGTCGCCTTCGATGTATTAACGAGCCCGAAGTGACAAATGCTCGGTTGGACTTTTTTAGTTATAGAGTTTGAAAAAGGCCAAAAGAAATTGCTCTGGAGATCTAGGCAGAGGGTGTGCCAAACCTTTCGCGAAACCACAGAATACGTTTTACGGTACGGGTGGTCGATCTTCGTGAATGCTGTGTTCACTGCATCGCGATCAGTAGGGCGACCGACACGGCTTCCTAAGGATAAAGGATAATTGCCTATAGGGGTCTCCCAATATACGCGACGGTACGCGGGAGCTCAAGTCCGTATTAGTGCTATCGTCCCTCAGGAGGAATCACCCACCTTCGTAGAGATCGACAGTCACTACGTTTAACGACGCCGGAACACGTCTCTACCTAGACCTCTATTGTGAGCGTTATGTTACAATGCGTTTTTAGATTCATTCAATATATTTTAAGTTGATCTTGTTTATCAGTTTGTCTTTCAGGATCACCACGAGATGTATTGGTACAAATTCCTAAATGCAGCTAAAATGATAAGCAAGCTTTCACAATCTTTTTAGCTTTGAAAATTCTAACTACTGAGGGGAGAGAAAAACAATATCTTTCCACACAGAGCACAAAGCACAAACTAATGCACTTTCTCCTAGATCAGACACGCAAACTATCAAAATGCAAATGCAAGATGCATGTATTTCTTTTCTTTTCCCTTAATGTTGATGTAGACAAAAGGAAATTGTTGTATAATTTTCGAATTCAATTTGAAGCGTAAACAAACAAGTTTTGTCTAGAATGAAAAGACGCTTTACAGGTACTTGTTTCAACACTAAAAGTATATGAATTCAAACCATAAAGTGAAAAACAAACAAACTCAAACAGCCATGAACAGTAATAAAACTAGCTCTTCAGACCACAAAGACACTTTTACAGTTCAGGATCTAAGAGGCCACAGCTATACTGGTTCGCTTTTCACAATGGGAAACTGTAACTGAAACAAGAAATACTGAAAGAACATTCACAGTTTCATCACACAACTGAGAATGGTTTACAGCAAGCACAATGACCAGCAAGCAATCAGCAAAAAATCAGTGAAAACAGGGCTCAGACACAAAGGGAAACCTTAGCAAGACACTGGCTGACTGGACTAGCGCAGGCTCTGGTCTGTCAGTTTGATTCTCAGCGCAGTTCCCAAAGGGAGTACCTGCGCTGGAATGCAGACTGCCTGTGGACAGCCTGCACTGAGACACGAGAGTTGCGTTTACAAGGAATTCCGGGTCATAAAAAGCTCAAAAATGCATTGTTTTTGCTGAAATAAAAAGCTATAGGTCAAGTACAGGCTAAGGGATGATCAAGAGGATGAAAAGCTATCACAAAGAGTAAAGAGTCTTTTGTAGATAAGCTCTTCAAATCTTGAATTTGCTCAGCAAATGAGCAAGAGTAGCAGTCCCTCTACTTCGCTTTTGATATAGTCAAAAGCTTTTCGATTTGGTACTCTTTTCTTCAAGAAATGAATAGCAAAATACTACAAACACCAACAAGATACTAGGCTCCCCAGCGGAGTCGCCAGTTTGTTGTGGGGAAAAGTATCCGACTCGGATGACCCTATCCCTACTCTAAAGGTGACAGTCTTTAGCAACAACTGAAAGTAAAGCTTTGATATTTTCCTTTATGAAAGTACAGAGAGAAGGAAGAAAAGATTAACCAACCTGGTGTCTTTCGCTTAGTCGATCCTTATCCTCTCTCTTTGTCTCTTGTTCCCAGCTCCTTGCTCTCTTTTCCGGTCCAGCTACACACAGATCCTGCACAAAACAAGAGAGGAAACTACAAGATACATGTACTCATAACTGATGCATGGATTAGAGTGAATCAAATATACAAGTAAATACAATACATCAATGCAATACAAGTATATAGGAGAACATGCAAAACTTTATTGATAGAAGTAACAGGGTTCTGAGAAGTTTACAACCATTGATGGCTCCAATCCAGCAGCACCTCCCCAGCAGCAAGAACTCTCCTCTTCACCTCTAGTAAAACAATCACCCAATAGCTCTAACTGTAAACCAACAGCACCTCCTTGCTTTACCCAAAATTCCAGCCTCCTTAGACCTCATAGAAGAGCTCTATATATAGGAGAGAAGAAGAGAGGATGAGTCAGCTTGAGACTGACATGAAGCTGCCTTGTGTCCTCTCCCTCTTCAGTTAATCTTCAGTTCTTGAGTCCACTTGGAGATCCTTGCTTACACATGGTGATCAAGTACCTCTTACTCATCACAGGGCGAATCTCATGAACCAAGTGTCAGTTTGGAAGCTTCCTGGGCAGTTGACACCTTGCAGAATGACTGTGCCACTTGGCCAATCTTGCCCAGCGCAGGTAGCCTTCATTAGATTTGACTTCCAGCGCAGGTACAAGGAGGAGCAGTTGCATTCCAGCGCAGATGCTCAGTGGAGCAGCTGACATGATCCAAAAATAGCCTGTTTTGAAGTGTTTTCAGGTGGAGAACTGATTGGAAGTGCTGTTGTTTGATGACCTTGTTCTTTTAGGGGTAAGAACAACATGTTTAGGGACTGAGGATCCCTGTAATTATTGACATTTCATGCTCCATGTCGCAAGGCACAAAAATGTCTATAAGAATATGGACAAAGGCCTCACAACCAAAAGGCTTTAAAATAAAGTAGTTTACCTTTTTACCTGTCCATGCTTCCTTTGGAACACCACCATCCAAGGAACTTGAAGGCCCTCTGTTTATTAGATAAACAGCAGTATCTACAGCATCTGCCCAAAACTGTAAAGGCAATCCTGCATGCAATCTCATGCACCTTGCACGCTCCATGATTGTTCTGTTCATCCTTTCTGACACACCATTTTCTTGTGGTGTTCTTGGAACTGTCTTCTCTCTGCGAATTCCATGCTCTGAACAGTACCTATCAAACTCTTTGCTGCAATATTCACCTCCATTGTCTGATCTAAGACACTTCAATTTCTTTCCTGTCTCAATCTCAACCAAAGCTTTCCATTTCTTGAAAGTATCAAATACATCAGATTTATTCTTAATACAATAAATCCAAGTTTTTCTAGTTGCATCATCAATAAAAGTAACATAATAACGAGAGCCACCAAGAGATGATACCTGAGCAGGTCCCCATACGTCTGTATGCACAAGCTCTAATTTTTCGTTCTTCTTTTCTTTCCCAACTCTGAGAAATCTGACTCTCTTCTGTTTTCCATAAATGCAGTTCTCACAGAAGTCCAAATCAACATTCTTCAAACCTGGCAACAAATTCCTTGAGTGAAGAATCTTCATCCCTTTTTCACTCATGTGTCCGAGCCTATGATGCCATAATGTTGCATCTGCTCCTTTGGAAGTCAAAGCATTAACAGAGTTAGAAATACCATTGCACAAATACAATGTACCAACCTTTTCACCTTTTGCTATTACCAGGGCTCCTTTTGTGACCTTCCAAGCTTTATCTGTGAAAGTTGTCACACAACCTTCACTGCCTAACTGCCCTGTTGAAATCAGATTTTTCTTTAGATCTGGAACATGCCTTACCTCCTTTAGTAGCCATTGGTTTCCATTCTGCTGTTTTACAAGAACCTTACCCATTCCAACAATTTTACAGGGTTTGTCATCACCCAGACGAACTTGTCCAAAATCTCCTTGAACATAGTCATAAAAATATTTCTTTTCAGGTTTGGCATGGAATGAGGCCCCTGAATCTACCACCCAGGAATCAGTAATATTTTCGAAAGAAAGAATCAAAGCATCTTGTAACACCTCACCTGTCACATTTGCTTCATGATTTTTTTCTTGCTGTGCATCTCCTTCGTTTCCCTTCCGAGATCTACAGTCTTTCTTTAGGTGTCCTTTCTTTCCACATTTCCAGCACACTATCCCCGATCTGGACTTGGATCTGCCTTTCCTTGATTTACTGCGATATCCCGAGCTCTTTCCTCTTTCCATTTTTCTTCCTCTAGACTCTGCACTCAAAGCATTTCCCGATGTCTCACCGGAGCTTTTCCGTCGCATTTCCTCGCTAAGGATAGCACCGACAACATCATCAAACTTTAAAGTACTAGATCCAGAAACGGAGTTACTAATGGCCATTACCAAACCATTCCAACTTTCTGGTAATGAGCACAAGAATAACAGAGCTCTAACTTCATCATCAAAGTTTACCCCTACAGAACTTAACTGGCTTGTAACTGTATTAAAATCATTTAAATGGTTTGCAACAGATCCACCTTCCGACATATTCATATTAAATAACCGTTTCATAAGAAATACCTTGTTTGAGGCCGAGGGTTTTTCATATAGTTTCGACAACGTCTGCATCAAACCCTCTGTCGTGGTTTCCTTCGAAATGTTGAAGGCGACTGACGCAGCAAGACACAACTGTATTGTTCCGAGTGCCTTTCTATCGAGAAGATTCCATTCTTCGTCTTTCATACCCGTCGGCATCTTTGTTTTTCCGCCCAATGGTAGGTATAGATCTTTCTGATACAGATAATCTTCCATCTGCATCTTCCACAGCGAGAAGTTTTGGCCGTTAAATTTCTCGACCCTAAACTTACCATCTTCCGCCATTGCTCCCACTCGAACCAGGAACCCTTGTTTCCTGCGAGTTTATCAGCCAAATAGACCTTCGGCTCTGATACCAGTTGTTAGAAAATTATATATTACGGAGCAATGGAACACATAAAATATTGCAGAAATATAAACACAGAAAGCGCACAAAACAAGAGAGACACAGATATATGTGGTTCACCCAGTTTGGGCTACGTCCACCCCGAACAGCCAGTCCTTCCTTTCTATTATCCAGCAAAATGAAGAGATACAACCTACAACAAAACCGCTGTAATATCCTCTGTTTTCTCTCACAGTCTCACCTCTATGTTTCTCGCTCACCGAATACACATATATCACAGCCTCAAATACAATGCCCTCATATAAAGAGAGGGGTTGCCTTCTAGGGCAAAAAACCCTAAACTAAACATAAGTTCTACCGTCAGATCATCCGCCTAATGAACGGCCCAGATTGACTAGAAATTACTATACTTTTACAAGGCAATTTTACAGATGCTTTTAGCTTCGGGGGCGCTGCCCCCGAAACCCCCGCCAGGGGGGGGCTCCATAAAGTCGCTGCCGCCCCCCCTGGACCCCCCACGGCAGCGATCATTTTACGGGCGGCGTTGCTGCCCGATTTTGAACTGGGGTCCAAAATGCCGGTACTATAGAAGATAATCAGGCTCCACTCCCAACAACCGAGATGCTTCATCTCAAACATCTATGACATATGTTGCTTGATTTCATCAATTAGATATATAGCATCACTTGTAATTATCAAATCATCTACATATAATGAAATCAACACTATGCACCCTTGTTCATCTTTCATGGTGTAACGATTAGGGTCATTCTTGCTTCTATTGTAGCCAGCTTGTAGAAAAAATGAATCAATTTTCTCATACCATGACTTGGGAGCTTGTTTTAGTCCATATAGTGCTTTCTTCAACCTACAGACTAAACATATTTTCCCTTCTAGACAAACTTGTTGGGCAATTTAATTGCTTAAATTGCTTTCATTAAATTATCAACCAGGGAAACTCGTAAGCTTGTGATGGTGCCAGCAAAATATATGCAGGAGTAGGCAACTAACTCTATGTCTAACTAAATTATTTACGATTCAATATAATATGCAGGGGAAGAGGCTCCTAATTAAGGAGGTCCTGGTTGTCCTTCCCTACAGTATCATAGATTGAAAAGAAATCATTGATTACATAAAACCAGAAACTTGAAATAAAGACAAGAGAATGAACTTTAATTGTTGTTCAGATTCAAATAGAGAGAAAGACTAACTTAGTCCCTTGATTGTCCCTTCATATACTAATCCAAACTAAACTAAGATTCATTCATAAGCATAAGAAATGAAATACTTGAAACATAAAAGCAAAAGAATGAATTTCAATTATCATGCAAATCAAATGGAGAGAGAGCCTAACCTAGACCCTTGGTTATCCCCTCATATGCTAGTAAGATTTTAATTTAAAACTCATTCATCAATCACAAAAAAATCCTCAAACATCTAAGCAATTAAATGAAATAAGATCTATTATGAAATAAAATGTTTCTTTCATCCTTTTAGAGTGAGCTCAATTCTCTTAAGAATAAAGTGACAAATTATTCCATTTACTACACTAAGACAACTTATATCTAACACTGTATAATGGAAATTTATGTAAAATGAAGCTTTATTCTATTCCATCATAAGTTGGATACATGCTCCAAGAGTCCTCCCTTTGGAATGGAGGAGGTACTCCTATTTATACAATGGGATGAGATAACAAACTCATAATGATGATCCACTAATCTCTCTTTAGTTCCATACATTTCTCAACCATCTAGACACTTAACCCCCTTTTGTCCTTGATCTTCTCCATGAGATCATGATCTTCTCCATGAGGTTTATCTTCTCAAATTCGAATTTGATCCTTCAAGGCCACATAAAGGTGTCTTAGAAGCTTCCTTGGAACCTACACATGTCACAAAAACAACCCACTTTCCATATATAAAGTAAAATATATTATTTTCTAATATTTAAACAAGAATTTCTCTCAAAAATGCTTAAAAATAAACAATATTTGGAAAATATAAATGAGACCCATTAATGGTGAATAGTAGGGAAAATGGAGTGACAAGGTGGTGAATAGTGAGTGATATAATGGAAGCATAGGTGAGAAATGTATGGTAATGAGTGATATTTGTATGACATTTTTGGAGCCCAACATACTCCCCAACTGAAGCTCTTGCATGTCCTCGTGCAAGCTACTACAACGACTTATTTGATTCGATTCTTAAATGAGCTTCCTTTTACAATATGTTTGGTTCTTGTGTAACAAACATCTTTCAATCATGGACTTCCTTTTACCTTTGCACATCTTTGGATAACTTTTATTTGTTTGCAAAGCATTTACATATTTTAATGATTGGTTCTTGTGTTACAATCATTATTTTTTTTGTTGAGATCTCTTTTTAATGATTGGTTCTTTCGTTTACAATCATTATTTACTTTGTTGAGATCTCTTTTTAATGATTGGTTCTTGTGTTTACAATCATTATTTACTTTGTTGAGATCAATCATATGCTCATCATTTTGTAGTAGTTTTTATTGTGGGAAGACTATGTGGGTTAAGATGTAATATGAATGGGGAAAAAAAATGAAGTGTGAAATTCCCCCCTCCCCAACTGATGGTTTTTGGCAATTTTTAATGAGAAAGGAAATAGTGAAATAGTGGAATATTTTCCAAATATCATCATTTTAGCTTCTAAAAAGAATTTCAAAATTAAAGGTTAGAAAACATCATACCTTACTTACCTAAGGAAGTGGATGAATCATGCATGTTCAGCTGCCACAATTCTGATCTAAAGCTTCTTCTTCAAGTTGTGGATGAAAGATGGATCTATATTGTCGTATCAGCTGCTAGATCCTCTGCTACTAGATGATGAATCTGAAGAGTCTGTTGAACATGGCTGAAAGTCGTATCTGCTGCTGGATCCTCTGCTACTGGATGATGAATCTAATGAGTCTGTTGAATATGGCTGAAAATCTATAAGGCTTGGAAGGTATACAAAATATATATAAGTTACATTTCCCCCCCAACCTTATTTATTGACTTGTCCTCAAGTGATGACATGCTGAAAAACAATGAAAGGAAATTGGCTTCATCTGCTACAAAATATGGGTCTTCAAGTCTTCAACGCTCGATGGCACAAATCCTACTATGTGATTAAATGTGTCGATGTCGAACATAGCAAGAAGTTATTGACATAGTGGCCGTTAATGAATGCCCCTAGCCAGCACAAGAGCTCCCACCATTGATTCCAATGGGAGTCAAGATGCCTAACACATCTTTGTAGGTACGAATAAATTTGTCGTGGTCGAGTCACCTACAAGATCCAACGAACAAGGGATATTAATGTACTCCCATTTTTCATTGGAAAGAGTACTTGCCATTAAGGCATGCAAGCCTCTAGGTGTTTTTACAAAGTTAATTGGACTCTAGGACTTTGACTCAATGATATCCATAGAAGTAGGGTTTTATTTGCGGAAATGAAGGGGAATGGTAATGACATGGAAAATGACAATAAGCTTGTAAGGTATGGATGGAAGGAAATGCATGGTGTATGAGTAAGAACTCTTGCTGTGAAAAATGGATATGGAAAGGTCATGCTTTATGATTTGACAATTGGTGGAATTCAAAATATTTTGCAAAAAGGAAGTCGCAAAGGAGTGGTTATAGAGTTGGATTTGTCTTTAGAATTTTTCATGAATTTAGTCTTTGGAAGACCAATTGTCGTCACAATGTAATCTCCTTATGATCACTTGATTATCCTGTAACCTGTAAAAAACTTGGTACAAAGAAAACATAAGTGTGCTCTAGAAGAAATGGCCAGTTTCTTCATGATTCTTACGCAAAAATTTCATACCAAATAAAACAAATTAAGGACAATCAAAGTGTTGAAATTGACTTAATCATGATATTAAAAGCAACCCATTCTTAAAAATAACCATGAAAAGTAATACTCCCTGTTTTTGTCAGCTAACTTTTGTGCATGGCGAAAAGTTTGGCATTATAGATTTGTTGTGTCCTGCAGATTAGTACGTTATAAAAGCATACAACAATATCAAATTGCCAACGCTAAGCAAGTTAATTAGCATTTATATAATCCACCAAATGTTCTTTTAAATTATTCTTCCAAATGTTCCATTATTTATTTCAAACCTGCGTGAATTTTGTGGAAATTTTTAATTTTTAATTTTTTATTTTTTTTTGTACTTGTACCAACTCTTGCAGTTTCATCCAATTTTTGTAATTCTCATGATTCTCTGAATTTACATGCCACCAAAGTTTTGTTTTATGCCAAAAACAATCACAAATCACTTAACAAATTTTTTTTTATTTTTTTTTTATTTTTTATTATTTTTAACAATGTATTAAGACAATCATATATTATAACAACATAATAAAAAAAAAATCAATAACCAACATAACAATAATCAAATAACAAAAAATTGTAACTATATTAATTAATGCAATTATAAAACATATTAATATATTAATACAATTTTTACATCAAACATTAATTAGTAATTAAATTAATTAATTAACAAACATATACAACTTATAAAAAAATAACAAATTACAATTAACAAATATTAATATATACACTGAATTTAAAAATATAAATAACAACAAAATACAATTATAATAATATATTAATATATTAATACAATTAATATACCAATATATTAATTATAATAACAAACATAACATATTATAATTATATTAATATATTAATATAATTATAATAACAAACATTAACGCAGAGTATAACCAAATCAAAACAAAATAAATAAAAACAAAATAAACCTAAAAATACAAAACAAACCAAAAGAAATGCAAAACAAAACGGGATTGAAGGCATATGAAGATTTTTAGTTGAGGCATATGAAGATTGCGCATTGTATACCTCATTGATGGCAGTGCTCTTGAGCTCATGGCGAGCTGGTAAAATGATTTTTTCTGCTGGAAAATCTCCAAATATCAGCAAGATTTCCATCGAAAATTTCTCCAAGAAAAACAAGTGCGTGGATTGCACTAATATGGCGGCTGCAACTGCGCTCTAGGAGTTGGGCAGTAGATTTGGGCAGTAGATTTTTATGTGTCATAACTTCTCTGTAGTAACTCCAACCGCAACATTACTCACCATTTTCCCCCTTTCATCCACTGTCATCGGATGCTCAACAACCACAGTTTGAGTTTGTGATCGTGTTGGAAGTGCAGAACTAGAAGCTGGGGTTGTAGCTGCCGCTGGAGTTCTTTATACAGGAAGTGGCATTCTCATATTGCTTATTTGTCCAACATTCGTAACATAATGACAGACAACACATTTTACAGATGGAGCTCCATATGGGTTCATAAGTGTTGTAAAACAACTCCCGCAACTCACATGTGCAACCTGATTTGCTTCCATTGCGAGATTAACTGTGTTGCAACAAGAGCACTGAACACTAGTTGCTCCACGAACGTACATTATCAATGTACGACAACATCCACAGATTAGCTGAGCCATTTCTGTCCCAGGGGGTGGAACTGGAGTCACTATGTTGCATACTGCACAACAAACATTTGGTGCACCTTGCGGATAAACAAGAAGAGTTCTACATCCACTGCACACAAGCTGACCCTGCATACCATTGGGGGCGGAAGAGGCATATCCCTTTGAGCACTTCTCACACTTCCATTGCTTTTCAATGTTGTGTTTTCTGCGGAAGTGTTTCTTGATGCCAACTAGGTCTCCCAGAGCGTGGCATGGATCGTTGTGAAGGCACGTTGGGTCAGGGCAAACATACACTCGCTTCCGGACTTCTGGAGTAGACCTCTTTAGCAGTTTCCATGGAACCTTGTGCCGGCGCCTGTGCATCTGCAGGTTTTGATCCCTCTGGAACCCCTGGTGGTGGACGAGACAGGAAAAGGGGAGGACGTTCTAGCCGAGGAGGAACTAAACCCTGGGACTTCTTGAATGTGCAGAGGGTTACCATGAATTGATCCTGAAGTGCCTGAAGCAGCAGTACCTGGCGAGGGCAAAGAGCTCATGTTGGATCCAGAAGAAAATGAGGAAACTACGACCTTGTGGAATCTTGGACTAGGTTGCAAACAGAGATTAGCAGCTAATGGTGCTGGCTTTGTTGCAGGATTGAAGAATGTAAAGCACTCTGATTGCATAGAATACACTGAAGTACAGTAATCCCTGCAAACCCTATATACATTTGAGAAGTACTTAGATAGATTGAATATTGGCCAGACTGAGGGTTAACTCTGACTATGAATAGTTAACAATCCAATCCTAAATCACCGAAGCCTTGAGCACGGTTCGGGTGGGAGTGGGACTAAGGAGTCGTAATGATTGCTTGTCTTCTATTTTTGGTCGTTTTGCTTCAGACAATATTTGATTTGCCCTGCATTTCTTTCACGAAAAACACGATAGCAGGGCTCGGTCCGAATCATATCCCTCTCACTAGTCCTGATCCATAGTCCATGCGTTTCGATACTCCACTTTTTGGTTTGAACACCCAAAGAAAATTATTCGAGGCCCCAGAAAAAAAACAATTGAGAAATTGGCGATCTGCACTGAACCTTGGAATATTGCATATTATTACATGGGAATTTTTTTATTTTTTATTTTTTTATTTATTTTTTATTATTTAAAAAAATTAAAATTTAAAAAGATTAAGTTTTATCTTAAAAAAAAAAAAATTAAGATGATTTTTCACTCATTCACAAAATTCTTTATTGTCGCATTGCAGATTAGTTCTCCAGCAAGAGTATTTTTATTTGGAATAAATCAATAGATTTTTTGATCTTCCTGATCGCACGAAGCGCAGGAAGAGAGCATACTAATCGCTTGATTTGTTTTTATTTATGCAGGGGGTTTTTAAAAAACTGAATTTAAAACTAGCTAAATACTAAAACATCAGAAAACTCAAACTTGAACTCCTTTATGAAGATCCTGCTGTCACCAGGTTTCACAAGTTAGTTTTTCTAAAGAAAAATACTAGTACTGAATTAAATTCCTAATGCCTGATCCCTTAGCACCATCCCCGGCAACGGCGCCAAAATGTTGGGCAATTTAATTGCTTAAATTGCTTTCATTAAATTATCAACCAGGGAAACTCGTAAGCTTGTGATGGTGCTAGCAAAATATATGCAGGAGTAGGCAACTAACTCTATGTCTAACTAGATTATTTACGATTCAATATAATATGCAGGGGAAGAGGCTCCTAATTAAGGAGGTCTTGGTTGTCCTTCCCTACAGTATCATAGATTGAAAAGAAACCATTGATCACATAAAACCAGAAACTTGAAATAAAGACAAGAGAATGAACTTTAATTGTTGTTCAGATTCAAATAGAGAGAAAGACTAACTTAGTCCCTTGATTGTCCCCTCATAAACTAATCCAAACTAAACTAAGATTCATTCATAAGCATAAGAAATGAAATACTTGAAACATAAAAGCAAAAGAATGAATTTCAATTATCATGCAAATCAAATGGAGAGAGAGCCTAACCTAGACCCTTGGTTATCCCCTCATATGCTAATAAGATTTTAATTTAAAACTCATTCATCAATCACAAACAAATCCTCAAACATCTAAGCAATTAAATTAAATAAGATCTATTATGAAATAAAATGTTTCTTTCATCCTTTTAGAGTGAGCTCAATTCTCTTAAGAATAAAGTGACAAATTATTCCATTTACTACACTAAGACAACTTATATCTAAAACTATATAATGGAAATTTATGTAAAATGAAGCTTTAT
Source organism: Pinus tabuliformis (assembly GCA_031772625.1). Lineage (NCBI taxonomy): Eukaryota > Viridiplantae > Streptophyta > Pinopsida > Pinales > Pinaceae > Pinus > Pinus tabuliformis. The sequence continues at coordinate 829,360,146 of CM062813.1, forward strand.
TCTATTCCATCATAAGTTGGATACATGCTCCAAGAGTCCTCCCTTTGGAATGGAGGAGGTACTCCTATTTATACAATGGGATGAGATAACAAACTCATAATGATGATCCACTAATCTCTCTTTAGTTCCATACATTTCTCAACCATCTAGACACATAACCCCCTTTTGTCCTTGATCTTCTCCATGAGATCATGATCTTCTCCATGAGGTTTATCTTCTCAAATTCGAATTTGATCCTTCAAGGCCACATAAAGGTGTCTTGGAAGCTTCCTTGGAACCTACACATGTCACAAAAACAACCCACTTTCCATATATAAAGTAAAATATATTATTTTCTAGTATTTAATCAAGAATTTCTCTAAAACATGCTTAAAAATAAACAATATTTGGAAAATATAAATGAGACCCATTATTGGTGAATAGTAGGGAAAATGGAATGACAAGGTGGTGAATAGTGAGTGATATAATGGAAGCATAGGTGAAAAATGTATGGTAATGAGTGATATTTGTATGACATTTTTGGAGCCCAACAAAACCCTTCCGGTTGCTCTAACTAAATCTCTTCTTTTAGTTCCCCATTCATAAATGCAGAATTTACATCTAGTTGGTGCATCATCCAATGCTTCTTAGTAGCTAAGGCAATTAACATTATGATGGTGTTCAATTTAGCTACAGGGGCGAAGGTTTCTTCATAATCTATCCCTTCTTTTTGTGTATACCCCTTTGCAACCAACCTAGCTTTCAGTTTTTCTATAGTTCCATCTGCATTAATTTTCGGTTTATATAACCATTTGCAACCTATGACCTGTTTTCCTCTAGGAAGTTCTACTAATTCCCAAGTGTTGTTTCTGATTATTGAATCATATTCCTATTCCATGGCTATTTTCCATTCATTACTTTCATTTGCTTCTTTATAACTAGATGGTTCAACAACATTCATGATACTAGTTATAAATGCATTTTCCCTATATCTTGCAGGCATTTGAGATTTCCTACCTGATCTCCTGAGTGGTGGGATGGTGGTTTAAAACCTTATTTCTTCCTGCTGCTCCTGTTGTTGCTGCTCCTGTTGTTTTTGCTGTTGTTGTTGTTGTTGTTGCTGCTGTTGTTGTTGCTGCTATTGTTGTTGTTGTTGCTACTATTGTTGTTGTTGTAGTTGTTGTTGTTCATCCTCTGCCTTTGTTTGCTGCTAACCCTGATTGTTCTCTGCTTCTTCTTCTTCAAAGTACAGGATGTCCCATCCATCATAGTGCTCATTAGTTTCTTCACTATCCTGCTCATGGAATTTAACATCTATACTAACAAAGATCTTGTGAGTAGAGGGATTAAATAATCTGTATGCTTTATATGACGACCAATACCCTATAAAAGTGCATCTGATGGCTTTTGAGTCTAATTTCTTTCTATCTTCCCTGGGTATGTGGGCAAATGCTTTACATCCAAATATTCTTAAGTATTTTACTGCAGGCTTATATCCATATAAAGCTTCAAAAGGAGTTTTAAACTCAAGACTTCTTGTAGGACTCCTATTTTTTAAATAAACCGCAGTACTCACTGCTTCAACCCAAAAACCATTTGAAAGATTCTTACCTTTCAACATACTTCTCGCACATTCCACTAGAGTTCTACTCTTCCTTTCTGTTACTCCATTCCGTTGTGGAGTATGGGGTACTGTAAACTGCTACAAAATTCCATGATCTTTACAATATCTTATCAGCTCATCTTTCCTATATTCTCCCTCTTGATTAGAACGAAGAATTTTTATCTGTTTCCCTGTTTGTCTTTCAATCATATTTTTAAACTTCTTAAAGTATTCAAATGTATGACTCTTCTTACTTAAGAAATACACCCAATAAAACTTCGTATAGTCATCAATAAACAGTAGGAAATACACTACACCTCTTAATGATTTTGTCTGCATGGGACCGCAAAGGTCTGTGTGCACTAACTCTAGTATATCCCTCTGTTTCTTTTCTACTCTAACATGGAATTCTTCTCTATGCATTTTTTCTAAAGTACAATCATCGCAATCATTATATACTTGCTTTAGCATAGGAAGATCTCTTACCATTTCTTTCCTCTGTAGTAACAACAAATCATTATAATTGATGTGGTCGAATCTCTGGTGCCAAAGCTCTTCAGTAGTCAGGCTTGCAGCTGTCAATGCTCGAACCGGTGCACGTCTCACATCCAACTTGTATAGTCCTCTTGTTCAGATTCTTGTAGCAATTGTCTTCATTCCATCTAGCAGATACTTAATGTCACAGTTAGATTTTAAAAATTCAACTTTCAAATCTTGATCTGTAATCATTGATATAGAAATCAAGTTTTTTGTTATGCTAGGCACATACATTACATTATAAATTTGTTTGATATTACCATCAGGTAGAATAATAGAAACTTTCCCACATCCTTTGATTTGATGACTTCTGTCATCTCCTAGGTAAATTTGTGTGCCTTCATTGATCTCTTTAAAATCCTCCAGCCAGTGCTTGTTCCTGTCATGTGTGTTGACGCTCTTGAATCTACATACCAGATGTCTACATCAACATTTTCATCACGATCTGCCATGAACAATCTCAAATTATGTACCTGATCACCATTCACGAGATGACCTGCATGTCTCTTTGGCTTCTGTTGTTCTTCATGATACTTCTTTTTCCTACATTCCCTGGCAATATGACCCAATTTTCCGCAACAAAAACATTTAGTTTCAGAGTAATTTTTATTTGGGTGCATACCTTGAGTCAGATTTCGCCGTTTATGTGAACTTGCTCCGTTTTGCCATTGTGGACCTCCTTTCCCTTTATAGAAGTCCTTTCTCGCCACCAATGCAAGATCGGCACTCTGGGGCTTCAAAGTCGATCTCCTCTCTTCTTCCTGCATTAGTATACCTGTCAGCTCTTCAAAATGCGGGATCTTTTCTCTGGCATTAATCCTAGTGATGAACATCTGATAATCATTAGTGACACCATTCATTGTAATGGTCACAAGATCTGTATTGTCCTTTGTATGACCAATATCTGATAATTTGGTTTTCAGATCCTTGATCCTTGCTACGAATGAAGCAATCGTTTCATTCTCCTCCATCTTCATGGACATAATCTTACTCTTGAGGAAAAAAAGACGATTTGAATTTCTGATCTCGTACAATTCCTTCAGAATTCCCCAGATCTCGTTCGCTGACTTACCTTCCCTGATATGCGATATAATACAATCTTTCACTACATATTTAACATTGTCCTTGCTCTGCTTTCTCATTTCTCCCAATCTCGACTGATGTTGATCCAGCCACAGGCCTCGGCTCATCCCCATTCACAATCTACCAAGCACTCTGCGCTTCTAGCAAAGTCTGCATCTTAAACTCCAAATTTGCATAATTGGACCCATCGGGCTTGTTATGCTCGTTCATCCATGCTTCAAAAATATTGTTATCCATCTTGGCGATTTAGAAAAAAAATTTGACAGGTAAAAGATGTTAAATTTATCCCAAATCCGTGACAACGATAGATCACTATTGTTAGATCTCGCAACACACGCATAGATCTCCGTGCTTTCTTCTTAACCTCCAAACAACCTCCTGTTGTCAGCTACAGCCTTGTTCTTGGCTTCCCCACTCAGCTTCTCTGGCAGCTACAACCTTGTTCTTGGCTCCCTTTGCAATTTCTTTGATTTACATGATCGTTGTTGATATTTGCCCAATATCCGAGACTAGTCGTAGAAATACACCAATTTTCAAAGACTAGTTGCAACCGTCATTGATATTAGCCCAATATCCGAGACTAGTCGCTGAAATACACCAATTTTTAGAGACTAATCGCAACCGTCGTAGTTGTACACTGGAAAAGTGCGACGATCAAAAAATGAAAATCCTGAGAAGTGCAGTAGTGTATCATTGCGGCTATCCACTCAAAACCTACGACGATTTCGGTTCAAAAAACCACCCACCAGCCAGCGTATAGGTTCCTCAACCCTGACGCTCTGATACCATGATAAAAATGGCAATGTTTGTATTAATGAAAATAAAACCCACTGGTCAGCTCTACGAAACAAAGTCTGAACCAGGAGAGTCTGGCTCTGCAGAACGCTCTACATTGTTCATTAACATTACACATTAAATAGAATACATGGTTTTAGGGAAATTAGAACAACATCCTAAGAAATAGACCCTAATTCCTTTCCTGAGGCTACGTGAACCAACTCTACCTATTCTAGGATATTATCCATTATCTTCAACATGCCTCTACCTTGACCAAATGAAACTTGTGTCTTGAAGGCATGATCCAATGAGGAGCTTGTTGCTCTATTTAGTATATTTTTATGAGAAATCAGTGATGCATGAAGCTCATCCACTGAGAACTGTGAGAGATCATTTGTCTCTTCTATGGCCACAACAATGACATCAAACCTTGCTGGAAAAATTCTCAAAACTTTCTCAACTATTTTATTTTCCTCAAGTGTCTCACCATGAGACCCAATTTGAGTAACTAGTCCAATTACATGTGTAAAAAATGAGTCTACATTCTCAAACTCTTCCATACAAAGTGTCTCGAAGTCTCTTCTCAACATTTGCAGTTTCATTGTCTTGACTTTTGCCATGCCTTGGTAGGTTGTCTAGAGGGTGTCCCATGCTTGTTTGGATTTTGTTGCTATTGCAACTCTTGGGAAAATACTTTCATGAACTGCTTGAAAAATGTAGAAGAGGGCTTTTGCATCCTTCTTCCTGTTGTCCCTCAACAAATCCCTTTCTGCTTGAGACAAGGCATTGTATGCTGCTGCATCTGTTGGTTCTTGAAAACCATTCTCCACCAAATCCCAAATGTATTGAGAAGAAAACAGGGCATTCATTGTAATAGCCCAATAATCATAATTTTTGCCATTAAATTGAGGTATATGAGGATTTGTGAAGCTTGTGGTTTATGTTGCCATTTCTAAGTGTAAAAAGAAACTTTCTACTTGGTAAATACAATTCAAAAATCTGCCCTCACTAACAGAGTTTAACCCGCTCTCATACCATGTTAGAAAAATTTTAAGGCGCAGAGTATGGACGTGTGACTCAAGAACAGAATATTGGAGTTTGACTCAAAAACATAATATGGGAGTTTGACTCAAGAACATAATATTGGAGTTTGACTCAAGAACAGTTGCGGTTAGAAAATTTTTAGGGCGCAGAGTATGGACGTGTGACTCAAGAACAGAATATTGGAGTTTGACTCAAAAACATAATATGGGAGTTTGACTCAAGAACAAAATATTGGAGTTTGACTCAAGAACAGTTGCGGCAAGCAAATCACAACTGGAGTAAAACATAAAAAAAACTCACGAAAAAACATAGTAAAACAATGTGGTTGCATTAAATATATTCATGAAGGTTTAAGGCCATATCACAACAAACCAGACTTTGGATTATATTATACGCTAAAACATAGAAAAAAAGTCAGGGAAAAAAAGAGTAAAACAATGTGGTTGCATAAATCTATTCATAAAGGTTTAAAGCCATATTGCAACAAACCAAACCTTAGATTATATTATAAAGTATATGTAAACACATTCACATGATACACAAAATTTTTTACTGGATTAGCAGCAAATTGCTCCATGATTTTCTCTTCACTACCTCCTCTTTTCCGCTTTACCATGCAAATGACTTTTACATTCATATTTATATTTAGCCAAACATACATTTTTGACATTAATACATGACAAAGCAAATCATTAAGAGGCACAATGAGCACATGCTCATATCTATGTTGTGTGAATACATATTTCAGTAAGGGAGTAAATATTTGACCTACTTAATTATCAACCCGATATTAAATTCACATTCACATTCACATTCATTCTTAAATGCTTAATATGTGTTGCAAAATTGTCTAATGTGTTGCGGAATGGAGAACTCGTACTCCGTACTCCTGGTCACAGCCTCTGTCCTTCAGCCTGCAAACAGATCCGCAACCTGCAAAATTCATGTGACGAAGTATGGCTGCTGGTGTCAATATGTTTAACGCTATGGTTGGGATTAATTTTTCAACGGAAGCCATGGTCCAGTTGATTAAGTTCGGTGAATGTGACCAAAATTTCAATTTGGATTTGGATCTCTCAAACGTTTTGGATCTTGGTGCTGAAGATTTGAGGCAGCAACGGTGATAGCGGTGAAGATTTGAGGCAGCAACTGTGATAGCGGTGAAATGTTATAAACAATGAATGAGCTATCGAAACTCTCTAAGCATGGTTGTTTTCAATGTGAAAAATGCGAGGTAATCTTGGAAACAGAAAGAGAAGAGAAAGCAACTACCAATCTCTCTTTCAGAGGCAGACACAATCTCTCCTTTCCTAAATTTTTCATTTCCTCCAGCAATTATCCACTGTATTCTTTGCGGAGCAAATCTGGGGGCACTCGATAAAAGATATGTGTTGATCATACGAGAGTAGTTTTGGTGTATTTTTCATGGGAGAGTGTAAGGTATCATTTAAAAATACCTCGTCGCTTGATTACTCTGATATCCAGGGTTATCTGACAGGTTTTTTTAGATGGTGCTGCTAACTGGGGTTGTGTTTTTTAAAACGAATTTTGATGAACATTTCTATCTTTTCTGATACGGCTATGAAGGCACTAATACTAAAGCTGAGGTTATTGCTTTATGGGTCTGCTGTATTTTGCCAGAAGCATTGATTCGGAACAGCTTAACATCTGTGGCTATGCAAAAATAATAATAAATTGGATTAGTGGAAGAACAATGCTTTATACTAAGATGTTGTTAAACTGGATGCAATGCATTGAAAATCTGAAAAGATCTTTTGGAAGCATCTCTTTCAATCACGTCTACAGGGAATTAAATGGTACAATACTCTCTATCAAAGAGAGGCCTTACAACAGTGCAGGGACTCATTCACTTCTGTTTTCTACAAAACGGTCTCGGGATGGAAGAAGGAGCCATTCCGTTTGGTTGAGTTTTGAGCCTATGCTCTTTTTTGTTTGCAATTTTTTTACAGTGATATATAGATGGTTAACTCTTGTTGTGTTTCCTTAGGCAGTTGATGCTCTCAGTGTATTAGGCTCTGATAACAAAACATGTGAGTTCTTTAGGCTGTCAAATGATCATAATGTTGATATGAGAGCATTTATATATTTTTAAATAATATAAAATTTTATATTTCTATTTATATGCATCAACACTATAATTATGCAATAATTTTATATATTAAATATCAGTGGTTTGGAAAAAAAAAATATCATTGCACTTTTTAAAATTTACTGTTATACTCCAAACCCTTTTCTACCAAGGATAAAATGTGTCAAATTTTAATTCATTTTGTACTCGTAATTTGTCTGTTATACTCCAAACCCTTTTCTACCAAGGATAAAATGTGTCGTATTTTAATTCATGTTGCACTCTAATTTGTCTCATTATTGTGGGTTAAGGACGGATGGAATTTGATCATGGGTTAAGGAGGGATGGAATTTGATTATTAAATTGTTTTTAATATATGAAATATTTAATAATTGAACTATAATTATTAAATATTTTAAATATATGATCTTTTTAATAATTATATTTATTTTGAAATAAGATTTTAAAATTTTAATTTAATTATTAATAATTATTAAATTAAATTTATATTTAATTTTCAGAATATTATCTATATTAGTCATAAATTAAAAATTAAGATTTATTTCAAAAATAGTTATATCATTTTTTTCTTTTAATTAAATTAATCATTTAAAATATGTTATATAAATATATGCTATATGAATGAGTTATAATATTTTTGCATATAGTATTAGTAACTCATGGTATTGTGATAAGGTATATTTACAAGTGAACAATCTCCATGACAAAGTGGCCGTGAATTAGGGTTAAGAATCATGTTATATGTTTTTTAAAATGTATATATCAATCAAATGAGAAAAGATATGGTTAAGAATCATGTTATATGTTTTCTTAAATGTATATTTCAACCAAATGCAAAAAGGCCAACTGCATAGATGAAAAACTATCTTTAAAATAATTTTATTTATTTCTTTCTTTCTATTCCATCATCATCAAAAAAATAAAAATATTATCATATTAAAAAAAAAAAATAAATAAATAAATAAATAAATAAAATCTTTTACATCATCAGCCAAGGCAAAAAGCTGGTCGATAATTCTTTGTTCCTTTAAAAAAAAACTTGGAAAATAAGGGCTATGAACTTCTATTTATGCCAATGCTTCAATCTAGCTGGAAGAGTAATTCTAGTACTAGCAATTGTCCCAAAAGGTACAAAGAGAGGCCGATAGGATTAGTGAAAGGAAGAAAGTTATATAGATAGTCAAGCATATATAAAGTTAAGTAGTGACGAATGCAATACCCACGTTGACCATCCTGTACCAGTACATTTGATATTAGAAGAACAAAACCAAAACCAAACCATTCATATTAATATAGTAAGTGTAGAACGCGTTCATACTTAAAGTTCAATAGGTTCAATAGATTATTGGCAACACGTTTTTTTTTTAAACAGAAAGTAACTTACAACGTTGTACATGGTAAATGAAAAGTGGAGAAATTTGTGATTTGCAAATGTTAAAAAAATTCACTTACATTACTGGTTGACAGTAGAACTAAAATATTAACATTATTAAAATTTTGAAACCGATTTTAAATAAGTACTTGTTTGTTGTCAGAATAAATTTTCTCACTGCAAGAGGGGCAGTTGACAGCAAAAATTGTCAATTTTGATACAGATTGGATTGCCATGCAGTACCATATTCTTCTACAGTTCGTTAGAGTAAGGTTGGAAAATTGTAAAAGGAAGGTGACTTAGCAAAGGCTTTGATGATGTCAACATCATAAGAAGGCCAACATTTCGCTTTGATGTCTTGGAATAGCCAATCATCAAACATGACCTGTAACAAATTTCGAGTCAAGTTGTTTGATCTGCGTTCATTAGATGCCTGAAATTCTTGGTTTTATGTTTCATGCTTGGCCTTTCAGACTTTGTCTCTCATTTTGTTTTACATACTTAAGTCCTCAAATATAGTGCTTTTAGATTCCATTTTGGCAAACCCACCATTTAAAACAATATGTATTTCTCTGGCCCTCAAAGCAAGCTTTTAGCACTTATCTCATTTTGTTTTACATACTTAAGTCCTCAAATATAGTGGTTTTAGATTCCATTTTGGCAAACCCACCATTCAAAACAATATGTATTTCTCTGGCCCTCAAAGCAAGCTTTTAGCACTTATCTCATTTTGTTTTACATACTTAAGTCCTCAAATATAGTGGTTTTAGATTCCATTTTGGCAAACCCACCATTCAAAACAAAATGTATTTCTCTGGCCCTCAAAGCAAGCTTTTAGCACTTATTAATCTATGCTCTGTCCAAGATACAATTCAATCTTTAATTTTCAAGCATTTTAAGAGGCAAAACAGTGCAAATATTTTAAATGTTCTATTTACTTGTCTGAATTTTTACAAATAAAATATATATCTTACATCCCCACCCCACCTTTAAGGGGTTTAAAAAGAAGAAAGAGTGCTCTCAAAAAAATTAGAAACCTTTAATATAAGGTGAATTTTTAAAAATTTACATCAAGAATTTGATTCTGGAAATTTCTGCAATCCCTACACATCCTTCCTTTAAAGGGCATTTTACAATTTGGCTTTCCAAAAATGGAAATAGTCTCAACCAAAATTTTCAGTTATACGCTAATATGTGTCTCTAGATAACAACTCCCAATGATCTCCAGTTCACACAGAACATTGGTCACACACCAATTGCCCCCACATAACACTACTTATGCATCACTCATTCGCAATAGGTTAACAGGTTTCTTTGATATCCAATTCTAACAATAGTTTTAGATCATCTTTGTGTTTTGCTTCCTCACATAATCTGTGTCTCCAGATATTTTTCCTTCTACACTCCCATACTCCCATACACTCGTTTTCCTTCTACTCACACCAATCATCTTCAACTTTGATTTCAAACCAAGAAAGGGGTTCAAGGTTTCTATAATTTCAAATTCAATTAAAATGATTTCAGTTTCTTGGAATTTTCTCTGGAGCAATCTTTGCTGCCCCAAAACTGTTTATACCCTTTTCCATAAGTAGGATACATACGCAACGACATTTTTCACTCAAACCCTGAAAAAGAACAAGCCTTCAGGGAATTTCGTCTGGATCTTTTATCATTAATGTAAACAAAGAAACACAATCTATAAATTCCCATTGTTTTCTTGAAAAAGGAATCAGAAGAATTTACATTTTAAATGGCAAATATGAATACTTTCGAAATTGTGATGAGTTTCTTCTTCCGTATCTATCACATAAGTAGTTTTAGTGCCACCCCATTGTTGGCCACTCTTCGCCTTTACATCTGTAACCTGGACACTTTGCCTACTTCAATCGCCCTCATTAACTTTGCCAGTGTAGCACAGTTCAGATCTCTCTTGCTACAGGATCTACACATCAATTCTGCACTCAATGGCTCCACAATTATAGCCCCAAGCATAATTTGTCAGGGATTACCCTAGATTTGTCATGGTAACAATCAAGAAAGCACATACTCAAAACTAATTGATTGAATATATCTCAGTCCCAGATGAAACATATAAAATTAACATTAATGGTAAAACTTAACAACATTTGAATCCTGCAAATACAGGCAAGGATTGCCTATAGTTACATCCAAGAATAATGCCTTCTTCAGGATGATATACAATAGAAAAATTCATTATGGAATGAAACGGTTTCATTATGTCTCAAGGATCAAATATGTAGAAATTTTGCATTATGTAATGAAACGACAACATTTCATCTCAATGATCAAAGATCTCTTAATAAAAAATAATCAGGACCCATGACCAAATCAAATGACTCACTAAAACAGAGACAACTCAGAAAGCTGTTGCTTCATCTGGATCAGTAAGTCCTTTGTGTTATGGAAACCAACGGAAGATAAATAAAATCAACTATACAGTTAGAAGAACATATTGTATTTCCAGGAGATGAATGAAGAAGCTTTATGGGCTTTCTAAAATAGTTGTTTTTCTGCCAATAGCAGGAAATTTATAGATAGCCCATAACAGTCAACATGGGATCGGTAATGGAGAGGCCATAACTGTTTGCAAGGCCGAACAATAGACACCTACACAGTCTATGATAAAATTTCACATGGTCCAGAGAGATATCCCGCAGGTATGTACAAGTAGTTGAGAGTATAAATGAACATAACATATGTACAGGTAGTCTAATAATCAGGACCCATGACCAAATCAAATGACTCACTAAAACAAAGACAACTCAGAAAGCTGTTGCTTCATCTGGATCAGTAAGTCCTTTGTGTTATGGAAACCAACGGAAGATAAATAAAATCAACTATACAGTTAGAAGAACATATTGTATTTCCAGGAGATGAATGAAGAAGCTTTATGGGCTTTCTAAAACAGTTGTTTTTCTGCCAATAGCAGGAACTTTATAGATAGCCCATAACAGTCAACATGGGATCGGTAATGGAGAGGCCATAACTGTTTGCAAGGACGGACAATAGACACCTACACAGTCTATGATAAAATTTCATCAGGCATAAATGTTAATATGAGAGGAATAATCAAGGGTTCCAGCTCCTTCCCATCCCATCCATTCTTCCCACTCGTCCCAATAATCGTTATTGATTCCAATCATGCCCTCCACAGAGTAATCAACAGAATAGCTTTGCTGCTTTGCCTTTGCTAAACTGGACATTAACGTCTGCTCATTATCACAAAAGTAACAACAATCAGAAAACCGTGGGCCTGCATAAGACTCCCATATTACAGAATGAAAATGCATATAGATAAAGATTACTCTTAGGCAGGAAATTTACCTCAGAAGCCTGATGGATCTTGTGAAATTGAACCCCACGCACATCTCCTTTGCAAACATCCGGATGATACTGTAACCAGATTATATCAACATATGAGTGCAATATTAATGTTTTCTGACATTATATATGACCAGGGATATTGCCAGACAAATTTTCTTAAAAATTCTCAAGAATGTGTGAAGTCTGACATTTTTAATTTCTATTTCAAACCTTTATCTCTTTTTCTATTTGCTTTAGAAATGGAAGATTTATTGAAAATATCTGATCTTGAAAGTAAGAGGCATAGCTTCAAATGGATACTTGCATACCTACAACGCAAGGCGACGGTAGGCTCTCTTCACATCTTTTTCAGAAGCCCCAGGGCTCAATCTCAGCGTCTCATACTGCTCTTTCATCCCAGGAAAAGCAACAGAGGCCATCACAGATACATTCCTCCTGCCTCCCATTTGTAATAGAATACAGATTAATAGCAGTGTGCAACCCATTGTGAGTGTCTGGAGCATCTTCCAAAGCTGAACATGCAAATGATATAAAAGTGAAGTATGTGAATGTGATGAAAGGCTAAAATGCTGACATGTTTTTGTTGTTTAATGTAGAAGGAATCTTGCCATTTGGGCTCTAGAGCCCAACCTGCTCTCTCTTATTGCAAAACACAGAGCATTTAACTAACGAAAAACACAGAGCAATGGACCATGTACTCGATTATTCTTTGTTCATACCAGAGAGAACTGTTTTATCAAGTACGTGAACCCCTGTTGTGGGGTATACTGCTTTCAATTGGAAAACAACTCATATCAACTACCTGCTTAACCATTCAGAGAACAGAAAATGCACCGTGTTGTGGATGCCTTAAATTTAGTAGACCTTGGCCATACTATCTTATGAAGTTTGGTTGTGCTGGCTATCAGATTATTTTAGGATTGTGATTTTGGACACCAAGGTTTAGATTATTTCTTTATTATGGTGGCTGTAATGAATGATTTATATTCCATTCATTCTTACTGCATTTGGATAAATGCCCTTATTACTTTTTCAATAGGTTGTTGTAAACATCGACCTATCTAAAGTGAGAAACGTTTTTCTTTATAGAAAATGTTGTTGGTTGATTCATAAAACCCAAAACAAAGAGCAGTGGACCACGTAATTGAATACTTTTTGTTCATACAACAGAGAACAGTTCTATTAAGATATAACTAAACATGCGAGATATAACTAAACATATATACAATGAAAGTATTCGTTGGCTTCTAAACATATGTACAATGAAAGCATTCTATTATGTAGAGATGTAATTGAGAATGAGCCACTAATCATATATGCATGATGGGCCATGGCATCGGCAACACCAGTTAGTGTTTATTGTGGTGCCATATTGTGCGAGCTGTTCCTGCAATTGATGGCGCATCTACCTGTGTGCATCCCTTTCATGGATGTGAATTGTTATCTTAAGTATGTTCCTTATTTTCTTTAACAATTCAATCGCTGGACGCAAACGGTAAAGTGGCATTGATTGTTGTGGCATGATCCTTGTCTGCATATCTTGTAATGTAAGTTCTTGTTGCTGAATTTCTTTGCAACACTCGTACAACCTTCGTAGGTAGCATGTATTCATACATGTTGCCATCCAAAAAGGAAACATTGTAAGTGACAATCAATATGTTTGACGATTTTGTTTGAGTATTCGAAATAAATTAAACGATTCCAAATGAGTATAAAACCATATGAAATTAAATGTAAAAGCAAGAAATCTATGTGAAACTTCGTTATGTAGTGAGTGGTGTTTACCATGTGGGTAATTCTGGAAGACAGGTTGTATGATTGGCTAAAGTGGATTATCCTGGATAGATTTTGATGCAAGGAATGATTCCTCTTGCTGTCTACACTTAAGATATGGATTCCTGTGCATTTGTGCAATGCGGGAGAATGGGAATGCTGGATTGATGTGTATGTCTGCTAGTGACCGCACCCTTGAGATTGCAGTGAATGTTAGCCCTTGGCGTTCTCTAGTGCCGATTTCCACTGTTGCTTTGTCTAATGCCATTCCTTCTGACTTGTGTATCGCTAAAGCCCATGCCATTTGAAGTGGTACCTGACGGCGTGCACCCCTTGTGATGGGAGGAATGGGTACATATGTTGGGTGTGAAATGTCCCACGGTGTTCCTCTGTATTGTCAAAAGTCAACAACCATAAAGGATGGTAATGCTGGGGGTTTTGAGTCAATTGAATAAAATATTGAGATGACCTTCCCAAGCGCGCCATTGACAAGGCCTGCATGTACCCATAAGTTGCTGGTGAGCATAACTTTTTGTTCACTGCATAAGAGCACCTTTGTAGGTAGGTGCTCATCTTCTGTTGTAGTAGGAGTTTTCTGCCTTTGTTGTTCCGCAGAGCAAAGTGCTACTGGGATGTTCAATTGTTTGAGCATTTTTTTATTATGCAAGAAAACTGCGTTGTTTGTTGCGAATAGGTGCATGGACTCGTCGAATGTGCATTTCTCTTCATGTGTAAGAGATGAACTTGTTCTTGACATTAGATGTTGCCAATCTTCAAGTGTAGATATTCCATTCCTATGATTTGCAAGTATTTTCCGGAAAGCAACTTGGGACGATCTAGCTCCTTGTTGACGGAAAACGGTTGAAAGTGTTATAAACATGTCGAAGCTGCGCCAAAGTGCAGTGCCACGCGATGTCCCAGCATATAAAGGAATGTCTTTTACAGGTGGTAGTTGGCCTAAATCTCTGACAAGGATAATTGAGCGATTACCAAATGGTGTATTCCGATGAAGAGGGAATGCCTCTCTTAGACGATCGTCAATGCGAGAAAGCATTTTTGGACCGATGAAGCTCATTTCATCAATGAGGATGTATTCTACATGATGGAGTTGCTCTTGTAGGTATAGGAGCGGCTGGCCTTCGAGAGGATGCATTGTCTGGATAGGGATATGAAGGGCAGAGTGAATTGTGAGGGCATTTATGTTGAAAGCTGCAACGCAGGTTGGTGCAAGTAACAATAAAGGGTTTTTGTTGGCTGGCGAGTTTTCCACAAATGCTTGGTGCAGGCATTTAATCAAATGGGATTTTCCTGTGCCAACTGTTCCTTGTACGATGATCTTCCGTGGGGATTTTGGTGAAGGGGTTTTGAAGTGTGTAAAAACAGCGGTGAAAGCTATGCTTTGGCTAGGGGATAATGTATGATCATGGGGAAGGTTGGAAAATGAATGATGTTGGTTTTGAATGGGTGAGCGGTTGAATTCAATGAAATTGATAGCAGTTTCTTGCAAGGGGAAAGGGACAGTATTTTGTGACCAATTGTGGTTGACATCAAAGTCGCGGTAGCCAATCATGTCGAGGTCATCAATTGCAATATTGTAACCTGGGTGTAGTTGAGAGAGGATTTGCCATTCATTCATTTGCATGGAATCAGGGGGTGTGTGTGGGGTAGGTTGATCTTCAGTAGGTGGGTTTTGTGGGTTTTCTGGTTCGCGATGGACATGCCATGGTGTATATGCACATTTTTTTTGCTCCCAGTGTGCAATAATTTCTGCATCAGTTGAACCGATATCATCAGGGAGTGTTCGAAAGGGGAAATACAAGAGTAATTCACTCCAACAGAAGGTGGCATAAGAAGGATTAGTAGAGGAAGGAATGACATTGTAATGAGGCAAGACATGTACAATCATTGGGGGGAATATGTGTTTCCAGTGGTTTCTTCTCCGCTGGGCAGAATATGACCATGAGCGAGCAGCTTCAAGGAGGGGCAGTGGTTCTAGGGAGGCAGGCCTGTTCATATATGCAACGATAAAGTTTGGTGTCGGACCAGGATTTTCAGTATCTTGCGAAACACGTTTGAAAACAACCCTGTTGACATTCAAAGAACAGAATGTACGGCTGCAAAGAGAGAGAGGTAGCTTTTGTAACATATGGCATATCTCTTGTGCACCAATGTCTCTATCTGCAATGGTTTCTGTAAGGAGTTTTCGGATGACACCACTAGTAGGCGCTTCTGGAAGGGCACTTTGTGATAGTCGCAATAGCATTTGACGGTAGCTCTCAGATCTTGTCTCCGCTTTTGTTGCATATTTTGAAATATATTTCAATACAACATGGCGAGAAAGGACTGGTTGGCAATCAACATTTTCTCTCCAAATAGAGAGTAGATCGGCGTTGTGAATATTCAATCTTTCATCATTGCGAGCAGGGACATAGGTTTTATGACCCTTATCATCAATGAAAAGTGAAGAAGTGGACTTCAATTCCCATGGTACTCCATATCGGCAGCTAAGCACATTGTCTATCTTACGAAGACAAGAAGATTCATGACACTTTGTATGACGTTGAACGCAGTTGACAAGCTCTGTGTAGTCTTCAAATTGATTGGACGCAAATATTGCTGATGTGTCAAGGAGACACGGGTTATGAATTGTTGACTGGTGAAGCAGAATAGTTCGGTGTTCTGCCTGACGTGGATTCCAAGCAGTTACGTAGTGGTTGAAATATTTCTGTGCATTAGCAACTTCTAATGCATTGTCCCAATCAAGTGTGTCCATGTATGGTGCATTTTGTAGCCAGAGGAAGCCATGAATGTGTGTGGATCCTCTGTGTTGCCATTCGTATCTGAATATAACATGAAGGGTACATTTAGTTAATACATGTATATGCAATGTATAAAATTAATGTAGAGGGATATGTATATTAAATAATACCTGCACCAGTAGTCGGTTGCATGGAGGCCTTTTTGAAGGATTTCTTCAAGGAAAATTGTAAATCTACAATGCATATATTGGGCTGTTAGATGTGGGTTTTTAATTATGTTTTGGATTTTCCATTGGAAGGGGTTGACTGAAGTGGAAGGAACACTGGTGGGCATGATTGTGTGCAAGTCATGCCATTTAGTATCAGCTGCACTGAGAGTGAAGAAGAATGTTGGGCTTCCTATTTGCGTGATCATGTCAGTCAGCTCAGATCGGCGTTTGTTCCAGAAAGACCGTGTTCCTCGTAGTGCTGACCCAAACCTCATTATTTACTCTGGCAATCTTGAATCCGGAGAGTCATGAAGACACTAGCGTAGGTCTGATACCGTTGTTGGCAAGTTGTTCTCAATGTACTTCTTCACGAAAACACTGGCTGTTGCTTGGCTACGATGGCGCATTAGAATGTTATAAAGATAGTAGCGGAATCTTGGGTGTTGGCCAAAGCGGTTATCATGGTAGTGCAGCAAGTGCAAAGCATATTCATGCATTTCAACTTTTGTAAGTCTTGGTTGCATGATCATTGCAATGCCTGTAGGGAAGAGTGTGGGGAATGCCATGGCAAGGAGGCCGATGGTGTTGTATTCATTTATAGCAGTTGGAGATATTGGAGGCCAATTGATAGAGCTTGTTGAACTTGAATGGGTCGAGTGAAAATAGTTACAAATGTGGTCACGTTCAGTACATGAATTTGGGAGGACTGGAACGAAAGAAGAGGGTTGGATTTCTAATGGAGGTAGCATGACATCAGGATTATAAGTGGAATCAGTAGTGGTTTGATGGGGTTCAAAAGAGGAGGTGGTTACACTGTGGAGAAGAGAAGAAATGTCTGTAGGGAGATCTGGCAGCGTAGAAATTGCAGATGAATTCAATTGAACATCACGGTAGTAAGGGTCATATTTTATTTTGTATTCAAGAGCTGCAAGGACACGTGATTTGCAAACGTAGAATTCGTAGGCCTTTTCAGATGGATTTTGCCTTTTCACAATGAGGATGTCTAAGTCAGAGAGCAGCCGGGGTAAGTATTTGGCAATACTGGTGATATCTTGAGGGAAGCTAATTGTATGGCCACTATATTTATATTGACCACCACGGGAATGAGTGACTTGTAGAATGGGGTTGACACGTGCGATGAGCATTTCTTCAACTTGTGTTAATTGGTGAAGGACATAGGGTTGTTCTCCAGGGTCCATGTTGTTTAGTTCAGAAAAACGATTGGTAGATTTAGATGATGCACAACGAGAACAAGAGAGTCTACCGTGGAAGAGCTTTGTTTTCATTCCTGGGTATGCTTCCTTGCATGTTGTGCAAACATGCAAGGTAGAAAGTCCATCAATCCTTTCTCGAAAGCGACGATGTTCTTCGTTAAGAGGAGGGTTATATTGGATATGATGAACGTGTGGTGGGTTGGTTTGTATAGGTGGGAGGGCATTTGAAGTGGGAAGGGATGTAGAGGAAGTAGTAGGGTTGTTGTGGTGTTCATAAAGTAGTCGATGTCGTGAATTTATTTGATCCTTTTGTTGTGCATAAAGAATACGCCGCCGCTTGTTTTTGGCCGCAATTTGATTGTTTGGTGGCATATCTAAACAAGTACAAGTAATAGTTGTTAGTTTTCATAAACAAGTAGTGCATGTTTGGTATCTCATTTTATTGGGTGCACATCCATTGTGAAATTAAAACATTATATTTTGAACATAGATTTAATTTTTTTTGTAGTTCAACATCGGTGAAGGTAGGTAGATTAGGTAGAAGGGAAAACATGCAATTAGGAATGCTATGAAATCATATGTTATTTCAACATCTATCATTGAGAGGAGAGAAACAAGACTAAAAATATTTCGTTCCCTTCTTCTTCAAATTTTTTTTGTTTGACATGTTTGAGCGATAAAATGCATAGCTTAGCAAGTAAGGGATCAATGTATAGCATGTAGACAATGAACGAGAAACATATGTAGTGACTCTTTACAAATGTTGATATTTATATTATGTAAAATTTAAATGGCAAACATACATATGTTGGAATGACTGGAAGAGAGTATTTGCACTGAGAACTACAGGTTTCATGATAATAACATGGGTGTGTAATTTACAAAGATGAGATAGTTAGATGTGTGGAAATGTTCGTTTATGTACAAACAGACGTGGTAGATGAAGCCCTAAGAAGAAGTTCAAAGGCAGCGAACAATAGTTCGTTTTGAAGCGGACAGTGCTTGAATGTCGGTGAGTGCTTCCTTGCATGTAGAGGCATATTGAATTTCTTCTGAATTGATCAGTATTGGTTGCAAGCATTGAACACCGTTGAAGTAATCTGTTTTAATGGAAAGTGTTAGCTGGAAGCGGTGCCCTGAAATCCGGCCACAAATTTCCTGTAGATCAGTTGGTTCGATAGAAAGTAGGAACAGGTCTTTTGTCGTGATGCCCATGAGCTCGTTCCCTGCATCATTGAAAACTGTGACGTTCTGTAGATTCCCGGTGTGGTCATGTAGCTCAATTTTAAGTTTGTAACGATAGTCACATTCTAGGAAGTCACCGTTACATTTTGTACAATGCCAAAGATTGTTAGAATGCTCCACAACCTTCTTCATGCATTGTTTTCCATTGAAATCTAGTGGACATGCTAGAAAGTAGAAGTCATCCATATGAAGAGCAGTAATTGTTGCTCGAACTGAAACCCAGATTGCTTTATCAGAGGGTTGCATGCCAGCAATTTCATGAAGCGTCTTTCGTGGCAGGGCACGTCTTGAAGCAACACCATAGTTTCTACTCAAAGATGGAGAAGAAGAGTTATAGCCGGTTTCATGGAACCATGCATGTAATTGCTGAGTTTCTTCAACCTGTGGATTTATTGTGAGAGTGCTCGTTGGTATCGTCCCTATTGTGGTGCCATTAAATTCAGACACGCGGCCTCCTTTGATTGCAAGAATTGGTGGGTTGTCGAAAGAGTAGAATTCAGAAAGATGCTGTCCTATATAGTCACAGTGGTCTCCCCATAATGTTACATCAATGCTAAAACCCGACTTGTCCTTTAGTATGAGTGTTTTCCTTAATGTTTCACTTCCATCTTTTCGTCGAATTGTTGATGTAGGTGACGTGGAGGTAACAACACCGATGACATCCACATTTGTATTTGGAGTTGCACTTTTTACTTCAACAATATTCTTGAAGTGAAAGCTCTGGTAGGGAAACGTTGGAACATCTGTAGGACATGGATTGATAGTGGAAGCAGCAGACAAGTAAATCTTCCATTTGTTCTTGAGGTGGTTGTAGTTTGGATTTTCTTCTCTTACTGTGCCATTTGATACAATGTATAGTTGCCCAACCTGAATTAGATTGTAAAGAGATTCGGCCAGTTCAGCAAATGCAGAAAGGTGGATCTCTTCCTTATCACGGTTGATAAGGTCAAATCCGAAAACTTTTCCTGAGCCTCGCACATTGTTGTATGCCTTCAATGAATGGATTCAGATATTACTTAAAAAAAATCTCTTTACAGAGATTGACTGTCTACGCATTCACCGGACTTGTATACCGTTCTCAAGGAACAAGTATTACCGGAAGCTCCTGGCAATAGACAGGCTCTGCCTCAGAGATTATAGAACAAACTCTCAGACTTTCCTAATGGTTCAGCCACTTTAGGTTCTCACCAGTGTCGAGCACACTGATGCGCAGGCTTCCAAACCAGACTCTAAGACTTACCAAACTCTTCGTGATGCAAGCAGTTTAGACACAAATGTCCGCAGATGCAGAGCAGGAAAAGTTTATGACTCTAAACTCTCTCGACCCGAATGCCCTTTACTTCGCAGCCGGAACATATTTATAAGCTGGAAGGGAACAAACATCCATGAGTGGGTCTTGTACAGACTGATGACTCAAAATAAAAGTACTCAGACAGATCTGGATAGACCGCCGAAAGCAAGATTCGGGCATAGGACAATATCGTCCTATGTTATCTCGTCCCTACTCTTTATCAGAGAGCCCGTGGCATGTGGGGACCGAATCTTAGTACCAACAAACTATTTACACAGAGGAAATTCATGAGTGAACCCTCGAAAGACTAAAATGACATAAAAGATGAGATTTGCAAATCTCAAAGATGTACAAAGTGGAGATTCCAGAGCGAGGGAATCCACGAAAGCTCGTCCAGCACCATAGTCGGCTGAAAAGACATCAATCAAAGGTATAGTAATCAATCTGTGGGTAAGTATAGTACTGGTAATTCCATCTTTCAATCAAGTAATTGGAATAATATTGTACCCATACTTCTTTTTCAGTTTCCCAAGTTGAATTATCATGAGGATCGGGAAGATCTAATTCATTTAGATTCAGGAAAGGATTGAGTTCAGGATCAGCTTGTCGATGAAAATCTTCGTAACCGGTACTTGGGTTTATTCTTCTGCACTTGTAGTGATTCATTACGAACCATCTCACATGGCCACATCTTCTGACACCATTCAGGAAATCTGTACTGCTGATATTTACCAAATCTCTTATTGATTTATCCAGCACTAAAACCATCATCGTGCTATTAGGACTGAAATTTGGTATTTTCATCATGCCCATGGAGTATGGTTTTATGAGTAATGGGGATAAGCCATATTTCTCCCACCAATCCATGAACCATTCTGGTACAGGATCATCTTCTTCCATGTCTTCTACTGGAGTGTCTTCAAACAAAAATGAAAACTGCAAAGAATAAAACATATTAGTGGAATAATTCTGCATATTCATTGCTGTGTAAAAAGCTTCTTGCTGCCTGTCTGAATCATAATTGTTTCTGTGGAGGTGATTGTCAAATCTTCTGAATGTTATATGACAACTGGTGATTCTGTTGTCATCTGCATGATCTCTTTCAATCACATAAGCAATGCTTCCAATTTGCCTTAAATAATCTAAAGCTTCAAGAGCTTCGCCATTTGCTTCATCTTGATGAGGGTCTGTCCAAAGAAAATCAATCCCTGTTCTGTACCTGACTTCTTTTATTGGCCGCCAATCTTCATCATGATCTAAAAGGAGTGTGTCTAGATTATATGAAATCCATCCAGAAGAGGTCTCAATTTCCACAGTATTTTCATGTCTTCTGATGAAATTACATTGCAGACTCATTATTGAATGTTCAGATAAAAATTCTTTGCTTAACATATCTGCAAATTTGTTCTTATCTCCTTTGACAAATTCAATGTCAAAACTATACTGGCTGAGGTGCATGATCCATCTTACCATAGCAGCATCTTCAAAATCACATCTATGAATTGCATATTTTAAAGCTTGACAATCTGTTTTGATAGTGAATTTGGTATAGATAACAAAGTCTCTGAATTTTTCTATCCCTAGACAAACTGCTCTAAGTTCTTTCTTCAGACTTGACCAATTCAGCTGGTTTTTAGCCCATAATCCTGATGCATATTGGCAAATTTCAATCTCCTTTTTGCCGCTGGGATTCTTTTGGCATAGAACTGCTCCCCATCCTTCATAGCTTGCATCTGTCATAATGATTTTCTCCCATTCTTCTCTGATAGGGGAGAGTGGCTGAATGTTTCTGACTTTTTCTTTTATTGCCTTGACTGCTTGTGTGCAATCAGTATTCCATGGAATTGGATCCTTTTGAAGCCTTTTGTTCAATAATTTTCTTTCTTGTGCACAATGCTTCAGAAATTTAGAAATGTAATTTAAACTTCCCAAAAACCTTTGCAGTTGAGTTTTGTCCTTGATTTCATCAGGGAAGTGATCAACAAAATTTAAACTTCTTTGGATTACAGTATAGGATCCGTACTGTATATTGTAACCCAAAAAGTCTATCATTGGCCGGAATAATTTCATCTTGGATTCTGATAATACTATACCCATTTCTTTGACCCTGCGAAGAAAAATTTTCAAATGCTTAACATGGTCAGCAATATTATCAGAATGAATCAATAGATCATCAATATATTTTTTCAGGAATTCTTCCATTCCTTCAAAGGTTTCATCCATTATTCTCTGAAAAGCTGAAGGAGCATTGATCAAACCAAATGGCATGATATTCCACTCGTAATGTCCCTCAGGTACAGAGAATGCAGTCTTCCATTTGTCTTCTTCCTTGATCCCTACTTGCCAAAAACCAGATTTGAGATCAAATTTAGAGAATATCTTGGATCTTGATATTTGGGCGAGTATGGAGGATGGTTTTGGCAAAGGATATGCATCATAATCCAGAATATTGTTCAGAGGTTTATAATTTACAACCAACCTTGGTTTTCCTCTGGCTATTTCAGCATGTTTATTAACATAAAATGCAAAACATGCTATGGGGCTCTTACTCTTCCTGATAAGCCCTTTCTTCAAAAGATCTTTAATTTCTTCTCTGCAGAGTTTCATCTGTTCTTCATTCATTGCTACTGCTTTAGACCTTCTTAGTTTTCCACTGAAATCTTTTTTGAGAGGAAGTTCTACCTCTTGTTTCTTAATATGCCAAAAGGCATTTGGATCATCTGAACAACATTCTTTGAACTGGGAAGTGAGTTTTGCTATCTCAGAAGCATACTTTCCATTGTCCAAATGTTCTTCTGTTTTCAATACTTCCCTTTTCACTTCCATTTTTGCCAAAAGATTTTCCATTCTTTCAACTCTCTTAATCCTCATTGGAGAATTAGAATTTATAAATGGGAAAAAGACTTCCTTATTATCAAAATTAATAAAATATCCATACCTCTGAGTTCTTGCATCAAATTTTGCTCCATGCATGCTAAAATTCTGAAAAAATGGTGTCCCGAGGTACATTGCACAATCCAATCCTGGAACAACAGGACAAACTAGATGAACTCCAATTTTTTCTGTAAGCAGAACATCTATTTCTGCTTCATGCTTTGTAGGGATGTCACCGCTTGCAGTGATTACCCTTGGACATGTTGTTGGTCTTCTATGATGCATACCAACCACTGTATCACTTACAATATTTAACCTTGAACCAGTATCCATAAGCACTTTCCAAAACTCATACTGGTGTCCAATCTTTACCTTCATCTTAACACAATACATGACATCTCTGTTCATGCTATTGCATCCAAAATCTGTTCTTGCTACCTCTTCTTCTTCTTCTTTATACTGCTGTTGAACTGGTCCTTTATGATAGGTCCAGTTCTCTGTCTTTCTTGAGATTGGATCTTGGGATGAAGAGGCAAAAGGAGCTTGTGCATTTAACATCTTTAGGCTTAACTCATTGTGCTTTTCAACACACAATCTTCTATTCTCTTTGATTGTTTTTCTTAGTTCTTTTATTGCCTGATGCACTGCAGGCAAAGTCTGTGGCAAATCCTCTCCAAAATCTTCATTCTTAAATTGTCTGGTTAAGGCTTCAACAGAGAAAAGAGTAGCAGGAGGCACATACCCTTTATTTGGAGAGTTCTTTGGAGTAGAGGGTGATTTCTTCAAATGTTCTGTCAGCAAAGATTTGTACATTTCTTTCATTTGCGGATCTGTAGCAGCCATCATTTGTGAAAAAATATTCTTACTGATTTCATCATAATTAGTCTTCATCATCCTGACTGCATTGCATGTACAAATATCAGGATCATCACAATCACAGGATTTACATTCTGTACAATGGGGATCATTACAGAATTCTTCATCAGATGATTCATCTGAATCAACAAAATTAAATTCATTTTCAGATTCTAAATCAGAAGATAACAATTCATCACAACTACTAGGAAGATAGAATGAATTTATCTTTCCTTTCTTATTTCTATACTGGACTTTCTTTTTAGAAGAGTCTTTCTTTTTATTTGGACAATTTGGAGCTGTGTGACCTTTTTTGTTACAGTTGTAACAAATTATTTCTCTATCCTTAGAAAACATCTTTGTATGCTTGTAAGGTTTTGCTTTGTAATGTTTTCTTTTTGGCTTATCTTGGGAGATCTGAGAATTCTTCTTGAAATGTCTCTTTCTCCTCTTATTCCCCTCAGAATTTCCAGCTTTACCAAGATTCCATTGTTTGCAGAGCTGTTGATATCCATGTGGCTTTTTAGGGTTGGTTGCTGCTCTTGCAATTTTCATTTGTGAGCACAATTCTACAATGATTGCTTTTACAGCTTGTCTGATTATGCCAAATTTATAGTCCCCAACCTTCCCTGGTAATTTATTGACAATAGCTGAAGAGACCCATTGGGGAAGGGATGCCACAAAAATTTCCTTCCATTTTGGCTCAAGAATGAGATCTGGAGTCAATGTATGCAGTCTGTGAAGGAATTCATTAAAATATTCATCAAAATGTTGCATATTATGCAACTTCATGGCTAGCAAAGTAATGGTTGTAATATCATTGGTTATCTGAGGAAAACCAATGAAATTGACTGTAATAGCATAAAGAAGCTTTCCTATCATATTGCTGACAGGCAAACTAGTGACAGGATCTATGTGAGTAGATCCATCTTCATTTTGGACGACTACTTGTTCCCACCCTGCAAGGAGACTAGGATCTTTTAATGTCTCAGCTTTTAGCCAAGAATCCAATGTTCCTTCAAATCCTCCTATTATCCTCCTTGTTGCATTAATAGGTCCAATATCATCAGCAAGGTAAGTCCTATAACATACAAGCATGGAATGTAAAACAGACATAATTTCAGCCTCCGTGCAATTATCAATATTCCATGAGTAGGTAGAATTTGCAGACCAATCCTTATGGTATTCAGATTTCATAAGATCTCTTCTATCAGGAGCAGGGTTCCAAGTAGTCTCCCATCTTGACCTAGATGATGTAGCATTGACTTGATCCTCATTATCAGGTTGCTCCTGGTCTTGATCTGTCAAAGATAAGTTATTGATACATGTTTCAAGCTCTTCAATTTGAGGTTCTGCTTCTATCTTGTGAAGAGTCATATCCCCAAAAGATGTTTCTGTCTTATGGGAACTTGTATCAAAACTTTCTTCTTCTTCTCTAGTGTAAGAATCTTTAGACATGAAATTAGAAGATTCTGGTTTGCTGGATCCTTCAATTTCTTTGGATTGCTTTATGGCAGGATGTGGACTAAAGAAACTGGGATTTGCAAACAGAGAATATGGATGAGAGGAAGTCGGCGGTGGAAAGGTTATAGAGTTGGGTGTTCTAATAAGGCTTTCCACAAAAGGAGTAATAGAATATGGAATAGAAGTCTTGGGTTCTGAAAACATAGTTGCAGATTTATAGGCCTCAACCCTAGGCTTCTTTTTCAAGGATTCTATTCCTTGAGTTACTTCCCATACTTGTTTTTTTACAATATCCAAAGAATTACTAATCTTTACAATTTCTTTTCCATGAGCAGTGGTAGCATCATGGGTTTTCTTATCTATTTGTCCTGTTTGTAAAGATAGTCTGTCAAGACTCTTGGCTAGAGCCTTATCATTTTTTGCCAAAGTTGTAACACTGCTGTTCAAACATACTGTATTGTAATCTTGTTTTCTAAGAATACTTTCCAGCATGGTCTTCATCTCAGAATTAGCAGTTTCAATATTTTCAAATTTAGAGCTGACAAATTTCTCAAGACTAGATAAAGCTAAATTTGTCCAATTAGTAGTAGCCACAGCATCTCTTGCTACTAGGTTAGAATCATCAACATGAGATGGAAGTAGTTTGTACAATTTTCCATCTTGGTTTCTTATTACAAAATTTTTCCAAGGAGGAAACTCTGTGTCTGTTTCTAAAATGCTCCCATCAAGGAGTTCCCACTTGTTCTTATTTGGGGTCCCAGTCCGCATCATGTTTACTTGGAACTGAGAACATATTTTCCTTAGTAGTTTTTCTCCTTCTATTTGAACAACAATCAGATATCTAGGAATGTTTGACTTGTTTAGCATACTCTGAATCTTTGGCTGAAAAACATGTGCTTTCAAAGGAGGAGGAAATACTACTGGATTTTCTTTCAGTTTTTCTTCTACAATTTTTTCTGGATCCTTGATTTTTTTCTGTTTAGCCTGGTTCCTGAATTGCTTCATCAAGGATTGTTCTATGATATTTGCAGAAGGATAATACCATTCATAGAATGATATCCATTGATTTTCTGCCTTCATCCATTCTTTCCATTTTTCAACATTCTGTCTGTTGAAGGCAGGACGATCATTTTTTGGAAGAAGCATTACTTCTTCAAAATATAAATGTTCTTTCTCATGTGTAAACATATCCCAATTGAACATTTTCTTTTTCCATTGATCATCAGGATCATATGGACTGATTCCTTTAAAGATTTTTAAAAAGGCAATTATCTCTGAATCAGAAGGAATCTCTACATGTCTTGGAATCTTATCAATGGGATTTCTTCTGTATTCAGGAATAGGTGAAGAATCAACATAACCTAAACCATAAGTAGAAGAACTGGATACAGTATGTACAAGTAGTTCTTCTTGTGGATTAAAAAATACAACCTTTTTGTAATTTTCTTCAGATGAGTCAGATGAAGGAGTAAATCTGATCATATTTATTCTATGACGATCTGATGACTCACCATGTGGAGTTGGTGGTTCTGAGGAAAATTGACAGAAGGTCTTGGAGCAGTGCGGATGGTCACAGACTGAGCTAAAAGGCTGAGATGAGCTTGGCTGTGAAAACATTCTTCTGATAGAATCATACACTGCTTGGTCTATTACAAATTGTGGGGGTGCAGGAGACTGACCAGGATGTAACTGACTGATTGTAGTAGGAATTGCAGAGATAGAAGTAGAGGGTCCTTCATTCTGAACTCTGGGAAATCTTGTGGTAACTTTCCCATCTATCTCTGTTATTATAGATTGTGCAGCAGCAACAGGTTTCTTCGTGGGTTTTCCCCAATTGGTTACCCAATCATCAGGTGGACATAAATCATTTCTGGAGACATAGACTGGTGCTACTGGATTGCACGATGAATCATACTGGATAAGAGTAACTCGACCTTCATCTTTATCAGGAGTGTGCAGAACAACAGGGATTGTTGTGATATAGAACCTAACACAAGTAATATAGAATATGGCCAAATTTTTTGATTTTGCTTTGAAATTTTGATACCCAGCAGTCTGGATACCTAAGGTTAGGCATTGCAGGACATTTGGGTCGTCAAGTGCAACAGAGAAATCTGGAAAAACATCATACTGTACTGGGCCTTCAGCAAGGCTTGTTTCAATGCCACCTATCATAGCCTGAGTGAATGTGGTCCATCGATTATCAAATAGGGCTGAGAACACATAAGCTTTTTGTCCTTTTCTATGTAATGCATTCAATCCTATCCTCACCATCCCCAGATGGACATACTGGTAACCAGCTTTGAGGGTTGATTTGATATGTTTAGCTTCCAGGAGAGATATAGTTAACATAGCATTCAAAGTTAAATTTGCTTTGATGGATTTTTCTTTGATTTTGATTTGACTCATGGCACGTAAATTAAAAGAAGACAAATTTCTGTATACATCATGCGGAGATACAGGTGGAAGTTTCCAATTAACAGAGGGATCTGTTTCTTCTTGTTCTATGATAGCAGAGTTACCATAAATGGATTCAGATCGACGTAACCCTTCTAATGCAGATTTTGATTTTTCTTCCTCTTTCATAGTTCTAAAGTGCTTAGATCCAAAAATAGAATCAGAAGATTCAGCTGAGGAATGTCTAGAAGCATCCATTTTAGAATAGATAAATACACGTTTCAAAAGTCTTGCAGAAAATGATGAGAAGAATTGCGGTCTTCTTCTGAAGGAGAAATTGCGGCAAATTCTCGTCCAACGTCTTCAACGCTCTCCAACGCCAACACCGGCAACAACGAGCTCGAACGCTATTCAGGACTCAAGCGAATTCTTTCACTCAAACAATATCTCACAGCAAAATACTAACTCAAACAATACTTGGCTCTGATACCATCTTTTACAAGACCTTTAACAAGCAAATGAACACAACAAGATTGCGGAATTTTGAACTGGAATTTTTATTATATGGATTCAGATATTACATAAAAAAAATCTCTTTACAGAGATGTCTTTGCAGATGCTCTACCTTGGATAGACCAATATTTTCGGTAAGGGTTGAGTGCCGTGAATGGAATTGTTGGAGTTGTTGCCGTAGTTGGTGGAGTAACTACAGAGGGCAAGGTATCTTCAGCTGACGAAGAGGTAAATTCTGCTGAACCCGCCTGTGCATGTTGTAACATCGATGTGTCCTTCATCAACGCTGCTGAGCGCTGCACAACTTCAAACTCAACGACTCGGATGGACCTTATGTAAACAAGTAAGAAATGAATTAATAAAGATTCCATTTTCCTTCTTTTGATGCAAAAAACGGCTAGGCGGGAATAAGTAAAAGAGGAGTTTTGCAGCACTGTGCAAGCTGCTTTTTTGAGCAGAATTATTGAGCCAATTTGGATGTCTCCAGAGACAACTTGTGGGCCATATGCAGATGGTAGCAAAGTCTTATGTTGATGTGTTCCATCAGATAGAGTTATGTGGAAGTGCGAGGATGTTGTTTTCAATGAGGTAACAGAACCTACATCGATTATCTGAAGTAGTGGTTGAATCTCGGTGCAACCATTCAGCAATAGAGGAATGGCATTCGGTGTCAAGGTTGTCTCCATAATAGAACAAGAGGTTTCTTTTTCCCGTGATAGGAGTACCTGCAATTCATCAATTTCACCACAATACAGAATTCTAGTCAAAGAAGATGTGACATGAATGCGGAATCTAATCTAAGAAGGCTAACTGTTGATGGTGAAACTATAATAAGGGCACAACCTACATGGGGAGGAGAATAACCTCTGATATTAACCACCCAAGGTAATCCACGTTAACAAAATGCTTGTTATTTGATTCAGGGACAAGCTACATATTGTTGGAATTTAGAAGCACCTCAAGCGGCTCAAAAATGCTTATAGTCTTACAGTACCGACAAAACATCAATGAAATAGGAAAATTTCTCAGCCAATCGTAATACTGATCCTACACATTAAGAGATGTGGTTCAATCGAGGCATTTGCCATGTATTTCACTCACTTAATTTACCCTTTGCAGACCCTTCTAAAAGGCTGACTGGACTCCATATGGCTTTGTAATAATAAGTCTCCTGTGAACAATGCACAATTTTTTTTTCTTTAATATGCTATATTCGGGTGTACTCACTGTGCTTGTGCATTTCTCCACATTTTAGGGATGTTGAATAACAGGCATTGCATATAGTGAACACGCTATTCAAACACCATGTATAGTTATTGAATGTGAAAGTTCACAAATTCCTTCAGTCCAGACATATAGAAGGACTATCTGGGGCCAAGCTCATGTTTGTAATAAGAGCTATCTGGCTCCTCCCTCTTGTCAGAAACATGACCCTGAAAACATCGGCCAGACCATAACAACAATCAGATTCCATCAGTCACATAACAGTGGCCTGATTGCGGACTATCATGGGCAGTTTCTATTTATTTGCAGCCTGACCAACCCACCTAAATGCAACGATCTGGAAAAGCGGAGTAATTCAATTCCCATTTTCTTTTTGTACAAAGTTAAAAAGAGGGAAATGGAGTATGATGTGAAAGGGGAAAGAATGTGGGCAGTTTCAATATAATTTTAGCCTTACTAACCCATGTAATTTCATGACCTAAAAGGAAGGGCTTTGAATTACCTCACCTCCTACCTATCCTTAGGTGTGCACAATCAAAATTTGCTCTAAAATTGTGTGCTCACAACATGTTTTGTCTACTGGTATTGTTAGTATGTCAGTTTCTTACGCACCACACATGCAAAATTCAGAGTAGAATGACATATGTTGAAGAGAAATAGGGAGGAGCCTCAGCCCAATAAATAGATAGATCATGAAAACTTGCCCCTACTACGGACTGTGTTCTCCTTGGAAACCAGCAGATGTTCATGTGGGAGACGTGTTCACCACAGAGGAATTTAGGGGTGAGTGCTTAACAATAGGGCTGACACAGTAGGTGTTACAGTCCCTGCCTTCCAAATTTCAGAGGTAAACTCTGTATGTTGACACTTTACCATATTCACTTTAGGGAGGCTGGCATCATATACCTATTTTGAACGCAATCATGAACTCCATAGGTAGCAGTGATACGCCAATGGTGTTGCACATGGCTTACCCAACAAGGGATAATATTGGCATTTGCATGGGATCAGTTGACCTAGCAATAAATTTAGGTATAATTCGGTAGCAATGATGAGTTAAACGTTAATTATGTACATGCCAGTAATGCAGTGGAGTTGATCCTAGCTAGGGAACCATCATCATTATACCTGTTCTAGCTGTGTGTGCATGTATGTATAAAGCTGGTTGGGTGAAGCTACATATTTGTTTCTTGAAAGAAGAGAAGAGTACTTGATGCAAAATTGTCTACTCGATAATTCTCATTAAAAGTGCCATGAAACTAAACATTAACAAATTAACAGCTAATACGCTCATGACAGACCAGCGGAGATATGTGGCAATTTAATTTTTAAGCACCAGAAAGTCCCTTGGCAAATTACATGTGCATAGCTTCCTCCCTATCACGACTTATGCCTCTCCTAATAACAATCAATTATAACAAAATATGATACAAGAAGCGAAACAAGAGATTGGTATAAATTATGGTAAGAAATAACTTCCTTACAATGATAAGAAAGAGTAGGTGAGATATAAGATATAGATGAAGCGAAATAGTAAGATATAAATTCCTTATAATGATAAAAAAAATGCACATCATTGGAACAATGGAACAAAAGAGAGAAGAAAGAGCAGAAGACTCTTCTATGTAGGTGAGATATAAGATATACATGAAGCGAAATAGTAAGATATAAATTCCTTATAATGATAAAAAAAATGCACATCATTGGAACAATGGAACAGCAGAGAGAAGAAAGAGCAGAAGACTGTTCTATGATTTAGCAATGGGCAATGACAATTTTTATCACTACTAATAAAAAACAATAAACAAACGTGACAAAAATCCCTCACAAGGAGAAGAAAGAGTACATTATGTAATGTGCATAACTTCCTCATAGCCTCTACATGTATGCATACATGTTTCCTCATTTTAACATTTATAAACTGAAATTTACCAATAAAGTAAACCATGGAATATTTTCCAGCTAGCCAGTTATGAAAAGGAGTCAGATCCAATTCTACTCTGTATTTTCTCCATAGAAGTGGAGTTCTGGCTATCTCATCTCTTTTTTAGGACAATTTTCAACTATGGGTTGTAACGTGGTTTTTTTAACTTTATTCTACCTCGTTGATTGTTACAGGTACCCAAAGTCATGTATGAAGACCTCGGAGGACAGCCTGGTATGCAGAGACCACCATCGAACACAACACCAAATCCATTCAATAATGCATTTGATGTAATGTGCATAACTTCCTCTTAGCCTCTACATGTATGCATACATGTTTCCTCATTTTAACATTTATAAACTGAAATTTACCAATAAAGTAAACCATGGAATTTTTTCCAGCTAGGCAGTTATCAAAAGGAGTCAGATCCAATTCTACTCTGTATTTTCTCCATAGAAGTGGAGTTCTGGCTATCTCATCTCTATTTGAGGACAGTTTTCAACTATGGGTTGTAACGTGGTTTTTTTAACTTTATTCTACCTGGTTGATTGTTACAGGTACCCAAAGTCATGTATGAAGACCTCGGAGGACAGCCTGGCATGCAGAGACCACCATCGAACACAGCACCAAATCCATTCAATAATGCATTTTATGGGGCTGCTTCAGGATTTATTCGAGATGGATTAGGTGCATATGGGGAAAGAATTTTTGGAAGTGGCACAGAAAATGTGCAAAGCATTGTATGAGTTGCACTTTTATCCTGGTTGAATCACTTTGAAATTTCTAATAGGTCTCCATTTAAAATGAGAGATGAGTCAATTGATTCCATGGATAGGGGTTTACAGCAAGAATAGTTTCCTTTTTTAATTTCTTCTGATTGACAAAGTTTCTCTTAATAAGCTGAGGTGATGATTTTTATGAGCAGGTCAGCACATATTTTTCTCATCCACAATATTATTTTCAAGTGAACAACCGATATGTGAAGAACAAGATGAAAGTAATCCTGTTTCCCTTTTTGCACAGGGTAAGTCACAAAGTATCTGACTCCATTGAAAATTCATCTCCCCATAGTGGTAGTATTTTCATTTTGCTTGAGAATGTTTGTAATCATACATAAGTTTAATTTTTTTTGTATGTTTTCACTGTGTTTTTTTAGGGTCATTGGACAATGATAGCTGAGCAGATTCCAGGCGGTCTCACACACAAGCCACCTATCTATGATATAAATGCTCCAGACTTATATATTCCCTTTATGGAATTTGGAACTTATTTAGTCCTCTGTGGCTTCACAATATGTCTGCTTGGGAAGTAAGTATTCTTCCCTGGCTGCATAATTCTTAGACATCAAAGTAACTTGTGATTTTTTGTGGCATTGTCAAAGAAGTGATTTACAGGGAATATAAGGTTCTGGTCAATGTCTCAGACTTCCTACATTGACAAATAGGCAACAATGGTAGTGCCGTGCACATGTCCCAATATTAGTGAACAACTGTTTAAAATCATCCAGTGTGCCAGGCAAGGCATTGTCTACATACTGCACAGTAATACATAATTTCATTTATATTTATTTTTATTTTATTTCCTTTTTCTGGGCTTCTTTTTATTCAAGATCCCTGTAAACAACCTGCGTAGAGCAGGCCAATTTATAGCGAAACATTTCCGGTGGGTCTTGAACTTTGGCCAAGTCTAATACAGGCAGGCACAGGCACATATCTACTACATGTTTGTGTGTACTGAAATCGAATCAAATACAGGTGTATTTACCACTCATTACTGTCCATGTTTGTGTGTACTGAAATCGAATCAAAGACAGGCGTCTTCAGCACTAATTACAATCCATGGAAACGCTTTTTTCAAGAGTTCGTGCACAATCATAACAATTCTTGAGTAAGGAGCACACACAACCAATCTCAATCACACGTTTACACAGATTTTCTGCCCATCAAACAATTCTTCATTAAAATAACTTCAGAACCTACATGGGCTCCCTTCCTGGGCATCTATTAAAGAGGACTGAGAGAGCTTCAAAATTAAAGAGGACTGAGACAGACGATGACCTGATCTGGAAGAAATGATATCCTGTAGATGTTCTCTTCCGGTTCGATTTCCAGCTCCGTTACCTGCTCGTGAACAGTGCTATACTCTGTGAGATTGATCAAAGACGGCCAGTAGTTTGATCCAAGAAGGCTCCCGCTCATGGAAGCACGGAAACCACAGAACAGTTGATCGTGCATCAGAACAGCTGTGCACCACAAAACAGGGACCGCAACAGAATGCACCATTACTACCCTACTCTAGAGTGCCGGGCTTTGTGTGACAGTTACCTACATTCTCGCTCAGGTCCCCACTTTCAACCTGGTTTGCTTTTACTTAGGCACTGCTTGCTAGATTTATGGCGGGCGAATGGAAAGGGCGTCTGCTGGCAGAAAACATAACTCAGCACGACTCGCAAACATGAAGAAGTTCACCGCAACAAGAGGGCTCGGCATGAATGGGGCCAGCGGTGGGTCTCTCGACGGAACGGAACGGGATGCGACGGGAAAGGGTATGTTGTTTCCTTATCGTCCGTAGCTTAACGCCAATCGCCAGTAGTGCAGATGACAGGTGGTAGAGACACGACAGCGATGGCATAACTCTCCACGTGTCAGCACGGGAGACAAAGGGACGACAAAAGTCTGTTCCAAAGGGAAGGCCTATCGGCCTAATTAATGTATTTATATCTATATATAATAATATCAATAACCAAAGAAATAAAACAAATAAAGCAAACCAAGCCTATGCCAAAGTAAAAAATAAATTCAAAAAACTCCAAATACCAACAGGATTGAATGTTAATCAAAACCGGAAAAAAAAAAATCAACTGAGTGTCAAAACCAAGTCCACACCCTACTTTATTTACAGTTTACCATTCACTTATTTCATCTTCTCTGTCTTTTTTGGGTAATTATTAAATATTGTCTTATTATTATTTAAATTTATTTATAATCATTACACCCGCAACTATATCGAGAATTTTTTGCAATAATTTTGGGTGCCATGTCACAACTTTACGTATTAGCCCCTCATCGCGCCATTTCTGCGAATATTATTTTTCAGTATGATGTGACGCATTCGCTGGATCAGGTTACCAATCTTGGAACCCCTGCATCTTCTCTCTCGGCTGGAAGCAGCGGTTCTGACCCTGGGGTGCTAATACTTTCCCTTATTATTATTAACCCAAACAGTGTTTTGCGCCCCATGGAGTAATTGTTGGGAAACCAATGGGTCCTGCTATTTATATGCAAGCAGACCAATCAAAATCACTCAACTCTGGATAGCTAAGGCATGACCTGATCATGATTTAATTGAGAGTTGCATCTTCATTTTCATCTTCCCCTTGGCCTTTCTCTTCTCTTTCTGTTTCCAAGATTACCACGCATTTTTTTATTTTATGAATCTGGACCATCCTCAATGGGGAATAGTAGTAATTTTGAGGTTAATTTTTTTTTTCAATGGCGGGTTTTCCATACCATCTCTGTAATTAAAGACAAATGAATGGACTTATTAGGTTATACAAATGAAACATGGTATTTCTTTCACTAAGTTTATGAGTCGTCTTCCTCTGTAGCTTGTTAGGTTTCAAATTTTGTTGCATGAGGACCATTTTGGGGATTGTTGTGTTAAGGGTTCTGAGTGTTCTTTGGAAACCATGTTATGTATGTGTCTATACATTTAATATCAGCGTGTAGTGTTGGGCTTGTATGGCCATGAGTTCTGCAGCAATTTTTTGCAGTCAATCGTTTATGTTGCTTTGGCAATGCATGTCTGGTCATTTGAAAACTTGTTTGGCCAATTTCAAGAAATATATCTAAATCTGTGATATAACCATTTTGTAAATGAATATGATATTGTATCCTTTTTGTTAAATTCCTTCATCACTGACCGCCATGCACGACACCCACTTCCCAGAATCTTACATGATTTCGAAGCAGGATTATAAAATCAAAATAACGATTTTTCTTAATATAATAATGTTTACATTTTTAATTTTAATTGTTACATCGAAGGACTGTGCTGGTTGCTGGACCCATGATTTTTCATATACTGCATGGCTATGTTACCAGAAACGAGAAACGGGAAACGAAACGAGAAACGACAACGGGACGAGAAACGAAGTTTGGAGGTTTCGCATTCAAGAAACGAGGAGAGAGAAAAAAGCAAGAAAAATGTGAAAAACATAAAACAAAGTATACGTCATCGGCATTCTCCAATAATGTGGTTCATACATAGTTGCTCATAGTGTTTTGTTGCTCACATAGAGCATTCTCGAATATTCATAGTGAGAAACAAAGCTTGTATTGCTTACATAGGTCATTCTCAAATACCCATGTTTGATCCTCTAATAGTGAAGAAACCTTTGGCATTGAACTCAAGCTTGATTTGACCTTTCCATTTCCACTTGATTTGGACCTAGTGAGAGTGGGATTTTTTTGAAGGCCATATCCCTAGAAATTTCTAGATGAGTACATGATCTCTCATATCATGTGTATATTCTCCCATATTATTTGAGCAGACCTCAAATTTGGGCTATATTGTACTATTTGGTAAGCAACTACTAGGATGTAGTTTCCCTAGTTGGGTAATAGGATGGTGAAGATTGAATTGAGCTCCATTGGGATTGGGGAATTGAGCCAAAAGTAGAGGGTTGTTTAGAATTACTACTACCTTCAACTATCTTGCTATAGGAAGAAGTGTTGCTCCCTCCACTGACATTTTGCATAGAAAAAACGAAAAGGTTGAAAACCATAAACTCTACAACTAGACAAAACCTAAAAAAATTTACCATCAAACTTTCAAAACTTTATTGTTAATCCATTATAATAATAATTAATCTTTATAATAATAAAAATAATATATAATATAACTGTGTGCATTTAAATTTATAGTTTTGTATAAAGAGATAATTTTTAAATATAAATACACTAAAACTATATAAGAAACTCTACACTAAATACACTTTTAAATAAAACCAACATGAAAATTAAGAAAAAATAATTAAAACATTAAAAAAACATAACAATAACCAGCACATCCCAATCATATAATTTTAACGAACAAAATCCCTAAATAAACATTGTTAAAGAAATTTTAAGCTAACTACTACAGACCATGAAACCGCCCCTAAAAACTATCTACAAAACGAACCAGAGCAAAGTTTCTTAGAAAACCAACCTTTGGAATGAGATAAGCGTTACAAATAAACGAACAACGTTTTTCGGAACACCGTGTCAAAAAATCATTCGTTTCGGGAGAAAACGGTTTCATGCATTGAAAAACGAAAACGACCGTACAAAACGGCATTTTCCGTACCGTTCCGTTTTCTTTGCGTTTTTTTCCAGAAACGAATGCTCCCATACCATTTCTGGTAACATAGCTGCATGGGCCATTCACTAGCAAACGCACGCAATATCCATTACAACCACCAAGCTGAATGCGATGATGTCATTAGTATAGTAATTTTAAAGAATTGAATTTTTATTTAGTTATATTTAAATAAGTTGAAGGTATTAATTGTTTTTTTCTGGGAAAATTTATCATAATTTAGTTGTCAAATCAGCAGTGAGGACAGCTATTTCTGGCCGCAATCGGCCAACGCAGGCTGACTCATCACCATTATTCAAGGAAAACCATGCCACCTAGAATAACCCGCTAGTTGTCCCTAAAGAGTAAGACTTTCACACTTGCCAGATGCCTCTGGGTTTTGGCCAACACAGGCTGACTCATCACCATTATTCAAGGAAAACCATGCCACCTATAATAACCCGCTAGTTGTCCCTAAGAGGTAAGACTTTCACTCCTGCCAGATGTCTCTGGCTTTTGGTCCATTAACCTCTTTCCTTAGGTCCCAAGAAGACAAACTTAGCCAAACAAAAATAATTTTAAGACTTGCCAAACCAGAAATTTAAACTTATTTTAATTATATATAAATAATTTCTAACTTTTATTAATCTCAATTAATCTTAGATTTGTTAATATTTTATTTGCTGACTCTTCTGCCTTTAATTTTCTGTTTTCCTTTGGGCAGGTATTCTATCATTATGTTCGAATTATTTTTCTTTTGAAAACCCTATTTTGGTGAAGCTGGAGGAAAATGTATGACTTTAGCACCTAACCAAACCAGATATCTATTGGTGCTGACAATTGATTCTCTAGATTGGGTTATGCCAAGATACTTACTGTATCCATTAACGTTTGTGATGAAGCGGCTGATGCATATGCATTTCAATTTGGCGAGAATGGAAAAAAAGTGGTTAATTCCTCCTGCCTTTTCTTCCCTACGATCTCTTTTTCTTTTGCCAATAAACTTCAACATGGGGAACAGTTATACCTAGAAAACATTAAGATCTCTTTCAGAACCTTTCCGTTTTGGGATATCCTGGGTCCTTCAAAAACAGTGTTTGTAATGTCCAAGGTCGTGTTTTCTGCCCCTCTCGCTCGTCCAGGGCCTCCGAGATTTTCCTACCTTATTTCAGGGTCGAAAGGTGACGGGGGAATGAAAAAGGACACTGGCATCTCTTTACCATCCCTTGAACCAGTGCATTTAAACAGGGAATCTTCATCGAAAGAAAGAGTAGACCTTGCCAACCATGTCCGATCAAATCCGATCTTAGCAGAGGTGGGTAATGTGCACATGATTACTAAGGCTAATATGATTACTTACAAAGGACCCACCAAGGTTTCAAATACACTTCATGCTGCAGCTATTCTCAGAAAAAGCAGAGGTGGTTAATGTGCACATGATTACTAAGGTTAATATGATTACTTACAAAGGACCCACCAAGGTTTCAAATACACTTCATGCTGCAGCTATTCTCCTGAGAAAAAGCAGAGGTGGGTAATTTGCACATGATTACTAAGGCTAATATGATTACTTACAAAGGACCCACCAAGGTTTCAAATACACTTCATGCTGCAGCTATTCTCCTGAGAAAAAGTAAGGAGTGGGATTGGTTTATCAACCTCAGTGCATCGGACTATCCTCTTGTAACTCAAGATGGTATATTTTTTTCCTTCTTTATTGTACCTTATATATTTCATTTGTAGGTTCACGTGGTTCATAGAAATATAATCTGGATCTATAAAACATGCAAAAGGAGAAAATGAACTTTGTAAAACATGTGAAGACTCCTTATTGTACCTTGTATATTTCATTTGTAGGTTCATGTGGTTCATAGAAATATAATCTGGATCTATAAAACATGCAAAAGGAGAAAATGAACTTTGTAAAACATGTGAAGACTCCTTTCTCCAATATTATAGTAATGACTCTGAAACCAACATGTAAATCAAGTAGGAGGATTGGACAGTGAAGCTGGAAGGGCTCTTCAAACCATAGTTTTAAAATCCGGCCGAATCGAATCCGAAACGGCCGAGTTGATCCGAGTCATTGAAGAATTTTATGACCCGGCAGAAAAACCAGTTCGGGAGGCCGAGTCATGACTGACTCGGCCGAGTTATTGCATGACTCGGCCGAGTCAATCATGACTCGGTCAACCCGGCCGTTTCCACATCTACTCGGCCGAGTCATTAAATCTAGCCAGTCCCCCCAAAAAACAGCGATTTTTCTAATTTTTTTTTAACTTTTTAACATTTAGCTGATTGTTGGGGACTCCAAGGTGTTTTCTAAATTGGTTAAGTGCTATTTGGGGTCCATTCACCTCTCCTAGTATTGATATGCTACTCAAATTTCATGGTAATGTTAAATTCTTAAAGTAAAAGTGACATTCTCCTTAATCTTCATTTTCATCCTTTTACTTAAATTTTTAACATTACCATGAAATGACTCAGGATGTTTGAGAGTGGTTCCGGCCTCATTGGATTTCATATGGAGAAAGTAGAATTTTAGATTTCATTCAAAATTCAGCAGACTTATCAGATTTTCAGGATTTCAGGATTGGAGGATTGCAATGTTTCCATTGAATTTTATCCTGTATTAGGGTATGGAACTCGTATTTAACCAAGAGCACCAATCCCTCTTTGTACCTTGATGTTAGTGACATTGGTTGTCGAACTTCTCCAGGATTCGCTCCCAAACCAGGAGCTTCTGAAAATGTCGCTCCAGCGCCCATTTTCGCTCTTGCTCCCCACTTTCGCTCCCGCTCCCAAGTAACACTGAGTGAGATGATGTTGACAACTCTAGCAGTAGCCAGTAGTACTGGTCACAGAGTTTTGTTGTAGAGGCCATTTATAGCCTCCTTGGTTATTTGTTTTTGTTTTGATCTCTATATCATCATCGTGTATGTATTGGACAATGCACTGGGTGCCATTTTAATATAATGGATATATTCATGAGCCTACTTTGATAATATGTTGTCTTCTATCTATATTCTAATGTTGTGTATTTGGAAACATGAACGAAAATCTTTAAAATTATGTGTTTTTATAAAAAATAAATATTTAATGTATTTTTTACAACGATTGAGTCATTGAAATCGAGCCGGCCGAGTCGATACCGAATTGGAGTCGGAGTCGGAATCGACCCTCGGGCGAGTCGGAGTCGGAGTCGGAGTTTTAAAACATTGCTTCAAACTGCTATATCCATCTTATCCTATGCAGATAGCAAAAAAGGAGGGGATGAATTATGACCTCACACAATAATAGCCCTTTTGGTTTTTGAGTTGAAAAGTTGTTTATTTGTAATCACTAGTGTTGTATTTCAAGGATTGAAATACTTTTCTTCTATGCACGTCTTGGTTTATTTATTTATTAATTTTCTCACATCCTTCTTTGAACGTTTATATTAATTATCAAAAATTATATTAATTATCAAAAATGTTCATGTCTAGTCGCATCCTCCTTTAGATTTTTATATTAATTATTAAATAATGTTTATATTGATTTCTTTCATGGATCTCTTCGTCTTTGGATTTCTTATTAATTTCTTATCTCTGAATGTTTTGTTTGTCTTTATTGCACAAACACTTACCCAATGGTAATTGAGCCAACTTCCATAGTATCTTCATTTATTTAGGGGAGTTTGTAAAAAGTAAAGGTACTTAAATTGGTTTATGGCTACAACTTCCATATTTTCATTTAGTTAGGGGAGTTTGTGAAGAGTAAAGGAATTTAAATTTGTTTATGGCTAGTTAATAAATGTTGATAAAACAATTTGATCGTTTGCCTTGTTGCAGACTTGTTCTATACATTTTCAACGTTGCTTAAAAATCTAAATTTTACTGAGCATACCAGCAATTTAGAAAGGAAAGAGTAAATGCAGTTTTTATATACATATTATGCTTCTCACCACAGAAATTGTAGTTGTTTTGTTTCTGAGGGTTCATTGTTTACATTTATATAAACAAATGCAAAAATCAAAGGGAAAAACCAATTATTATAGATCCTGGATAATAATACTATATATATAATTTCTATTGCGCAGAAAAAGCTTAGATAGAAGAAGTATAAAACATTGGTAATTATTTTAGGTTTTTCCTATCATTTCTGTAAATGAATAATCAATGCTCTGGCTTGTGATATGAAACATTATTTTTCTTTCACTAAATGGTTATTTTTTATTTTCGTGTGTAGGAATGGAGAATAGTATTAAAACTGCATTATTTGAAATAGCACATTTCTGATATGGAAATATAGTTGTTTTGTTTTTTTTCTCTATTATTTTTTTTTTATTAATGTTTTTTTTTTCAATGTGATTTTAATGGGGTCTTTCAGTGAGGTCTTTCAGTGAAAAATATGTTTTTTTTTCATGAAATGGAGTTGAATTGGCACTACTTACTTTTAACAAGTTACAAATATAATGGAAAAACTGTCAATATATCCATGAGGTTTTATTTTATACTGTATATGGTTGTAATTTACAAATATAATGGAAAAACTGTCAATATATCCATGAGGTTTTATTTTATACTGTATATGGTTGTAATTTAATTGTTTTGTTATGGTAAAATAAGATATATGCAATTTTATTTTTTTATTGATTTTTATTTTTATTTAACTATATTTAAATTAATCAACAAATAACAAATACTAACTATTATGTAACTCTTATTTAAATGTTAATCTAAATCTACCATATAAATAAATAACTTTCTCAAGTTATTCATCTAATCAACTAATTTATTAAAAATAACTTAAATATATAAATTAACTTTTTTAACAGCCACTATTAACTTTCCAATATAAAAGACTGTTAAAAAAATAATCGAATAAAACATTAAAACAACTCACCAATATACAGTCCAGCCTGGTGTATTGACCCAGCCATCCAACATTCATTATTGCTGCAGGTGATACACCGATTGCAAGATTTGAATTTAAATTGCTTTCCAATATACCACCTCCCTTCAATGCCGTTTAGCTGAGTGAATAAACATGGCCAGGCTTATTTACCAGGTTATTGAGCTATTAATACGCGGGATAATATATGTTATATGTTTATGGTTGGATACTGTTTCGATTCAACAGTGGCGATATATTGCTTTAACCT
Source organism: Pinus tabuliformis (assembly GCA_031772625.1). NCBI lineage: Eukaryota > Viridiplantae > Streptophyta > Pinopsida > Pinales > Pinaceae > Pinus > Pinus tabuliformis. The sequence continues at coordinate 829,402,221 of CM062813.1, forward strand.
ATTTAATATAGGTTCAATAGACTTGGAAATATTGCTCCAATTTATTTATGGCTCAATAGACTTGGAACTACTGAAATATTGGTTGCCAATAGACATGCGCTGAAGTTGCAACTGTCTCTCCACATGGATTCAACCCTATTCTCTGCTTAACGTACGGTGCAATATTGGTTGCCAATAAACATGAGCTGAAGTTGCAACTGTCTCTCCACATGGATTCAACCATATCCTCTGCTTAACGTACGGTGCACACGAGCTTCTGTACAGTTTGTCAGGTATGCATTAAAGGCCTAATTGACTGAGTCACTTCTCATTCCATTGAAAGAAGCTAAGGCAACGTTTAAAAAATAGTGAAACAGACCTCTGGCCAATAAAACATACATGTTTCAGGTTGCAACAACGTCTTATTTTGCCTACTGTCTGTGTAACCCTAAGCCTCTGTACAAGATACGATGCACACATGCATGTTGTGCACTTTTTCAGGTACGCATTAAAGGTCTATTTCACTGTTAAGTAGACGATGCCCGAAGTGAATGGTATCTTCTCAGAGACATAAATTGTGTTTTAATACCTGGACTGTCCTCTATACTCATTTCCATTCATGCAGGTTGTACCGTTTGTCAGTTATGCATTTATGGTATATTTCATTATTAAATTGACGATGGCTAAAGTAGATGGTTTGAATTCGATTATATTGTATTTTTAAAATTTAAAATTTATTTTTTAATGTATCGAAAAATCTGTTGGGATATTCTAACTGTGGAGAGCAATCACATTTATAATTCTAACAAGTTTTTGCTAATTTTAAAGGAAAAATATGAAATAAAAACCTCTTACAAATAGACAGCGATATTACTATTTCTCCAGCTTCAACACTAATAGTATTTTATAGAATTTTTATGTTAATATTTCTATGTTAAATTGTAACGATTTTACTACATAGTAACCAATGCATAATGAATTATTAAAAAATAAGGACTTTTCATTGTCAAATTAAAATTTGAATTATTGATATTCAATTTTCATAATTCATAGTTAAGGATTTGGTAAACAGAATCTGAAATCATACTTGTCAAAATGCAGATGGCTACATCCTGGCTCAACTGTCAACTGCATGGTTACTCAGATGGTGCATCGATATCTAATCATAACCATCATATTATTCATGCAGCCTACTTTATTTTAAGCGTGCTCCCATACATTTGTTGAGCCACACCAATAAAATTTGCTTCTGTCTCTGGACTGATTGACATTCCAGCAATTTCCCCTGAGAAATCAATTATATTATAGTTCTGCTTTATATCATATATTTGGACAAAATCAGCTAGCTCAGCCATGACCATAAGCTTTCCACATGATGAGAACCTTATAGAACGTATGGCACCTAACTGGAGAACTTCAAAAAGGATAAAGTGTTTTAGCATATATTTGACCATCGAGATGCCATGAAGAAGCAAATGAGTAATCCCAATAGTCTGCAAAATGCACTATGCAATGAACATATACTTGCATTACATATAAACACCATCTTGCAGTACAGTTAAGTTTTAAGCTTAATATGTGTGAGGTCAATGTTGAAAGCACATACAGAGCAAAAACCACGCACCACAGCATAATTTCTCATAAAAAAATCTTATATAGTCTGAAGGAAAGCCCTTAGCATTGTCCCCAGCGACAAGAAGCAGGCTTTTCATCTGGACTGCAAGAAGTATTTTGCGGATCATTCATATTATGGGTCGGATTGATAAAGAAGAAACAAAATAAAAGGACTCTTGATCATAGTGCAGTGAAATCACAATGCACTTACATTAACAGATATGGGGAAGGAGAAGTTCCTAATCAATGCAAATCTCTCACCACAAATACTCAGTATACCACAATCACTACTTGAAATCATGAACTGAGTTGCTCCACTATATAGCACGAACGCCATGATAAAAATGGACTCTGTCAGATTCTGCATAGCAGCTACAGAAAAAAGGCTAGACAAAAGTATAGAAAAGTATCCCTCGCTGTCCTGGCAGAATGTAGTTTGGACTTCAGGCTCCTTTGTTTTCTAATTCCCCTGTTTCCACTCTCTCTCTCAGGTATGCTTCTGTTTCTCAGTCTAGTTCTCCTTTTGTTCTTCTGTTTAGGCTAGGCCCGGTATAAATGTGTTGTCTTTATTCTTTCATTGATCTATCTTTCTGTTTCTTGGGTCCTCCTTCGGACAGTCCCAGTTTTTGTCTCTTCCTTTTGGGCTTCTGCAATGAAATATTTAACTTCTCATTTTTTTAATGAAGAATGAATGTTTTTTCCTACTGAAAAAAAAAAACCTACACTGCAACAGTGATAACATTTACATTGTCAGTTATCTTTGAACAACAATTCACATGTTGGTCCAAATACTGCACAACAAAACTGAATGTATACATTGTGCAGTAAGCAAAGATGTTCAGAACAGCGTGCATCATAGATGGCTATAGGTCAAACCTCAGGAACAAGCATCATAACCTACCTTACAAATTTAAGTTCTCCCTGAAACTCACCAGTAACAAGTAAATTATCCTTCACAGGAATAGTGTTAATCTGGAGTTCTGTAAACCTTGCATCAAATTTCCTGGACGGGCCTGTTTTAGCGAGGGACAAATCGGTCATGAGGCAGCCACAACTATGATATTGAACCAACGATAACAATATCGATCCACCAGGGATTACCATAAACAACATTGACGGTAACTACAAAGGGATATAAATGTTCACAAATATAATTTTATGACACTTTATGTAAGCACTATGCACTGTGGCCAGCAACATTAAGAATTTCTGCTTCTTTATGAGATAATGAGGACTGATGTATAAGCGAAAATTTTGATAAAAAATAAGCATCATGATTTGATGTTGCCTACACCAAGTTCCTCAGCTGGAATTAAAAATCAAGGATCATCCACAATAATTATTATTATAAAAGATCAAGAAATTTCTGAATTATAAATAACAAATTGCATACCCAATGTTGAGAATAAATTAAAAAAACACAACTCAGGCATTGAAGTTTTCTTGGGTGGCTACTATACCCTGACACAATATCATATGGTACAACAAAACAAGTAGTGAAGTCCACAAAAACTTTGAAATGATGCAACAGACAGGGGACGTGCTTTAACCTGTCCACAAGAAACTAAATAAGACCTGCAGAAACTCGTTTTACTTTACCTTCCAGCACTCCACCTCAATGCTAGTCTTTAAGAAGAACGAAATTTCTGAAAATGTTGCCTTCTGTCTCTTTCTGTAACTTTCCAATAATGAATTGAAGACTACGAGCACATAAAAGATAATAGCTTGTGATAGACACTGTCCTTAATAATAGTCCACTCCTAACGTGTTATGAACCTATTACAGTTTAGGCATTCAAGTGTAAGACGTCTATGACTATTAACACTTGCATTCATAGAAATTATTGTTGAAAATTACTGTTTATTTCAAACACAAAAAAATAGCACAAAGAACAACGCTCTATTTCTACTACAGGATCTTTATTAGAAAACACCAGAAAATAAAACTGTTACAAAATAGTCTTCCTTTTCAGAGGGATTACATATCCCGATGTGCTTTTCCTATCATCAACACTTCCAGCCCAATCACTGTCAGTGTAACCTGTCAACATGAAACTTTCAAAAGAGGAGTATAAAATACCAAACCCCTTCGTTCCATTCACATACCTTAGAATCCTCTTGGTTGCCTGCCAATGAGTCTCTTTCGGTCTTTCCATAAATCTGAAGATTAAGCTCACAGCGTGCATAATGTCCGGCCTAGTTGCAGTCAAGTACATAAGGCTGCCAACTATGCTCTTGTACAGTTTTGGATCAAAATCCTTGCTGCTGTCTTCTTTGGTCAATTTCAACCCCATTACAGTTGGAGTCACAGCTGTCTTGCTGTTCTGCATATTGAATCTCTTCAGCACAGCCTCTACATATTTATCTTGAGAAATGAAAACGTCATTTTCACTTTGGTCTACTTCAATTCCAAGAAAATATCTTAAGAAGCCCAAGTCAGTCATTTCAAATTCACTTTTCATGACTGCTTTAAAATCAACAATGAGAGAAGCATCATTGCTTGTAAAAATCAGATCATCTACATATAAAACAACAATAATAATCTTACCTTCATTCTGCTTTATGTAGAGTGTGGGTTCACCATCACACTTATCAAACCCATTCTCAACCAGATAAGCATCTATTCTACTGTACCAAGCTCTTGGAGCTTGCTTCAACCCATAAAGAGCCTTCTTCAGTTTGCAGACTTTATGCTCTTGGCCTTCAACTTCATAGCATGGAGGTTGATCAACGTAAACCTCTTCTTTTAATACTCCATTTAGGAATGCAGATTTAACGTCCATCTGATAAATCTTCCATTTGTGTTGTGTTGCAATAGACAACACTGTTCTGACTGTTTCCATCCTTGCTACTGGTGCAAAGGTTTCATCATAGTCTTTGCCTTGTTGCTGCTTGTAGCCTTTCACAACAAGTCTTGCTTTGTGCCTTTCAATCTTACCTTCAGCATTGCTTTTGGTCTTATAGACCCACTTAACTCCAATGGCATCTTTGCCTTCAGGGAGGTCCACTAACTCCCATGTTTTACTCTTCTCAATTGCACCAATTTCTTCATTCATTGCTTCAATCCATTTATCTTCATTTATAGCATCTTCAAAATGAATTGGGTCATCAACATGACAATATAAAGCGAATAATGAATTCAGACTGGTATTGTTACTTACCTCTCCTTGTTCATAAATCTCACTTAGATTTCTGAATCTTGGTCTTCTTGGTGTGCTTGGAGTTCCATTCGAACTTGAGGGTATTTTTGATCCCTGTGGTGTGCTTGGAGAAGCACTCCCTTGACTTCTTAAGGCTGTTCGAATTCCAGATTGTGGTGTGGTTTGTTGTACTTGTTGTGGTGGAGGAGGAGCCACCAAGGAAAGATTATTTGCTTCTGTCCCTTCCTCTTCTTCTTCGTGAGACACAATTGTCTTCACATTCACTGTCTTCTCTAAGCTTCCATCCCAAGCTTCATCTTCAATGAACTGCACATCTCTGCTTACTATCAATTTCTTGGTAGATGGATTATAGAGTTTGTATGCTTTTGACTCATCACAATAGCCAATAAAGACACACTTCTCCCCCTTACTATCAAGCTTCTTCCTTAGCTGATCCGGTACATGTGCATATGCCACACAACCGAATACTCTCATGTGAGTGACAATTTGTTTTTGACCACTCCATGCCTCTTCTGGTATTCTGTTCATGACAGCTTTAGTTGGGCATCTATTCAAGATGTAAACTGCACAAGTAACAGCTTCTGCCCAATACTCATGCGGCAAGTGTTTTGCCTTCAGCATACTTCTGACCATGTCAAGAATGGTCCTATTCTTTCTTTCGGCAACACCGTTCTGCTGAGGTGTATACCTTGCTGTGAACTCCTTTCGTATGCCATTCTCTCTGCAAAAACGCAGAAAATCTTGGGAGATGTACTCTCCTCCTCTATCTGTTCTGAGCAATTTGATATAATGCCCACACTGCTTCTCAACAAGAGTTTTGAAGTGGCGGAATTTCTCAAACACTTCACTCTTTTGTTTCAGCATATACACCCATGTATTTCTGGTGTAATCATCAATGAAAGTTAAAACATATTTATTTCCAGCAAATGATGGTGTTTGCATCGGTCCACACACATCGGAGTGAACAATGTCCAATGGTGCTTTTGCCCTTATACTTTTTCCTGCTGGAAAGCTTTCTTTGTGTTGCTTGCCAAAGATGCAGCCTTCACAAAGGCTGTCGGGTTTCTCAATTAATGGCAATCCCTTTACCATTCCCTTTCTGTGCAACAGATTCAGGCCTCCGAAATTGAGATGTCCAAATCTCAAATGCCACAACCAATTCACATCTTTCAGTTGTTCCTAAAAGACTTCTTGTGTTACAGCTGCAATAGTTCTGCCTTCCTTCAAATCTGCCCTGAGTTTGAGAGGAAACATTCTATTGCTGGTCATCTGCACCTGTGCAATGATCTTCTTACTTGGAGGCATATCTCTAATTGTACACAAATCATCTTTGAAGAACACATTGTAACCTTTGTTAATGAGCTGTCCAATGCTCAAAAGATTACATTTCAGACCAAGTACATAGTATACATCTGGTACAATCATCTGTTCTCCATTTTTTGCTCGGATACTGACTCTGCCCTTACCCTTGACAGATATTTGACTATCAATCCCTGTTGTTACCTCAGATTTCACATTTTCATCCAGATTGGCAAACATTGCAATATTACCAGTCATGTGATTACTACAACCTGAGTCTAAGAACCAAAAATCTTCTTGTTTGTCTTGTGCAATGTTACATGTTAATAGCACATTCTTTGGATTCTTATCTGCTTCATTTGCAAAATTAGCATTCTGCCTATTATTTATGTCATTTTGTTTTTTCCTACATTCATTGGCATAGTGCCCATATTTCTTACAATAATAACATTGGACTTGGGATTTGTCATACCTTTGTCCATGAGCTTGTTGTTTGCTTGAACCTTCATCTTGGTTCTGATTGCAGCTCCTTCCACTTGTGCTTGTAGGATAATTTCTGCCTCTGTTTTGGCTTCTTCCACGACCTCTGTTATTTGCTCTGCCTCGACCTCTTCTTTGGCCAAAAGACATCTGAGTCTTGAATGCTTGCTCAAAAGAGGAATCTGTTCCTCTACTCAATCTGTGTTCATGAGACAAAAGAGAAGCACTCAGTTCATCTACCGTGAACTGTGAGAGATCCTTTGTTTCTTCTATTGCTACCACAATAGATTCAAATCTTGAGGGTAAAATTCTCAAGATCTTCTCTACAATCCTACTTTCTTCAAGAATCTCACCATGAGATCTTATCTGGGTTATTAAGCCAATAACCTGAGTGAAGAATGAATCTATTGTTTCAGATTCCTTCATGCTGAGATTTTCAAAGTCTCTCCTCAACATCTGCAACTTTGCAGTCTTCACCTTCTCCATGCCTTGATAGGCAGTTTTGAGAATATCCCAGGCCTCCTTGGACTTTGTTGCTGCTGCAATCTGCGGAAAAACACTTTCGGGTACTGATTGGAAGAGGAAAAAGAGGGCTTTAGCATCCTTCTTTCTGTCGCCCTTCAACTTGTTTCTTTCTGCTACTGTCAAAGCAGCTAGTGCTGTTGCATCTGCAGGTTCAGCATAGCCATTTTCAACCAGCTCCCATATTCCTTGAGAAGCAAACAATGCTTTCATTGTTATTGACCAATAACTGTAATTTTTCCCGTTAAACTGTGCCAGTTGGGGATTTGTCAAACCAGTTCCAGCATCTGCCATCTTAACCTGTATTGGTAAAGAAGAGATACAAACTGTATTTTGAAAAACAAGCAAAAATTTTCTCTGTTGAAAAAAAAAAAATATGCTCAACAAGCTTCTTACAGCTCCTACAGTGAAAAAACAAACTCTTGTTTTTTTTTGACTCACTGAGTGCCTAGACTAGCTCTGATACCATGTTGAAAACTACTGTTTATTTCAAACACAAAAAAATAGCACAAAGAACAACACTCTGTTTCTACTACAGGATCTTTATTAGAAAACACCAGAAAATAAAACTGTTACAAAATAGTCTTCCTCTTCAGAGGGATTACATCAGGAACGCTCCAGTTCCAGAAATTGATTTCACTATCTCAGAAAACTAAAAGTTCAGCACTGTTGTGCATTGCAGAGAAGAAAGAACTCTTCTTGCTAATACTCTCCACACGTCTCTGCTCTTGCATTTTTTTTTTATATAATGAACAACACAAAATATCTTTACAATACGTGTTGCTTTTCCCATACTTCCGTGAAATAAAAAATAATAAAATTTAAAATTTCACCTACATTTACCAACCCTAGTAAATATCATTAATTACACGGCTCAAAATATCTTATTGGAATTTAATGCATGGCTTATCATAATATCGCACCATCGCATCGAGGAAGAGATAAAGAATGTGCCACCGCTTCTATAACCTTTAAATCATGCGATTTGCGATATGCGATCAGATCGCATCGCGAAATCGCAATCGCAGACAATCAAAGAGTCGCAGTAAATGGTTGACGAAGAAATGTGCGATATGCGATGGGATCGCATCGCAGGAAAAAATGTGCAAATTGGTTGAAGTCAAGTTGCCGCTGCTTTTCAACTATCAGTTTCCGGCAGTTTAAAATTATCATTCCAGCAATTATCAATAACCTCTCTACGTTCGCAGTTACATTTTTTGGGTTGAGAGTTAAAATTACTTATGTGCGATTGTAAACATATTGTAACGAAATTCATAGAACTTTCCAACTCTCTGAGCTATAATGATTTAAATTAGTAAATGAAGATAATAAATAATAGTTAAATTAGTAAATTAAGAGTTGTGAACTTATGAAAAAAATGAATTTTTTTTAATGATATTTTTTTGATATTTTATTATAAGTTTATTTAAATCTCAGGAGGTGTATGTATTTTTGGCATATTTTATTATAGGTTTACTTAAAAATTAAATTCCATATTTAACTAGTGTCCAGTGTAGAAACTCGTTGTGCTAAATTAAATTCCACATCCAACTAGTACCCATTGTTCCTACTTATAACTAGATCCATATTAAAAAAAAAAAAATTACATGGAAAAAACTAGTTGAACATTTCAATTTTTTTTTAATTTAGCTCTACTCATAAATAAATATATAGAGTTGGTACTCATTGCATGTAAAATGTAAAATTTAATTAGCATATAATGAGTGTCTACACTTAAACTTTGAGTACTGAAAATACATTTACAAAAATCTTTTTGTTCTTTTCCCTCCAAATTATTACCCCCAAAAATTACATAATAATCTTGAATCCGGATAATTCTTTTAAAATTAATTCTGTTAATATAATTTTTGTTTTAAAACCTTCCTAACCGATTTTCTCTATGTTTCTCCCTTGTAATGTTTATTCCTTAAATATATGTTCCTCTTCCAGCATTTTCTGCACATCTCATAGGTCTGGCTATTTGCCCATCAGAAAAATACATTTGAAGTGTATTCTATGGAAATAATATCAATAGTAGAAGCATAAGAAAAATACATTTGAAGTGTATTCTATGGAAATAATATCAAAGTAGAAGCATAAGAAAGAATAAACTCAGAATTGGAATGATAATATCAAACGGATGCTCACTTTATGCCCAGAGTAAACTTACAAAATCTAGAATAAAAACCTTTGTAGATATTTTTAATCAAGTCCCCACATGTTGACGGAGAAGACACAAGAGTTACAAAACAAACTGCATATTAAGCATTGAAGAATAGCACGTGGAGATTAAGGGATCAAAAGTTTACTTACTATCTACATACTCAGACTCTGAATCTTCATTGCGACGTGTCATTTCATTATCATCTGCCACATAATCATACTCGTCTGGCTGATTCTAGGCCATTTATCTTTAGCCTACTCCAATCCATGCAAGATAATCTTCAGTGTTCACTCAAAGGGACAAAGTGACACAACCTACTTGTGATTTATCTGCAGCAATGTATAACTAATTTTAACAGCTTCGCCATCTTGAACAAAATTCGAATTCAATCAAGATTATTGCTTGTACTTGAGAATTTCTAACTTTCCACACATTAATCATTGACTCTTGTAAATTATACACCCTTAACCAGAGTAACATTCGCACATAACATTCATCGAAAATTATATGCCCATCCATACTCTACCTTCACTAACAATATGCTATTATGGGTGTATTGAATATCTGGGCCTCGAAAACAGACTACTGAATATTGCAGTGGGATTTAATATGTTTTGATTGAAGATGGCAGTTTTATGGTAATTAAATTGGATAAGTTGAAATATATGTTGAAATTGGTTAAGTTGAAATATAATCCCAGGAAGAACAAAAAGAATTATTATTGTATTGTATATAATTCAGAAAATAATGCAGAAGTACCACACAAACTGGAAGGAAGGAAAAGAAAAAAAAAAAAAAAATCAATAAAGGAAGTACCGTTAAAAGTGATGCAACAATTGGACAAACATTGAAGAAAATCAACAAGGAAAATGTCTATAAAAAGGGACAAAAGTATAAAAGTATAATGGCATTGCAATAAGTAGTTTTCCTTAAAAAAAAAAAAGGTATTCAAAGAATAAATTTTCCAATGGAGGGAAAGCATAATAATGAGGTGATATTTTGTTAAGCAAAAGCAGTTGTTGCATGAACACAAGCAAAGTGCGTGCAGCTAGAGAAAAACAATAAGAATTATAAAGAGTTCACAGAGAAGTCATAGCAAAGATTTTTGAATAAATGAATTAGTGACGGTGCATTTAGGGAGAAACATTTTGAGGAGAATATATGAAACGGGAATTATAAGGATACTAGAATATATGACATCAATATAAATATGACTCGATGAAATGGAAGAACAGGCCCCATGAAAAAGTACATGGCTTTCCATGATTAAGTTCTGAAGTATTGGAATTAGTAGTGTAATCCATACATAGAACCATAGCTCATGTATCATTAATACTTCTAGTTATGGCTAAAGGCATATCTCGTTGAGAAATGCTTCTGTTTTGCATCATTTAGCAGAGCCTCTTTCTAGTAATGTAAAGACTTCGTTATCACTGGTCACTATTTCTTCTTAAGCCCTACCCGCATTCAAGTTCCTTATCTTTTCCATCTTCTATGCATGTTAAATGGTTTCACTAATCTTTGATATTCAGCGTTTTCCATCTGAATTAACCAAATGTTTTACATTTTCACTCGCTAAGGTGTCAAATATTTGCTTGACAGTCCTTGGAATACTGGGCTTCATTTGGGGAGCAATATCATACCACTTCCATTCATATTGGGGATATCTATTGAGGAAAAAGTGACAAAATATATTGAGCATATAAAGTGATAAAGAGTTTTTATATTGGCATGTATTAAAAATGGGGTTCAATGTTAATGAAAAAATGAATACCTATAATATCTAGTGAAAATAGGGATTTTTTAAATTGAAAAGGTGTATTGGGTTTGTATTGGTACCGGGTTAAATAATGTGAATTTTAGAAGTGTTTTCCAATATATAGTAAAATTAAGAATATTGTTTAATATGCCATAAACGCACCTGATATATCATAGGGTCATTGGGTGAAACTTTTTATTTGATGCACTCTGCAAATACAATGAGTACAAAAGTCATACCTCAGTCAAAAAAGTTTTCTATGGTCAATATATTTTCTACAGCCAATATATCGTTGAAGTTTGACAACGAATTATGTAAATTTGGATAAAAATGTGACTATTTAGTTTTATACTGAAATAGCAGTGATGTAATAGAGGAGGCTTGTCTAAAACTAGTGAATGCCCGAGAAATGTAATCGTGGAGAATCATTGTTGAATTAATAGAGATTCCAATCCCTTGCCCTGTAGATGTTTCTTTGACACCCTGTCAAGGTTTCACTACATAAATCTTCTGTGTTTATGTGTGTGTTTGGTTTCAGTGTTCAGTTAGTTATGAATATTTCTTGGTCAATATATAACTAAATGTGTATTTTATTTCCTCATTATTTCCCCTCTTCAAACAACAATTGGTATCAGAGCATGTGTTTGGTGCTGTGTGAAGGTTTTTCTGTGAGGAGAGGCTGTTGAAGAGCCAACGTCTACATTGAGGAGGCTCTGTGTGAAGGACAAAGCATGCGTATAGAGATAAAGGGGGCAATCTGTGTGGAAAATCGTGAGAGGATGCTGCCAAACTAGCGTGAGGCCACCTGCGTGAGTGTGCTTCCTGCGTGGAAGATTTTCCAAACGCTCTGCCGCGTATTGCTTCTGTGTGTTGCTTTTCAGAAGCGTGGAGCAATCCAAACCCTCTACATGTTGTCCCCTCTACGTGTTGGCTACGTGAGAAGCGTGGAGCAGTTGCGTGCAACGTAAAACCCTGCGTGTTTTGCTCCTGCCGCCAGAGCTTGGAGCTTGAATATTGCCACCCTCTTCATGTGAAGACCAAAGCAATCTGCTCTTTGCGTCGACCAGAGCACTTTTGCCTGCGTGCTGCAGGAGGACTACATGTGTAAGAAAGGAAGGGAGGCCGTGAAGACTAGAGCCAGAAACCCTCTGCATATCAGTTGAAGTGCATTGAACTAGGTGCTGGAGTGCCTGCCGCTGTGTGTGCTGGAGACAAGAGGAAGACCAAACCCTGCGTGCATAGAGTTGCAGTGAAGGTCTCTGTGTGCTGCCAGAAGTATTCAGAGAACTATGCATGTTGCTGACTTGGAGGTGCTAGAGAAGACCTCTGCGTGCTGGAGCAGAGATCGTGCTGGAGGGCATAGCATGCCACTGTTTTTTTGAATATTGCTGCCAGAACAGAGCCTGCGTGAGGCCAAAGGCCTGTCTTGTGGAAGATTCAGGTATTTTTTTTTTCCAGCAATTGTAGAATAAATTCAGGGTTTGTTAAAGGGTTTTCTTTGAATAAAAAAAAACAAAGGTTTTTTCCTTTTCAGAAAACTGAAATTAACAAAAGGAATTTTCAGAAAAATGTTGTAGGTGTTCTAAGTCAATTTGTGAAATTTTTCCAAGAAAATTGAAGGAGGAAGAATTAAAAACTTGGAAATCCTTTGTTGGAAGAAGATAATTAAAAATTTTAAGAAACCCTAGTTGAAAGAACAAAACCCTAGGAGGAAAGTGTAGGAATTTACAGGGTAAGTTCCACAGAAGAATACCAAAAGGACACCGCTCACAACCAGATCTCAAATCAATACACCAGTATTTTTGACGTGGTTAAAACCCTCAGAGTGCAAGGAGGGAAACAGTCCACGGCCTGTCCCAACGTGGGTACAGACAATTTATTAATCAAAGAATGAAAATTTACATAAGCTTCTCTCATGCACGGATTACCCGAACAATGACCCTCCATGCGCTTTAAATAGAACTCATGGACCAATCGGGTGTCAAGCCACGGATCAAGTGTCGGTAATACCGAGGTGAGAGTGAACCGTCGGATCACTACATATCGTGACCGTCGGATGGTAAGTTACAAAATGTACAACGGTAAAGAAACACACTTTACCTAACTCTAACCTAACTCTATACTAGACCAAGTTGAACTTAACTATATCCTATGTGTCGGAATATCCTAACATCCCCCCTTAAGAACAACTTGGGATAGGATTGAAGGATTTACAAATATGACACAATAGGAGAAGGAAGGAGGCACTAGAGCCTATCCCCCCTTAGTGACAACTTCCTGAACTCCAAGCATATATCGAAGTTTAGTGAACTTCGCCTCTGTGAGAGCCTTTGTGAAGATGTCTGCAACCTGATCATCCGTTGGACAATATTGCACTTCAAGAACATGGTCAAGAATGAGCTTTCTGATGAAGTGCATGTGTAGTTCAATGTGTTTGCTGCGCTGATGCTGGACTGGATCTTTGCATAGCTGAATGGCACTTTGATTATCACACCAAAGTGTGGTTGGATGCTGCTGCTCAAAGCCAAACTCTGATAGGATCTGACGAAGCCACAAGGCTTCCTTACTAGCTTCCACGGCACCACGATACTCTGCTTCTGCTGACGAAAGAGAAATGGCAGCCTGTTTCTTACAAGCCCATGTAATAGGTCCTGAACCAAGAGTGAAGACATAACCGGCAGTAGACTTCCGATCATCAAGGTCACCAGCCCAATCAGAATCAGTGAAACCAACTAACAGAGGAGCTGCTGTGGCACTGTAATGAATCCCAAACTGTATTGTACCTCGAACATAACGAAGTATTCTTTTAGCTGCTTTCCAATGACTTTCACGGGGGTTTTGCATAAAACGAGCAACAAGGCCAACAACAAAGGAAAGATCAGGACGAGTATGGGTTAAATACAAGAGTTTTCCGACAAGTTGACGGTATAAGGTAGCATCAACTTCAGGAGAAGTACAAGAGACTGAAAGTTTGACTCCAGACTGAAAGGGAGAAGGGGCTGGCTTACAGTCTTCCATGTGAAAATGACGAAGAATATCACAAGCATACTTGGACTGGGAAAGGAAAATACCCTCTTGGGATTGCAAGACTTGAAGACCGAGAAAATAGTGTAAGTGTCCTAAGTCTGTCATTTCAAATTTCTTTTTAAGGCTGGACTTCACATGGTTTATAATGTTGGGATCACTACCAGTAAGAATAAGATCATCAACATAAAGAACAAGGATGATGAGAGAGTTGCCCACTTTCTTGGTGTAGACAGTATTGTCAGAATGACACCTAGAAAAGCCAGATTCTAAAAGAAAGCTATCCATTTTGGCATACCAAGCTCGAGGAGCTTGCTTGAGGCCATAAAGGGATTTCTTAAGGCGACAAACGAGGCTGGAGTCTGTTTGTATGAAGCCAATGGGTTGTTCCATATAGATTTCTTCCTGCAAGTCCCCATGCAAGAAGGCAGATTTAACATCCATTTGATGTACTTCCCATTTTAAAGAGGCAGCAAGGGAAAGAACAAGGCGGATAGAGTTCATTTTGGCAACTGGAGAGAAGGTTTCAGTGTAGTCAATGCCTTCAACCTGTGAAAAGCCCTTAGCAACTAGACGAGCTTTATGTTTGTTAACTTTCCCATCTGGTCCATACTTGGTTCTGTAAACCCATTTGCATCTAACAAGTTTGCGTCCCTTTGGTAGAGGAACAAGATCCCATGTATCATTTGTCATCAATGAATGATATTCTTCATTCATAGCTGTTTCCCAATGTGGATGGCCTGAAGCTTCTGCAAAAGTGTCAGGATCATGATTCACTGGAGCTTGAGCCAGTAAAGAAGAGGCTCTTTCAAACTGAGAACGTGTACGTCGCTGATCTGTAGGATCACCGGCAAGATCACCTGCTGCATCCCGAGTAGCACGGACCCATCTTGGAAGTTGAGGATCCTGAGAAGGTGGGGAAGGATTATCATCCTCGCTTTCATCATCAGAAGAAATGTTCTCAAAGATAGAAGAGATGGGAAGAGGTGGCACATCCGCCGGACTAGGCTCGCAGGCCGATTTATTTTCATCAAATTTTACATCTCTTCTAATGATAACATTTTTGGACTTAAATGGAATAAGTCTATAGCCTTTTACATCTTCAGAATATCCAACAAAAGTACATTTCTCACTCTTAGGTTCTAAGGCTTTATGCTTTTCATCTGGAATATGGGCCCATGCTTCACTTCCAAACACACGAAAGTGACTTACATCTGGTTTAATGGAACTCCAAGCTTCTTCTGGAGTGATATTCTCTAGAACCTTAGTAGGAGTGCGATTGATTATATAATTTGCACAATTAATTGCTTCGGCCCAAAAACTAAGACTGAGTCCTTTAGATTGCAGCATACAATTAGCCATTTCCTTTAAAGTGCGATTTTTCCTTTCAGCTACACCATTTTGTTGTGGAGTGTATGGAACAGTATGTTGCATTTGAATTCCATTTTCGGTGCAAAAGGTGATGAATGCATTTTTAACATATTCTCCACCATTATCAGTTCTTAGCTTAAGAATTTGATGTCCAGATTGTTTTTCAACGAATGCTTTGAAGGCCAAAAAGGTGGTAAATACTTCGCTCTTGAGTTTTAAGAAGTATACCCAAGTGCGTCTAGAGAAATCATCAATGAAAGTTAAGAAGTACTTGCAGCCAGAGAATGAAGCAACAGGAAGAGGACCACATAAATCACTGTGCACAAGCTGTAAAGGGGCTGAGGCGTGCCAAGAGGCACGTTTGTCAAAACTGTCCCGATGATGTTTTCCGAGTACACATCCGGAACAAACACCATCTTTGCAAGATACCATAGGAAGACCTGTCACCATGTTTTCTTTACATAGATGCTGAAGGGAGCGATAGTTTAAGTGACCATACCGCTCATGCCAAAGTTTGCTCACTTCATCATTATGAGCAACAAATACTGAGGGAAGATGGGATGACCCAAAGTTGTGAAACTTATACAACCTTTTGGAATCATCAGCAAGACCAGTAGCTAGAATCTGTTTAGGATCTTTTAGATCCTTGATTACAACATCATGAGGTGAAAATTCAACGATTTTACCTTCACCTGAATGAGTTATCTGATAGACAGATAGAAGGTTGCAGGATAAGTTTGGAACACATAATACATCATTGAACTGACCATTGTCTAGATGAACAGTTCCAGTCCCTACAACATTAAGAGATCTATCATCACCAACATATATATTTTTGGTGTTACAATCATTTAAAGAAGAAAACATGGCTTGGTTTTTGGCCATGTGACAAGAGGCTCCAGAATCAATGAGCCACTCATGAGAATGAGAAGAAGAAGAAGATACATTTAATGCATAACTAGACTGAGATGATTGACGATGACATGCAGAAAATGCCGTTCCGGAAGTTGAAGTTGAAGTAGGCTCCAGATGGATGTTATGTTTCTTCATTGCGGCTTCCAAGGCTTCCATCTTCTTAAAGCATTTAGATTCTAAGTGGCCATCTCGATTACAAAAGTTACAATGTCTTTCAGTCTTCTTCCATTTGTTTTTATTGGGCTTATCATATTGCTGAAATGATCTTTCATCTTGAGGCTGAGTTGGTTTAGGACCATTCCTTTGAGGATAAGACTTCTTAGGATTCTTTGAATTTGGATACTGCTGGGCGGCTAACGCTTTTGTGGAAGAGTTTCCAAGATTAAGAAGACCAAGGTGTAAGAGTTTTTCTTGTTCTCTTATTAAGGAATCACAAAAGGAGTCAAAGGAAGGGGGCTTGTAGTCTTTGCCTTGACAAATGAAAGCTTCCCTGGTAGAATGGAAAGTGGAAACAAATACAGAGTAGGCTGGCCCTAACTTAGTGAGGATGGAATAAATAAGGTTACCATCATCTTTCTTAACTTTAACACCTTCCAAGAGATATCTAAGGTTCTTGAATTTTGACAAGAAATCTTCAATGCAAGAAAAATTATTAGGATCCAAAGTAAGCAGCTCATTTTCAAGTTGATGGGATCTAATTTCATTTTTAATCCCAAAAACTTTAGCAAGTTTTTCTAATGCTTCATGAGGAGTTTCAATTTCTGCAATGTGGAATCTAAGATCAGGAGAAACAGACATTCCTATCAAGCCACGTGCTTGATCTTGTCGATTTTCCCATTTTTCGGCCTTGTCTTCATCTTTGGGTTTCTTCTCTTGGTCTGTGGCTATTCTGAAGAGACCTTTACTTCTAAGTAAATCTCCCATGTAGGCGACCCATTGGAAGTAGTTAGTGCTGTCAAGAATGACTTGGCATGGACTTTCCATTTTTGAAAAACAACTGAAGCTGAAGATGCTGAAAGTGAGTGGTCCAATGGATAGATCTCGAAAAAATAGGCGGTTTTAAAAAAAACGGCTCTGAAAAAGGCTTCCGGATGAAGAAGTTATGGCTTTTTGAAAAAAAAATTGTTGACGTTGCCGGCAAAGTGCGCGAATGTGCGGGAATGAAAAAATCCGCCCCCACAAAATGGAGACTTGAACCCAAGACCTCTACTCTCTTAAAAGGTCTTTGAACCAATTGATCTATACAAAAGATTTGAGAGAGAGAGAGAGAGAGAGAGAGAGAGAGAGAGAGGGGGGGGGGGGGGGGGGGCCTCGATTTGCGTGCTTGCCTTGGGAAGACTCTTTTCCCCTACAAAACACAAAACACAAAACCCAACACGAATATCCAAAGAAAAACGAACCTTACGGCTCGAAGTTAGCTTTAGCCAAAAAACTAGAAATTTTAAAAAAAATCTCAAAGTTAGCTTTTAGCCGAAAAACTAAATATTTTCCTCAATGTTTCTGATTTTCCGAGATCACACTAAGGTGCAGGGAAAAGAGCATACGCATGAGAAAAATCCTTTCTTTCTGTTTCTGATTTGCCCAAATCGCACAGAGTCGCAGGGCAAAGAGCATACGCAGAAATGAAAGGTATAGATCCGGGAAAAAAAAAGGCTAAATAAACCGAAACCGAAATAAGCAGAGAGAAAATGACAGTAAACTGCAAAAAAAACACTGTATACCTCCCGATCTGAAAAATGACGCAGCTAGGGCTACCGGAAACCTTTTCGCGTGAAACGAAAGGGGTTCCTCACTGAAACAGATGCTCCGAATGCAACAGAGCAGTCCTCTCGGCCCGAAAGCAGTCAGAAACAGCAGATCTAGGAAACGACAGCCGCATGCAGTTCTACCGGCTTCAGATTTGGATCACCAACGGACGCGGCCCTCAAATAGCTCTGATACCATGTAGGAATTTACAGGGTAAGTTCCACAGAAGAATACCAAAAGGACACCGCTCACAACCAGATCTCAAATCAATACACCAGTATTTTTGACGTGGTTAAAACCCTCAGAGTGCAAGGAGGGAAACAGTCCACGGCCTGTCCCAACGTGGGTACAGACAATTTATTAATCAAAGAATGAAAATTTACATAAGCTTCTCTCATGCACGGATTACCCGAACAATGACCCTCCATGCGCTTTAAATAGAACTCATGGACCAATCGGGTGTCAAGCCACGGATCAAGTGTCGGTAATACCGAGGTGAGAGTGAACCGTCGGATCACTACATATCGTGACCGTCGGATGGTAAGTTACAAAATGTACAACGGTAAAGAAACACACTTTACCTAACTCTAACCTAACTCTATACTAGACCAAGTTGAACTTAACTATATCCTATGTGTCGGAATATCCTAACAGAAAGAAATGGCCAAGATGTCGAATGCAAAATTCGAGGTGGAGAAATTCACCAACAAGAGCAATTTTGCTCTTTGGAAACTGAAGGTTAGAAATCTTCGTGTACAACAAGGGTTGCACAAGGTATTGGATGGGGCAACTAAGAAACCTGCAACCATGACTACTTCAGACTGGGAGGACTTGGATGCCCGAGCTCTCAGTACCATCCGGTTATGCCTGGCGGATGAAGTTCTCTTCAATATTGTTGAAGAGACTAGAGCTTCAGGATTGTGGGAAAAACTGGAAAAACTCTATATGGAAAAGTCATTAACCAACAGAATTTATCTGAAAAGACAGTTATACAGTCTTTGAATGAAAAAAGGTTCAAACGTTGCAAAACATTTGAATGTTTTTAATACACTTATATGTCAATTAACAGATATGGAAGTTAAAATTCAAGAAGAAGATAAAGCCATAACCTTGTTGTGTTCTCTGCCCGAATCATGGGATCACTTCGTAAATTCAATCAGCTTGAGCACTACTGATTCTTTGAAGTTTGAATCAGTTGTGGGAGCTCTCCTATCTGAAGAAGTAAGAAGGACATCTAGTACTGAAACAGCTGCATCAGAAACCATGGTAGCTAGAGGACGCTCAAAGGAAAGAGGAGAAAAACCAAGGGGGTCTTCTAGATCGAAATCGAAGGGAAAGAAGTGTAAGGAAAAATGTTGGCACTGCAATAAAATTGGACACTTGAAGAAAGACTATTGGAAACGAAAGGAATCTGATAACCTGAAGAAGGAAGCATATCAGGTCGATTCATGTATGATAGGTGAAGTTTTATCTGTTGAGGAATTATGTATGATAGATGAAACTTCACCTGAATGTAATGTCTCTCAGGGTTTACATAGCTGGTTGTTAGACTCTGGTGCTTCTCATCACATGTGCCCACATAGAAATTGGTTTATTTCGTGTGAAAATGTAAATGATAGTTCTGCGTTTATGGGTAATAATGTGTCATGTCAGACTATTGGGATGGGGAATATTAGGATTAAGATGTATGATAACACAGTTAGAACATTAACTAGTGTTAGACATGTACCTGATTTGAAGAAAAATTTGATTTCTTTAGGAGTGTTGGATTCAGATGGTTACAAGTTTACAGGTCAGGATGGCGTCTTGAAAGTCTCTAAAGGAGCCCTAGTGGTTATGAAAGTAGAAAAGGTCGGAAATCTTTACAGGTTAAAAGGAAGTACTCAAGTCAGCGAAGCAGCAGTTGTGTCAGAAAAGGAAGAAGCAGGTACACATCTATGGCATCAACAATTAGGTCATATGAATGAGAAAGGTCTTCATATACTGATGAAACATAAATCTCTTCCCGATCTGAAATCCTTGAAGTTAGATTTCCGTAAACATTGTATGTATGGAAAACAGTGTAAACAGAGATTTAAAGTTGGAAATCATAATAGTGAAGATATTTTAGACTATATTCATTCTGATCTGTGGGGACCATCCCCTGTTGTGTCATATGGAGGTGCTCTATATTTTTTAATGTTGATTGATGATTTCTCCTGTAAAGTTTGGGTCTTTAGGCTAAAAAAGAAAGTTGATGTATTCAATGTCTTTAAACAATTTAAAGCAATGGTAGAGAAAAGAACAGGCAAATCTATTAAATGTTTAATAACTAATAATGGTGGTGAGTTCACTTCAATTGAATTCTGTAAGGATGAGGGAATTATTAGACACAAAACTGCTGTTTATACTCCTCAGCAAAATCGTGTTGTTGAGTGTATGAATCAGACTCTTATGGAAAGAGCCAGAAGCATGATCAACAATGCTAACTTGCAAAAGGAATTGTGGGCAGAAGCAGTATCCACTGCTTGTTATTTAGTTAACAGATCACCTTCAGTAGAAATTAATTGTAAAATTCCTGAAGAAGTTTGGACAGGTCAGTCTTGTGATTATTCACATTTGAGCATATTTGGCTGTGATGCTTATTCTCCTATTCCTAAAAATCAGCGTTCAAAATTAGATCCATAATCGAAATGTTATGTCTTTGTTGGGTATGACTATGCAGTGAAAGGATACAGGTTGTGGGATCCTACATTGTGGAAGATAGTCATTAATAGAGATGTAACATTTGATGAATATCCTCTTTTAAAATCAAATGTTAAAAGAATTGAACAGGAATAGGTATCGCCAAATCAACGAGTTCAGTTGGAGGCTAGAACTTTCGGTGACAGTGAAAAGGAAGGAGAAACTTCTGGAGAAAAAGGTGTTGAAGACACAAAGGAAGCCATTGAAGCTTTTAAACTAGTTCAAGTTTCTGAACGAGTTCAGCAACCAGTTTCTCTAAGAAGGTCTACAAGGGAAAGGAAAACTCCCAAAAGGTATGAAGATTCTGCTTCGTCTTTTTCTTTGATTACTAAAGATGGGGAACCTTCTTGTTATCAGGAAGCAGTAGATGATACAAATAGCGAAAAATGGAAAGTAGCTATGGAAGAAGAAATGGATTCCTTAGCCAAGAACAATACCTGGGATCTTGTAGAGCTTCCTGAAGGGAGAAGTGTTGTTGGATGCAAGTGGGTCTTCAAACTAAAACGAAAAGTTGATGGAAGTATCGAAAGCTATAAGGCGAGACTGGTAGCAAAAGGGTATTCTCAGGTTGAAGGTATAGACTTTCATGAGATTTTTTCTCCAGATGGGATTGAATTTCGAGAACTATGGTTGAATTGAAATACCTTTGTGGCCCTGGAACTAGAGCCCTTGGTCAAAAACCCTCTTGAATCTTTGAGGTCCTTAAAGACTACCACAAAATAACCTTTAGAGTAGAATATAAAATTTAGATTATGGGTCCAGTTTTGATGAACCCAATACCACAGTGCATAAGCTTGGGGCCAAAAGCCATTGAATTGGCATATGAGTGCTTTCTTTTCATAATAGGTTATCTTGAGTCTAGTAAAAATCACATTCATCACAACCATTGGGGTGAAAGATGATTGTTCCACCACAAAAGCTTGGTGAAAGAGTTCCTTGGGTGTCTATGAGTTGGAACCTAGCTTAAGAACATCTTCGAAAGACATGGGTTTTGAAGCCAAAGATGCCCCACCTCCTATGGCACTTGCTTTCGAGAAACAATGAGGAAAATAAAAGCATCTTTCTTAATACCATAGTCTCTGAGTTCATTTGTTAATTTTAATTTCTTTCCTTTGAAAAAGAACCCCGTTGCCCCCACTAATAATCCGATAAGCTTTGAATGTTGTCTTCAAGCGATGATATTGAATCCCCATCACTAACCTTCAAACATAGTGACTTTCCATACAAGGTTTTAACGAAAATTGGAAATTTTTTAATGATACAATCTCCATAACCATTTCTTGAAAGGCTAGAAAATGGGGGTGGAAATGCAAAATCCATCTCAATGAAGCTTTTCAAAGCAGACGTGAGGACTAATTCTAGCTGGAACCATTATGACAAATGCTTTGCATGCCAACGAACTAGGGTTTCATCAAACATATTGTCGGTAAACTCTCCACACTCTTCATCAACACTCTCCAAAGGATTTACGAGCACTAAGGCCACTAGAACTACCAAGAATTCGCCTCTCAGCTCACTGTACACACCTTTTACCAGGGGCCCACACTTCCAACCAGAAGATGTTGGCCAACCATGTGGTCTCCTCTAATAACTCCACTCTGCAGACATTATTGTAAGCATATTGATGGTCATCCATGACCTCCTCGTTGCTTAGAGTGTGCTCCTCCACAATTGTATCCACCCGCCTTCCACTCAAACCATTCTGCTGAGTCCATGAAATTTCCATCCACCGTGTGCTCACTACTACCCTTGCCGCCACTGCTACAGCTGGGTTCAAGATCAAAACCCTTTTAATTGTTGGAACTACTACACACCTACATGCAGACTCTTAGTTAGAGCATGGGACTACATGCAAGATTCCTTCTGCATGATTTACTCCTTGATTTGCTCCTTCTTTAACTCCGGAACTGGTTAGTTCTTTTGCATGATTTACTCCCTGATTTTCTCCTTATTTAACTCCGCAACTGGTTAGTTCTTCTACATGATTTACTCCCTGATTTGCTCCTTCTTTCACTTCGCAACTGGCCAGTTCTCTCCGAAACTTGTTGTAGGTGTTGAGTATTCTCATTGATCACCACTATGGTGCATTACCTTGAGATCTTCACCTAGTAATGCTATATCATGAGCACTGTAACCTATTTTCTATGTATCATTCTTTTTTTCTTTCGATTTTCTTTTAGTGTTTTTGCTCTGCAAAGCTACGTGTTCAACCTTTACTAGCTAGATCCATCTGTGTAGGTTTTCTAACACATTTACATGGTATCAGAGCCCACAGGTTGCTAGATAAAAGGCGCACCAGTACTTTATTTTGCAGGTATTACAGCTTGGAGATCGGAGATCAACAAAAAAATGGAGTTTCCCAAAGCATCGATCCTAACACCGTACAATTATCATGAATGGAAGGACCAAATGGCTTGCTACCTTCATCATAAAGGGTTGTACAGGATTACCATGGCTACAGAAGTGGAACCCACTTCAGCCATAGAGAAATCGAAGTACCTCAACTGTATGGATGAGGTCCATGGATCCATATGCATGTGCATCTTTCCAGAGTTGCCGTTTCATCTATCTGCCTGCAATACTCCCAATGAGATTTGGAAAAAGGTTGAAGATCTCTACGGGAAACAGGATGAGATGAAAGGACATCTGCTCGAAGTGGAGTTGTTGTCATTGGATCCACGGAACTATGACAGAATTTAAGACTTCTTCACCAAATATAATGATCTATTGCTGCAACTCAAGGGTTATGGAATTGACAAATCCAAGGAGGAGAGTCGCGAAGTTCTCTCTATTATGTCAAAGCTCGGACCGGAATACTCCATCTTTGTGTCTACATTTCATTCAGTAAGGCTTGCAACAGGTAAATCCTACACTATGCCTTCTCTCAAAGAGTTCATGGAGTCCCTTACTTTTGAGCAAGATAAACTCATTGGCATGGGGAAAATCAAACCTCCAAAAGTGCATGCACTTGTTGTGCATGATGGAAGCCACAATAAAAATCACAGATCTGATTCAAATCAGAAAAATCAGCAGCAAAAAGACAAGGGAAAAGCGCATTCCCATCCAAAGAAGGAAGGGTACACCAAGCCCTTCAATGACTCCTCTGGCTCGAGAAATGAGAAAGGGAAGAAAGGAAACAGATGCACCTACTGTCAAAGAGGATTCCATCCAGAATCCTCTTGCATGAAGAAACAAATTGACCAAATGGCAGAAATCCTTCAGAAGCACAACCTTGGGGACCACATCCCTCAAGGCACCAAGAAGAAAACTGAGGATCCGCCACACGAGAAAGGTAACAATTTTCATGCTTTAGTTGCAATTAATTCTTCCCCTGATGCATGGATTATAGATTCTGGTGCATCACATCATATGGATGCTGCAAAGGAAGTCTATTCCTCTTTGGATGCATGCAAAGGACCTCCCATCCTCATGGGAGATGACTCACCTATTGAGGTCACCGGAAAAGGTAGAGTGGAACTTTTACACGGAAAATTTGAAGATGTGCTTCATGTTCCAAAACTTTAGGTAAAACTGCTTTCAGTTTATCAGATCACTCATTCCGGCACCAGAAAGAGAGTGGAATTCACTCCAGATGCAGTGAACATATATGACCTACATAGCCAGACTTTATACATTTTTGAATTTATTGAACTTGAATCCTCCTTATTGCTTACACATGCCGATGATAATAGTAGGCTTTGGAACGAGAGGTTTGGTCACTTAAATTATAGGTATATGCAGCAACTAAGCAAGAATGAGATGGTGGAAGGCTTGCCAAATATCAGTTTCTCCAAAGGAGTTTGTGAACGGTGTGTCCCTTGCAAACATCCTAGAGAAAAGTTTGACACCGGCAAGACTCACAAAGCATCCTCTCCTCTAGATCTGATCCATAGTGATCTCATGGGGCCTTTTCCTCATCCTTCCATCAACAAAGCAAGGTATGTGCTTACATTTATTGATGATTTCTCACGGTATACTTGGGTGTATCTTCTTAGGGCCAAATCTAAAGTTTTTATGCACTTTGAAGATTTCAAAGCACTAGTTGAGACAAAGTCAGAGAGAAAGATCAAAGCCCCCCGTACAGACAATGGGGGGGAATATGTTAACAAAGCACTTCAGAACCTTTGCCTTCAGTCCGGCATAGAGTTGCAGTACACAGTTCCATACACTCCGCAACAGAACGGAGCTGTTGAGAGAAAGAATTGATCTCTCAAAGAGATGGCTTCTTGCATGCTACATGCTAAGTCACTGCTTCATAAGCTATGGGCCGAAGCACTTAATTGTGCTAACTACATCCAGAATAGATCTCCTCATAGGTCTATCAAGGATCAGACCCCATTTGAGGCTTGGAGCGGCACTAAACCAGAGGTCACCCACTTCCGTGTTTTCGGCTCCAGAGCATGGGCCAGGATCCCCTCTGAAAAGAGGAAAGCTCTTGATCCACAGAGCATTGAATGCATCTTTGTTGGATACCCTGATGGTGTGAAGGGATACCGACTCCTGATTTCCTCTACAGACAAGCTCGTCATTGAGCGAAGTGTCAAATTTGAGGAAAGTCTCTCGCATGCACCTCAAGTGCCGCATGTAGACACCTTTTATCTACCTCATGTCCGAGATGATGACTCAGTACAATCAGATGCAGATATAGAGCATGCAAATGCCGTGGTAGAGCATGCAGATGCAAAGACAGAGTCTCTAGATACAAATCCAATGCATGCATATGATGATCCACATCCAAGCCCAGATCGGGCTTCCAGGAGTGAATCATATTCCCCTGTCATAAATTAGAGAATAAGGAGATTAAATGAGATAGATGCACAAGACTGCCCAGCTGCTAGAAATGGTCTTGTGGGGCATAATTCTGATCTGCAGAGGACTAGCTCAGAGTTTATTGAGCCTCTACTTGCCCTCACTACCACTGAACCATCGCCATCCTAGCATTGTCATTTAGTTCAGTCTTCTGATCCGTAGTCTTATGCCGAGGTTGCTCGGCATCCATCTTGGGAGTCCGCCATGGAGGAGGAGTATAACTCCCTCCTCGAGAACCAAACCTGGGACCTGGTCCCCCTTCCTTCAGGAAGGAAACTTGTCTGATGCAAATGGGTCTACAGGACCAAGAGTGTTGCAAATGGGAAAATCACCAGATGGAAAGCAAGGCTAGTAGCCAAAGGCTTCCAACAAGTGCATGGCATTGATTATGACGAGACCTTTCCTCCAGTAGCAAAGATGGATTCCATACGCTTTACACTTGCCATTGCAGCTACCCAGGGGTGGGAAGTACATCAGATGGATGTGAAGAATGCCTTTCTTCACGAAGACCTATTTGAGGAGATCTACATGGAGCAACCACATGGTTTCATTCAGGATTCATCTTTGGTCTACAAACTGAAGAAATCTTTCTATGGCCTTATGCAGGCCCGAGAGCTTGGTATGCGAAGATGGATTCTTTTCTCTTATCACAAAACTTTGAAAGATGTAAGTCCGATCTGAATGTTTACATGCTCAGGACACATGATTCTCTTCTTATCTTAGTTTTGTATGTGGATGATCTCCTAATCACCGGTAGCTCGGCTTCAGCCATTGCTACAGTCAAGAGGGCCTTGCATGATAGGTTGTTGATGATGGACATGGGTCCATTACACTTATTTCTTGGTCTTGAGATTAGCTAGGATGCCACAGACATCAAACTCTCTTAGGCTAAGTATGCACGGGATCTCCTCAAGAGATTTCGCATGACTGACTGCAAGTCAGCACTGACTCCTTTTTTGTCTGGGGTCTGCCTTGAGGATGGAGGTGACACTCCATTAGTTGATAGCACTCTCTACCGATAGCTAGTGGGGAGCTTATTGTACCTCACCCACTCCAGACCAGATCTCTCATATGCAGTAGGGGCAGTTTCCAGATACATGCAGGAGCCGCATGAGCTACAATGGAATGCTGCCAAGCGCATCCTCCGATATGTGCAGGGCACCATCACCTTCGGGATTCACTATGCAGCAGGAACTGCATTAAATCTCCTTGGCTTCATAGATTCTAATTGGGTGGGAGACAACATTGATCGCAAGTCCACCTCTGGATATTCACTCAGTCTAGGATCTGGCCCTATCTGTTGGTCGAGCAAGAAGCAGGCTGCTATTGCTCTCTCTTCAGCTAAGGCCGAGTACAGAGGAGTAGTCAACATCACCATTCAGGCTCTATGGCTACAACACTTCCTCATTGAGTTAGGCATCCAGTTCCACCAGCCCATTGTTATCTGGTGTGACAACCAGAGCACTCTCAAATTTTGCAGGGATCTAGTACAGTGGCAGCGGACGAAGCACATAGAGATCCATATGCACTACATCAGAGACTTAGTACATGATTGGGTCATTGATTTGCAATTCTGTCCTTTAGCAGAACAGACTGCAGACATCTTCACCAAGCCATTCAATGAGTAGAAGTTTCGCTCTTTGCGCGATCGTCTTCTGTCTCGTAGTTTTCAAAATTCTCATTCTCATGCTATCATCATCTATCTCGTAGTTTTCAAAATAATCTTGCATCTTTTTAGTGTGCTGAAGGGCAGTAAAAGGACCAGTACTATCAAAATATGTGATCTTCGATTGGTACTCTTGAGGTAAAGCCCCAACGTTAGCAGGCAACTGCAGGGGTGCATATCTATTAGCCATATTGGCAGGGATAAGTGGAACAACTAAGGTAACGGGGATCACAGGAGTAACTGGAACGCTGGAAACAACAGTAGTGGTACTGGGAATATGTGCAGCGGATGGAGGTGTGGAAGGAGTGCTATGAGATGTGGATGATGAACTAAGGGAAACAGGGATTGAATGAAATAAAACCTTGACAGGAGTTGGAACACAACTTGGGTGAGCTGTTTCAAGACTCAAATCAGCAAAATTTTCCTGTCTTTCTTTCTTCCTAAGGATTTTTGGGATTATGTTAGGGTTCTAAAAAACAACTGGAGGGTCTGGGTCTAGTTTTGACCTTGTGTATCGTGGATTTTTCTTAGGAGCCAGCTTCCGAATTTGCTTTTGGTATTTTTTGGGAATGTTTTTGTAATAAAAAAGGGACTAATTAAAATTTGGGACAACTTATTTGTAACTTAAAACTAGCATGAAGATTGACTGAAGCAGCATTTATTTACTCCTGTTAATGCAAAGCAAAAAAAACAGTTTCAAAGGCTTCCTGGCTGACATTCAGGCTTCATCTGTAGTTTTAAGAAATAAACAACAATTGGAAAGTTTGATTTATGGTCTTAGCGGAGCTTTCTTACCTTCTTCGTGAAACTATCTGAGGAAATTCCCCAGTGGAGTCGCCATTATGTTAGCACTCAAGTTGTCCTTAAGCTCCGGAAAAGGATACGGCCAAGGTAACCACAGACCAACTTTGGACTGCAGGTTCTAGCCCAACTGTAGTCAGAGAGGGCTCTCTCTTTCAGATTTAGCTTTGTTGAAAAGGATCTTAGGCTAGTTATTGAGTTTAGGGGTTTTTGTTCGGATTTTGGTGGGAAAATTGATGTTCTTAGGTAGAGAGGCAGAGCATAGTCTGAAAGTTTCAAACCATTGGGCGTCGAGTCGAAAAGGAGGATTGCTGGTGCGTTTTCTTGGTCCCAAGAGAGAAAATGGAGCAAGGTAGCTGCAAATGAAACAATGTTTCAGGTTTAAAGGATGGGGTGAATGCTAAGTAATGAGGGGCATTTAAGAATCCCTCAATCAACTTAACAGGGGAAGATAACAGAGCTCTACCTAGGGGCAGTAAAGAATCCCTAGATAATTGGCACACACAGGTGAATCGGGGTAAACATGAGCCAGAAGAAATTCATATTCATTACCAATTCATTCAGAGGAAAACATAAAGAAACAACAGAAATTGAGCATAGAGTGTATTTAAACAAATTCTAAGCTAATATTTCTTTTTGATATTTAGATAATGGTAAATAGTAAACAGAGGTAAGGAGCACTTATTGTATCAGGTTGCAGCACAAGAATTCTATCTTCAGTCTCCAGAAAAAACATTAAAAACACATCAAACAGTCTCTTCTCAGAACTTTCGGCAATCTTTGATTACAGAAACAACTTCAGGTATACAGTGCGAGTCTCTACTGAAAAATACCAATTTACCAACCCTTGAAACAATGCTGAGGGCGGTATATATAGGGAAAACTCTCTACAACTTGTTTATTACATCTTGACCTAAACAGGTCCTAAAGCATAATTAATCTGACCTAATCCTATCTGAAATAAATGCATGAAAATATCTTTGGCTGCGCTGAGGGCAGCCGTATCAAAACTGAGTAAACTATGTTGTCCTCGGTGGCTTGGTGCAGTGTTTTCTGAAATAAATGTGCATGGGTTTCTGCTTCCTTGCGGTCCGGTGGCTTTGAATGCTTTAATTGTGATTTGAGGGCAAGGATGGGCTTACGCCTCTTGATTTGACTTTCTAGGAACTCATTAATGCTCAGGTGCTTTGAGCCTCTAAAAAATCTTCGCTGATACTCTTTGGCTGCTCTTCTTCCTCTGATACTCTTTGACAATAAACTGGGCTCCTGCTCTGATGTGCGGTGCGTTAAATCAACATTTAATGGCCGCTGTTCAGCCCTCGGTTTCCTTCAAAACTGTCTTCTGCTCCTTTCTGAGTGCCTCGCGAAGAAAAACGGGTCATTCGGCGCCTTTCGGGATTGCTGAGGGCTGCGCGATGAAAAGATTCCCCACTTCGGCCTAATTTATCCAACAATGCGCAATTTGCGTCGCGCACCAAAAACTGCCTCAGAAACTGATTCCGGGGCTCCAGAGTGCGATTTTCTCCCTTCGCGCCAAAATTGCTGATGACATCAGCATGGTGGGACCTTGCACGGCGGATGATGTGGCAGGATGGCGTCAGCATGATGATGTCATCACGTACAGAGGTGATGTGCAAGTACAGCAGGGGACACGGTGGCAGGACACGTGGCAGGGTGACTCGGCGGTATATTGGCAGGAGGCCACGCAGGCGGATGACGTGTCATGGTGACTGGGCAAGGGGGGATGACGCAAGCAGGTGACGTCACTTGGCAGGAGGCAGTTTCTGGTTTTCGGGTGCACCACCTTTGGACAGAGGTGGTTTCGGGGGAAGGGGCTCCGCCACAACCCAGAAGGTGACGCGTGGTGGGAGTACGACGGCAATACCACCCATCTCCTGGACGCTATCCTTCGGGCGCGTTGGGAGACAGGAAGGCCCGCCCACCGTAGATCTGTGGGGCGGGCGATCTAATGGTTGGCGGGGAATGTGAAGCGGCAGAGGTATAAGGGCGGAGATCCGGGGAATATTCCCATTAAAATATGCGTGGCGGGGGTTTAGACTTAGGGAAAGGCGGAGTTTGAGGGTTATATGGGTTTAATAAGTGCGGGTTAATGTTTTGTATGCACAAAACTTAGGGTAAGGGAGCAAAAAGTGGGTTTTTGAGGGTTTTAGGGCTAGGGGAGAGGTTGTTAGCATGACCAGGTGTCATCTAACTCCTGCTGTGACTCGGATGGGCTAAAAACAGCCCCAGATAGACTGTTCTTTCCCTGACTTAGAAGAGATATGGCTATATTGCCAGGGAGGGGATATTTATATAGGGGAGTTTTATATACATATTTTTAGTAGGGCAAAGGGGAAAACTGATAGGGAGTTATATACTAGAGTTAGTAGTTAATATGGAGATGATAAGCAGGCGCTAAGGTAGAGGACCTTAGGCTAATTTTGGGGAAAAGAACTTGTAAATGAGAAATAAAGGATCCTTGAGTGAAGCAAATCTTCACCAAGGCAGCTGATATGGAGAATGATGGAACTAAGAGGAATCAAGCAGATCTTGACCTCTTTGGGAAATTAGTAATTAATTTGGGGAATTAGAAGAAGGGGGAGTTAGTGGTGTCCAGCTTGAGCTTCTCCAGATGAAAATTGCCTGATAACTGTGATCTGGAAAAATATACACTTAGAAACACAAAGTTTGATCATGAATCATTCCGCCACCTCAAAAACTACCTACCCAGCCTACTCACCTAACATTTTTTCTTCTTTTTGGTTTGGGTGCACTTAGACTTGCAGACCCAGCTTTACAATTTTTCTTTTGAATGATTTCCTATCTAAATCTACACTTATTTCTGCCAGGGCCCAGATTAAGCAGTTGGGTCCCTTTGATTCTCTACCTATCTACAAATCTGCCAAGATTAAGCTGTTTGGACAGATACATTCTCTATATTCTAAAACAGGAAATTGAAACCTAGGGAGTCCAAGATTACACTGTTTAGCCTTCCCTTAACTGAATGAACTCTTCAAAATGGAATGAATCATCAAAATTGGAATACAGCAGTGGCATTTGGACTAGCACACTTCATGGCTTTCTTCTTTGGTCTTTTCTGGAAATATGGAACACTGCAGCTTGCAAAGTATGACATATTTGGCCTGTAAAAATGTCAATCATGAAAAATGAACACCTGTTGCAACAAGAGGCTAACGGGAATTACATCAGATGGATGTGAAGAATGCCTTTCTTCACGGAGACCTATCTGAGGAGATCTACATGGAGCAGCCACATGGTTTCATTCAGGATTCATCTTTGGTCTGCAAACTGAAGAAATCTTTATATGGCCTTATGCAGGCCCCGAGAGCTTGGTATGCGAAGATGGATTCTTTTCTCTTATCACAAAACTTTGAAAGATGTAAGTCTGATCCGAACGTTTACATGCTCAGGACACATGATTCTCTTCTTATCTTAGTTTTGTATGTGGATGATCTCCTAATCACCGGCAGCTCGGCTTCAGCCATTGCTATAGTCAAGAGGGCCTTGCATGATAGGTTCTTGGTGACGGACATGGGTCCATTACACTTCTTTCTTGGTCTTGAGATCAGCCAGGATGCCACAGACATCAAACTCTCTTAGGCCAAGTATGCACAGGATCTCCTCGAGAGATTTCACATGACTGACTGCAAGTTAGCACTGACTCCTTTTCTGTCTGGGGTCTGCCTTAAGGATGGAGGTGATACTCCATTAGTTGATAGCACTCTCTACCGACAGCTAGTGGGGAGCTTATTGTACCTCACCCACTCCAGACCAGATCTCTCATATGAAGTAGGGGCAGTTTCCAGATACATGCAGGAGCCGC
This sequence comes from Pinus tabuliformis, assembly GCA_031772625.1. NCBI lineage: Eukaryota > Viridiplantae > Streptophyta > Pinopsida > Pinales > Pinaceae > Pinus > Pinus tabuliformis. The sequence goes on from CM062813.1 coordinate 829,434,098, forward strand.
ATGAGTTACACTGGAATGCTGCCAAGTGCATCCTCCGATATGTGCAGGGCACCATCACCTTCGGGATTTACTATGCAGAAGGCACTGCATTAAATCTCCTTGGCTTCATAGATTCTGATTGGGTGGGAGACAACATTGATCGCAAGTCCACCTCTGGATATTCACTCAGTCTGGGATCTGGCCTTATCTGTTGGTCGAGCAAGAAGTAGGCTGCTATTGCTCTCTCTTCAGCTGAGGCCGAGTACAGAGGAGTAGTCAACATCACCATTCAGGCTCTGTGGCTACAACACTTCCTCACTGAGTTAGGCGTCCAGTTCCACTAGCCCATTGTTATCTGGTATGACAACCAGAGCAGTCTCAAATTTTGTAGGGATCCAGTACAGCGGCAGCGGACGAAGCACATAGAGATCCATATGCACTACATCAGAGACTTAGTACATGATTGGGTCATTGATTTGCAATTCTGTCCTTCAGCAGAACAGACTGCAGACATCTTCACCAAGACATTCACTGAGTAGAAGTTTCGCTCTTTGCGTGATCGTCCTGGAGTGAAGAACATAGTTGCTTAGCAACTGTCTTTTCTTCCTCTTTTCTTTTGATTACATTGTATTTTGAGAGGGGGTTTTTCCCATGAGGTTTTCCCTCTTTCCTCAATTTTAGTACAAGTTGCACTGTATTTTGGGTGACCTATGGTCTTAGTTGCTGGGCCCATTTTCTGTTTTTCCCCATAGTGGTGTTTAGGGGGGGTGTTGGAACTACCACACACCTACATGCGGACTCTTAGTTAGAGCATGGGACTACATGCAATATTCCTTCTGCATGATTTACTTCTTCTTTAACTCCACAATTGGTTAGTTCTTCTGCATGATTTACTCCCTGATTTGTTCCTTCTTTAACTCTGCAACTGGTTAGTTCTTCTACATGATTTACTCCCTGATTTGCTCTTTCTTTCACTCCGCAACTGGCCAGTTCTCTCCGGAACTTGTTGTAGGTGTTGAGTCTTCTCATTGATCACCACTATGGTGCATTACCTTGGGATCTTCACCTAGTAATGCTATATCATGAGCATTGTAACCTATTTTCTATGTATCATTTTTTTGTTCTTTCGATTTTCTTTTAGTGTTTTTACTTTGCAAAGCTGTGTGTTGAACCTTTACTAGCTAGATCCATCTGTGCAAATTTTCTAACACATTTACTTTACATGCGACAAAACTCAATTATACACGCGCACACTTATTAAAATATCTTGAACCTATAATTTAAAAAAAAATTCTTTCAAATCTAAAACATTTTAAACTTATCATTTTAAAAGTATTGTATCAAATTTGAGATATAATTTAGTGCAACAAAATATTTAAAAAAAATACAAAAACATTTTTCATTAGCTAAAAGAAATTTAGCAATGTATTTGTGGATATGCCCGCCAAATCTACGTTTACAAATTTCAATCAATCGTATTGTTATACATTTAACATTTGGCTACACCTGTCAAATAAGGCTTGCAAAGACACATACGTCATTTAAGACGTCAAATTCCAGGGCTAACACCATGTATAGTGCACACGTATGTATGTTTTACAATGTGTCAGACACATTAAAAGGCCATTGTTAAATAGACGGTACCAGGCCTGGAATTTGGCGCTCCATATAACGTTTCTTTTATTTTATTTTTACATGTATATGACATTCCCCAGGACCAAGAACTAGTCAAGTTTGAAGAGACTAGTATGGGAAGCAGATGGATGCATCAGCCGCTCAGGAATTTGACAATCTCAATTCAGAAAATGTTGATCCTATTGTGGTCAATCTAACACAAAGATGTCAAAACCTTGCAAACCCTGGGTCACAATGTCGAACATTGAAGGTGAATCTTGAACAAAGTGTTGATTCCATTTTCATCGTTGTCTTTGCCTTCTAAGTTGGGTTGCTTTCACTCCACCTCTCAGCTTTCCAAAGTAAGTTATCCTTTTCTTGAAGAATATTATTTTTTTATATCTTTTTGCATGTTTCTGAGATGATCAAGCTAATAGATTCTATGGAATGCATAGTTAAAGAAATATATATTTAGGCCGATAGGCCTTCCTATGCATCAACAATCGTCAACACTTTTACTTTGCTCCGTTGGATCAGGTGACACACTTTCAACCGTTGATTTGAAGTGTCACTGCTTTTTCTAAATATTAGTTGAGTTGCCTTACTGCTTTTTCCCATTCACTCTTGAAGATATTTTTACTGCTTTTTCCCTTCCAGTTGTTCTTGCCGTTCTTCTTCCCTGGCTTTTCCCTTTTCTTTTGCATTGGCTTGCCTTGTTTCTTGTTCAAGTTTATTTTCTGCTCACAGTTGTCGACATCTACAGACTCTGAAATTATGAAAGTCCCAGGGATGCTTTAGCAATGCTTCTGACCACCATTCCAAAACAACAGATGAGATCTTTAGCTTTGATGAACAGAGTCCATGACAGGAATCGGCTGTGGATGCCAGCCTTGACATGATAGATGTGTGTTCCATCAGATCCATGTCTGGTGGTGTTGGGGAGCTGATTGTTACACCCACCATATCATATCAGAGTGCCCAGGAAAATCAACCGTTTGAGGATGAGAGGATGAAGAAAAGGCACAACCATAAGATTCCCAGAAGAGGTTGTATGCACAACTATCTTCAGCATTTTATTATGTATGTTTATGAATGCCTTACACACAAAAGACCGCAGAGGAATGGTTGAAACGCAACTAGGTACAACATACTAGGTATGCTAATAAATTTCCGCTTACACCTGCTGATTCAATTATATTAATAGTGGTCTTTTTTCATTTTAATAACATGATGTTCCTATCCCCTGATAACCTCCGTGATTGATTGTCTGAGGTTTTTACAGGAAAATAAAACAGGCAAGAAGATGAAACGGTGGATGGTAATGGGAGCTTGGCAGCGTGAGAGTGGCCAATGCATGGCATGACTCAAAATTTTCAATGAGGCCCCTTAGTTTAGGATAGCAAAACATTAAACATATATCAGGAAAGAAATGTATGACCTTGACTTTGTTTGAAGTGCGAGAAACTAGATGCTTAAAAGAACTCATAAAGATGTTCATAACTTGATCTTCACTGTGGGAAAAACGTGCCAAAATTTTGATCATATAGAAGTTTTTAAATATTTTTGTGTATCACTATGCGCTAGTGTGTTGGTGTTGAATGACAAGTCGTGCAAGTTATATGGTATTCAAACTACTCAAAAAGAAAAAGAAATAGAAAATGTCTTATTCTTTTCTCCTGTTATTTTAAAAAATTTGTAATAATTTAATTCAAGTTTTTTCATTTTACGCTATAAACTTTTTGCATATATTTTTTTAGAACTTGGGATAATCAAACTTTTTTAAGATGGCAGAATTAGAAAAATAGATTATAATTCTAGAAATGAGGTATATTGGTTTGGAATTTTTATGGTTTTTTGAATACTGAGATAGATACAATGCTTTGAGAGTCTATTTGGACAATTAGGTCATATAGACTAGTACACCACTAAAATTTGCAATTCTAAAAACTATTTTTTAAATATTAAAAAAATTTACTAAAAAACTAATTAGTTAAAAATAGTGAAATTACTTATATATATATATATATATATATATATATATATATATATATATATATATATGACATTGCTCGTATTAAAATGATTATTGGTTATTAATACATTTTTAAATAAATATCAATATTATTTTATTTTACTTAGTCAAATACTTTATTTATAGTCCATGTTATTATTATTATTAAATGTTTCATATCAATGTTATATTAAGATTGAATCAATTAGGCTAAATAACTAGGTGAAAATGGGATTACTCCATTTGGATTACTCTAAAATTGTTTACCATATATTTGGGGTGTTTCATGAAATCTGGTGTACATGGTTTGAAATGAATTAACACCTACAAAATATGGATAGGAGCAGGTATGCTTTTGGTTTTCAATATCTATGAGTTTTACTAATAAATTTGTACAAGGAAAAGTAACATGGTAGATAATGGCTATGCATGGAACCCAATTTTTTCAACAGTTTCAATCCATTATTTCTTTATTACGGTGAAGCCGTGGAAAAATCGCAAGGGCTTTAACCGTAGAGATAGTGCTTTTATTTTATTTGGCAGTTTATGCTGGATGGTTTTGCCCTGCCTATTAATTTTGCAACAGGGGAAGAGAAGAGTTCACCATGGAGGGATAATATAAGATGAGAAGCTTCGATTTCTGAATCTATTTTCTTTTCTCTCACTTGTTTCTTATTTCTTTATCTGTCAAAATCTGCCGCAGATGCAGATTTTGTCTCTCAAATCTTTCTAACACGTTATTTGAATGGCCTGCCATGAATCTAGACAGGTGAAAAAACACGCAGGACAGGTGAAACAACACGCAGGACAATAATACCCGTGCAAAAGGATGTTCGTACACCACTTTGTGGCATTCATTTTATTAGGTAAGGTGAGTAGCGATTCTTCTTTTCTCAAAGAGAGAAATCATTCGGTCATTTTCGGTTCACTCTCTGCAAATTCTATCAACTTGATCATTTCTTGTTTAATTACTTGTCATTTTGCTCAATACCATTAGTTGAATGTCCAAAACCTATATTTATGAAGATGACCCATGCAAATAGGTAGATGAGAATGCCCAAGTAAACAGTTAAGTTGGTAGAAGATGAAGGTTAACATTAATTGATTAATTTGTTCAGTATTGCCCTCTATATATGCACCATGGCATTTTTAACTTATTTTGTTGCAGGGAGTCGTGGCTATTTTTCCATATTCTTGATATAGCAGGGAAGGTTAAACCATTTTTGTTTATTATTTCAACCTCCCTCATGTCATGGCCACTGCTCCCCATCTCCCAGGTTACTAACAACACCTTTGCTTCATCAATGGTATATACGCATAACAATCTTATACATATAAATTTACGTAAATAGGTGTGGAGCACATGAGCGGAGACATGTTTGAAACTGTGCCCTCTACGGACACCATATTCATGAAGGTAAGTCTTGAACTTGCTGAGCTGTCATGTAATTCAATTAGAATGAGCTGAGAGCACGTTTTGACTATACAATTTGTTTGTGTGATTTCATCAGTGGATCATGTATCACTGGGGTGATGAGGATTATATCCAGATATTGAAGAGTTGTAGGAAGGCGATCCCAGAGATGACGAGGAAGCTCATTATTGTTGACGTAGTGGCGCTGGACTCTAATCACAGAGGCGGTGATAATAATAATGGTGGCCAGAAAGAGAAGCCGGTTCTGGATCCTAATTTAGTTCTAGTATTTGATCTGGTAATGGTGGCGCACTGCTCTGGTGGGAAGGAAGGAACAAAGAAAGAATGGAAGAAGATTTTATTAGAAGGTGGATTCGGTCGTTATAAAATAATCACCATTCTTGATTTCCAGTCTGTGATTGAAGCGTTTCCTTCTTGATTATCTGCTCTTTATGGGTTCATTTTTAGTATTTACATTGTTAAAATGCAATCAAATTATTGTATTTACAAAATAAATGAAGATTTATCAAGGCCTTATGGAGACATGAAACATCCATAGCTAGTGATTTTCGTTAGTCTTAACTCGCACTCCCGAGAAGACAATGCATTAATGGGTCATGGGACACTACTCATCTCCTTTGGAGACATGGAGGATCTTTAGACAGTGCTTTCCTTTCCTCTTACCTCTCTTTGAGTGATCCAGTCCAAAAAAACAAGGTTTTCCACAAACCAATTAACTCTTCTAGAAAAATTCAACAATTCCAATTTAATAATCCTATCGGTCTCTCTTTGTACCTTTTCGGACAATTGCTAGTTTATTTAGTTTTAGTCGTAGATTATACCTGCCACATCTTGATTTCTATTTAGAAATCCTTCCTGATCGACCCTGGTAATTCATTTCAAGCGATTATTTTTCCCTTGTTTATTTTTTATAAAAACCCAACAATTTATGCCAAGCATGTGGTCTCACTTCACGAATTGGTGGAAATTTTATTGGGATCAATAGAACACTATAGTACTAAAATTCCACATTAGCCATTTAGTTAATAAAGGTTTTTTAAATTTTTAGGAGATACATTACTTTTTTGGCATTAATTTATCCCTCTCATTTTGAATTTTTTCCTACTAAAATTTGATATATTGAACTAATAAATTAAATTTTAAATATTTTGCTCACACAAAATTTGTTATATTAATATTAAATTTGCTATTTGAAATGCATATTTATTGTTACCTTTCTTTGGTTTATTTCTTGGAAATGAGATTCTTATAGACACAAAAAGAAATATCTAGAAAGATTGAAATAGTCGACATCACTGGCGGGCATTTTTATAAACATTATTTTGGCATTATAGAGCTAGAATAGTGAGTTATTGAGGATAAATACCTTAAGTTTACCTCTCAATTATTATAAAAAAAATGCATGTAACCCAAAAAAATTGACACTCAAGAATCTACATAAAACGTAAAGACGCAGGTACCAAAATCAAATAACCATCATAAAATTTCCGCTTGACAGGAAAGATAAATTTGAAATTCTAGGCCTATATGGTGCCCAAAGAAGATGGTATTCTTTTTGACATAGGTGAGTAGGGATGGAATTTTGGCCATCAAATACAGCCAAAAAATGTCTACTTGTTAACATTTTTTTTTGCTAAGAACTTGGAGATAATGCTTACATGTTGAGTTTAAAATTAGTTTGGGATTTTGTTAAGAGAATTTCTCAACCTCCTTGTCCATGTTTGCAATCAATTGGATCTCAATTCAACTCTATATGTGTATCATATTTGTGAACGAAAATTAGTTTTTGATGTGTGCAAATTAACCTTCTTTGTTGGTATCAGAGCTCATATGGTCCTAGCACCATCCCGTGAGGTCCTAGGGGCATAGGAAGAGTAAATCAAAGTGTGTATGTTTGTTCATTATTCAAGTACTTTTTAGGCATCCTATGTTTAAGTTCGAATTTGTACATTCATGTGAACCGGTGGAAGAGAGTTAGGTTGTATGTGTTCCTTCATGTTAACCGAGATTGTTGTTGCTAACATCAAAAGATTTTGACAACCATTTTGGAACTGGTGTGTGAAGGTTGAGTTCATGTTGCATTCCTACTGCATTTGCATTGTGTATAGAAGAGAGCGCATGTGTGTGAATTATTGTAGGGAAAGTTGTCAGACAAATTTCATTTGCAATTGTGCGCATACAAAGAAAAAGTGGACAAAGCTTGGTTTACATGATATATTTGATCCTCAACTTGGATCAACTTTGCAAGAAATGGAATCCCTGTTAGCATGGAGTGGAGTGGAGAATGATGTGTTGGTTTGCATGTAGTCAACATAGAGTGGACATGTGAGTGTGGAAAAACCTGTATATTTGTAGAGAAGAATTGTATCTATTCAAGCTTTGTTTTGAGCACATGGTATGGTCACTTGAAAACGTTAGGGCCAACAAATTGGAGGACATGATTTGGAAATCCATCACTAATAATTTGTCTGGCTCAATTCATTCCAACATTAGCACTGGTTAATTTCTGTAAATTCTTTTACTGTGGACTATGAGTGGCAGTTAAAGTTATCAGAAATTCCATGTGGTCACTAAAATCCTCACATGAAGGACGCTCGTGGTGGATCATCATTGTTAATTCACATTGGCAATTTTAGATCTTCTTTGGCACAAAGTGCCTAGTTTCTGTCAAAAGTCCAAGTGATTACTCCTATTGATTGTTGTGTAAAGCTCGATTCAATCTGTTTGGTCATATTAAGTGCATCGAGTTTCCCTTGTAATGCATTTTTCCAACGAGTGTCAAGTCACCTTGCTATCTGTATATTGAATAGACCGCTCCACTATATGCATACCTCTTGGTAAATGGTTGAAAATGTAGCACTGGAAGGAATTGGGAGTTTACATATGAAGATATAGGATTGTGCAAGGAGAAAAATATATAATTTCTATGCCTCCTCTCACTAGTATAAAATGGCTAATTAGTTACTAAAAAATGACTTAAATTTGCATATAAACAACTATTTTTCGGTCGGTGACCAATAGTAGCTAATTTACAGTATCTTATAACATGACCAAAGTTTAGTCATTTTTAGCTTATTCATTAATTGGTTATCTCAATTTAATTATCTAGTAGTATATTTAGTCATTAATTTGGTCATTAATTTAGACATTGATTTAGTCATTAATTGTCACAATTAATGACCAAATATAAAATAAAATATATTACTAAATGATCGCCCGAGAAAATCAATTAATGACCAAATAAATATGACCAAAATGTTGGTCGTGTTATAAGATATTGTAAATTAGCTACTAATAGTCATATATATGCAAATTTTAGTCATCGTTTGAAACCAAATAAATAAGACTAAATTTTGGACGTATTATAAGATACTGTAAATTAACTACTAATAGTCGTATATATGCAAAATTTAGTCATCATTTGTAATCACAAATTTATCATTTGCAGTATTCATTTATAGTTTTTTAGTAGTTTCATATTCCTTATATAAATTACTACTTTAGTAGTTTATATTCATTTCATTTACTTTTATTAACAATCATTAAAAACAACTACTTTAGTGGTATATTCATTTTATTTGTGTTTATCATTAATCCACATAAACTACTAATTTAGTTGTTTTAGATTGATTTTATGTGTTCATTATTAATCAACATAAATTAATTAGTATGATTTTGAAACTAAATTTAAAAAAAGGTCATACAATGTACATGTTCATCTAATATGAAAACACAAAGTTACATATGTTAATCACAATACTAAATAATATCAAGTGCAACTGTAAATAATTTCAACCACATAAATTATATTATATAAAATTTCAAGTATTACAATATGAGTTTCCTACTTAATATTGGTTGGAGTACAATTTACACATGAAATATTGTTTCATAACTTCAAAACATTATCATTTTGTTTCTAAGGCATTGCATGTGAGTTCACCAACTTTGAAGACTTGACCATCATTTTCTATGCGTGTGTCTTATGTGGGATATTGGCTCTACGGGTACCACTAGACCAATTCTCTTCTCTCTCTCTTTAAGTTGCATTTTGTCACTCCAGTGTTATTGTTCTCCTCTTTCTTCAATTCCTACTTCTTACCATCAATACTGAGTTCCTTTTCTGAAGAAGAAAAAAAAAGATACAATGTAGAGTATAAGACATGAAAGATGATAAACAATGGAATATAAACTAAAATAGATTATAAAGTATTTATACGATATACCTCAACATCAACAATACTGTCAATGTCATTTTTCTCCATAAAAGCAAGAATATCGAACAAGTTTTCTTCAATTGGGCAATAGTCGACACAATGTGGCTAGATGACCTATATAATTAAAGCAAATAAAACGTCACCATAGAAAATAACAGCTTAGTAAACTTATTATTCAACCTTGAAGGAAAGCTTAGGCACAATCATGCCAACTAAGATACATGCTAAAGATATCAAGGTGTAGATTATTTATACAATGAGGGAGTACAAACAAAACTCCTAGAAAATGCCAAAACTAAGTCTAGAATAAAATTAAATGAAGTAAAAATGATACAATAATAGGATAGCCTCATATACGTGAATATAACCGGATAATGTAGAAGGCTAAGTGAATAAGTCCAGGGTTGGAGGTTGATGATATCAAGATTGCCCAAGTTTGATGAGAATTTCTCTAAATAAGAACTACTATTTGGGTCCATTATCACATATGAATAAGCCAACAAGTCTATATCAAATTATTAATGTTTTGCTTATATTTATGGATCATCACTACATTATAAGTGGATAAATTGAAAAGACAATTATCTTCCCATTGTGTTCCTAACCCGTGGTACAATATATTAGGTGAGATTTGGAGAAATTTTCCAACATCTAAAATATGTAACAATCACCACTAGTAATCCCCCAAACAGATTATTTTGGCATGTAACTTTCATATTCCACTTTCTATATGATACTTGAAAAAAAAATCATGACATCCCGACAAGAAACAACTTTCTGGGTGAATTTGTGGCCTTTGTAGACACACCATTTTTTTTTATTGGCTCTTTCATCTCTTTTTTCTTTCGAATATTTGGTTAACCACTGATAATCCTTTTTGTCACATCAACGCTTGATCATTATGAATTTGCATAACATGCCTGGGAAGGGGTATTATGTAGAATATTTAAGTTTGATATGGTTCATTGTTTTTATTTTTGGATTTTCAGAAGAATTATTATTCCATATTGAAATCCGAAAGAAGTTGAGTGATCAAGGCTCAAAGACGAATCATATTGAAGGAAAGATAGTTGAGCCTCAAAATTATGAGGAAGAAGACAAGTATAAGAAAAATTGGGTTTGTTATATGGAGACAAAGGGAGGTAAGGGGAAAGCCTTCCTCACCTACATTTTGTATAAAGCAATAAATTCCAGTGATGAGATTCACAATGATCTTCAAGGGTTTGAGATGATATGATAGCATCAATGTTAAATTATTTTCAAGCGACAATGTACTTTTCCCATGATGAGTTTGTGAAATTTGCAAAGGGTGTTGATGAAATTTGAAAGTATTAGGTTTTGTAAACCTTAGAAGTCTAGAAGGATATTACTTGTATTGAATTTTTGCTCCTAAGGGTTTGTGAAACCTTGGAATGATACCTAAGGTGTCAAATGCCAGTGGATTTTGTACTTGGTCCATCTTCCGGTTAGCATGAAGATGCCTTAGCCTGCAATTGAGCCTTCGGTGTGGTTCGATAACTCAAGGATGAGCATTTCTAGCTTTATGAGATTGCAAATGGATTTCAGTGATTTCCACAATAAGGCAAGGATTAAGATGGAATTGATAATTCTCTACAATCCTCAGATCAAAAGATAAGTACATATTTTTATTCATTTATTATTATTACTTTATTATTGGCCAACCACTTCCCTTTGTATCTTTTTCTTGGTTAATCATTTCTTCCATAGCCTTTGAATGAGGTTTTCAAGTACATCGTAAAGGTTTCCAAGGCTCTTGCAACAGATGGAAGCATTGGGATGAACAAAGCAACGTTTCTGGCAAGAGGATTCTCCTAGTATCGAGCATAAACTCAATTAGATTGATTTTTGTTCAAGAGGGAGAAATTGTACTCACATCTAGAACTATGCTAGCTGACTAGAAGAGCTCCTAGCTTAGAGGGAGTAGGAAGGCCAACAAGTTTGATGTATGTCATGATGGAGATTATGCCAAGACCTAAGGGGAAGTCAATAGTGACTCCCAAGTGGATTGACAAGATCAAGCATATGGTAGAGGACAACATAGAGAAGTACAAAGCGAGACTCATGAGGGTTCTCTCGAAAAGAGGGAGAGGACTATGAGGAAAGAATTTCTCCAGTTGTTAGGACTCACATGCCAAAGGGAGCAACAATGGAAAGGGAATTTTATTTCGCGATAGAGGGAGCAGTTAAGCCCTACTTCAGTGTCAGAGGGAGTTGGCCTCTGAGATGAAGGATCTTGGGTGGATACATTTCTTCTTGGGAGTAGAAGTGTGGAAAAAGCTAGGTGAAATCTTCCTTGGTCAAAGGAAGTATATTATTACGATCCTTTAGAGATTTGGGATGATATATAGAAATTCCATGGCCACTACGAAGATAAGAAATTTGTAGAAGCTAAGTGGGAGAGGGAGAAACCAATATTTCCACAAAAAGATCTGTCGGGGTGACCAAAAGGCAGTTGTGGTGATGGATCCATTCATTTTATAGTTGAGATGAGGCATGCGACACATGTGTTAAGGTACTAAAATGGTACAATTAGACATGGACTGAGATATGTCTCAAATGGTGAAGTATAGTTGCAATGCAAAAAATAGGAAGAACACTTTAGGATGATAATTCAGCTTGGGGTATGTTGTGATGAGAATGAAGCTGACAACACTATTGAAGCTAAGTATATTGTAGCTTGTTTGATGAGTTGTGAAGCATTATGTCTTTGAAAGCTACTTGTAGGATTATTTGATTAGGTGTCGAAGATGACTATGATGACACATCGAAACACATTGAGAACAAGTACTACTACAACCATGACATAATACAAAAAGGAGTAGTTAGGCTCCCATGCATTTTTACAAATGAGCAAGAATGTTGACATTATCACAAATCCTATTAAATTTATGAGGCACATTAGGGAAGAATTTCCCTTGATTCCATTAAGTGAATTCGAATTAAATTATCAACAACTCTTGCCTAAAATATTCAAAATTGGCTTCAATATGTAATTGGCGTTGGAAAATGTAACTAGGCTCAGTCTTCATTAAATGTATTTCAGTCATCTTGTAGTGTACTTGTCAAAAGAATAAAGAAAATAATTTGTATTATTATTATTATTGTGACTTATTAAAGCACGGGTTTCGTTCTTGGGTCACCATGTTTCAGGCCAAATCCTCCATTGAGGAATTCTATGATTTATTTTGAGTCAATAGAGTCATTGTACTTTTAAAGAGACCCTCCTTGAAATTTTGAGTCATGTAAAATGGTTGAGTATTGAATCAAATATAATTTATGTATCCTCCACGTCAATTCGGCCTAGAAGAGAAGTCAGCCTAAGGGCATCAATTCAACCTCCCTTAAATCCTACAAATAGAAGCAAGTTAAATTCGTTTAGAGCATAGTCTCTCACAAGAAAGTTCAATATCTCTTGAAGACAGAAGAAGTGCAAAGTAGAAGAAGAAGGAGAAGGACGTGTGAGTTGGGTTGAGTCTAAGGAGAATAAGGAAAACAGAATTTTGGTGCCTCTCTCTCTTCGTTTCATGCCCTAGTTTGGGAGATTGAAGTCTTCCAATTTTTGTTGATGTCATAAGTTTCCCAATGCCGGAAGATTCTACATAGTCGAAGTTTTTGAAGAGAGGTCGAAGATCTAGGAAGATGACTTGGTGTGGAGGGAAGGTTTTGGTCTTTGTCTAGAGTGAAGTGTCTCAAAGAATATTATTGAAAGGAAGAGACTTTTGAATGGGTTTTCCCCTCGACGGGGGTTGTTCCCTCGCATAGTGCCTATATATGGTGTCCATTGTTTTATGTGATTTCACTTTCATAATTGTTTGATGAACTAAAGAAAGAATATATAAAGAAAACTTGATAAGAAGTCAACCAACCTAGAAAACCTCGATTTTCATGCCAAACAATGCGGCCTAAGGAAATAAAAATTCTTCCCTAAAAACCACAGTCAAAATTGGTCAAAATATCCTTGGTTAACGCTGGTCAAAATGTCTAAAATTCAACCTGTAATTTTTGCCCATAAATTTTGTCCTCCTAGCCGCACATGTGAGAGAGAGGTTTTCCCAAGTTGTACGAACCAATCTGATGAAGAGAGAGAGAATAATGTGTGAGTGATGGATGTCTAAATGAGGTGTGAGGTCTCTTGAATATATATAGTTCGTTGTGGGTGAAGAGACACATTTATTGGGCTTCTTGAGCCTACATTTAGCTGAGGTCGACATGAAAAATTTTCACATGTGTGGTCATAAATTCAAAATCACACTTCTGCTTATTTGAAAGAGGTGATCTTTATATAAATCTTGGACCTCTCGAAAAGAGGAATCCAATGCCATCATCATCTCCATCAAATGAGTTGTCCTAAGGTAGAATTTATCCCTAGTTGGAAATTTTAACAACTCATTTCAACTTAATGCACCATGACCAATAGAGCTTGCATGGCATGGACAAGAGACATTCCTTTTCTTGTATCACTGCTAACTTCACAGGATCCCAAAGCTTAACAAATTTTGTAACTGTGCTCCTAAATTTATCTATTTATGAGAAGAATGAAGCTAAAATAATGCAATATGATGCATACAATAGATCATCAATGTTTTGAGAAATGAATGGAGTGTTCTTCAAATTTTCCTCTCTTGGTGAATACAAGAAATTATTTGGAAAGAGGCCCGATGTCATTCCAGCCTTGATAAATATTCTCTCGGACATAATTGTCAAAGGCAAGAGGGATGCCGCTACTGCCTTGTTTAATCTTTCAGTTTTTTTTTGAAGTGCTTCAGAAAGAGTAGCGGCTGGTGCAGTTCCTATGTTTATTAATGTTTTGATAGATGACACACCATATCTTATAGACAACGTAGTTTCTTCTCTTATTGTTCTTGAGAGATAACTAAGATTAGCTTCTACTTCACTTAAATGCAAGGATAATACTATGTTTAGTTTTCCATCACTATGTTCCAATGGAAGTGATAAAAACTGTAAATAACTTGTTCATATCACCATCGTTATTTCCTCATCTGTATAATCTTCTTACATCTAGTAATCCTATAAAAAAACTAAATTTCTTCTCAAAATCCTTCACAGTGGGCAAAGTTCAAGAACTATGCAAACAATGTTTTCATACGATATTGAAAGTTTAGTCAATACAGTGTGTTAGAAGTTGGAGATTTTGGTATACTTTTGCATTCTATTTGTCAATTTTTAAGAAGAATGCTTTTTCTTCTGTGTTAAGCACCTGCCACCAATAATGAAGGTGCTCGCCTTTTATTGGCACAATATATTATTTCACTTTGGTAAACAATAATGAAAATAAATTTAAGCATTCTCTTGTTCGGAAAGGGTAATGTATTGTACTTTTTAATCTATAAACACAATTCAAGTGGAGGTTGTGTAGATCAAAACCAGTTGAAATGAGAAAAAAATGTAAGCATGACCTAGTTTGAACATACCCTGGACCACTACCGGGATATGGATTAGATCTTAGAATAACAAAACTGTGTGAATGAATTCAGTTTGTGTATGTGGATTGTAAGAACCCTTAACCCTTCGTTGTAAAATTCTCTGCCAGGAAGCATAATCTGTTTTTGCCCTAAAACCATAAACCTTGGATTTCCTTAGAGTAAATAAACAAAGAATTATTTGAAAAACAAGTTCATGAAGGGGGTAAAGTGGGGGAAGAGAGAAACCTTTTCCTCAAAGTGTCGCTAGACGAGACAGAGGATGAACTAAACAAACTCAACCTCGAACAATAGTAGACTATGTTACAGAGCGTCTGGAAGCGACACCAACTTGGGGGATACCGCTAAGTGAATTGAAGGTAATTCCCATAAGCAAAACTTGTATTTCACGTATATGTGAATGCACTGGATTAATCTCCACCAAGCACTCTATAACAAAATTAATATTACAAGAATTTAGCATTTCACACACCCCCAAAAAAAGTTCCATGAATCCTCGTGTGTGAGTTTCATAATGTTTCATGCCAGTGACACCCTTGTACCAAACCTTTGTAATTCCAAATAATCTATCCCATTGAGACATATATGCATTTATAACACATGGGCTTATACTTAGCTCGAAGTAAGAATACATTTTTGTTAAACCAACGTTAAAGCATATGCATAATTATGTGTACCCAACCAAGCCATAATAACATGATAACATAGTGTACAATGACAAGTTCAAAGGCTAATAATGCGGGAAGAAGAATATGTGCATCTACCCATCATGGTATTTTTACCATCTCTGTTTGATAATGGATATTCCTAGTAGGTTTTTCTTTCATAAAATAGAAATTGACCGAAATTTCTTGTAGATTGTGTCAAAAATTGAGTTTCATTTGTTATTAAGAATTTCATTCATGAAATTTAATCTCCCAGAGATACTAGCTCACTCGAATCCTCAATTTTTTTTTTTAATTAAACTTTATCTCATTCAAAAATTTATGTTCACATACAATAAAGAGATTATGCCCTCTCTATGGGAAAGAAAACTAGTACAACCAATTGCAAATTCACAAGAATGTTGATCATCATCAACAACGCTACTCCTTACAGATTCATGGAGAGTTTAGTTTATTCAATCATATGTAATTTATTGAATGGTATGTACCTCTAGCAATAACACAGTCCCCACCATCATAAGCAATACTCTATCAAGACTCTGTCCTTACCTACCTAATTACATGAAAGAGCTAGGTTGTATCGTCTCAGCACTTGAGGTTTCATTCTGTTAATGAAACCAGTAACGAGTTATGAGGTTGGGTACTCTTATCTGGGTTCCTTCCAAATATTCTCAGTGGAAACCCTGTTTCATATTAAATCTATATGTAAAAGATTGTTCATATATTTGATTTTTGTGGATGAATATTCACAATCTTGGTTCTCTGGAATGATCATTATAATTTTTTAACGGGATGCATTTTTTCTCCCTATTTTTTGCCAGATCAACCTCAGAAATTTGAAAATGTCTATAAAGTATTTAGAGAAAACAACGTGACGAAGCTTTTGAATGAATTACATCCACACTAGTGTGAAGATGTGGTTAACTTGGCCCATGAGGTAAATTTTCAACTGCAAGATCCGGTCTACAGATGTGTGGGAGTTATTTCCATCTTACAACACCAGTTTAAGTAATTATAGGTTGATTTAATGGAATGGAAATTACTAGCTTCGTCGCGTTGCTGGATGATAATGGAATGTGTTTTTTCTCCCTATTTTCAGCTAGATCAACCTCAGAAATTTATAAATGCCCATAAAGTATTTGGAGCGAGCAACCTGACAAACCTTTTGAACGAATTTCATCCACACTAGCGTGAAAATACAGTTAACTCCAAATGCTTGCCTGCAGGATCTAATCTATGGATGCGTGGGAGTTATTTCCATATTACAACACCATCTTAAGAAATTACAAGTTGATTTAGTGGAATGGAAATTACCATCTTCGTCACGTTGCTGGAGGATAATGGAATGCATTTTTGCTCCCTATTTTCTGCCAGATCAACCTCATAAATTTGCAAATGTCCATAAAGTGTTTGGAGCCAGCAGCGTGACAAAAATTTTGAATGAATTGCATCCACACCAGCGTGAAGATGTGGTTAACTCCTTAGCATATGAGGAAAATGCTCAACTGCAGCATCTTGTCTACGGATGTGTGGGAGTTATTTCCATCTTACAACACTAGCTTAAGAAATTGCAGGCTGATTTAAGAAACGCTCGTTCGGAGTTCTCTAAATACATAAATGCAAGAATCACCATCCCCTTACTTGCAAGCCTTGCTTCAAACCCAGGCATCAATATCGGATTATCGAAAACTTCACAAGAGGGCATTTTCAGGGCCAAATGATGGAGTCGCAGATTACAGTCTAAATAGTTGTCTTAAGTGTGTTTTGAGATTAGCACACACAACCCAATTACTTGCATTCACAATGAGTATACACCATACAAAAAATGGAATTAATTAGGAAAAAGGCACTGGACATCAAGTCCATCTACACAGAAACAAAGAGAAGTAGAGCTTACCTTACATGTGGTGAATTCAAGCTTATGATATTTGGGATTTTCTACAAAAAGGTGAGCATGCAACATGGGTGTGTAAGCAGCAGTGGCCCTGTACTTTCTGCAGAGCATTCTGAATAGAAGTTCTGATTGATCAACCATGGGTGCTACTATCAATTTGGGCTCCCCCAGCTTCCTCCAATGCCTCCATGCCCTTTCTATCAGAGACCCATCTGCCATACGTTCATCGCTTGAATCAGATAAGGAGTGTCCAGAGTCCACGTGAGGTGAGAGGACTGAACAATCTATGGCTTCAAAGGTATCTTCAGTCGCATCCTCTGAAGAACCATGTGGTGATTCAGAAAGAGTGAAATCAGCAATTCTCAAACATAGGACATTGTCTGCATCCTCCGCGGCCTCTATTGTCATTGGACCCGCTGAGGAAGAGAAGTGAATTTTTCTTGATATCCAAGAAAGAAAAGGAAATGACAAACCACGAGAACGTCATTTATCTATGCTTGAAATTGATGAGAGGTGTGCGAGAGAAGGCCTTATCTTCATTTAGGGCCATCTAGTTAGCAGGTTGGCCTCTCTTCTCATTGCCCGCATGCATTTCCCTGACTTGTCACACCTTTTCTTTGCCCTCTCTTGTGATACGAATAACTTTTGCTTCACTTTTTAATTGTTATTGCCCCTTCATTTATGGTTTTATTCATTCCATCTCCGCTGAGATTGCGACCGATGTGGCCAAGGAAATGGTAAGCACCATTTTTGGTGTAGTCATCAAGCATATCAAAGATCTTGATTTCAAGGAAATCTTCAAATTCTTCATACGAATAGAGAGTGGAAGACAACTTCCGATTACCTTTCTCAAGAACTTCGAGGTGACCTTAAAATCCTTGCTGATACCGAGCAGATTGTGTCCACTGTAGCGCTTGAGGCAAAGTCAGTTCTCCTCCAACCTGTCCCAAAAGAGATAAACATAAAAAAAAAGAAAAAAGAAAAAAAAGGAAAAAAAAAAAATTTGATAAATCCCTCTTGTAAGCTTAAATCTTTGTTAATGATACGAAAATCTAGCTAACTTTTTAGGGCAAACTCTAATATTTTTTTATTTGTTTTTGTTTGGGTTTAGTTAAAATTTGTTGGGCAACCATTTAATTTTTCAAAATCTAGTTAACTTTTTATGGCAAACTCTAATAATTTTTTATTAGTTTTGGGTTGGGTTTAATTAAAATTTGCTGGGTCGAATTAAATTTTCAATCTTTTTTTTCAGAATATTTGGATTTTCAATAATTAATCTATTTTTTATATTAAAAAATTAAAAATCATTTTAGTTTATGTTTTTAAATTAAAAGTATTTTTAATATTTATCAAGAAAATCAAAGTGGTCCTTGGATGGAGTATATTTCCAATATTGTTTAATGTTCATGCATTTGAAGGATATTGCCAATTGTGTTTAGTGTTCAAGTTAACGTAATATAATGAATAATGATTAACCTCCTAGGAGCACAAGAGGCCATGATTATGTGACATCAATGATGAGAAATGTTATTAGAATATGCCAAAAGAGATCAAATAATATGCAAACAAATCAAAAGGTTAGGCCTCCTTACTCACCTACAATGTTGTGATCCTCCTATAAAATATAACAAAGGTATTCGCATCTCCACACATACATATAACAAAAGGAAATGAGAAAAATGAGGGAAAATATAAATATAACTAGGATATAAAAGATGTCTTTGGTATTTGGTAGAAGGATATCAATCTCACACCTCACAGATATAATTGAAGCATTCCTTTGAGGTGATAATTTAAGGAGAGGATCAAACAAAGTGTGAAGAAAGTATGATTCTCAACACTCAGATAAGCATGTGAGTGCAACATGCCACAGTAGGCTTGAATATAATCCTTTAATTTCTTACATGCTTTGGCAATAGAATGCAACTCATTGTTATAGGTTGGGCATCTATGAAAACCATCATAGAGTGTCTCGCTACAATAGACCATCAAATGTTTGTGTCATGTGGGAACTACATCAATGACATGAACGATTGGCTCATAGGGTCCCTGTTGTGTAGCCATTCATCGACAAAAGCTACTTCCCTGATGGGATAGAAGTGAAAATTGATAGTTGCAAAGGTAGGAATAATGGCATCAAAGGTAATATTGTTTCCATAAATAAGAGAACTAGAAATAGGCTCATGAACACCATAAATATCTATTGGAGGTGCTACAATGAAAGAAATAGTGAATACAAAAGTTGCATTCAATAGGATATGGATCATCGAGATGTTGAACCATCTAATGTGAAGATGGTTTTCCATGTTGGTGATCTAGTCACATAAAAAACCTTATAAATTTATGATTTGGGATAACCCCATGATTCAATAAGTAATCCAAAATGAGAGGATTTGTTGCTAAGGTGATTGGTTCCATGTCAACAACCATTGTGTTTAGCTCGAATATTTTAATAAATCTATAGTGATATCCTTTCGCATCATAAAATTGTAGCAACCCAAGACATCTATTTTCCATCATGTACTTTTTAAAATTTCCACACAAATAAGGTATTACTTTTGAAAAGTAAGGTATTACTCTTGAATTTATAGTTGACTAGAAACTTTACTAATTATATTTTATGGTTAGTTGGGGTAAAAGCCTTTTTAGAAGACATTTTTTTTGGGGCTTTAATTAGGAGTCATCAATGGTCATCACAATTAATGTGGCGAAGAAATTATATATAAATTTATATATTTATTTTAAATTTTTCATAATTATTAAAGAGTAAAGAAGGTATAAATATATTTATAGGTGGTGTTGTTTTTTCTTTTTTTTTGGAATGTTAAATTATGTGTTAATTAAGTCGAAGGATTTTTATGGTGAGGATTTACCTCATGACACTATAGCTAGATTCGTTGGTTGCAATGTAAGATTCCTAGATTCCCTTTCTTGCCTGTCGTTGGCCTTCAACGTGGACAAGCAGGACTTGACATTGCGCATTACATTTCGGCAACTTGAGAAACTTCATGGGGCTCTCCATCATGGGATGAGCAATGTTCATGTTGGGAACATTGTCGTTTCTCCTGTTCATCCTCATGGTGTTGATTTCCATTCCTTGGATTAAACCCTTGTGTTTGGTCATGGGAAACCAGGGTCACATGGACTGATCCTTGTCTTTCAATACATTGTTTTGGAACTTGAATTTCTAGGACAATGCAAGCACTCTGGTTGGGTAGGTGGAGAAGCTGCAATAAACTTTCCCTCAGGCATTGCTTTGGGCTGGGGTATTGACCGTCTTGGGATACATCATGCCCTTACTTGTGATATTAGGTGCATTAGAGCTGGATCGGGAGCTCTAGGGAAATGACTACCTAGCCAAAGTTGCGAGGCTCATTGACGATGTGTGGCTCAAGTACTAGGTCAATATTAGCACTGGGTTGTCTACCACGGGCCTCTTCGAAGCCTGCCTAACCAGCGTTTCATTCCAGTTGTTGGGCATGGTGGAGATGGGCACCCTCCCCTCCATCATGGCCATGGGTTCATCGACCTTCAATACGCCCACTTGGGTTATCATTATCTCCACCTACGTCACGCTAGCACTCTCCCGCGTGGGCTTCAAGAACATCATTTCTGCCACCAAGTTTCTGTACAACTGCGAGATGTTGTTGGAGCTCACGTCATTTTTATGGCTGAGAAGGAAGATTCTGTTGTTGAATAGACCATATAAGGTTCCCGTTGGGATCCCTTTGGGCATGCTTAGGTGGCGGTCATTACATTCTCAGGGCTTCATTCGTACAGTTCTCAGCCACACTCGCATGTGTCAGCTTTTCTTTTCACGAATATGTGAAAATGCTAGTCTAATATTGAGGAAGGTGCTTTGTTTTACTATACTCCATAATGTATTCTTCTCTTTGCAAGTATTCTTCATAATGTATTTGACTCAATTGTAAGCCATTGAATTTAATTCCTTGTGAATGTGATCAAAGGATATAACATTGAAGGTTCTAATCAACTCCATAGCTCTAATCATCTATTGATCCAATAAAGAAATGTTCAAGGAACTATAACCTTTCAACCAATTTATAACAACCTTTGAATCCCTTATCACTTGTAAGTTCAGATTGTTGAAGTGACACAATTAAATGACTAACATAAATGACTAATTTGTATTAATGTAGTACTTTTTAAGTAGTCCTATTTTTGTTCCTAAACTAAATTAGTCATTAACATTAGTCATTTTTAGTTGCATTACTTATTATCTAGTCATATATTTTAACCTGAGACTAAATTAGTCGTTTATGTTAGTCGTTTTTAGTTAAATTACTTAAGATTGCTCATTTTTGGTAGTATTTCACTTGGAAAATTCGTGGTGACTAGATTTTTTAGTCACATGGTCACTAATTTCATCATCTTCTACTAGTGTCTAATTGTGTGCAAAGGGAGTTTTTTTTGTGTGTTCCATAGAAGTGATGCTTAATTGTTTCAAATTATGCTCATGATTTATTAATCTTGTGAGCTTGAAAAGTTTTCATGTCATAGTTATGAAGTGACATTTAGTCTGGCCAACTAGTTTCATGAGTTTGAGTCTATGTTGGAACTAGCCATTTGAAGACAAATTTATTACAGGAATATTGACTACCAGATATGATGAAGACATGATATAGAAACTACATCATAGATTAAAGGATGATGAGAAACTAAGTGCAATTTTGTGGAGTTTTTGAATAGACTCAGGGGCATGGTGTATTATATGTTAGATATATGTATTAGTAAGCATGTCTATGATGTTTTGTAAAATTTTATATAAAAACCAATCATAGAATAGATTAGCATAATTTAAATTAGTGGTTCTCGATGTTCTTTGGTTTCAAGAGAACGTATCGCTAATTTAACTATGTGAGTCTATTATATGTTGATGGGTATTGTTGTGCTTTGGGATAAGAGCATTAGTTATAGGTTATTTTGTGAGTATGTAAGTGTGTATGTAAAGAAAGGTTAGTTGTATAATTGACTGCTGAATACACTCAGTACCTAGACAACTTACCTATATAATTGTTATAATTTTAGTTTGATGCATTTTGACAGATGGTAATTAGTCCATAGAGTGGTTTAGTATCAAGATTGTCCTTCAGGAGGTAATCACACATCAATTCTACAAAGTTCGTCAACGATTGTCAGAGGCGGTTATGTTTTAAATGGAGGTCAAGTGGTAGCTCAAGTGGTGGTGACAAAAGAGTAGAGTCTATGAGATTCCTAAGTGGATGTGAGTGTTGATGAAGACTATCCAGATAGAGATTAGATTTGTTATTGTAATGTGTGTTTTTCAATATTTGTTACATGTAAGCATTAATGGAGGGACTTGGAGATAATGATTACATGTTGAGTTTAGAATTAGTTTGGAATTTTTTTGAGAGAATATCTCAACCTCCTTGTCCATGTTTGGAATCAGTTAGATCTCAATCCAACTATATATGTATATCATATATGTGAATG
Source organism: Pinus tabuliformis (assembly GCA_031772625.1). NCBI lineage: Eukaryota > Viridiplantae > Streptophyta > Pinopsida > Pinales > Pinaceae > Pinus > Pinus tabuliformis. The sequence continues at coordinate 829,456,850 of CM062813.1, forward strand.
AAAAATAGTTTTTGATGTGTTAAAATTAACCTTCTTTGTTAAAATAAACAAAATGGGCACTAGCATTGCAAAAACTCTCAGGTGTTTCAGAATTGAAATTCATACCTACCAACTAGTATTTTGAATACCTGGTGACTTTAAATGAAAATGCCTCAACTCTGGACATGTTTCAACCTGGTGGATGCTGCCATTTATAAAGCACATTTAAGTAATATCAATGTTATTCCAACCCCACTTTTTCTTCATTCAGTGACCATTTGTAGAAACTTAATGTTAACTTCACAATATGACATGAGGGCAGGCAAGGTGGAAACAACTATTTGAGTTAAGATTCTAGGTGAATTTAAAATCGACAAGGTTGGTAGAGTCAATTGAGTAAGCTAGGAAGGAAAAACAAACTGATTAAAGAAGATCCAGAAATAGAATAATCAAATAGTTTGTTATTGACCAGATTGTGGTCATGTTTGTCGTTGGTTAGTGCATATGTCGACCAAAGGAAAAGATGATGGGTCAGTAATTCAATTGAAGCATGTTCGATTTATGGATGGAAATAAGCCTAGACAGTGCTAATGTTCCTATTGGAGATAGTCTCAACAAGTTTCATGTGTAAGTGGAAATTAAAGATTATCCAATGGAAAATTGGTCATGACCACTAGACTCAAACCATAATGATAAATGAAGGTCACATGGATGACAATTTTCACTCACTAAATTGTGATAAAGAAAAATTAATGGATGGTAATTTACTTAATTTGATTTTCAATTTTGGGAGTGCAAGAAGGACAACTGCAAGAGTGAGGTAAAAAAAATTGATATTTGATTTTGGAATATTTTGAAAATAGAAAATATAAAAATGACTTATAAATGGAAGTATCCATATAATTAAGTCATGAAAGGTGACTTAGTTATGGAAGGAGACTTGGTTTGGTGTGAGAATTGAACGTGTGTCTGATAAGATGGAAAATGGCTTGTAGGATGGTGCACTAAGACAAAAATTTTCTTTGGTAAGGAGTGTCAATGATTGTATTTGTAATAATGATTGTATATTAACAAAACGGGATCTCTTAAAATTATTAAAGAAACTAAATCAATATGTTGAGTAAATTTTGCTATTTGTTAGACTAGTTTTAATGTATCTATAGGTGGAATAGTATTGAAAGTGCTTTAATTTGTTTGAAGGAAATAGGTAAAAATTCTATAGATGGATGAAATAATTTTTGTTTTCTCAAAATGAGCTCATGGAATGTATTGTCATATTTCTATATGATGTAATCACTTTAATCATTTAGCTCAAATCTTTTTTAATACAAAATATATTCTAGTATTAGTATTAGAACGAGCTCATGGGTTGTGTTGTCATATCTTTGTATGATGTAATCACTGAGCATTTGACCCAAAACTTTTTTAATACAAAATATATTCTTGGTTCTTGTTTTATATATATATCTATATATATATATATATATATATATATATATATATATATATAGATATATAGATATATATATATAACAAGAACCAAGAATATGTTTCATATTAAAAAAGTTTTGGGACACATGTATAATTTTTTTAAACCTCAATTAGCGCACTGTCTTTTTAAATTTTAAACTTTTATCTATAATATTCATAATATCTTAGTTACATTGTGTGTATATTTTAGAATCGATTTTTAATTTAGATTTACCCTCCATGAAAAATATGGAAATATTCATAGTAGTATGCTCTTTTAATTAAAGAAAATGCCATATTAAGACATGCCATATTGGACATGTGGTATTAATAAGTTATGATATTGTAACAAAAGCTACTTACAAGTTAAGGGTTTCCATGGTAAATTGGGGGGTGAATCTCCATAGTTAAGAATATTTTACACGTTTTTTAAAATGTTTGTATGTTTAATTCATATATATATATATATATATATATATATATATATATATATATATATATATATATATTTGCACCAAGAAGCACTCTACAACCATGGCAACAACATTGTAGTGATGAAAATACTTGTAAACATTTAACATATAACATCTATATGTCAGAGAGCTGAATATGGGGGAGATGTTGTAGTGCTAGTAAACATGAGTAAACATTTAAATGTTATTTTAATTAATAATTAAAAGTAAAAAATAATAAAATTAAATTTGTTATAATGTAATTTTGTTTTGCAGGGCACCTTAGTCCCTCCAACTCAAGTTATAAATTATGCTACATTTAGAGTTTTACTAATACATAAGTGTTGAGGGAAAGATAAATAATTGTGGGAAATAAGACCTTGTAATTATATTTATTTACATATTATTTCTATCCATTTGTTATGAAAAGAATTTCTTAAATTATACTGGGAAGTAATCGATGGTAAATATGGTATTTACCCGAGTATGAGCTATTTTAAAGGATTTTATTTTTGAATGACTTTCCTCCAAAGCTTAAGAATAAAAAATCACTACAAAACTATATAAAAATCATGCATGAATATTGTAACCATATCCCAAAATTATGACATAAAATATGTAAGGCACTTATTCACATGTTATACAAAGAAGTTACATATTTCTAATTCTTATGAAGGAAAGATAGAGGTATCATGGTGGTAAATCTAGAAGGAAACCCTATTGGGGAGTATGAAATATACGTGAACTTAGGGCAGCAGGCTTAGATTCCCACCAAGGAACTAATAAATATGATCATAGAACTCCATAATCAATTAACTAATTTTCGGATGGATCAAGAAATATTGTGAAAAGCGAATGTCAAACATGAACAAGTGATAATGAATCTTTCGAATTGACTTAACTCCAACATTGTAGAAGGAATAGGGGAAGGAGGAAATAAGGAAGAGAACACTGAAAGAGGAAACATGGAGGAAGAAGTGGGCAGCAGGAAGAGACCGGCTAAAGAGGGAGAATTTTTTTTTATAGAGCTATGATAAAAGTAGAAAATAAACCAAAAGTGGAGGTGCATGTCAAATTTAAGAAAATTTGACCTCCAACTTATGATGGAGAAACAAAAGAAGTGGTGGAGGTGTGGCTACTGAACATAAAGAAATACTTTAAAGAATTTTTTATACACCATAACTTAAGGCTAAACTAGATACATATTAGTTACAGGGGAAGGCTTTACTATAGTGGGAAGAAGTCCACACAACGGACAACTTGGAGGGAAATGAGGTCTACTGGGATGAATACCAATTATTATTTAAGGAAAAGTACTTGACTGAATGTTATTTTGGTGATTGGGCCAAATAAATTCATGACTTGAAGCTAGGACAAATGACTATGGACGATTTGACATCAAAATTTAACCACTTACTGCTATATGAACCATATATTAAGGAAGAAAAGGTGAAATTCCAGTGGTTCATAAGTTGTCTTCCGTCCTCTTTAAAGCAACAAATAATGATGTGGCAATGCAAAAAATATGGATGAGGAAATTAGAAGAGAAAGAATTTGTTACGAGTAAGAAAAAAAAAGGAATGATATCTCCAAATCTTGGAACAACAAAAAGAAGGATTGAGCCCAACTGAATAGCAAGCGAATAAAGAGTGGTCCAACCAAATGGAACAATAAAGTTGGATTAAACTGGAATTCCCAAAAAAAAAATGGATAGCCTCCAATGTTTCCGACACAAACTTAGATAGGGTCAAAGAAAGTGGAACCCAACAAGGGACCCAATGGGAAGGACAAAGAACCTCTCAAATGTTGGGGTTATGGGGAACCACGCCTATTGAGTAACTACCCCTATAATCCCAGATCTATACAAAAAGTTCAGAAAATCCAGGAAGCCTCCACTGTGAATAATGTTTCCCGAAATATCCCACATATCAGTGCAACATTGGAAGAGCGCCAAGTGAAACACCAATCCAAAATGGTGGAAGCTAAAGGTCAAATATGTAACCAACTTGTTTCTATATTAATTGATCCAGGAGCTAGTTTGAGCTATGTTAGCCCTAAAGTTACAGAAAATTGTGGTTTGGTAAATGAAAAAATAAATATGCGTGGCTAGTGCAATTGGCAATGAGAGAGAAAGGGAGAGTTACTAATTGGGTTAAAGAATGCTTAATTGAAATCGATGGAACTCCAAACATTTTTAACCTAAACATATTGCCATTAGGTTCCTATAATGTGTTGATATGCATGGAATGGATGAAAAAGCATAGAACCCTTGTAAATTGTTTAGAGAAATATGTCACTTGTGTAACAAATTATGTGAAACTCCAAGTTATTCAGGGATTTCTTGACCTATTTCATTACAATAAATCTCATCTCTACAATTAAATAAAGAAGAAAGGAATGGTTGTCAGTTTTTTGCCATCAAAATAGAGGATCATACAAAAAATAAGATAGTAATGTTAGAAGATTTGGAAGTAGTTAAAAATTTCCCAATGTGTTCCCGAAGAAATCCCAACAATGCCACCTAAAAGATATCTAGATTTTTCCATAGAGTTGGTACCTGGGGTCACACTAGTATCCAAAGACCCCTACCAAATGAAAGTTCTAGAATTGATGGAATTAAAAATTCAGTTACAAGAGTTGTTTGAAAAAGGACCTAGTGTGTCCCCTTGAGGGAGCCAATTCTTTTCGTCAAAAAGAAATACATAACCTTTAGACTTTGTATATACTATATAGTTAAATAAATTGACAATTAAGAACAAATATCCTTTTCCCAGGATTGACGATATTTTTTATCAAATTAAGGGAGCAACTATGTTTTCCAAAATAGGTCTTAGATTAGGATACCATCAGTTATGAATTCAGGACGAGGATATACCAAAGCCAATGATGAGAACTTGATACGAGAATTATGAGTTCATAGTGTTTCCCTTTGGTCTCACGAATGCACCAACCACGTTCATGTACTTAATGAATGGTATCTTCAACAAAATTCTGGAAAAAAATGTGTTATTTTTTATTGATGACATACTAATATATTCCAAAACTATTGCGGAACACAAAAAAAACTTCGAAATAGTGCTCAGAACCTTAAGATAAAATCAGTTATATGCAAAATTTTCCAAGTGTGAGTTCTATCAAAAAGAGATATGGTATTTGGGTCATGTAGTTTCCAAGAAAGGAATTGCAGTAGACCCATAAAAGGTGAAAATGATACTGGAGTGGCCTGTCCCAAAAGGTGTTGCTGACATTAGAGCATTTATGGCGATAACCACTTACTAGCACCGATTTATAGAGGGATTATCAAAAATGGCCCATCCTATAACCACGATACAGAAAAGGGAGTGATATTTGAATGGAATCCATAGTCCCAAGAAAGCGTTGAAAAGCTGAAATATTTGCTTACAATGGAACCAATATTAAAGATAGCAGACTTAGTTTGCACAGGTGCATGTCTGGAAGGATTAAGGGGAGTCCTAATGTAGGAAGGCCATGTTGTAGCATATGATTTGTGGAAGTTAAAGGAGCATGAGAAGAATTATTCAATTTATGATTTAGAATTGGCAGCACTGATCCATGCCCTCAAGATGTGGAGGCACTACCTGATGGGAAAGAAGTTCACTTTGGTCGCAAATCACCTAAGTCTCAACTATTTTTCCAGCCAACATGACTTAAATGCCATGCAAGCCAGGTGGATGGATTTCCTAAGCGAGTATGACTTTCAAGTTAAGCATGTTAAGGGTAAGGAAAAAAATGCAGATTATTTAAGCCGAAGGATTAAGAAAATTGATTAACTTACTATTAGTAGAAGCGAGACATATCTACCGGAAATAATAAAACTGGAAGCGAGTGCAAATCCAAGATATAAAATGATATATAAAAATGTGGAAAACAAAACGTATATGAGTAAGTGGGTTGATTACACCATCAATAATGAGGGACTGTTAAATTACTGAGGAAAAATGTATATACCTAATCAGGGAGAAATTAAACAAATTATTATGAATGAATGCCACCAAAAATCCTATGCAGGACACCCTCGCTACTAGAAAACGATCACTTCCTTGAGGAAGGAATTTTTGTAGCCTAGGATGAAAAGGGAATTGAATATTTAGCAAAATTCCATAAGTGTCAACTAGTAAAAGTAGAGCATCAACATCCTGTTGGATGATGTGATTTCCCTAGATTTTAGCATTGGGTTACCCCGAACTTGGAAACAACATGATGCCATAATGGTGGTGGCTGACAGACTGACTAAGGTTTCACACTTTATACTGGTGCAATCTACATTTAAAGTAGCTCAAGTGGAAGTTGTGTTTATGAAAGAAATTTTTAAGCTACATGGATACCTAAAGTGGTTATCTCTGATAGAGACCTAAAATTTACCTCTAATTTATGGAAATAATTATTCACAAGATTGGTACTTAGCTAAATTTCAGTATAGCCTAGTACCCTCGAACGAATGGGAAAATTGAGAGAGTAAACCAGGTACTAGAAGGTATGTCGTGCATGTATTGCATGCATCAACCTACTAGATGGGAGGATTGCATTCATTTAGTATAATTCTCCTATAATAACAACCACTAGGTCTCATTGAAAATGAGCCCCTTTGAAGCACTATATGGAAGAAAATTCCATATACCTTTGAGTTGGAATAGGATGAAAGACAAATTAGTATTGGGGCCTGAATTTCTTCATGAATGGAGCAGATGGTGAAACAAATTAGGAAAAAATCGAAACAAGCCCAAGATAGATGAAAAATTTATGCAAACAAAAAGAGAACCTTAAGAGAATTCCAGTCGAGGGAGCACGTGTACTTAAAAGTACATCCCAAAAGAAGCTCCTTAAAAATAGGAAGTTGTTCCAAGTTAGCTCCCTATTATTGCGGGTCCTTATTAACCCAAGTTGGACCTGCAACATATCAACTAGCTCTACTTTCTCATATAAGAGCACATAATGTATTTCTTATTTCCTTGCTAAAAAAATATGTACCTAATCCTAATCATGTGATAAATTGGGATGTGATATAGGTCAAACCCAAAGGAGAATTCCTAGTTGAACCAGTATAGATTTTGGACTGAAGAAAAGTCACTCTTAGGAGGAAGACTATTCCTCAAATTAAGGTACATTGGAGTCATTTTGGCTTTGAAGAAGCTCCATGGGAGCTAAAGGAAAATATGAAAGAAAATTTTCTAGCATTGTTCCAAAGAAGAAAGGAACTTGAAAACATCGAGGACGGTGGTTGTCCTAGAGGGGAGAAACATAATGCCTTTGGTGAAAGAACTTGGAAACCTTTAAACTTGAGTTGAGCTTATTAAATAATTTAAAGTATAATGATTATGCATTGGGTTTGACTGGTTTTATAATTAGCTAGTTGATCAATATATAAGTAAAAAAAATTATTTTTGACACACACACACACACATATATATATTCAGAAGCATGAGACAAGGCCACTCGGGGGAGTTGGAATCACTTTCAAGTCATGGTACAATTTCTTTTATTTAAAAATAAAATAAGTTGTTACCTTCCATAAAGGGAAGGATAACAAAAAAAAACTATATCTATATATATATATATATATATATATATATATATATATATATATATATATATATTCAGAAGCATGAGACAAGGCCACTCAGGGGAGTTGGAATCATTTTTGAGTCATGGTACAATTTCTTTTATTTAAAAATAAAATAAAATTTGTTACCTTCCATGAAGGGAAGGATAACAAAGAAAACAATTCCATAGGGATTATTTTCTTTATGGAGGAAAGAGAGGAAAGAAAAAAGAAAAAAGAAAATAAGACCAATAGGAGGATGGTTGGAGAGAGATTCCAACGAACCAACCAGGAATGAGTGTTGGAAAGTCAATGGCTGGAGATAAATGCCATTGAACCAATAATACTCTCAATTTTCTCATTTTACATCACTGTGGGAGAGAAAGACAATGGTTTTAAAGCACCAATGGAAGATAAATACTGGTGTAGATCTTGTGTTGAGGTAGAGTAATGCTGGGGGGTTTGGGATAATACTATTTAATAAAAGATAGGGGTTGTTTTCTTTTTGGAGAAAAGAGAGGAAAGAAAAAAGGAAAAAGAAAATAAGACCAACAGAAGGATGGTTGGAGAGAGATTCCATTGAACCAACCAGGAACGAGTGTTAGAAAGTTAATGGCTGGAGATAAATTCCATTGAACCAATAATACTCTCAATTTTCTCATTTTACATCACCGTGGGAGAGAAAGACAGTGGTTTTAAAGCACCAATGGAAGATAAATACTGGTGTAGATCTCGTGTTGAGGTAGAGTAATGCTGGGGGGTTTGGGATAATACTATTTAATAAAATATATAAGTGTTGATACCTGACTGGAAAAGGATTAAGCTTGGAGGAATTGGATAATCATCCAATTATTGGTTGGGATGCCTGAGGTGGCTTGGCTTGTATTTGTGTAAACTGAGGTAATATTTATTGCCTTAGCTTGTAAACAAAAATAAAATGTAGCCATGGAAACTAGGTTTTGTCTTGTAGGATAGAAAAGGAAAAAAACATTAGTATTGTATATGAATATGTTTGCAAAATGTTCTATTGTGATGCAAGACTTCTATTCAGAAGAGTAAAGTGTGGGAAGGGAAATAAAGAATATTTACGAGATATAAATAAAAGATAGTAAAAAGCTAGAGACAATTAATAGTCTGTTGTGGAAGTCGAAAAATATAGCTTTTATTCATAAGTAAATTGTTGTATGTTCTAGGTTGATAATTGGATAAAAAAAATAGTGTATTAATGTTTATTCTTACTCTGAATTCCAAAAGGGAAATACACATTAGTGTAGAGTTAGTGCTTCCCTATCAGCCTGTAACCAATCGGGTAGCACAATCTCTACACTGAAGCAAAAAAAGAAAATTGTTGAATTCGTTAACTAGAAGAAAAGGTCAGTCTTTGGGGAAGTGATGTTTTTTTTTATTGTACAGAAAACAAAAGCTTCATTTAAGTCTTGTTAATAAAGAGCTATTGAATTCTAAAAAAATACAGATACTGTGAAAGAATAAGGCCATGCAAAAAGAATATTATTTTCATTTTCTTTCTAGAGTATTAAGGAAAAGAATCAAAGTATTGATATCATAGACAAGATATTTTCTTTCTATCTTTAAAATATGAATTGTTTTGCAAATAAGGAACTACGTAATGGAACCCAAGACTTGATAACCAGAAAAACTATAATTTTTAATAAAAGGAAACAAAACTAATCAGTATTTTTCTAGTAAACCTTAGTTGTTAATTGTATAACAAGAAAAATATATACAATACAATCTTTACTGCCAAATCTCCAGTAAAGAAAAAGAGGAAACAAAACAACCTCCCTTGTAGAGGTTATCTATAGGAACTAATGAATTCTTTCAAAGAAAATAGTAAAAAAATATTATAGTTCTATGCATAAGGGAAAATTTTAAGGATCAAAGTTTATATTAAATCTTAGAAACCTTAGCGAATCTTACTCGTCCCTAATATGAAAATTGTAAAATGTCTAGTGATATTTTTGTAGAAATATTTAGATTTCCAACGATTTTGTTTTACTCTATATAAAATTTTGGCGATTGTTAATGCAAAATCACTTTTTACTGTAAAATTTGGGCAAATTATTGTTAGAAAAAATAGAAATTGGCGAATTGTTTTATTGGAAAAAAACATGGAAAATTAGCCCACCTGCAAATATTAGCCCCTAAAATTTTCCCTGGCACATAAGAGAGTATAAATTTAATAGCTATGCAAATAACATGAAACTTGCAAATGTGACAGTGGTTATTCTAGCCTCAAACCACAAAAACTTTGCCTTCTACAACAAAAAACCTAAAATAACTTATGAGTAGGGTTTAACTTTTTCCCCTAAATATCAAAGAAATGTCAATTTCTAGAGCCTTGCCTTGGTAATGACTAATAATTATTCCACAGCCATATTTAAATTTAATTAATAAACACATAAAAACACAATACTTACAATAACATTACATTATAGTAAGATTCTTAACCATGGATATTCACCCCCACTTTACCACAGGTATTATTAACCTGTAAATATATTTTGTTACAATTGTTGGGCTAATTTATTAATATAAATTAACATGAGTATTTAATTATCAATCCAGGTTTGTAAAACTTGGAGGCAAATCCACTATATATGGACATCAGATATAATCAAGTTTAGAAGATAAAATTTGAAGAATTAAGGAAGTACATATTACAAATATAAACCTATTTTAACAATTTCTACTTCATTTATGTAATATATGAGGGAAGAGGCTCCTAACTTAGGAGAACCAGGTTGTCCTTCCCTACAATACTACTTTCATGAAGATAAATCTAAGAGCACTAATTAACAATGGCTTATGATGCAGAAGATGTAAAAGAAGAGGCTCCTAACTAAGGAGGTCCAGATTGTCCTTCTTCACAATCCTGTTATATCACAATCACCATTGCTTCAAACCAGAAATGCATAAATAACTTCAAATAAGAAAAGGAGAATGAAATTCAGTTTTAGTTCAAGATCAAATAGAAGGGGAATTTAACTTAAATTCCTGTGTGTTCCTTCATATGTAGATTAGAATTAAACCAATATTCATTCAACAATCATCACATATCTAAATACATTTGAAACAAAAAAACTAGTATATGAAAACTATGAAAATTGAACCAAGAAGTGTACTTAGCTTGGTGTGGGGGCCCTCCACCCTTGCCTTGCACACTCGAAGAAATCTCAGCTACAGCAACTTCAATAAATCAACCAAGCATGAACAAAAAATTGAAATGAAACAGGTTCTTCAAATTAGCTTCAAACTCCAAAGTGTCTCGACATGAAATTATACAAAAGTTACATATAAATTACATTACATAAGCCATCAAAGTCTTGGCTTAAATAGAAGTTTATGAAACAAACTGATCTATAATCTTTCTAACAATCATATCTACTCATATCCACCTATCTAAGTCGAACTCATCCAATTCATCCCAAGAAATATGGTCAATCCCATAAAATCTCAAAACTGCCCTATTTCCTAGGGATTTTCTCAGTGACTAGTCATGTTTGACCAGCCTCGACTGGGCCTAATAAAGCTTGTTTTGACCGAACCAAGTGAAGTTAGCTCAGTCCTAGTTCCCAAGCTTTCCATTCATGCATCCAGCTCAAGCTAAAGTGTCCTGCAAATATGTCATTCACATAGCTATTATGGGAATTTCTGATTCACTCCAAAATTGCACTTGAAACTCAATTTTCATAAAAACTTCTAGAAACTGCAAAATAAAAATTAAACACCTAAATATGCATAAAATACATCAAAATGAGATGGATGCGATGGAAAGTGGATGGAAAATATAAGGATTAAGTAGGTTTCCTTAAGCAAAAATAGACCAAAACTAAGGGCCAACATCTCCCCCTTCTGATCTTCAAGCATGTCCTCATGCTTGCTTCTTCCTTTTGACCTTTTACTTCTTCAATCTTCCTCTGTTCTAGTTTTAAAAGGGAGTCCTCTACGCTTTTTAAAAAACTGATCTGGAAGAATTTTACTGTGTGAGAGATCAATGAAAAAAAATATTAGCACCGTTCCATTGCTCAGAAACTCGTGTTTCGATTCCTGTCTTTTGAATCTCCGTTTTGAGAAAAATGTGCCCACCGTGTAAAAAAAATGATATAAAAGTTGCACTCATTGTGCTTAGAAAATTCTCACTGTGTATATAATAGAACTCTCATATTGCCCAAGGACCAATATCAAACACTACATCAACATATGACAGTTAATGTAATTTTGGCTCTACGTATTCAAATGTAAACCCAAATCTTCAAACACAAGCGCACACTTTGTTTTTAAAGACCCATTCCTTCATGCATCAAGCTGAAACTTGACTATTTGATCATAAACATGCATGGATAGGTGTAGTTTTTGGCTTGGCAGCTATTACATGCTTTCAAAACTTTCTCAGTCATTATTTCAACACGCAGTCAAACTTCCATAAGACACCCTGTTTGTGGAAAATCTGATCTGTCAGCCAAGATTTGTTTTGATTTTTTTCTATCCTACATTAACAAATCACATGTTAACATGAAGCTAATTCCTCGTGCATGCAAGCAAACTCACTGTGCAATTAATCTGCAGCCATGTCATCATGCAGACAATCAACTTCACTACGTTTTAGATGAAAACTTGGCGATTTTATGAAGTATACCTGACTGTTGTTGAAGAAGTGGTGTGATTCCTCTACAACATGGCTCAATTAACCTATGTCTCATATCGTTTCTCCCTATTAAACATTCTTATAACAGACTGGTGGCATAGATTTTTAAAGAAATAATAGATAGTCCATATCTCAGCGAAAAATCCCGATATTTTCTCTAAAATCTCCATCGCATTTAAGGGAAATAAATCGGGTTTTACGCTTACCTTTTCTCTTCGTAATGACTCATCTATTTTTCATTCCATTATGATTACCACTTGTTCAGCCCCATTTTAGAAAACCTTTATTTGTTGACTAGTGCACAAACGGATTCCTGACAAACAGAATTTACGTGCCTCCATATCCCATCGATCTTTTAGAAAAATCCTGAGATTTACTTTGTTGCATATGTTCCATTTATTAAAAAGAATCAAGCTTTCAATCTTGCCTTATTCGCCTGCATAATCCATGGGATTCAACTCAGCGTTAAATCTTATATATAACTGCCTTATTCCTACGGTGCCTTGCTTAGCTTTGCATTTCTCTTTGAGTTTTTTATGGCTCCAGCTTTTTTACGCGGTGAAAGGCTCAATCACTGAGCTGGGTTTGCATTTTAATAACATTACCGAGTTTTTTTAAATGTAGTTTGACTTTTTTTTTACCTTTCCAAGTCATTTTTTGTTCTGCGTACCTGAGGCTGCCATGGTTGCATCCTCTCCTCCGCTGTCAAAACATTTTGCGTCTCTCTGCATCTACCATCTTTCCTGAGCCTCAAATGGCTGTGATGGCAAAGAAATTTACGGCTCTGAGCTCAACAATGGCAGATCTCTTCTCTGTTAATACACACAGGTGTTATTTCTGCTTGTTTCAAAATGTTTTTATCATTTTACTGTTTGGTTGTTGTCAGTTCTGTGTAACTACAGCTCCAACATTTTTTCTACAGCTCACGAGGTTTCAAAACTGCTTAATTCTCTACTGTTTCAAATACATATTTGACTATTTTTTTTATTTGATTGTCGTCCTTTGACTGGAATGCGAATAGCTCTTAATTCCTACCATTCTCGTTGCCGTTTGATTGCTTCCATCATGGCCACCATGTTGTTTATGGCCTTGCCCTTGACTGACATATATACCATCGTTTTTCAATGCATTACCAATAGTATTACTTTTTTTATGCGCCATACTATGAAATCATATTGTTGCAAGCCTGTTTTATGCTCATTACATTTCTTTTTTGTATTCCCTTTCAAAATGCGCATATAATGTTCAATACATTTCCTTTAAAAAAAATGCGCATGTTTGATATTTCTTACCCTTGACCATATGCTTGATATCGTTGCATAGTTCCATAAGGTTTTCCATCATATTGTATTCAATTTGCCATTATAACTTCACCTTATTGCATCATATTATTTCAATTTTGTTTGTTTGATTTTCTTAAAATGCACCTATTCCATATGTATTGCAATATATCTCTTTAATTTTAAAATGACCATTTTTAGGTCATGTTTAAAATTGTTTCCATAGGACTAATGCTTGCTTTGTTTGTGCAGGTTCAACTTTTTAAATCCTCACTTTGATCCCTTTTGCTTTATGGAAAAATACTTAGGGTTAGGGTTATGAAATGAATATGGAATATATGAAGGGAATGTAGAATATAAGGATAATGGGCATAAAATAATGGATATAGGATGAAGAAAAATGTAATGAATATAAAATATGCATTCAGGTATTAACTCAATTTTTAACAAAGTCTAAAAATTTCTACAAAAATTTGAATTTACAAGAGCAAAATTTTGTACTTACCATCTTGTACTTCCCTGTAGTATTGGATGAATGCTGCTGTTCTTTAACAATATTGGATGAAGTTGTCTTGATCAAATATCGTAGATAGATAGAGCTTATTTATGCTTCCAGTTCTATGTTCTTCATTGATTCTGGTCCATTGATTGTTGATGTCGTTCAGGTCCCTCTGCAATTGATTCATAATAACTTAGGTCCCTTATATCATGTACATTTTTATGCAATATATACATGTTTTTGCTAACATTTTAGGTCCCTATGCAATTGATTTCAAAAATATTTCAGGTCCCAACTGCCAACAATACAAGTTTTGTCGTCAATTCAGTTGCACAACTAAGTTTCTTTTTGTGAACCTTCCCCCTTGTTGATGGGAAGACTTGTCCTCAAGTCTTGTTTATTTTGGAGGATGATTCCTGCAAACTCAAACTGAAGAAATGGTCAAACAAAATAGAGAATTCATATTGGCCAAGCTCGTTGGTTTTCCAATATGAATTCGAGTTTGTATTGTGCCACTTTCGTGGATTTTCACAACCAAAATCTTTTATTATTTTTTATCTTTTTCTATTTTTTCTCTTTTCTAGATGGAGGTGGGGTGTAATGGAGTAGGGAAGTATGAAAGGCTTATGAAAATAGGTTATATTGAAGTCATGATTTAGTAGTAGATGGATAGGTAATACGTCTGGACTTCAACATGCATGGTCGTGGAGCTTAACATACAATATGGATGATGAAAAAATCATGAACAATATGAATTCAATATGAAAGGCTTCTTTTGAGATTGATGTGACTTGACATGGTACTAAACTTGACTGCTTCTTCTGGTGATTATCTTCAGGTCTTTTTGCCTTGATCTCGATCATGTTGTAGGGTTTGTTGGTGTTGTTGGTCAACATTGAAGAGCAAGCTTCAAGAGTTTGAGTTTTATTGAATGAACTCAACATCAGGGGAATTTTCACTTTGCTTTGACTAGAACATTTGTATTCATATTCTAGAATATGAATTTGACTTTGAAAATTTCTTCATCCATGGAGTTCACTCCTTCATTCTTCCTATGACCTGCAAAAACATAGTACTTGCCTGCAATACAACATTAGATGATGGAGGAAGAGAGTTGTACAGTCTCTCTTCTTCCAATATATATGTAAATAATTACAAGCATTGCTTATAAAACAAGTCCAAATATGATATACAAACAAAATGCATTTATTTACCCCTTTGAGGAATGGTGGCCAGCCTAGACCTCCTAGCGCTATTTTATTTACAAATTATTTGTTTGATATCCTATTAGAGTGATTCCAAAGCCAAGTTGAAGTGAATTCATATGGCTACCTCCAATATAAACAGGTTTTCAAAATGGTTTAAAATGATATGGTAAAAATTATAAGGAGTGCCATGTTTGATAGAGCTGCTTGTTAATTTTTAACTAGACCAACAGTCACCGTTTGAAGTGTAACTTCTTCGATAAAGATCAGATAAATTTGATTCCACTTAGAGATTAAAGTATATTAATTTTTGTATTTCCAGTATAAACAGGTTTTAAAAATTCTTAGGCCTGATATCACGAAATTGGTGATGAACAAACCTAGGAGGCATAGTTTTACTATATTGTTTTGAAGACATGTAGTCAGTAAATGTGGCATACCTTTTTCATTTCACCTCCAAATGGGATGATTCAAATTGTGTATTAAACTATACTTGAATATATATCTCTCATATAAACAGGTTTTGAAAAGAAGATGATTTTGTATGTCAAATATGCCAATGAACAGTCAAGACCTAGAATTGTCACCTTGCAGAGTTTTCGACAAGCAGTTAGTATTTGAAGAATAACTTTTTCATATGACACCTGATTGAAGTGATTCAAATTTATTTGGAAACTAGATTCCAAGGGCTATCTTCCCTATGAATTTTAGATAAAAATGTTTCCATTAGACACTTCAAATATAGGCTGTACTAACTTTGTCATCAACATTTCACTTGAGACCTAGTTTTGATTTTGATCACATTTTTATTTGTGATATAAATTGAGAACTTCAAAATGGATTCCAAAACTAGATTTCAAGAGATATGTAAAATAAACCATGATTTCATAATGATCCTCTATGGTTACCCAAAATAGGCTTGTTCTTACTGCATTTTTCCATGTAGTCCTTTCAAATGAATATTGAACAATGATTTGAAGAAATTGTTTGAAACAAATTTATTATGGAAGTCTTATTGCAAATTCATTTGACTTGTTTATTTATTCTATTCTATCCTATTCTATTTTAGAAAAATAATTCATTCTCTCAAGTATAAGATAATTTCCAGTGCATCCATTTTCGTAACAAGATTATAAGTAAACTCATATCCAAATTTGAAAAATATACTTTAATGAATGTTTGGACATGAAAATTTATTTGATTATAAAGATTTGATGAGAAAGAATGTTGAAGAATGGAGTAGTGTTGTAACCTATTCTTTAACATCATCTTTTAGATCTTGTTGTTGAAAATGGATTTTGTAGTTTTTTTTTTTGATTTTATGTTTTTGTTGGGGGGTTTTGTTTTGGAAACCTAATTTTAGGATCTCTATTTCTAGACATAAAGAAACATAACTAAGAGAAATGTATACTAACTAAATTTTTAGTGTTTTTGTTTATCTTCTATTTGATTATGCTGATAATTTCCTCCCCGGCAACAACGCCAAAATGTTGGGCTAATTTATTAATATAAATTAACACAAGTATTTAATTATCAATTCGGGTTTGTAAAACTTGGAGGCAAATCCACTGTATATGGACATTAGATATAATCAAGTTTAGAAGATAAAATTTGAAGAATTAAAGAAGTACATATTACAAATATAAACCTATTTTAACAATTTCTACTTCATCTATGTAATATATGAGGGAAGAGGCTCCTAACTTAGGAGAACCAGGTTGTCCTTCCCTACAATACTACTTTCATGAAGATAAATCTAAGAGCACTAATTAACAATGGCTTATGATGCAGAAGATGTAAAAGAAGAGGCTCCTAACTAATGAGGTCCAGATTGTCCTTCTTCACAATCCTGTTATATCACAATCACCATTGCTTCAAACTAGAAATGCATAAATAACTTCAAATAAGAAAAGGAGAATGAAATTCAGTTTTAGTTCAAGATCAAATAGAAGGTAATTTAACTTAAATACATGTGTGTTCCTTCATATGTAGATTAGAATTAAACCAATATTCATTCAACAATCATCACACATCTAAATACATTTGAAACAAAAAAACTAGTCTATGAAAACTATGAAAATTGAATCAAGAAGTGTACTTAGCTTGGTGTGGGGGGCCGTGTTATAGACATTTTTGTGCCTTACAGCTATAAGCATGAAATTTCCATAAACCAAGGGATCATAAGTCCCTAAAAGTGTTGTTCCAGCTCCTAAAGAAACAAGTTCAACAAATTACAGCTTCTCCCAGAAGTTCTCCACTAGAAACTGCTCAGAACTAGTCAAATCAGGATCATTTCAGCTGCTCCACTAGCTAGCTGCGTTGCAAAGCACCCAAATACACTGGCTAGGTGCGTTGCAACACACTTGAATGCACTACCAGGGTGTGTTGAGCGGGAAATGACAAGTGGCAGAGTCATTCCACGAGGTGGAGAGACAATGGAAGCTTCCAGAATCTTCTCCAATGACACTTGCCTCACTGAATTCGACCAATGATGAGTAAGAGGCTCTCAGTCTCCAAGTGGAAGCAAGAACTGACAGAGAGAGGCCACTAATCAATTCATGAGCTGACTCATCCTCTTTACATACATCTATATATGGATCCCTCACCAAGAGATCCAGAGGCTGGAATTTTGTACATTGCAGAGAATTGCTGTTGGTTTTGAGATAGATATCAGAGTATTGGGTGATTTATGCTTTGTTGGAGGTGAAGAGGGGATTCTATGCTGGGAGGTTGATGCTGGATCAGGAATTATCGGTTGTAACTCCTCCTGGATCTTCTTGTTTTATCAATAAAACTATTTGAGTTTCTCCTACATGCTTGTATATCATTGATGTTGTTTACATTTGTATGTTTAGCTTAAATCTGATCCTAAGCTATTTATGAACATAAATCCATGTCTTTGTGTAGTTTCTTTCTTCTGTGATCTTACAGGAACTTGGTGAAGCTGGGCAAGTAAGGGAGCAGGTAGCTGGAAGCTGTCAAAGAGGAGAGAGATTAGATCAAAGGACTAGCGCAAGACACAGGATGGTTCATCCTATTCCTCTTCGTTTATAGTTCATAAAGGAGAATACAAGAGTAGTTTTCCCCGTTTGTTTCTGAGGTCACTGTCACACCTCAGTGGGATAGGGTTGTTCTGAATAGACACTTTTCCCGTTAACAGGCCGCCACCCTTGCCTTGCACACTCGAAGAAATCTCAGCTACAGCAAATTCAATAAATCGACCAAGCATGAACAACAAATTGAAATGAAACAGGTTCTTCAAATTAGCTTCAAACTCCAAAGTGTCTCAACATAAAATTATACAAAAGTTACATATAAATTACATTACATAAGCCATCAAAGTCTTGGCTTAAATAGAAGTTTATGAAACAAATTGATCTATAATATTTCTAAAAGTCATATCTACTCATATCCACCTATCTAAGTCTAACTCATCCAATTCATCCCAAGAACTATGGTCAATCCCATAAAATCTCAAAACTTCCCTATTTCCTAGGGATTTTCTCAGTGACTAGTCATGTTTGACCAGCCTTGACCGGGCCTAATAAAGCTTGTTTTGACCGAACCAAGTGGAGTTAGCTCAGTCCTAGTTCCCAAGCTTTCCATTCATGTATCCAGCTCGAGCTAAAGTGTCCTGCAAATATGTCATCCACATAGCTATTACGGGAATTTCTGATTCGGTCCAAAATTGCACTTGAAACTCAATTTTCATAAAAACTTCCAGAAATTGCAAAATTAAAATTAAACACCTGAATATGCATAAAATAAATCAAAATGAGATGTATGTGATGGAAAATGGATGGAAAATATAAGGATTAAGTAGGTTTCCTTAAGCAAAAATAGACCAAAACTAAGGGCCAACAACAATACCATGGCTTATCAATACCACATGTCCAAAAATAATTTCACAATAAAAAATTAAAATGTAAAATGTAATATAATCAAAAATGTAAAATGTAAGGCACAAAGAATTGATCTGTCTATAATGTAAAGTTAACATATTATTGTTCCTTTAATAGATTATTTATTTATATATTATTATTGCTATAATAATCATTAATATTGATTATTATTATTCCAAAATATTCTAATAATAATCATCTCCATTATAAGTATTATTATGTTAGACCTTACATATATTATTGATTACACAAAGTGACAATTATTGATAATAAGGATGGAGTAGGGAGACAGAGGGAAAATGAGAGAAATAGAGAGGGGGATAGGCATAGAGAGAGATAGGGGGAAGAGAGAAGGAGAGGAGGAGGGAGACAGTGACAAATTTGTAGGGTGGAGAGATAGAGAGAGTGATGGGGGGGGGGAGAGAAAGAGGGGGGTGGGAGAGAGAGAGAGAGAGAGAGAATGAGGGAGGGAGAGAGAGAGAGAGAGAGAGAGAGAATGAGGGATAGAGAGAGAGAGATGGAGTTAGAGGGGGGGAGTGAGGGAGGGAATAAAAAAGACATATAAAGATAGAGGTGGAAAGAGAGAGCGAGTGACAAGGGAGAGATGTAGAGAGATTGAGGGAGAGTGGAGAGAAGGAGGGAAGAGAGAGAGAAGGAGAGGAGGGAAACAAAGGGATAGAAGTGGAAGAGAGAGAGAGAGAGAGGCACAGAGATGGAAGGGGGAGAGATGGGGAGAGAGAGAAGGAGAGAGGTATGGAGATAGTGACATAGTTGGAGGGAATAGAGAGAGAGAGTGATGGGGGAGAGAAAGAGGGGGGTGGGAGAGAAAGGGAGAGAGATAGAGAGGAAGGAAGAGACAGAGGGAGGTGGGAGAGAGAATGAGAGAGGTAGGGAGAGAGATATGGAGTTGGAGGGGAAGAGAGAGGGAGGAAAGAATGAATAAATAGACATATAGAGGTGGAGAGAGAGAGGGAATGATAAGGGAGAGATGGAGAGAGAGTGAGGCAGAGAAGAGAGAAGGAGAGAATAGAGAGAGAAGGAGAGGAGAGGGAGAGGGAGAGAAGGGGAATAAAGAGAGAGAGGGAGACACGTAGATGGATGGAAAAGAGAAGGAGAGAGGGAGGAAGATAGTGAAAAAGTTAGAGAGAGAGAGAGTGAGTGAGTGATGGGGGGGGGGAGAAAAAGGGAGTTGGGAGAGAAAAGGAGAGAGATGACTTGATAGAGAGAGAAGGATAGAGGGAGAGAGAGAGAAATATGGATTTAGAGGGGAGAGAGGGGGAGGGAATAATAAATACATAGAGAGATAAATATGGAGAGAGAGAGAGAGAGAGGGAATGACAAGGGAGAGATGGAGAGAGAGTGAGGGAGATAGGAGAGTGGGAGGGAAGAGAGAGAGGGAGAGAGAGGGGAGAGGAAGAGGGAGGGAGAGAGAGACGTATAGATATGGAGAGAGAGTATGTATGTTTCGGGGGTGGGATAGAGAGACAAAGAAGGATAGATAGATGGAAGAGAGAGGGAAGAATAGATATACAAAGAGAGGGAGGGAGGGGTAAATAGATATATATGGAGAGAGATATCATGTGTGTTTAGGAGGGTGAGATAGAGAGACAAAAAATGAGAGATGGATGCAGACATAGATATATATGTTGGAGAGAGAGATAGAGAGAGAGGGAGAGAGAGAGAGAGATGGGGGAGAGATAAAAAGAGAGAGGGAGGGAGATAGACACAGAGGTGGAGGGTGGAGAGAGAGGGAAGAAGAAATAGATACTGTTATAGACATATTTGACCATTGCAACCCCAAACACATATGTCCATAAACCAAGGGCTTCTAAACCCCTAAAAGTGTTGTTTCATACCCTAAAGGATCAAAGTCAACTGATTACATCATTTCCCAGAAGTTCTCCCTGAAAAACTACTTAGAACTGGTCAAAACTGGACCATACAGACTGCTCAGTGCTAAGGGTGCAATGCATCTCACCTGTTACACACAAGGGGTGCGATGCATACTAAAAATCCCTTCTGTAGGGTGCGATGAGCAAGAGCAAACAAATGGCAGAGGCAGTTTGCTAGGTGGAAACCCAGAGAATCTTTTGGAAACTGCTCATATGACACTTGCCTCTCTGAATTCGCCCAGGGATGAGTAAGAGATCATGAAATCTCCAAGTGGAACCAAGAACTATTAGAGAAATGACACTAATCAAAATCCCAGAAGTTGACTCACCCCCCTGTAAATATCTATATATGGATCCCTCATCCTATAGATCCAAAGGCTGGAATTTTGTAATTTGTAATGAAGTGCTGTTGGTTTCTCTTTGAGACATTGTATTGTTGGGTGATCTATCTTTTCATGAGGTGAAGAGGGATTTCATGCTGGGAGGATGGCACTAGATCAGACAGCTAGGTTGTAATCCTCTCTTCTACTACTTCTATCAATAAAGCTATTTGAGTTTCCCTCCATATAATTGTATATTTCTGAATCTTGTATTTGTGTATGCATTTGTATGGTTAATGTACATCTGATTCTACATTGTTTATGGTTATAAATCTCTATTATTTGATGGTATTTTTCTGCTTTGAATCTACAGGTGTTCTTTGAAGTGAGACAAGTGAGAAGGAGTGGCGAAGCTCTATCAAGGCAGAGAGGAAATAAGCAAGGAGCCAAGCGAAAGACTAAGGTTTGTGCTCTCTGCTTCTCTCTCGTCTATCTCTCATAAAGGAAAACACAAGTAACTTTGAATTATTTATTTCTAAGATAGCTACCCGTCTTAATGGGACTAGCAGATCTGAGTAGACACTAGTTTTACCAGAAACAAAATGGCGACTCCGTTGGGGAGAGAATAGTTTGTTTGTTTTTTACTGTTGTTTGCTTTATAAACTACAGACGGAGCCTGAAGTTAAGCCAACTAGCCTTCGAACTGCTTTTGCTATGCAACTGCAAAGTAGATCAACGTTGCTTCAGTCAATCTCTGGGTTGGTTTATGAACTGAACATCTAACTTGCAAACATCCTAAGTGCCCTTGTGGTAGCTCAATAACCTCATAAGATCATACCCCTATACTTTGTGTTTACTGTCTATCATAAGCTTGGCCTAAATCCCTGAACTTAGCTGCAAACTGTGGGTAAAAACCAAGCTCAGTCTCGTCCCTGGACCATCTCACTGTCTCTCATTGGCAGTGTGGATGCATCGCACCTCCCATGTGCTGCAAGTGGGATGCATCCCTGTT
Organism: Pinus tabuliformis; assembly: GCA_031772625.1. Classification (NCBI taxonomy): domain Eukaryota; kingdom Viridiplantae; phylum Streptophyta; class Pinopsida; order Pinales; family Pinaceae; genus Pinus; species Pinus tabuliformis. Next base: position 829,479,087 of record CM062813.1, read on the forward strand.
TCCCTATGTTACAGGTGCGATCATTGAATGAGATTGTTTCTGCCTCCAGATTTTGGTTTTTTCCTCATTGTTTTCAGCTCTATTCAGTAGTTTTTCTATCTATGATCAGTATATCACTATTGAAACCTTCTTCCTTTACATTATTTAGCCTCCATTGATAAGGAATTGTGAATGTTTTTTTATGTATTTTTCATCATTTACAGTCCTCCTTTGCAAAAAATAGCTTAATCGAACTGTCATCTTTTGTTTCGAAAGTGGCGCAACTTTCATTTTCAGTCAAGAAAAATATTATTGTAAAGTCTTCCTTTTTTAGATAGTCGATTGTACTTTTTCCATTGTTTTGATTTGAATTGTCAATTATTTGAAGTGTCGAAAGCAATTTCCCATTCAAAATTGAAAGTGTCGTCTTAGTCTTCCTTTTGTCTTTTGAAAAGAAATTGCTGAAGTGTCACTTTGGAGAAAAATAGTTCAGATATGTACTTAGTTTTCTTTTTGGCATTCTCACATTAAGGAAACGGAAAAACAAATACATGCATGTGCATTTGCATTTAGATTGCTTGAGGAGTTGATTTAGGAAAAGTGCATTTAGTGTGTGCTCTTTGCTCTATGTTGAAAGAATTTTTACTCTTCTTTCCTTAGTAGCTAGGATTTTCATTGATAAAAGAAAATAAACGACTGTTTATCATCTAGATTGCATATTTAGGAATTGTACATCTACATCACGCGGTGAACCTTGAAAGGAAAACTTCTTAAAAAATATCAACTTTAAAATAAACCTCAATGAACATAAAAACACTTTGGAACCTAACGCACAACATCTAGAAGTCTAGGCTAGAGACGTATTCTGGCGTCGTAAAGCCTGGTAACTATCATTTTCATCATAGGTTGGGTGATTCCTACTCTTTGATACGACAAGTGCCAATAAGGACTTGCGCTCCCACGTACCGTCGAGTATATATTGGGAGACCATAATAGGTTGATATCCGTTATCCTTAGGAAGTTGTGTCTGCCACCCTATCGATTGAAATGCACTGAACACAACATTCGGGAAGATTGACTGTCGTACGTAAAATCCTCGGTAATTTCTCTATAATTTACCACCGAGGTGTATATTGCAGTTTTGCGATTGGTTTGGTAATCCCTCTGTCTAGATTTCCATAGTAGTCACTTTCGTTCCTTTTTAGACTCCTTAAACGAAAAGGTCCATCTGAGCACTTGTCACTTCAGGCTCATTAAAAATCAAAGGCAACTAGAGTCATCTTTAGCTTTTTCTCGACTCTTAAACATTGAAAAAGCAAGTTGTGTCAAAGCGTCATAAAATTTATTTTAATTTGGAATAACATCATTGTTCCCTCTTTGGTCTTAGGTTGAGAAAATGGAGTCCACCAATCAAGGATTTCCCCTTGGGGGGAATCCTAGTCCTTTCTCTTCTTGGGGAGATATTGGTGCTCCACACATGGCTACATTGTCCCTTCCAGGACTCACAATTGGCCTGCCAGTATGGCTTTTCTCAACCTCTGTTGTTTAAAACACTGTAATTCCTTAGCAATCAAACCAGAAACTAGATGATACTGAAGTTGCTCCCCCGCTTCCACTTCATTTGTTTCTCCCTCTCCTTCTTCTTCTTCGCTTGGTGAAACTAGTAACACTAAAAACAAAGTAACTGAGAAGAAGAAGAAAGGGAAGGAGAAGAAGAAGAAGAAGCCAATGGCGAAAGAGGGCAACCATGCATCGTCTGGTGAAAATACACACACTGCACCATCCAAACCCAGATCTCCGTGTGCCATTTGCAAAGGAGAACACTATCATCGAGATTTTCCTTGCATCCCATGGATCTTGAGAGACTGGTCTCCCCACTTGCACAATCCAGTGTCTTCAACCTCTGTTGATCATGTTGAGAGTACACCATCAACTAGTGAAAATGAAGTCAATGGACAAAGAGGAAGATCTAAATTTCCTTGTAGGCTGTGTGAAGGTGATCATGCCCTCCACCGTTGTCCTTTCCTGGACGAAGCCAAAAGAGTCTTGGATAACTGTCCTGCTTCATTGAAACGACTTCCTCTTGGATACAAGAAACTCTTGCCAAGTCCATCACTAGTTGAAAATCCGACTGACGCACCTCTGTTTTCAGTCGAAACACCTATCATTGATGATAAACCCTCTAAATCCACATTGGACCAAAGTCAACAGGTCGAGACAGCAGTCAACCCAGTCTTGTCTTCAGAAGATCTACCTTTAGATGATACAGTCTCCAAAGAGAATGAGAACGACACTGTTCAAATTATTTTTGTTAACACAGAATTTGATGAACGTGGGGGAAATCTACCCGTTCCTCTACCACAGGAGGGAAGTTCCTCAGTTTAAGAGCTTCATCCAGCCATTTATTTGGTCCCTCCTCCAAGCAATCTAATCATTTCCTTTGATTGGAATCTACTAGCGATACCCCGCCTACCATCTAATGTATCATTCTGAATCATAGTATAAGCTTACAGAATGATCATGGCTGGTACTATCATAGATGAAGGGGCTTCCATGAGTATCCTTTCCTCAACTGCTTGGAAAGTGCTTGGTTCACCATTGCTTTTGCCTGAGATTTGAAAATTTTCAGGCTTCAATAAAGGAACCAGACAACCGTTAGGGATCCTTCCAAATTTTCCTATAACTTTGAGAAGGAAAACCATTCATCTGAATTTGATGGTAGTCCAAGGGCCACTAGATTACAATCTACTCCTTGGGCATGACTACATTTACAACATGGGAGCTATTTTTTCCTCACTCTTTCGAGTGATGTGTTTTCCATATGAAGGCAGAATTGTCCAACTCATTAACTAGCTTTCATTCCGTAGTTCAAACATGGCTACTAGTCAAATGCCATCCCTAAATGGTCTTTTTGCACAAGCAATGTCTCATCAACCACCAATCCGTCCACCTGATGATCGCGAGTGATTCGGTGAATGTGACGAAATCCAGGGGGCATGCGCCCTGGTCTACTTCGGCAGGAAAACCCCAGATATATGATATGTTTCCTTGTAGGATATATGACCAATCGGACACACCTGTCCGTTTAGGAAAATGGGATCAGTCTGGAATAATATTTCCTCATCAAAGGTTATGTGATTGGAAGCTCCCACCATTCACCTTTGTCTATTTCGATGGAAAAATCTAAGGAAGTGTTTTGGCTGCTACGTGGATGAAACAACCTTGCTTTAATGCAAGAAATTCGATATGGTAACCTGGAAACTTTACTTTTCTTTATACCTGGGGGCAAGCAAACCTTTTTTACGCAAGTGAAAAGTGCCCAATGTAACTCAACCTCGTAGTTTTACTAACTTCAACTTCTTAAGTTAAGTGATTGGTCTGGTTAACCATCCACCTTTGCAAGGGCCGACAACACTGGCAAAGTAAAGGAAATGTTTCTCGATGAGAAACTATCCTACCTAACCTTAGTAGTTCATTAGCCCTTAGGACAATAGTTGGTCGTTCCTAGCTTGCATACAAAAGGCTCCGGAGCAAAGTTTTGCATGGGGCAAGCTCCCTAAAAAATGAACCTACTAATGAGAGACATCCTTATTATACGACTGGAACGAGCAAGTTTTCGCGAAGTTCAAGCTCGTTAAAAAATAAACCTAGCAATGAGCATATGTTCCCCCATAGTTTAAGCTCATTAAAAAATGAACCCACCTTCGGTAAATAACCTTTGTGATCACATTGCTATCAGCTTTTGAGCCTTGGTCGTGTTCTTACCATCACCTCCACTTTTTAGCCGATCATATGCCTCCACTTTATTGTTTACCCTTTTGAGGAAAAGCTGTGACGAGTGATTCTATTAGCCACCTTCTTTACACTGCCGTAATTGAAAAGTTCCAAACCTTACTTGGAACCAACTACTACCCGAAAACATCACTCGTTCCTAAAAACGAGTCTCTTTTAAGCTCTTTTTAGACTCATAAAATATAAAAAGATTGTCGAGCAATTGGCCTCTCCAGCTCGTTAAAGTGATTGGAAGTGCCATCCCTCCTCTATATTTTACTCTTTTTGGACCTGAGGGATCATTACACAAAAAGATCGAGGACTTTTCTTTTTTGGCTCGCTAAAGTGATTGGAAAAGTCATCCCTTTCGTATTATTTTATACTTTTTTGGACTTAAGGGATTATACTATGAAAAAGGACTACTGGAGTTTCCTTTCTGTCTCTTTTCAGACTCTCTAAAACTAAAAAAGACAGAGTTATCTTTCTCGTTAAACTCATTAAAACAACTTGCCCATACGGACAAGACCAAGTTTCACTGTTGCTAGGCTCGCTAAAACATAGTGACAGGTTTGCCCAAAGGGAAAATTATAGAACAAGCATATGTTATCCTCCTCAAGCTTGACAAAAATAAAGAGGTACTGGTCAAAAATGACTAGGGAAAAAGGGAAGAAAACTTGAAGAACTTCATTGGTAGCAAGTCGCTCTTGAACATGACACTTTCACTCCGTCACCATGATTGAGTCGGGTTGGGTTATTCCGTTCACCGGTCATATCACCATTGGTCCTCCGTACCATCCATCTTTGGGGTTAATGCTACCAATCCATTTTAGTGTCGCTGATATGTATAAGAGAAGTCGCTTAGAGAATTCACCAACCCAGCTAACGCCTCATCCGCTGCAATACCTTCACGCTCCATTCTTTCATGACTACCACCCTGAACCTTGTATCATCAGATCATTTTCACCTCCACAAAATCATTTGCTCCATTCCGTGTCGTAGATGTGGGATTCATTAAGTCCCTCCTACAACGGGTCGCTTCTTGTCGACATTAGCTCATTATCCAAGAAGTTGGATTAGGAACAACCCTTTCAGTACTTTGAAGCTTGCATGCCTCAATGGCAAGTTTCTCACTTCCGGCGACAGGTTTACATCAATGGCCTTTGATCGAAAGATTTTGCGTGGTGTTGGACATTGACTCATATATTCACACCATGTGAATTGTACTGCAGTAGCTTGAGGGTCATTATCATTATCGGTGATTCCTCTCGTGCCTGTTAACAACTTACATCATTGGCTGGTAATCAGGTGATGTCCTTCCATGTTCGACATCCGAACATTTTTTCACATGGATCGACTTGTACTTCGGGTGAAGATTGAACGAGTTTGAAGAAACCGGATCCAGTTTCATCCATCTGGGCTGTGATATATTCAGGAAAATAAAGACATCAAATGTACTCCATAGCTGCACAGATAATCATCCAAGCTAAGGATGATGACTCTACCAGAATCATCAGTCTGCCACACAGATGATTGTTTGTCCTATGTACAGGAAAATGAATCTATAAAGTTGAGCATGGGAATGCCCGCCTCAGCTAGATCATGAAAATATTAGGAAGATAATGTATTGTATTGTATCTTATTACAGGTCACCTTCCAATTCGAAAAGCCTCAGATCCTCATGATAAATCATTTCACCTGACATCAGAAGATTTACGACCTCATGCTTTAGGGGGCAACTGTTATAGACATATTTCGGCACTGCAACTACAAACACATATGTCCATAAACCAAGGGCTTATAAACCCCTAAAATTGTTCTTTCATACCCTAAAGGATCAAGGTCAACTGATTACATCATTTCCCAGAATTTCTCCTTGAAAAACTACTCAGAACTGGTCAAAACTGGACCATACAGACTGCTCAGTGCTAAGGGTGTGATGCATCTCACCTGTTACACACAAGGGGTGCGATGCATACTGAAAATACCTTCTATAGGGTGCGATGAGCGAGAACAGACAAATGGCAGAGGCAATTTTCTAGGTGGAAACCCAGAGAATCTTCTAGAAACTACTCATATGACACTTGCCTCTTTGAATTCACCCAGGGATGAGTAAGAGATCATGAAATCTCCAAGTGGAACCAAGAAATATCAAAGAAATGACACTAATCAAAATCCCAGAAGTTGACTCACCCCCCTGCAAATATCTATATATGGATCCCTCATCCTAGAGATCCAAAGGCTGGAATTTTGTAATTTGTAAGGAAGTGTTGTTTATTTCTCTTTGAGACATTGTATTGTTGGGTGATATAGCTTTTCATGAGGTGAAGAGGGCTTTCATGCTGGGAGGATGGTGCTGGATTAGACAGGTGGGTTGTAATCCTCTCTTCTACTACTTCTATCAATAAAGCTATTTGAGTTTTCCTCCATATACTTGTATATTTCTGCATCTTGTATTTGTGTATGCATTTGTATGGTTAATGTACATCTGATTCTACATTGTTTGTGGTTATAGCTCTCTATGCTTTGATGGTATTTTGCTGCTTTGACTCTACAGGTGTTCTTTGAAGCAGGACAAGTGAGAAAGGAGTGGCGAAGCTCTATCAAGGGAGAGAGGAAACAAGCAACGAGCCAAGCGAAAGACTAAGGTTGGTGCTCTCTGCTTCTCCCTCATCTATCTCTCATAAAGGAAAACACAAGTAACTTTGAATTGTTTGTTTCTAAGATAGCTACCTGTCTTAGTGGGACTAGCAGACACTAGTTTTCACGGAAACAGATACATAGATACAAATACAAATATTATATATTATTATATAATATTGAACATTATTAAACATAGATGGAGAGGAAGTAGGGGTTTTAAAAAATGTAAAAGAAGTTAAATTTAGAAATCCATGAATATTTTGGATTTTCATTGAAATAGATGCATTAATTTCAATGTAGATGCTAATTTATAATCCTATTTGATTGATTGCACTACATGTAATGATTTCATTGTAGTTGTTTATTTTTAATCCTATTTGATTTCTTGCACTAGATGTATTTATTTGAGTGTAGATGTTGAATTCTAATCATATTTGATTGCTTGCACTAGATGCATTGATTGCAATGTAGATGCTGATTTCTAATGTTATTTGATTTCTTGCACTAGATGCATTGATTTTAGTGTAGATTTTGATTTCTTATCCTATTTGATTTCTCACACTAGATGCATTGATTTAAGTGTAGATGTTGATTTCTAATCCTATTTGATTGCTTGCACTAGATGAATTGATTTCAATGTAAGCACAAAACTTAATATTGATGATGCGCATTGATTTATGTGTTACAATATTTCAGCCATAATTGAATTTTAATTTTAAATAAAATGTTCACTTGCCTAAAATGTTTGATTTTTGAAACTATAAATTATTTTTAATTGACTAGATTCTTATTAGTCCCATTTTCCATGATTCAACATTGTTAGTCACTTTACATTCAAATGAGGTAATAGAAAACAACTACCAATGACACTTACTTGGGGTATAACACTCCATAAGTCACAATGATTGACATTAGAGAAGGCTATTATTAATATTGGAGAGAAATGGAGACAAGGTATTGTTGGATATTGGATAAACCAACGCTCCATGTGTGCTTCATGACATGGACTAATTGCCTCTCATGGATCCTTATCTCTGGTGATGCGCTTGTTAACTAACACCTGCGGGTTTTGGTCTAACGATGATCGTGATTCCCAAAAAGTGGTATTAGAGTGTAGGTCACAAGTTTGATACACACCCAGCTTGCATTGGGGGGCGATTGTTGGACATTGGATAAACCAACACATCCACGTGCTTCGTTACATGGACTAAATGCCTCTCATGCATCCTTATCTCTAGCGATGCAACCATTGACTAGAACCTGCGAATTTTGGTCTAAATACAATCGTGATTCCCAAAAAGTGGTATTAAAGACAGTGGCTTCACTCATAGCCTAACAAATTGAAGGTAAATCCTTAGAACACAAATGAAAAATTCAAGGAAGAAATCTTGTAAACCCCATGAAGGTGTCACCTCCTCAGTGAATAATCAAATTTGGAAAGCTCCATAGTTCAATGGAAACTTTGAAATATGGAAGGAAAGAATGAAGAATTTCTTAAGGGATTAAAGTTTTGAAGTATGGGAATTAGTGGTTATTGGAAACACAATAGAAGAATAAGAATCTAAAGTGCATAATACAATAACAATGAAGGCAATTTTGAATGGGCTACCAAATCCTATAAAGGACAGAATGGAAAATTGTTCATCAGCAAAAGAGCTTTGGGAAAAGCTTCAAGATATTCACTCTAAAGGATTATTAGTCATAATCTTTGATCCAAAAGATGAACTAAAGAAGACAAATGAAAGAAAAAATGAAGGGACCAGTTGTATAAAGGAAGATGATGATGAAGAAATTCTTGAAGTAGAAGTTGAAATAGATCTTAAGGAAAAACTTGTAGCCGCCCTAGAAGATATAAGAAGTTTCAAAAAGGAAAATGAGGAGCTCCAGAAGGAAGCACAAGATGGTGACCATGAACTTGAAAAGAAAAGGAAGGAAGTTGACCTTTTCAAGCTTCAAGTGCAAGAAAGAGATAAGGAGTTGACCAAGCTTAAGGAGGAATTTCATAAAAACAAGAAAAGAGATCATTAAGAAGTCATATCCATGACAAATCAGTTGGATAAATCAAAGAAAAGAGAAGACATTTTGTCAAACCATCTTGAATAAATATATGAGGAATTGAACAAATTTGAAGCAAAAATTGGTCAATACAAAGAAGAGGTATCCTCCCTTAAATATCAGTTGGAAGAAGAAAAGAAACAAGTGCAAGCATCTAAAAAGGTGATTGAAGTTTTTTCCCTCCTAGAAGGACAAGTAGATGAAGCAAAAAGGGGCATAAATTCTATAGCATGCCAACTAAAAGAAAAAGATGAATAAATATTAAGACTGAAATCAGATGTATCCTCTCTTAAGGCCCAAACATGTGAAGCAACAAGGAACAAGGAAGAAATGGAGAACCATCTAGAAAAGAAGAATGAAGAATGCAAGAAGATGAGTCTAGAAGAAATTGATATCCTAAGGAAGTAATTTGATCGTCTTAACAAGATTCTAAATAGATCTCAAAACCTAGATGACATTCTAAGTCATTAAAGATCATCCCCTGATAAATCAGGTCTTAGTTTTGCAGGTGAACCCTCAAACAAAAATGATGCAAACCCTAATGCATCAAACAAAAAGGATGTGGAGAAGCTTGGAAGAAATGTTGATGCCCCCAAGTCTAGCAAAAGCAAGAAGATTAATCAACATAACCTTAAAAGAAACCTTACTCCAATAAGGTATGTAGAATGTGTCAAGGACACAAGAAGAAATGGATATCATCAAAGGATCTCAAGGTAGAAAGAGTTCGAAAGTTCATCACGCCAAGCTCAATTCTCTAGGTACCAAAATATAGTTTTTGGTTATTTTTATTCTTATACAACTTTTGGGCATATGGAAAAGGAGTAGGGTATACAACAAAGACAATTATAATGGTCCCCATCAGTCTCCCAGAAGAAAATTTGCAGGAAGAAATTATGCCTCCTCATTTATGAACAAAATTGAATGCTCCAAATGTCATAAAATTGGTCATATGGATCGCGATTTTAACTTGAATCCGGATCCTAAACAAGCTAAAAACATAAAAACCAAGCATGAAAATAAGGTTAAACAAGTTTGGAGAAGGAAGCAAGCTGAACCACAAGGAGATCACGTGGAATGTATCTTGAATACCTGAAAAATCAATTAATGGTGTTGATCAAATGAGTACATCCTTGGCATATATTATATTTCAAGTTTTGATGATGAGATTCTTCCAATATCATGCATATTCTTAGGGCGAGCTTATGATAATTTGACTATTCTTACAAGATGCTTCCTTGATAAGCCTTGGGAAACCCTTGACATGTCACACATGGACAATCATGCTATGAGACACATAGATATATCTCTTGATGGATCATCTCTCAAATTTTTTTGAAGAAAATCTTGTTGGAAAAATTGGTGTCTCTTGCATAAATACATCATTTACTTCATTCCTTTCCATGCATGAAAAGCATAGGGGGGAGAAATTATATTGAAGAAAAGCATGATATTGTGTCTTCACTACACATCCATTGTTGAAGATGCCTTCCACTTGATCACAAGGAAGCAATATTTCTTGTATTGGGTTTCATAAGAAAAAAGGAGAGAAAGAGGAGAGGACTTGGTTGATCACATGAAGAAATGCAAATTAAGGCATCTCCCTTGCTTCACATTGTCAAAAGAAGGAAAGCATGATGACAGGGAGAGTTGCATGAAAATGAAAAAAAGGAGTAGTATGATAAGGGGAGTTTCATGAAAAAAAGAAGCATGATAGGGGGAGCACTTGACGGAAAATATGTTATCAGGACACCCCATTTTCGATTGATGTTAAAGGGGGAGAGAATGGTTAAAGGGTGAGAATATTGCCATCAATGAAAAAGGGGGAGATTGTTGGCTAAAGTTGTCATTGATGTCAATATGGCATTGTTGAAGATGGCTAAACCCTGGAAGCCCTAGCCTAATCTAGCATTGCTTATTGATGAAGCCTACCCTAGAAGCAAACCCTAACCCTAGATATTGTGCAAACCCTAGGCGAGCAAACCCTCGATCTTAAATACATTAAAAAAACCATTTTTCCTAATATTTTGATGAAACCCTAATCCCTAGACTATGAAACCCTAACCCTAAAATGCATATATATGCACCTTGCTCTAAAATCCCTATCACATTCTAGTACTCTATTATAAATCCCTTGATGACCCCATTCTAGTACTCCATTAAAAACCTTACGATATATAATGCTAATAAGCCATCCTAAAATACCTATCACATTCTAATACTTTATTATAAAGTCCTTTATAAAATTTCTTGATACATCATGCACATACTTTTTCTCTATTCTTAAAAGTGAAAATAAATACAAATAAAACTATCTACCATGCCTATTGTGTCGACCCCTCATTAATTATAATTAAAAATCAGGTTTCCAAACTACCCAACACAAACATATTGGCTATAATATTCAACCTAACTCGACTTTAGTCACATACAAGTCAGATCCATTATAAGATGCATCACTTCAAAAATAACTGAATTACCTATAAAAATATGGCTCGAATTCTTTCCATTTCAAATCATTCAAATTGGTCAAATCAAAAGAGATAGTTGCAGATAAAAGAAGTCGAGAAAAGGAGATGTAAAAGGGATGGTCTAAAGTGAGAACACAGAGGAATTAGTCAACACCCCTTGAACTCACTTAAAAACATCAAATCTATTATAGTGATCTTTTTACAATCATGTGGAGACTTATTTAACACTACAGTGCGGATTTATTACAGACCTACATTGTTTCATTGTGACAGATTTTGATACAGATACATATTATTTTGTTGGATTAAGTCTTTTAGTTGGGACGAGACTAAGACATTTGAATTATTTTCTGGTTCAGGTTGAATTATAGACCAAGAGGCAATCAATTTCGTGGCTCAATTTGTAGTTACAAGAGGTTACTAAAAAGAAAGAAAATGAAACTTAATATAACCACACAAGTAAAAAACTCAAGATTTATGTGGTAAAACCTTGACAGGGTGTTAAGGAAACATCCACGGGGTAAGGGATTGGAATTTTTATTCAATCAATAAATGATTCTCCATTACAATAGTTTGGGCATTCATCAGTTTTATATGAGCCTCATTAGTTACATAATTGTTGTTTCAGTATAAAACTAACTTGTCAATCACTAATACAATTTTACCCAAATTTACATTAATTAGTTGTCAATTTCCAACAAACTCCACCTTGACAACAATTTTCCTAATCCCTTTCCCATGCCCATTCATCATCTCTTCTGCAAGCCAAGAGAAGCTAAACACCATCGCAACTTCTCTACTGTAACTGGCTTTGTGAATATGTCTGCACAATTCTCCCGTGTATGGACCTTTTGAAGAGCTACTTTTCCGCCATCAATCACATGTCTCAGAAAATGATACCTTACATCAATGTGCTTGGTTATGTTGTGATAAGCAGGATTTGTAGCCAAGTGAATAACACTCTGACTGTCACAAAGTACATTCACTTTCTCCTACGTCCTTCCAATCTCATCAAGTAGACCCTTTAACCAGATTGCTTCTTTACTAGCATCTGAAGCAACTATATATTCTACTTCGGTAGTGGACAACACAATTGTTTCTTGAAGCTTTGACATCCAACTAATTGCTCCACCTGCAAGAGTAAAGACATAACCTGTAGTAGATCTTCTTTTGTCCAAATCACCTGCATAATCAACATCTACATATCCGCAGACTGATCCTTCACTACCATTAAAGATGATGCAATGGTCACTTGTGCCTCTTAGATATCGAAGCACCCATTTCACTACTCGCTAATGTTCTTCACCTGGATTTGCCATGAACCTACTGACAACTCCAACTTCTTGTGAAATGTCAGGTCTTGTAGATACCATCACATACATTAGGTTTCCTACAACATTTGCATATGGTACATGAGACATATACTACTTTTATTCATCAGTTCTAGGACTTAAAACCGAAGAAAGCTTAAAATCGGAAGCTAATGGAACATTAACAAGTTTCACATTGTTCATACAGAACTTTTCAAGTACTTTCTCCACATACTTCTATTGTGATAACCAAAGCTTACCATTTTTCCTGTCTCTGTGTATCTCCATGCCCAAGATATGTTTTGCTGCTCCAAGATCCTTCATATCAAATGTCCTAGAGAGTTGAGCCTTTAACCTATTGATCTCTTCCATGCTTTTTCTTGCAATAAGCATACTGTCAACATACAAATCTAAGATAATGAATATGCCATTGAAACTCTTGAAGTATACACAATAATCATACTCACTTCTAATAAAGTTCTGGCTCACCATGAAGGAGTCAAACTTCTTGTACCATTGTTTGGGAGACTGCCTCAGACCATACAATGATTTCCTGAGCTTGTAAACTAATCTTCTGCTGCGACCTTTTACAAAACCTTCTGGTTGTTCCATATATAACTCTTCATTCAAATCACCATGTAGAAAAGTTGTTTTAACATCTAACTATTCTAACTCAAAGTTAAGTAATGCAGTTAGTGCCAACATAGTATGAATAGAAACAAGTTTTACAACTGGTGAAAAAATCTCATGAAAGTCGATACCTTCAACCTGAGAATACCCTTTTGCTACTAGTCTCACCTTATACCTTTTGATACTTCCATCAACTTTCTGTTTCAGTTTGAAGACCCATTTTCATCCAACAACACTTCTCCCTTTAGGAAGTTCTACAAGATCCCAGGTATTGTTCTTGGCTAAGGAATCCATTTCTTCTTCCATAGTCGTTTTCCATTTTTCGCTATCCGTATCATCTATTGCTTCTTGATAACAAGAAGGTTCCCCATCTTTAGTAATCAAAGCAAAAGTTGAAGCTGAATTTTCATACCTTTTGGGAATTTTTCTTTCCCTTGTAGACCTTCTTAGAGTGACTGGTTGCTGAACTAGTTCAAAAACTTGAATAGTATCTTCAACATCTTTTTCTCCAGAAGTCTTACCTTCCTTTTGACTTTCACAGAAAGGTCTAGCCTCCAACTAAATTTGTTGATTTGGCGATACCTATTCATGTTCAATTCTTTCAACATTTCATTTTAACAGAGAAGATTCATCAAATCTTACATCTCTGCTAATGACTATCTTGCATGAAATAGTATCCCACAACCTATACCCTTTCACCGCATAGTCATACCCAACAAAGACATAACATTTCGATTTTGGATCTAATTTTGAACGTTGATTTTTAGGAATAAGAGCATAAGAATCATAGCCAAATATCCTTAAATGTGAATAATCACAAGACTGACCTGACCAAACTTCTTCAGGAATTTTACATTTAATTGCTACTGAAGGTGATCTATTAACTAAATAACAAGCAGTGGATATTGCTTCTGCCCACAACTCCTTTTGCAGGTTAGCATTGTTGATCATGCTTCTGGCTCTTTCCATAAGAGTCTGATTCATATGTTCAACAACACCATTTTGCTGAGGAGTATAAACAAAAGTTTTGTGTCTAACAATTCCTTCATCCTTATAGTATTTTTCAAATTCTATTGAAGTAAATTCACTACCATTGTCAGTTCTTAAACATTTAATTGATTTGCCTGTTCTGTTCTCTACCATTGCTTTAAATTGTTTAAAGATATTGAATACATCAGCTTTCTTTTTCAGCATAAAGACCCAAACTTTATGGGAGAAATCATCAATAAACGTTAAAAAATATAGAACACCTCCATATGAGACAACAGGAGATGGTCCCCACAGATCATAATGAATATAGTCTAAAATATCTTTACTATTATGATTTCCAGTTTTAAATCTCTGTTTACATTGTTTTCCATACACACAATGTTTACAGAAATCCCACTTCAAAGATTTCAGATCAGGAAGTGATTTATGCTTCGTTAGTACCTGAAGGCCTTTCTTGCTCATGTGACCCAACCATTGATGCCATAGGCGAGTACCTTCTTCTTTTTTTTTTGACACAATCGCTGCTTCACTGAACTGAGTACTTCCTTTGAGTATGTAAATATTTCCAACCTTTTCTGCTTTCATAACAACTAGGGCGCCTTTAGAGATTTTCAGCACTCCATTCTGACCTGTAGACTTATAACCATCCGAATCCAACACTCCCAAAGAAATCACTTTTTTCTTCAATTCAGGTACATGTCTAACACTAGTTAATGTTCTAATTGTGTTATCATATATTTTAATCCTGATATTTCCCAACCCAACAGTCTGACATGTTACATTATTACCCATAAACACAGAACTACCATTTACATCTTCATATGAAGTAAACCAATTTCTATGTGGACACATGTGATGAGAAGCACCAGAGTCTAACAGCCAACATTCAAAACCTTGAGAGACATTACATACAGGTAAAGTTTCATCTATCATACATAATTCTTATGTAGATAAAATTTCGTCTGTCATACCTGAATCAACCTGATTTTCTTCCTTCTTCAGCTTATCAGACTCTTTTCGTTTCCAACAGTCTTTCTTAAGGTGTCCAATTTTGTTGTAGTGCCAACATTTTGCCTTACACTTGTTTCCCTTTGATTTAGATCTGGAAGACCCCCTTGTTTTTTGTCCTCTTTCTGTTGATCGTCCTCTAGCTATCATGGCTTATAGTGCAGCTGTTTCAGTACTGGATTTCCTTCATACTTCTTCAGAAAAGAGAGCTCCCACAACTGATTCAAATTTCAAAGAATCAGTGGTGCTCAAACTGATTGAAGTTACGAAGTGGTCCCATGACTTGGGTAGAGAACACAACAAGGTTATAGCTATGTCTTCTTCCTGAATTTTAACTTCCATATCTGATAATTGGCATATAAGTGTATTAAAAACATTTAAATTCTCTGCAACTTTTTAACCCTCCTTCATTCGAAGACTGTATAATTGTCTTTTCAAATAAATTCTATTGGTTAACGACTTTTTCATATATAGTTTTTCCTCCTAGTCCAAATCTTTCATGCTAGCAGGTTTCTTATTTTCCCCATCCAAAGCTTTGTGCAACCCTTGTTGCACCAGAAAATCCCTAACTTTCATTTTCCAAAGAGAAAAGTTGTTCATGCCAGTGAATTTCTCCACCTTGAACTTTGCATTTGTCATCTTGGCCATTTCTTTCCTCCTAGGGTTTCAGTCTTTCAACTAGGGTTTCCTTCAAAAAAAAATATTTTGATTGTCTTCTTCCAACAAAGGGTTTTCCAAGTTTTTTTTTTCTTATTCAATTTACTGGAAAAAATTTCACAAATTTCCTAACAAAAAATTTAGAATTTTACTTCCTAAATTTTTTCAAATTGACTTAGAAAACCTACAACATTTTTTCTGAAAATTCCCTTTTGTTTAATTTCAGTTTCCTGAAAAGAAATCTTTTTTCTTCAATTTAAAGAAACCCTTTAACAAACCCTGCTTCAGTATCCTGGAAAATTATTTTCTTCAATTCAATGAATTTATTCAACAAATTTTGCTGAAATAAAAAATACCCAACCTCCACAGTGAGAAACAATATTGGTTTACCTTCAGAAATCCTCTTCATGTGGTATTTGCACACCAGACTACCAATGATGGACAACGTTCCACCAATAATGAATGCTTTGCGGCACCAACGATTAATTCTCTGTGGTTCTATACATGCCAACAACTTCAACGTAATTCCCAGCGGCTTCAATGCAATTCTGGGCAGCTTTGAACAGAATGTTCTACCAATGATTTCACCTCTGCATTGGCTCCAAAGTTTGATCATGAAGAAACGCGATCTCACCTCTACATTCACCTCCAAAGATGATCACGTAGAGGGTATTTACTCACGGAGGGAGTCTTCACACACTGGCCATCGTTTTTGCTACACAGAGATTGGCCATCGTTTTTGCTACACAGAGTAGGAACTGGCCATATGCAGAGCAGATACTAAGGTTCTAGTTTGGTAGCGTAGACTCCTCCTCGCTCCTCGACGGTTCTAGATTTTACACGCAGATGGCAGAGACACATGTTTTGGTTTGGCAGTGTAGACTCCTTTTTCTTTACACATGGAGAGCAGAGTCTGTTCTGCGCTCCTCCTCCTTGCATATAGGATCTGATACCATTTGTAGTTACAGGAGGTTACTAAACAAGAAAGAAAATGAAACTAAATACAACCACACAAGTAAAAAGCTCAAGATTTATTTGGTAAACCCTGAGAGGGTGTCAAGGAAACATCCACGGGGCAAGGGATTGGAATTTCTATTCAATCAATAAGTGATTCTCCATTACAATAGTTTGGGCATTATCAGTTTTATATGAGCCTCCTCAATTACATAATTGTTGTTTCGGTTTAAAACTAACTTGTCAATAACTAATACAATTTTACCCAAATTTACATTAATTAGTTGTCAATTTCCAACAAAATTAAGTTTGCAACAAATAACCTACGGAGTGGGTTGAACGTGTGATGACACTAGTAACACAAAACTAAAACAGAGGTTTGAATTTGTGGTGGCTTGTAAATCCAAACTAGTATAGAAGTCTGAATCCATGGTGACTTGTGCGACAAAAACCAGACCTGTGCTTAGAAGCTCGAACATGTGGGAATAATAATCTCGGGCCTGTGGTGAAAATCTTGGACCAGTAATATGTGATACTATCGGATCTGTGGCGAAATTCTTGGACCAATAAAACCCTTTACATTGTGATTTTGGTAGAACCTCAAACTTGACACATTTGTTGAAGCTTGGAATTGTGTTGGCTTCCTAATTCAGTTATGGAGAGATCTCATACCTACCACACTTTTTGAGTTCAAACCTAAGGTTTTCTTTTTAGATTAGAGATGTGCTTCTGAAATTTCATTGGCAGTTTTGACATTGTTTAAGAGTAGGTTTTTGGGCATTGTTTGGAACAATCTAGTGACATACTTGAAGACACCTTTGGAAAAGAGTCACAACATAGTAGAGAAGTCTCGATATTCTAGAGAATAATTGAAGAACACCTATTATAATAGAGAGAAATTGAAGAGTACTTTGGAGCACATTTAAATAAGACCTTGAAGTATAATTAAAGAACATCTTTAGTTTTGAAGATGTGTTGAAGAACTTTTGAAGGAAACCTTGAATCTTTTCTTGAAGTATTTTTTGGACCATCATTGAAGACATCTGTGGTAGCATGAAGATCCCTTTAAGACATCAAAGAAGCATCTTACTGAAGACATATCTAAGACCTATTGAAGGTTCTTGTAAAAGTTTATCTTGTATGAATTCATGGAGATTTTGGTACATTGTTGAAGGCCCTCATGAAGTAACTCTTGAAAATTTGGTTTGGGATTATGAAGAGTTGTGGAGATAATTTTTTTGGACCATAAAGTTGCCATTGATGAATGAGAGGGATACTGAAGGTTGATTGAGAGCATTTTTGAAGACATTGGCAAGGCTTGTTACAGAAGTGTTTGGGAAGCCTTGAAGGACCTATTGAACCTAGATTGAAGAGTTGAAGCAGATTAGGAGGGTCGGAGCCCTAGAGGATAGGAGTCCTTAAGAAGATCAGGTTGGAACTTGTGCTAGTGGAGAGGGTTGGAGCCTCATAAAGTCAAGTTTGGAGCCTTGTGGAAGATAGGGTTGGAACCCTAGAGGTTAGAACCTCGTGCAATCCAAGTTAGTGCTTGGCAAAGTATAAGTTGGAGTCTGGTGGATTGAAATATTAGTGTGTTCATCTAGGGTTGGAGCCCTAAACATTATTATACTTGATTTATTGTAAAGAAGAGGATTGGAATCCTCATTATTTTTTATTAATAAAATTATTTATTCTATATTGTTCATTTTGTGTTCAGTTTATAAGTGATCTAAAATTGGTAAAGTAACAATTGTAAAAGAAATATTGATTCACCCCCCCCCCCCCAGTATTTCCAATAAGTATGGCGTTTACTACAATAGACCGAGTTAAATATTTGAATGGTCTATGATTTCAATTGCCCTTTTCATATGATTGATATGAAAAAATGGAAAAACTAAGTGTCACAATAAACACAGTAGAAGAAAATAGTTTGATATTGATCATAAAAAAGACTATTTGTAATTGACTACATTCTTGTTATACACATTTGTATCATCCAACACTACTACATTGTCACTTTGCATTCAAAATTTGTATTTAATCATTTTTCGTCATTTAAGTTATTAAGAGTTTCTTTCATATTAGATCTGAGACTTTTGTGATCCATATTGTAGATAAATGTCTTTCGGAATAATCACATCATTAGGATTTTGTTGACGTTTCGAACCAACCAATGTGGTTCATCCTCAGGACAAGGTAAAAGAAATCGTACAATCTTCAAGAATAAATAGTAAGGATGCCTCATTGCCCAGGGTTAGCCATTAAAAACTAGTCGTTAGAGAATAGTCAAACAAGTTAATAAAATATTATTTTTATTTAAAAATTAGTTTTAATATTTTAATATTAATTTTATATAATTTAAAAACCCATTTTTTAGATATAATGATTTTAATTTAAAAAGGAGTTTTAATATTTCTAATATTATTTAACATCCCCAAAAAAAATTGATATAAATTTTAATATTCTTAATTTAGTAATAAAGTAGGAGGGTCACGGACGATGTTAAGGAAATAAATAAGGGGGTTAAAAATTGGTGAATAATGAAAACAAAGTTATAGGGGGAATAAAATAAAAATAGTAGTATACAAAATATTGGAATATGATAAGGTAAAGAAAGGATTCCAAAAAATCTAAAGGGGATAGGAATAAATAAAAATAGTAATAATGATAAGAAAACATATTAATTATTAAGGAGGTAAGGAAAAGCTATGAGCCCTCATAGGGTGATTATAAGGAAAAATTAAAACCCATAAGGTTTGGATATAAATAACATGTATTACAAAGAAAAAAGAGGTAAATACTATGAAAGTAATTAGGAGTCCAATAATAAAACTAGGGTTAAAAATGAGGAACTAAAGTAAGGATATATGTTATAAATAAAGGGATTAATAGTATTTATTTTAATTAAGATACAAATAATATGCTATACATAAATAAAAAGAAAGGAAAAATAAAAATGTAAAAGATGTAAAAAAAGGGGAAAAAGGAGACAAGAGGATCATAAGGAGAGGGCCGGAATCCAACTTTTGCTCAATTTCCAACCATCATCTTTGTTGAGATTATTAGCATGCCTTTCAATCTCAATAGCCTCTCTAAGCTTCCTATGGTGGAAATGGTCAACCCTAGCAATGACTTTAGAATCCTCTATACAAACATGGTGCTTGGACTTCTCGGCATGCTCAACTAGAGCTAAAGAGCGGGAATGATTATGCCTTATGTCTGCTACATGTTCATGGATCCTTTGGTTGATTGATCGACCTGTTTCCCCAATATATGGAGTACCACATGAACATGGAATCAGGTAAACACCTTTCATGTCCTTCGGGTCAATGGGATCTTTAATAGAACCAAGAGAATTTCTAATGGTTCTAAGAGGCTTAAATGAAGAGGAAACATTATTCCGCCTAAGGATATGGGCATTCTTATCTGAGTTCCCTTGAATAAACGAGAGATAAAACTTGGAGATAGGACCAACACGAGCAATTTTCTCTCTAGAATCTTTACAAACTCTTTGAAAATCTTTGAGGTTGTGAGTTTTGTTGTATCCATTATTCTTAAAAACTTCAGGGAGATGAGATTTCTCCTACTCTAAGAGATGAGTTTCTTTCATCTCAACAAACTTTGGTAACAGATTAAATTTAAAATTAAAATGACCAGATTAATCTTAGACATATTTAGCATCTTTAAAATGATCAGAATAGTTAGATCCGCAATAAATTTTGTGTGACTATGCATGACTGGCACTAGCCTAGATCCATCTTAACATTGAATCTATCAAGTGTTGAGTGGGATCAAATCTCCCGAGGTGCAAACCTTCTCTCAAATTTTGCACTCAAAAAAGAGGTTTTCACATCGAGAGATTTGATCCCTCTCGACACTTGATATATCTGGGTTAAGATGGATATACGTTGATTTATAATCAATACCAATAATAACTTAAAATAAAGTTACAATTTAATTAATTTTTATGATTTTTTTTAATCTGATGTATCATAAGTGCTTTGATGTTTATCATGTATTGATGTCTATTAATGTGGCAAAGATTTTGAAAATTAGAATGGATGTGAGTACGAGCTAGGCGAAATTTTCTAAACATTTAATTTATATAATTGTATTATTTAATAAAATAAGAAATGTGAATACCAATAATCCATATCACCATTGCTTCGTACTCATGCTAGTGATTGACCTTCTTATGATGGTTCCAAATAGGTTTGAGAAGTTTGAGAAGTCACAAGTCATTTCCAAGTATTATGTATCAAGGTTCAGCATGCATTGTTTTCAAGTTTTATCATTGTCAATTATGATTGGCACAAGAGCATGTATCATCACAAGAACATGTATCACTAATCATCGATAATTTTCAAGCATATATTAGTGTTAGCATGTATCAATAATATATCACTGTCAATCATATAAAAACCAATCATGTCAGTCATGTAATGATCATGTAAGCATGGATCATTATCTAGCATATGTTATGAGGGTAAGTATCACTGTGAAGAAACTTTATCACAAAGCTATGTAGGACTGCCATATAACTTCTCCACACTGTAAGAAGTAAGATTCCATTTTATTTTCAATTTATCACTGTCAATCATGTATTACAGTCAAGCGTATATCTCTGATGATGCCATATGATTTTTTCCTCCTTTTTCTTATATTTTCCTCAGTATATTAATGATTTTGTGTTTATACTTTGTTTATATAATAAGGTATAATCAATAGTTCTCAGAAGGTTCAAATCGACATGTTCAGTATTTCTTTGGTGCCAACTATCTTATTACAAATCAAGTAAGGACGTCACAGTTCTGCTACTTTAAGGGAAGATGGAAGTCTACAGGTCAGGTGCTCCAGATTTTCCTTTGTGACAACTAGTGAATTTCTCCAACCTTCTAGACAAGATGCATAAATAAGTTTACGTCCCTTTAACCATGAGAAAAATACTTCACGCTAATGAATACATGTTTGACTTTCTCCAATGATTGATAGGGAAAGAAGAGGATTAATTATTTATTCAACAAGCCTCTGAAATGAGTACCAGATATTGTAGTGGAGGGTTGAATTATCTATTAGATCACTGGTTAGGGCCTTTTTGTATTTTACTTCAGATCAGTCATAGTTCAGTCCTTATGAAATTCTAGAGATTCCAGTAACCAAAGGAGATGCACAAATACATCTACTTAACCTTTGCTTGAGGTCATTGTTTAGTGATTATTGTGAGGGATTATTCGTTGCTGACTTGTGAACATGAGCTGCAGAGTATAAGGCCACAAAGTAGCTTGACAACAAGGCTGCGGGATATGTTGAGAAGTCTGCACATATAAGTTTGTCTTCTAAGGATTTCCTTGGCAAATACATAGCCCAAAGGACAATGAATAAATTTAGAGGGTTTATATCAACGAAGACATACCATTGTAATGTAATTTAAGTTCAGTGTCCATCCCTCATTTTCTACTTCAGTTTTTTTTTCCCTAGTTCATGCACAACTCCTTATTTTTAAGACCAAAATTATACTTAACCCAAACCATAAATTTCATCAAATGAGTGTGTCGAGTAGAGAAATTCAATGAGTTTGATTAGGATCTGTGTAAACACTTATGACATTGATCTTCAAATATTTAAACCGATATGAATCTAATAAAAAATGTAAGCCTTAAACCCATACATTTCACAAGGAGAAGTTCCATGTTGCTTCAGGCTTCTAAATCTGAATGAGGGACCTTAATATAATTAGAGCTTTAAAAATTCATGAAGTCTAAATTAGGACAAGCCCTAATAGGGTAGTAGAGAATATCACTCCAACAAAGCACCAAAAGGATATCTAAGATCCTTAGAGAAAACAATGACCTGCAAAACTGGAGCCCAACGATACCCAAATTGAAAATATAAAACCATAAACTCTTTAACAAAAGATAAATACAAAATATGTTTCTTCAGTGGTATGCATCCCACTGTCTTTGTGTAGCTTCGTGTTAGGGATTGAAGATTTATGCACAAATATGTCTAAACTTATCACTAAACAACAACGAAGTTAGATCTCTGGCCCTCTAGTCAAATCTCAGTCCTTTGCTACAACTGCACAACGCATAAACCTCTGACTTTTGTATGTATTTGACCTTCCTTAGAAAGTTCAAGGCTATGCTGGATGAAACCTCCTCAGATAGATCAATACTCGCAAGATGCTTCTAGCGAAAAACCCAAAGATACCCAGAAGACAAGCAAAAAAACTTTTACACCACAATAGGACTTCGACCTTCCTTAGGATATCAATTCTATGTTGGTCGCAGACATAAGATTAGAGATAGATCCAAAAAAAACTTGATTGATGCATAAGAGGACTAGAAATTTCCTCCTTTATATAGGAACCAAGGTGCCTTCTAAAGAAGCAGTTGACTTGCCTTTGGAGGCAAAAAATTAAATTTAAATTTCAAAAAGATGGAGCCAAAAACCCCATGCTTAAATGAGTCCAACTTGGGAGCTTTGAGATTTTTATTTTTTTAATAATTTAAACTCAATTTGTTAGAGCTTACAAAACCCCAAAACCCACATTTTAAACCTTTTCAAAATATTTAATTTAAATATTTTAATAAGAGTCCGTTTTATCCTCAATTTCGAACAATGTTCCAAACCATTTATATGATCCCACGTTGTCTCCTTTGGGGCATTTGACCATAAGATAGGGTTAGCATTTTTGACTGGACATATCTCTCAAATTCTGAGGGCCCATGAAGTGCTCTAACTACCAATAAAAAGGAGTTGCCTTTAGTGTGACTTTTTGGAAGCTTTTACGGTGGGTTTTTCCGGTCAAATTTCTCTAAAATCCGGCAGGAATTTATTGAAATCACAAGCTTGATGGGTAAGCCCGTGCAATCGAAGTGCCCTAGGGGTTTTCTAGGGTGTTGAAGCCATATATACAGTCAAAAAATTAGTTTAAATAACACAAATTAAGATTTCACCTCAATTTTTTCCACCTAATTCTGGCACCGAAAAGTCTAAAAAGTCGCACCAAAGACAACTCCAACAAAAATAGCTTGACGAGAACTAGCATACTGGAGGGGTCGCATGCCAAGAATCCTGACGAACATGATCAATGATTGTAGGGAAAGTGAGGGGTATGATCAATGTTTACGGAATCCAAACAATAGAGCTAGGGTTTCATCAATGCATCATCTCATCCATGCATACCAACATACTGGGACATCAATGACGATATCCTACACCTGTTTTGACATCAATAACAACATACTCAACAATTCATTCATTTTTTTAAATGTTTGTGAAACTGTAATGTCCGACCTTTCCTCAAGGTCGGTAACCTTGAAAATTTCCAAACTTACAGTCCTAAACATGAGTAAAGTGATCACCTGAAATGTCAGACATTGCAGTGATTTTTCAAAAAAATTGTCTTCGACATAAATTTGAAATGTAAAAATCTACATTTTAATATTATATATATATATATATATATATATATATATATATATATATATATATATATATATATATATATATATACACATACATAATTTTTAAATTATATAATAATCTGGATTTTCATGTATTATAATCACATATATAAATTATTTTAAAAGAATTAAAACTTTGTTATAATTTTCTTATTTTTTATGAAGAATTTTTAAATTACAGAAAGTAATTATTATAATTACTAACCATATCGACAAATAAAGATTGAATAATAATTACAACTAGAGCAACTAAATAAATTAAATGTTTAATCAATGTGGATATATATCAATCAATGTAATCATTAATCTGTAAACAATATCTGTTACAATATTGTGGATCAATATCATGCCTTACTAAAATCACATGCCCAAAAAATCATAACTCATTTTATACTAGCCTAGAACCATCTTAATTCTAGATCCCTCGTCCAGAGGGATCAAATCTCTCAAGGTGCAAACATTTTTTCGAATGCAAAAATTGAGGAAACCTTTGCACCTCCAGAAATTTGATCCCTCTAACAAATTGATAGATCTAGAATTAAGATGGATCTACGTGTTATATATATATATATATATATATATATATATATATATATTATTATAGTTTATTTTATTCTATTTTTATTTAATTGAATCAAAATTTTTATCTAACATCATATAACAATACAATATAATTGTGCTTTATATTAATTAATTTATTTTTCTTTAAGTTAAGACTAATGGTAATTTGTTAGAAATCTTAATTTAAAAATACAAATAAGTAGTTAAATATTCAAAATCTTAATTTAAAAATAAAAATAAGTAGCTAAATATTCAAAATCTAAAAAAAACATGAGGAGAGGGTTATAGAAGATTATGCCGGTGTGTTTTTGAGTTGGCCGGGGCATGCTCTAATTTCATTATCTAGACTCTAATTTGCATATTTTGTTACTATTATATTTAACGTTTTAACGTTTCAAAGATTTAGATCAAGGTACTCGAAAGAGAAAATTACAAAAGCCAACCATCAAAGGATATGTTTTATGTAAAAATCTTGTCATGTTTGAAAGACCCTTAATGATACAATGGAGTTTCCATTCAACCACATTATTTTGATAGGAATGATGAATTAAATGCAAATATCAAATTCCAAAATCCAAAGAAATGGAAAAGAAAGCATCTATGGATCACTTGGAACTAATTGTAAATCGTTAATATTTAGTTTCAAACATTTTATACTTGTGTTGTACATATTTTAATATAAATATCAACATGAACATGTCATTTAATATAATTGAACTTAAACCAACAATATAGATTGATTTGAAAAATTAAATTTTTATATTAATTAAATCAAAAGTGAGTGAGAGAGTTATATAATGCTTTTGTGTTTTTTTACTGTTTTTTCATTTATATTTTTCGGAATTTGGATTTCAGCTCACACTTAAACATTTTTGAACGTTCTCTAATTTCAATATTTAGACTTTGAATTACATGTTTTACCTACACATTTCTGAACATTCTCTAATTTCAATATTTAAACTTTGAGCTACATGTTTTGTTGTTGTTTTCCTTAACATTTCTAGTGCTCAGATCTCTCTAATTTCAATATTTAGACTTTGAGCTACATGTTTTGTTGTTGTTTTTCCTAACATTTCTGGTGCTCAAATTTTTATAGGTTTTATTTCAGTTTCTTTATTATGATAAAAAGCACAGTCACAATATATCTTGATATGTGACTCAAAAACCTAAGCATATAACAACTAATATCATTTTTATTAGTTTTTTTCCACTCAAGGATTTAGGAAAATTCTTGATGAATGCATAGGTTAAGTGTGTATGGAAAATTTTAAGGGTAAAATTTCTTTTTGGACATTTTTGAAAAAAATTTCATCAATTTTATTAAAAAATTATCTATTCTTTACATATATGATTAAATAGATAATATTGGCAAAAAAATTACTGATTTTAATAGTAAATCACATGTTTTTTTATTAAATATTCCACTACATTCTATACATACAAATTTTCAAACCAAAATAATAACCTATAATACTATCTATAAGAAAAATAAAAAATCCTTAAAAAATACCTTACAAATATTTTTTAAATAATAAATTTCATCACCCAGATATCTTAACTCAATCATTTACATTAAACTTAATATAAATACAAACACGAATATGTCATTTAATAAAATTGAATTTAAAGTCAACAAATCCCTTAATATTTTAATTTGAAAAAAAGAAATTCTATTAATTAAAAAAAAAAAACCCTTGAGCGAGAGGGTCATCCAAAATTGTGCCTGTGTTTTTGGGCTCCTTTTTTCATTTAGCCCTCTTTGTAATTTGGATTTAAGCTCGAAACTGCACGAGCGTGGACATACTCTGATTTCATTATTTAAAATTTGAGAGGCATGTTTTGTTGATGTTGTTCTTAACATTTCGAGTGTCTTGACATCCTCATTAACCTTATTCTAGGCGGGAGGAACAATTGTAATTCGTTAGGATTTAATTTAAAAATAAATATCAAAAATATTTATTTTCAAAATATTTTGATGTTCGTGTTTTATATTTTTTAATATAAATATGAATATTTCAATTAACATTAAAAAATATTATTAAAAAAATCATGAGTTAAGAATATTATGAGAAAAATTATGGATTACGAATATATGAAAAAATTATGGGTTGTTAAAATTCGTAATCCCAAAATCCTTAATATTTAAGGGACATCACAAGACATTACAATATCTCTTTTATTCTGGTCTGGAGAGTGAGCATCTAGGAAATGACATTTGTTTATATGTATTTTTTTTTCAATTACTCAATTTAATTAAAAAAATGGAAATAACTATTTTGGAGATAAATCTCAACTTTTACTTTGTGGATACTATCCCTGCCAAGTTAAATCCCTACTATCCATCTAATAATTATTTATAATTAAATTAAAATTTTGGAAATATTTTTCTGAAATAGACATGCTTATCAATTCAGGGATCATACAACCATTTGACTAATGTGGAGAGTGAGTCTCGAGGAAATGACAATTGTTTATATTTTTTTTTTCAATTAATCAATTTAATTAAAAAAAATGGAAATAGCTACTACAAAGATAAGTCACAACTTTTAATTTATGAATACCCTAACTAAAATATTCTTAGGAAGTTAAATCTCTATCACCCACCTAATAATTATTGATAATTAAAATAAAATTTTAAAAACTTTTTCTAAAATACCCTTACAAACTTACTCAAAAATCAATATTAATATAAAAAAAAAAACACATAGAAAGCCCAGCAAGCTGGCATTTCTTCCCCAGTATTGGATCCTATCCCCAGTTCCAACCCTGCCACCCTGTACAATGCACCTGCACACACAAGCATATTGTACATTGTCGGGCGAATGAAATGCGTGATTTAAATAGTCTAGATTTTATTTTATTTTTCCATATTTTTTTGTTAAATCTTATAGGAAATTTTAGAAAGCCAAGTTACACTTGTCAATTTATGGAATTTGAGGTGCCGTTAAGGTTTTCAATGATGCTAACGCATACATATGCCCATTAAATCTACTACGTTTACAAATTTTAATGAGTGGCATGTATTGTTATACATTTGATCAACACAGATGCCTCATATCAAAAGTCAAATTCCAGGCCTGACACCGTGTATATCAAAAGTCAAATTCCAGGCCTGACACCGTGTACAATGCATTATATCAGTGCACACATGTGTATGTTGTAAATTGGGTTAGTCCTTAAATGGTTGTATTCTAAAAAAAAATATGTTTTTTTTGGAAGTTATGGAAGTTTATGTGATATTTTGAAAACAATTGGCAGGCATTTTTGTAAATCTAAGTAAAAATTGTTAAAATTCATAATTTTAGGTGTCTTTGATGTTTTTGAAGGCATTAAATCTATTTTCATTATCAAAAATATGATTCAAACACTGTCTCTACAATAATTGTTGAATATTTGACTTTTTTTTCCTAAATTCTGGCCACTTTCACCCGTCTGGGCAATTCCTCCACCTCCATAAACGACTCCCATTAAATTCCATTGTTAAAAGCATAGTTTAAAGAGTCCAAAAAAATCCCTTTTTGTTGACAATTTTTTGGTTAAATCCTATATTTTAAAAAAAATAGATTATACTGATCAACTTATGGAATTTTAGGTTTTTTGTTTTTGTTTTAGATGACGCAAAATCTATTTCTAACATCATGATTGAAACATTAAAAATTTAAAAGTTTGCCATCCAAAAATTACATGATTTAGACAAAATATGCTCTCAGTAGATAACACCACTGTTAAATAGACCCTGCCAAAAGTAGATGATATTTTTCTAACATATGCGAGAGAACATATTTTGAATCCCTATGACTTTCCTTAATACTCTTCTTAAGTGGTAAAATGAATGAAAACGTCTCACTTTTGGAGATGTTTCAACATAGTGGATGATGTCATTTTCAAAAAGCATTCAAGTAATGTTGGGGTTATTCCAAGCCCTATTTTTCTTCATTCAGTGGCAATTTGCAAAAACTTTGTGTTAAATACATAATATGACATGAGGGTGGGAGAAGTGGAAAAAATTACCCGAATTAAGATTCCAAGTGAATTTAAAATCGATTAGGTAGGTAGAGTCAATTGAGGAAGCTAGGAAGGAAAATGGAATTGAATAAAGAAGATCTACAGAGAGAAAAATCAAATAGTTTGTTGTCAGCCAGATTGTGATCGTGTTTATCGTGTATTAGCGTATATGTTAACCAAAGGCAATGATGATGGGTTGGTGATTTGAAGCATGGTCGATTTATGGATGGAAGTAAGCCTTGGAAGTGATAATGTTGTTGTTGGAGACCGTCTCAACATGTTGGATGTGTATGTGGAAATTAAAGATTTTCTAGTGGAAAATTTGCCATGGCCTCTAGTGTCAAACTGCTATGAAAAATGAAGGCCACATGGAAGGTAGTGGATAGGAACTAATTTGTGATAAAGAAAATCTATATGGATGGATGGTACTATACTAAGGTGTAGTCTAATGAGTCGAGGATTTCGACTTCATTTTTTGTGCCCTCCCCTTGCTAGTGACCATCCTTTGGTTATCACTCGCTGACTCACCATGTGCCTCATCCCTCTCTGTCTGTATCTCTAAAACATTCTTCATGTCTATCTCCATTTCCGAAACAATCTCCATCTCCGTCACAGGTTCTGTTTGCCTCATGATGAGTAAAATATGATGTTTTTCCTACCGCCAGCCGAATTAAAACTTGCAACTTCAACTTCTCGCGTTCTCATTTATCGTCCCCTATTTCAGTGTCTATCATGCTTGAAACCCCTAAACCCTTGTCAAAGTCAAATTTTGGAGTAGTTATAACCCAACATACCTATAACGATATGAGAAGAGGTCACCCATACCAAAGTGCAACAGTAAGTTTTGTCGATGGAATTATTTGTGATGAGTTGTTTGCTTGGGAGTTTAAGGAATTGTTTTTTGCCCATGTTTTTTTATTTCTAATGAACTAGTCACATTTGAATATCACATTGCAAGGAATGCAGACAATACTATGCCCCCTCACACAAAAATATCTGCACCAGACCTTTTAAATCATTTTATGGAGTTCTGCTGAATTTATTCCATACAAAAATAAAGCCCTTCTACTACAGGATTCCATATGGTTTATGGAAATAAATAGAGATCTTAAACTCTAGTACTATAACTAGATACATATGATAAGTCATTCTATGAAAATAAATAGGTCCTCATGTGTACTATTTGACTTTGAACGATATTAATTCTCTGTTGTTGTTGAGAAATAACTTGTTGAAGCTTAATCAATCCCAACCATTTAGGCCTTGAAACGATGACCAATTCCATAGTAGAAAGAGGAGATTGTTAAGAAATATTCAGGTTTTAAGCATTACAAATTCATTAACAAAAAAAACTGAAGTTTAAAAAGAATGAATTTATTTATTCCTTCTATTGTGTCTTGAAGACTCAATCCATGAAAATAAGATGAATTCAATAATTCGTCCCTTATTTTTTAATCATACACAACAATTTGAATTGCAAAAGCATGTTCAATACCCAATTATCTAGAGGAAATTAGTCTATTTCAACAATTAAGATACAAGAAGGCCATCTTTAATATTAGGCCAACAGATACAAGAAGGCCATATTAAATATATGTTTGCCTTCCTCGCGGTTTTTTAATATCATACTTAAAGTTGCAAACATCGATAAGTTATTTTAGTAAGGATGGATGAAATGATTTCTTATGATGCTTGGATAAAGTGACTACTTACAGTGATTCCTCCACATATCTCAAACCTCCACCTACATTGGATACTGCTTCAGATAGTAGATGATCAACAATCCTATGAATATCTGATTGATACTTCTCTATAAAGAGGTTTCAGATTCTGTTTCGGACTTGATAAATACCAGTCATTTGATTTCATATCAATTCAAAATTAGTGTAAACGAAAATGTCGTTTGTTGCGTGTGGAGCCTGATTATCTTCTTAATTCAGAGGTCTTAGTTGCGTTGGACCCCAGTTCCTAAACGGGGTAGCAACACCGGTCGTATGATATCCACCAAGGGGTTCCAAAGGGGGGGGGGGGGGAACGACTACTTTTAAAGAGACAACCCCCCCACCCCTTTGCAGGGGTTTGGGGGAAACACCCCTGAAGCTAAAAATAGATGAAAAATTGCCTTGTAAAATATTGTAATTTTGTAGTCAATTTGGGTTATTCATTAGGCAAATGATTTGACGGTAGAATTTATGTTAATTTAGGGTTTTTTCCCTAGAAGGTAACCTTTGAATTATATGAGGGAATTATATTACGGTTTTGTATGATTATTCTAAGAGAAAGAGAGGAGTTTGTGTGAGAGTGAAGAAGAAATTACAGTGGATATGTTGTAGGTTGTATCTCTTCATTTTGCTGGATAATATAAAAGGAAGGAATGGTTGTTTCTTCGTGGACGTAGCCCAAATTGGGTGAATCATGTATATCTGTGTCTCTCTTGTTTTATGTGTTTACGCAATATTTTATGTGTTCCATTGCTTTGTAATATGTAATTTTTTAACATCGTTTGCACCATAATTTGTAGTTTTTGTTAGCCCATCAAATATTGTTGTATAGTAGGCTTCATTATTTATTATTCTACTAGGAACTTCTCTACTGTTATGAAATACTTGAATTAGTTCTACATTGTGAATCACACATCAGGTTGTTTCTCGTCAAGGGTTAGGATAGCACCAAAATTGAATGCCGAAAATCCACTTGTTCATTGTTGCGGCAAAAAAATGGTTCACTATTGTGGCAATTCATTGATTCACCGCTATGGCAACTCGTTGGTTCACTGTTGTAGCAACTCATTTCATCACCGTTGTAGCAACTCGTTGGTTCACCATTGCAACTACTTGTTGTGTCATTGTTGTGGGAACTCACTGGGTCATTATTGTGGCAACTTTTTGGGTCTCTATTGTAGTAACTCAATGGGTCACAAAAATGGTATAGAAAGGAAAATGGGACACTATATTTTCCCTTCCAGTGCAAGACCCTAAAGAGAAGATCATCTTTTCTAGAAAGGATTTAGTTTGGTTTGAAGTACATGGAAATAACATGGAGAATGATCAGATTGCGAAAATTCTTTCACATAAAATTCTTGACTTTATTAGAGGAGAGGAAATGAACCTAGAAGCTCCATGTTCTTTCACTCGCGTACAAAATAAACGCCCAGGCTCAAGGCATACTGCTTCCTTGCAATATGAAGTGTAATATTTTTAAAGATGCATTGTTTAGATGCTGGTATTAACAATGCTTTATCATTTGTCATATATATTGACCTTTCTAAATTTGTTATGAAATTATGCTTATTCATATGGCCCTAAGGAAAAAAGAGGAGAAAATTAAAGGGAACAAAGATCCTCATTTGCAAAAAAGAGGGGTTGCTAATGAAACTTCATTGTAAAAGTTATGGTTCAAATCCCCAACATAGTGATAATAAATATAACATGTATGAACATGAAGATAGCTAAGGATAGTCTTTTCATGGTCAGCATGACACTTCAGATGATACTAGGTCCCTACATTAACCAAAGTTATAAAGGGACATGGTTTCCTATGTAGAGAGTTTTTTTTCTTGGAAGTGTCAATATAGGGATTTATTTTTATGAAGGAAAGATGTTGTTAACATATATAATCATCTAATGAAATGAAAGTATCAATTGCATAAGAAGGATGAAATGAGTGTGAACCTTTGGTATAAAAAACACCAAGATGATTTTTTCTTTTATCAAAAGCCCAATGGTGGAGAGATCCCTTTTATAGTTGGAATTCAAACAAAGTGGATGTTGGAGACCATGGTCAAGCTATTGAATAATAGCTTAATAGCCATGGATTCAACATTCAACACAAATAAATATGGGGTGAGTGTATTAAGAATGATTGATCTAATACAATAATTTGATTTGTAGTGATTGATCATGATTAATGAGCTAAAGTTGACTTCATATGTTTTTTGAATGTGACAATATTAGTTGTTCACACTCACAGTGTTTGATAAGAAATAGAGTGGGGTACCAATTGCATGGATGGTGGAATCATGTAATATATCATAGGACATTTTCACTATGGTTGGAGCACCTCATGCACAGGTGTAACCAAGTTGATCATAATTGGAAAGTTAATGCCTTCATGGTTGATGATGCATTGTCTGAAATTAGTGCTTTAAGGTAACTTCATTCTTATTATTTTATAGCACAACCTTTATTTATTCTAAAAAATATGCACTTGAAATTAATTGAATGTGGTAGGAGAATCACAAGGTGCAATTTTATCTTGTGTGTTTGGCACATATGTAGGGCATGGATAAAAGGTGTCAGTTGATTGACTAGTAGTCCAGAAATATCAAAATAGATGTTTAGTGATTTGGGTTCGATTATGAGATATTGTTCCAGTGATGAAGTGGTCATTGCAGTTAATTCATTATTCAACAAATTTGTCAATGAGGAGAATTTCTTAGACTATTTCCACAAGAATTGGGTTGTCGGTGACAAGATTTCTAAGTTCACATACTCTTTCTTATAGTTCTATTTTTGGTTTTCACATGGACAAAATGTCTTCAGTAACCTAATTTTTCTTCAATTAGGGATGTGGGTAAAAGGTCGTCGATATTTTCCCCACGCAAATCAAGATACAAACAATGTTATGGAGTCATATCAATGTTACTTAAAGACAAACTTTCTGTTTGATAGAAGAAATAAATTTGATCGTAGGATGGATTGGTTGATCTATATTATTCTAACAAATGTTGAACCATGGTACCAATTTAAGGAAATTTTGAGAAAGGAAGGATATTTGAATAATTACAAGAAAGAGAAATAGTGTGAATCATTAATGGAAAAAAGAAAGAAAAAATCCATATAGTGATTGCAACCCTCATGAGAGAATATCTCATGCTTATTGGGCAAGGAGTCAATCTATACCTAGCAAGAAATATCTTGTAACTTGACATGGCACAAATTTCATAACTTGTGATTTCCCATGGTCTATTTGTGGAAACATTTTCAAGCATGCCATAAAGGTCGGTTGGTTGTGTTGCTGTTCAACGACTTCAAACCCATTACTAAATCATGAGACCACAGTTGATTCATACAATGACCCTCCTGAGATAAATATAGAGGCACCAGATCTTAATGAAGATGCCAACATAATTTCCATGGATAGTCACAATGTTGATGTAAATGTTGAAGGACTTGAGTTGGCCAGAGAGGAGTTATTTGGCTACTTAGACTTGCTTCGAAATTGTCCTCGTGCTACTTTGACCAAGAATAAACAATTGATTGCTTTGGTTAAAAAAATGTTGGATGATGGCAATAGTCTTGATATTATGGATTATGACTTCAAGTGTGGGTTAGGTGCTTTTGGGTCAAATTTGAAGAGGAAGAAGAATTCCCTAAGCCCAAAAAATAGAAGAGAAAGAAGAAAACAAAATGAAATATTGGAAATTGATTTGAATATCGCTGCAAATGAAGATGAACTATTTCAGTTTGAACAACTCAACATGCAAGGTCACCCTCTTTCTAACAATGCATGATTTTCCAGGTTTGTTGTGATATATTTGTTTTCAATTTGTTTTTAATATTTATTAGCATATTGCATGTATTTAATGTATTATTTTTGTGTTGAATATGTTCATTCTAGGTAATCATACTACGATGTCATTTTCTTCTATTATACATGAGGGTTGGAGCTCCAATAACTAAAGATGCACAAGAGACATAGATGGGCTCCAAGTGGAAGATTTGGATTACCTATATTTTGTTATATTTTTCCTTATTTTGTATAATTCCATGTTGGTGGGGCTCTTTGCATTACAACATTATGGTACACAGGGTTGATTTTATGTTTGCACCTATTGTGATAACTTGGCTCATCTGTATCAATGGCATTGGTATTTACATTAATATACATTGGAATTGAAAAGTGTTATGAGAAATTTTTCTAGGCTAGGTTTCACTTGGTGGTGTAATCCTCTATATCATAGGCTTGTGTCCATATTTCAATTGACCTTCGAAAGTGTGCTTGTGGTGTTTTTGTCTCTTTTGTGATTATGAACATTAAGGTCAAGTGGGGTGAAAATACACAGTACTTTAGCTAATTAATTTTTTCTTTTAATGTATGTTTGATAGGTAGTGAGGCTATGCTTTTTATTTGTGAAATTTGTCCCAATTTTCAATTAAAGTCAGTAAATGGATAACTCCATGCATATACATTCAATCTTTCAATGTAGTGATTGTTTAGTATGTTATGGAAAATAGCTTTCATAGGGATGTTTTATTCTTGCTTTATGCTTGCATACATTGGTCTCTAATCATGAATGTGATATCTAAATTGAAATGAAAGCACGGAAAATGTAACAAAATTTGCAACAATAGAAATTAACCTAATAGTAGCAAAAAGAAAGACATATAAAGCACGATTTTACCAGTATTTGATAACTGTCAATTGTTGGGTAGTTTATTTATCTCTTAAATTACTTGCATTAAACTGTTAATCTAGGGTTATTTTTCTTATGAAGCACACTTGCACAATATATATTAGGCAATTAACTTTTGATAAAAATAAATCTAATCTATTGAAATGAATTTGCATATTTTAAATGAGATTCTATCTACAAAATGATATCTAAGATCAGTACACACAACACTTCCTAAAGCAAGACAAGACTTCAATAAAATCTTAATCTACAATAAGAAGTAAAATCTAAACT
Organism: Pinus tabuliformis; assembly: GCA_031772625.1. Classification (NCBI taxonomy): domain Eukaryota; kingdom Viridiplantae; phylum Streptophyta; class Pinopsida; order Pinales; family Pinaceae; genus Pinus; species Pinus tabuliformis. The sequence continues at coordinate 829,514,269 of CM062813.1, forward strand.
AGAAAGTATAAGAATTCTTTAATCTACTGAATTGACAATGCTATTCTAACTTTTGTTGAAGTCTATTCTATTAAACATAAAAGAAAATCTATTCCATTGAACATGAAAACAACTCTATTCTATTGAGCATAAATGTAAATATATTCTATTGAACATGAAAGAAAATTTAATCTATGAAAATCCATTTAATTTAGAAAGTAGTAAAATTTTGTTCTAATAAAGCAATGAGACTCTTATTTCTAAGAAAGCAGTAAATTTTTAATCTATCGAGAAGTAATGACCTTGTATTCTAGTGAAAAATATATAAAATCTATTCTAAAGGAAATCGAATTCTTATTCTAAAAGTGATTGAAAAGACTGGAACTAAGTAACTCTTATGTGTGTGTACATCAGTTAGAATTCATTGTAGTCTAAAATCTAATGCGACCTTGAATGCAAGAATGAAACAAGGAAAATGTTTTTATTATTTTTATGTTTTACTCAAGCACTTGACCCATAAAACAATACAAACACAAATAAGTGAAAAAGGTAGAGCATGTTAACTAAATCAAAATAGAGCATGGATTTGAAACTTAAAAAAAACAAAGTATGGAAAATGAAATGAGTTTGTAATGAACAATTTAAACTAAGATAACTCATACTTCTACAAGGGGCCCTACTGAGATGCACAAGAAAATGTAGACTTTAGATCACACAATTAAATTGATCACCAAAAATTAGAGGAACACCATAACTAGTATTGTATTAATAAAATGTGTACAGAGAGTTTGCAAAATAACAACAGTTTAGAACTTCCAAACAATTTCAAGACTGCTTATTTTCTTCCAGATGAAGCATTTATATAGAGTTTCAATACTAACAACTCGAGAGTCTATTGGCTAACATTTCGAATCTAAATTGACATCTCAATTTCTCAAGTTAAACATGAATCTTTCTTCTCACGATTAGCTATCGAAACAGCGAATCATGAGAGGACATATTATCAACTTCAATCTATCCAAATCATCAAATATTTGTTCTTGAATCTCGGGCGCTTGATTATATACCTTGCTCGCTAAATATTTTTCTTCCTACAGGTGCATCATGACTGGTTTGACCGAGGGTTTGACTTGAATGATATGTTGAACTTGTAAAACTCCACCTGTGGTTGATAGGTTGATCACCATCATGGAAACATTTCGAAACTTTCCATATACTACAGTTGATTTATAACACATGAGATCCTATAGAACCTTTGAATCAATTATAGATTGTTAGAGAAGGTGGAGAATATGCAAGATTCAATAGCTTATTTATAATCAAACCTATTTATAAAGAAAAACATATATATTTGAGATGATAATGGACATTAACCTTATTTATGCATTTATATAGCTTTGATGGCTTTTAACTCAAGGTAGAGGTGTAATGATATGGGAATAAGAGACAAAATGAGTGAAAGTGAGAGATAAGCTATCAAAAGGAAGGAAATTTTGGAGGCTCGACGTTCCCCCACAATAATGTACTCAACCCTTTCGTTTCACATTTGAGTAATGGGGTAATAAATTTTCTTTTTCTTTTTTGACTAATTCGATGCATCTCTGGGACCCCAACGCACCTTAATATTGCAATTAAGAGCCCCCTCTAGAATCTCGATCTTCCGGATGGCATGTCACAAATCTGGGGCCCTCACGACATCTCAACTATCAACTTGAGACACCCCCTTGAAATTTGACCTTTTGGCTTACTTGTCATGACTCTAGGGCCCTAAGAACATCTCAAGCTCTCAAGTGAGGCCACTGCCCCTCGGAAACTGAAATTTTGATGTTTATTTCCATGATGGTTATGGGATTTTTGTGTTTTAGGATGCCACATGACCCTCCATGCATTATCTGTCGATGTTCTTGTAGGTCCCACAACCCTGGTACCTATATTCGACTACTTCCGAGTTAACGACCCTAAGTGACAGAGAATTTCTTCGTCAACTAATGCATCATCAAATGATAATCCCTGGTACTGATGGTTCTCCAAGACAATCATCCATCTTTTATGAGGTTTCCGACCTCTGGGGTCCAATCATAACCCATGTGACATCATGCCGATGTCATCTACACCATGTGTCAACCTGCAAGAGGTCCATGTGTCACTCGTGTGTGGCTCCCTTAGGTACCCAAAACTCCCAAAATGCTTGCTACATGTTCTTCAAGAAATCATGCTAATGTCATTTCCACTCTAAGGATGAGTCATCATCCATCCGATTTAGGGAGAAAAATGGATTCATCGATGACTGGTTTCGCACTTGGTTTTACTTAGTAAATGGGAACCATCGAAATTGGATCCCTTTAAGAACACATTCTCTAACGCTTCAGGGTTTCGACCTCTTGAGCTTTTGGGGTGGCCACCTTCGGCTGCTTCCCCACTTGATGGATCTGGGTGGAAGAAGAAGTTTATGTCACCAACTCTTGACAGAACCTTGACATCCTTTACCATTGCATCCTTGGACCTAAATTAAATCATCCTCGGGGATTCCAGATCTACGATTTTCCACTCTTTCATTATGACCAATAATGTGAGGGGAATTTGGTTCCACCAACAAGAGGCCTCCCTTGACCAGGGCTTTGAACAGCCAAAAGATAAGGTTAGCCCAAACTTTCTTATAATTTCATGGCATCACTTCTATGTGTTGCAACAATACCTTCCTCCTTATTCCCATCATGACTTAGTCAAGGGACCTCAACTCTACATTACGTAGTGTCTTAGATAGATAGCTCTGCAACCTCCCCAACTACAAGCTCTGCCATTGTACAAGATTCTTCGAGTCATTCTTGCTAACTATGGATCTATATTAGGGATTTGGTAGACTCCCAGATGCGCTTCATAGTTTCATGATGGTGCCCTTGGTTGCTTAGGGTTGTCTACGAAATTATCCCTCCTAAGCTTGGGTGATAGATTCTACAATGGGTTTCCGGTCTGTGAGTCTTCCCTTCCCACTAGGAGGGAATGCCACCCAAGGCAACATAGGAGCTCCTACGTCAATTACCTCCCACAGGCTTAGTGTGTACTCCTAAGAAATTCCTACCCCTCTTGCCACATGATCATGGTATCATACCTTGTGTCGAGCATGCTAGTATCTCCACAACGTTACACAGACCATTTGGGTGCCTTGGCAGCCACCCTGCGATCCCAACAACAGGGATCTAGCCTGCTGAAAATGCCAGGATGAAGGACATTTAGGCAAAGTTGGAAACTCAACTAGTTCTAGGGGAAAACCCCCCTTTCCATTAATGCATTGTTTACCATGAAAAAAACAACTTGTAACCTAACAAGAAATGATATATAAGTGAATAAAAACCATATTATGCAGAGGGTCTTCCATGTAATATTCATATTAATAAAAGGGGTCTCAAAACCCATTATTTTTCAAGTGTTAATCCAAGCTCTGATAGCTCAGTCATGACATGTAATTAGTTTTGGCTCTTCGTTAATAAGTTGTTTATGTGCTGCTTTCCACACTATTAAACATGTATGTAGGTCTAGGCTCAACTCAGCATTGTATCTTGGCCTTTGTTATCATGTAGTTTAGTATGCCTATTATGCCTTAGATGTTATGTGACTATCATTAGCAATCATTTCATGAATTCTTTCTTTAAAATTTCACACACACATGCATCTATATGATAAACACATATATGTATATACATATCAATAACATATCTCCACAGAGATGTACCACATATGCAAACATAATCAACACACTGCAGTCCCTGAATCCAAAACCATAACCTATAATACTTCATGATTCATTAGAAGATAAATGACATATAAAAATACTTATCTTTCAAATTTGTAGGGAAACTGAGTCTAGGAAAGGGACTCTCCACCCAACCGTAGACAACTGTTGCCACACTTACTTGTAGTCATCACCCACGAGCCAGATTCCAAAGTTTGGGGGTTTTCTTGCTTCTGGGACTAGCACATCAACTTCCACTGAACCAATTTCTCCAGAGGACTTCCTTTCCCAATCCCACCAGCTAACAACTACTTGATTTTTAGACACTAGGAGGCCATAGGCGCCCGAACTTACCCCCAAATGCATAGACATTGACTCACCCACTTCTAGGGAGTCCAAAATCCACTATTCCATCATGGCGGTAACCACAAGTATTCATTCGAGTCTTCCTCTACTACTGCTCCAAGATGGTCTCTTCCCAATTTGTTACAGGGCTCCAGAGTCCTCTAGCTCAACCGACAACCTTTAGGGGACACAATCTGTTATAGGGCTTTGGATATTTAATCCCAACCCATTTCCTCTTGGGACCCAAGTTGTTATAGGGCTCTAGATACCTCTTCCTCAACCCATAACCTCCAAGGAACCAAGATACTATAGGAATCCAAGGATCCTATCTCAATCCACATCCTATAGGGACCCCAAGCTATTACAAGGCTCCAAAGACCAACAACTCAACCCACAACCTCTAGGGATCGAGATCCAATCCCCTTCTCTTTTTTTCTCTTTAGTGTTTCCTACTGGAAGTTCTTGCTGAGTCCTCTTCTCGTTACCACTCTTCATCCATCTTTGTATCTCCTCCTCTCCTCTCTTTTGAATGTCTTCATTCAATCCTGCATTTCTAGCTTTTCTTGGCCTCTCCCTTGGCCACAATTATTGTTGCATCGTTATTGGCTTGCAATGTGCCATACCTTCATAAAATTCTTGTCCTTTTTGTTGTGGTTGCTTCTCAAGAAACATGGGCCTAAATACTTCCTCTTGCAACTCATTTTTTTTTTTGTTGGTGCAAGAGAGGAACCTTCTATAGCATTAATTCAAAAAATAACTTACATAATTTACAACCACTCACGCATAGAGTGGACACAAAACCAAGGTGCTATCTACCAATGGTATGAACTTTTTAACCCAAAACAAATGAACGAAAGGAAACCAACCCAAAACGTGCAGACAAAAGATTAACGATTAGTTGTTCACAACAGCACTCACTAAAAATGCCAAAAGATACGTGGTCTAATCCACATCTTAAACCAACGGCGGAGATGAACATCTGACCAGGAACGGCTAACCGAACATAGTACCCTGACCCCACAAAAAAGCCCAAAAAATCCTGATCGTTGATCTCAATCAACAGATCCAACGACAGAAATGAAAATCGCACAACCCCACATGCCGCTTTTTAACGTGCGATCAAGGTAGTTTTCCAAATGGTCCCACTGCCACGTGTTATACATTGAATGGGATCGCTGCAAAAAAGGTAAAACCGCTTCCCATTCACGGGTCTTGCGATCACCCCAAAACCGCTTTGGATAAGAAAATCCATCCGGAGGCGAGAGGTTAAGGATGTCGGGGGCGCCAAGGGCTCCCTGCTCCCAATTGCACGTCAAACCAGCGCTACCAGTGACATAGAGAGAAGAGGCCTATGTCTGCCTGTCTGAAACCCTCAGAAAAAATCCACCCGCTTTGCCATCACTGAAGCCCTGAATGAGCGTGCTTCTTCGGACATGAGAGCGCCAAAGCGCATTACTCACAGTAAAACCAATAATGTTCATTCCTTTGCTCATATCGCTTCTGGGTTATCTGTGCTGCTCTCCATGGTCCTGCTCCTAAACATCAACCAATCTTCCTCGGCCTAATCATGGCATTTCGCCTTGAGACTGAGCTGAGGTAGCTCTTGCCATTTTATAGCAAACTTTTCCTCTGCACAATTCACTCCTTGATTAGCCAGGAGATCCGCCAGCTTATTGGCCGATCTTCGAACATGTTTAAAAGTTATTGTACGGAGACCTAGAAGGTGGTTGTGGATCCGTTGAAAGATCTGAATGAGCCTCCAATTCTTTGAGACCTTTTTCGGCACCGTACCCCAGCTGATTCTCTTGGCTGAGTTAATGATTAACTCAGAATCAGCTTCAACAATCACATTGTGCCGATTAACTTGAAGCAGGAATTCTAAACAATGTTCCATAGCTAGAACTTCTACCAAATTGTTGGTGGCTCTTCCAAGGTGACCATGGAAAATAAATAGGATGTTCCCTTTTTCATCCCTTAAAACTCTGCCATGACCCACTGTGCTTGGGTTTCCCTTTGAGGCTCCGTCAATATTGAACTTCAAAAAACCCTTGGGGGGAGGTTGCCAAAAATCGAGCTTAGAGTCTCTAAAGAGAATCTTCTCGACCAGGCTATGAGGAATCAAACCCTGTAATCCTAGCTGGCAAAGAATCCTCCAATCAGGAGCCGAGGGAGGATTCTCAGGGAGATTACGGACAATAGAACCCATTGTCTCTTGAAGTTGTTTTAGGATCTGATCAAAAAGGTAAAGGAGCGGTTTTTTTTCCTCCTTGAAGATCCTGTTATTCCTTTCTTTCCAAGTGTTCCAGATGATGAAGCCTAGCGTTAGAGCCCAAGCAATGCTAAGGACTTCATTATTCGAAAAATTGCTTCTCCACTTGCTTAGGGTGTTGATGATGCATCCTTTGTCCCTATCCGACTTTTGGAAGATGGAGGCAAAAGAATCCCACAACTTGGAGGAAAAGGAGCAATTGTTGAGAAGATGCTCCATTGTTTCCTCTTGAACTTCACATAGCTGGCACTTGGAAGGCCCCAAAACACCCCTTTTCCTAATATTGTCCCAAGTCAAAATCTTCCTGTGTTGCACTAGCCACATGAAGAGTTTAATTTTCATCCAACCTTGTTGCCTCCAAAGTCTTTGCCATGCTTTGTCCAGAGCCTTGGAAGCCAAACCAAGGAGAATGATTTTAGCCTCCTTAAGATTAAAGGTGCCCTCATTGTTATTGCCCCATCTTAGTTGGTCATTCCCTTCTGAAACTAGAATTTTCCTTCGATCTAACTCTTACATTAGTATTTCAGCTTTTTTTTAAGGGGTTGTCATCCCTGAGATCAAATATCCTCCATGTTCTCCACTTTCCTACACTGTTGGTTTGATCCCAGGAATCATTTACTTTGGTTAATCCTTTAGCATCTGCCTCTGCCTTAAGTTCCTTCAATTCCTATTTCAAAAGAATGGGTTCCTGTTGCGAGCTGTCCTCCCAAAACAGAGCTAAGTTTCCCTCTCTAATTTCCTAGAAGCCATTATCTTGGACTAGACCTCTATTGCCCCAGCCCTTGTTCCATATTTGTGATCCCTTAATATTTCCATCCATTCTTATGTGATCCTCACTTTGCCATTAACTGGCATATTTTTCTTTCCAAATTGTAGCCCACTGAGCCATTGGTTCTTTTAGCCATCGTCACCATAATTTATCCCCTCGATCTTTGCTTAATATTTCAGGATCATCCAATCCTAGGCCTCCATGATTTCTGGGTATGTAGATTTTTTCCCAGGCTACCAAGGCCCATTTTTTCTTATCTTCCCCCTTGCCCCAAAGAAAGTTTCTTTGTATGTTTCTGAAAAGTTGTAAGACTCCTTTAGGAGCTGGGAGTGTCGAAAGCATAAAGACTAGGATTGATTGTAGAATAGCCTGTGTGAGCACTAATCTGCCAGCCAGGTTTAAGGACCTGACCGTCCATTTAAAGTTTATTGATCACCAACTCCCAGATGCTTTTGTGTAGAGGCTTAGCAGTTAGAGGAACCCCCAAATATTTTTAGGGGAGAGAATCTCTTTGAAAGCCCAGAATTTTAGCAATGTTCCTTTGAATGGCAATATTAGTATTGAAGAAAAAAATCTTAGATTTGGGGAGATTAACTTCCATACCTGAAGCCTTGGAAAATTCATTCAAAATTTGTTTGAATGCATGAGCTTCTTTGACTGTGGGGATTCCTTGCAACATCGTGTCATCCAAAAACTATTGATGCGTCCAAGCCTGTCCACTATTAGAAAGTTGGAGACCTTTGATCTTACCGACTTCTTTAGCATGTTTGATAGACCGACCCAGTCCTTCCATCATGAGGATGAAGAGAAAGGGAGAGAGTGGGTCCCCCTGTCTGAGGCCTCTAGAGGGAAGAAAAGTTTCAAAAGGAGAGCCATTGACCAGAATAGAGAAGCTGGAGGAGGTGACCAGGGCCAAGACCCATCTCACCCAGTTGTGATCAAACCTAAAAGCTATGAGTATTTTCCTGATATAGTTCCAGTTCAGTTTATCATAGGCCTTAACAATGTCCAATTGTATGATCATGCCAGCCTTTCAGCTGATAGTCAGAGAATGAACTATATCATGTGCTTGAATGATATTGTTAATAATTTGCCTTCCTTCTACATATCCATATTGTTCCACATAAACCAGGGAAGGAAGGAGAGGTTTGAGTCTATTGGCCACCACTTTTGATATGATCTTGTAGACCACGTTACATAAAGCTATCGGTCTAAACTTTTCAAGAGTCTGAGTGGCCTCTTGCTTGGGGATTAGGGAAATAAGTGTTCAGAGCTTTCAGAATAGTTTTATTCATCCTGGAATCTTCAACCACGTTCAGAATATCCTGTTTCACAATACCCCAGCAGGCCTTGAAGAAATCAACATTGAAACCATCTGGTCCAAGTGCTTTACCATTTTGCATTTCTTTGAGCACTTCGTTGACCTCATCTTAGGTTACTGGCTTGTTGAGGTTGAAATTATCCTCACTAGACACTAGCCTAGGAATGTGTCTTGTGAAGTTTCTGATGGGATTCTGTCTATCATAACAAGTTTCTTTGGCTATGCCTCGAAAGTGCTTGACAAGAGCTTTTTCTATCTCTGCATGAGAGTTGTGAAGAATGCCTCTCTCATCCTTGATCACTAAAATTCTATTGTGAACTCTGTTCGCCATAGTGGATCTGTGGAAGAATTTAGTGTTCCTTTCTCCCTCTTTGAGCCATTGAATCCTCGATTTTTGCCTCCAAAATATTTCCTCTTGTTTGCATAAATCCTCCCATTCTTGATTGCATTTGGTGACCTGATCATTCCTGGTTTCATCAAAGCCATCTGTGATAAGGGCTTGGTTGAGTTCCTGCATTTTACCCTCTACTACTTTTTTAGCTACAAAAATATTGCCATGTTCATTCTTGTTCCATTCCTTGAGCCTGAGCTTGATGTGTTTTAGTCTTTTTTGAAGAAGGAACATTTTGGTGCCCTGAATGTTCAAATCTTCTGACCACCATTTGGCAATGTTACTAGTGAAATCTGGGTGTGAAAGCCAGATGTTTTCAAAGTGAAAAGGTCTATTCCTTGGAGTACCAATACTCTGCATCTCCAGATGAATTGGCCAGTGGTCCAATCTTCTAAAGGATAGAATTCTTGCTGATATTTCCTTATCATTGAGCATAAGGTCTTCAGATATCATGAATCTATCTAATTTTAAAGCCACCTAAGATTCTCCTCTTTTGTTGTTCCAAGTAAATATGTCATTATTAGTTACAATATCCACTAACTTCATAATATATGTAAAACACTGAAACTTCGGGGAGTCTTTTCTTTGAACTCTGGTTCCACCATTTTTCTCTGAAAGTGATTTAATCATCTTGAAATCCCCTCCCAGTATCCATGGCATGCCTGAATGTCTGTCTCTGAGTTCCTCCAGAGAATCAAGAAATTTTAGTTTTCCTTCCAGTCTTTGGGGTCCATACACATTTGTGATCAGGTAGGTTTCCTTATCGCCTACAGGCTGGATGACCACAAAAAGATATTCTCGAGATGCCTCAGCATCTAAGATATCTATTTTCTTTGGATTCCAGAGGGTGAGTATACCCCCTGCTGTATTCTCCGCTTTGACTTCCAGAAACTCATAACTATTGAGCCACTTGCTATGAATATCTTTTATTTTTTGAATGGAACATTTAGTTTCCTAGATGAAGATCACATTTGGAGCTATTTGTTTCATTCTGTTACTAATCAGTCTCTATTTTCTTTTACTATCAATGCTTCTAATATTCCAAGAAGTGAACTTCATGATTAAAGATTGGTAAAGGAGTAGCTAGTTAGATATTTCATCTTACATGAGTCTATCATTAGCTTTCCACATTCCATCAATAGCTCATTCTACTTTTTCCTGCCTCTTTTTTTCCTGGGGTTCTGGGTGCTAATCCAGGTATGGGTTTCGCCATTTTTACCCCTTAACTGCTCTGCTTTTCCTTGCTTCTTTTCCTCTCCGAAACTTTGTTTTGGGTTTTCCACATATATAGTTGTTGGACTCTATTGAACTCCTCTGGAGGTAAAGAGTCTATCCCTTATTTGGTTCCTTGAATCAAGAAATCCTCCAGATCTAGATTCTCTTTCTCAAGAATTGCTTGAAGTTCTTGGTCCTCCATTTTCATCTCATTCTGGGCCATCTCATGATCCATTTCTGTTTCTGCATCACTCACCATCATTTTTGTCTGCAAATTCTTATCTGGTGTTTGTTCCTTGTCTTCTTCTTTCCCTTCTTCCATTAACCCTTCTTCCTTCATCTGGTTTTCTATAATTACTTCTTCTTCCTCTTCCAGGACTTGGAACCTATTTTGACTGGTTTGTTGTCCTTTAGATTTTTGCGTCTTTGACCCCTTCTTGCTTCCTCTTCCTTTGTTTTCCACTTTGTGAAAGCTTTAAGAGTCTTTCATTGCATTAGCTTTACTCTTATTCTCTATTTTAGTGAGAGGGCAGTCTCTGAATAGGTGCCCATGTTCATGGCATTTGCGACATCTAAAAGGAATATGTTCGTAATCTAGAGTTTGAACCCATTCTTCATCATAAACTTCCAAGATTACCTCATCTAGAAGAGCTCCAGAGAGATCCATCTCCAGACATATTCTAGCAAAGGAAGTATACTTTCCCCGCCTAGTGGCTTCAGAAGCTTTAACAAACCTTCCTAGCGTATTTTCTATGGCTGTTAAAGACTCTGTTTGCCAATAATCAAGCGGAAGAGAATATAGCCTTACCCAAACCGGGACTGAAGTAAAGGTCTCTCTCTCTGGGACAAAATTCATGATCCAAGGTCTCATATAGAGACCTGCAGCAGCAAAGAAGTAAGGCCCTCCTTCAAAAACTCTATCCTTATCTTCAATGTTCGTAAAAACCACAGTAAAGAAACCCTTTGATCCTAGGTGTAGGTCAATGCTTCCTTTTGGTTTCCAGTGGTATCTTATCCACATTTGTAAGGCTTTTTCAGTGGGCCATAAATCCATGAACTTGCAAATGATTGCATAGGTTTGCATATGTTCCATGTGCGCCTGCAGAGCGGGCTCATTTAAAGTAACTCTGGGAGTTACAACAGCTTTGGGCTTACATGGGCCCATGTGTGCTTTGTTTTTTGTTCCCTGTTCCTTGTCTTCTTCCTCATTTTCTTTAATAATATTAATCTCCTTGGACTTCTGTCCATCTTGTTTCTCTTCATTGTTCCTATTCCTACCCTTTGAAGGTCCTCTACCATATTCCATAGGTTTTTTTCCCTTGCTGGTCACGACATGTTTGAAGGAGGGAGTGGGGCTCCCTCCTTTGCGCCCCTCCATGGATAGCCGCCCCTGCAACAGCTCGGTAACCCTAGTTTTTTGTTCGCCTCCGTCGCTCCCCTCATGCAACTCATTTAATTCCAAGAGCTCCTCCATCAATTCATGCACCAACTAGCCTTTAATGCCTATCTTACATTTATGGTTTCTTCTTTTCTCAAGAAATCATAACATCCCGAGCAAGCGACCTCCTACCCAACTCTGGAACATGTGTCCCTTAACTCAGTCCCCTTTTTTTATTTCAAATGTTTAAAAATATTTAAAATCCAAATTCTACAAGGTCTTTGGGTGGGGCTATTACAGTCCCCTCCCCCTTGAGGGAATGTCGCCCTCAGTGTTTGATTTCCATATGCAACATATAATCAAAATTCAACACATATTTTTTTATGGAGATTTATACACACAACTCTATACAATATTTGCAATTATACATACTTCCTTTAAACATCAAACAAGAAGGGATAATCAAGTTTAATGGTATCAAACATTTCCCACATGGCCTCCTCTGGCCCAAAGTGATTCCACTATACCTTGACTTGCTCTATGTCTCAGTTCGGTAGCATGAGATTCCTCCAGTCAAGAAGGAAAATTAGCTATGGTTGGAACTCTCCTCTTAGTTCCACATGTAGCACAAACCAATCAATCACATGATTATAATCTTGTACATACTTTTTAAGTAAAGAAACATGAAAAACATCATGAACTCTAATTGATGGAGGTAAAGCCAATCTATATGCTACTAGTCCTCTCCTTTCAAAGATTTCAAATGGCCCACAATACTGAGGTGCCATCTTGGCACATGTCCCCATCCTTAGGAAATTGTTCTCAAGCTTAATTCTCAGACAAATGCGTTCTCCAACTTGGAATTCTTTGTAACCCTATGCTTATATGCATAGCTTTTTTGTCTATCCTATGTCACTTTCAATTTTTTATTTATGATATGAAATTGTTGTTCCATATATTTAAGCATATCAGGTCCTACATGGACCCTGTTAATTAGATCACTCCAACTAATAGGAGTACCACATCTCCTACCATATAATGCTTCAAAGGGGCTCATATTTATGGATTCTTGGTACCTATTGTTGTACGAAAATTCCACAAGTGGAATATATTCTTTCCATTTCCGGGGTTGATGCATCACATGCATCCTCAGCATATCCTCAAGGATCCAGTTGGTCCTCTCTGTTTCCCCATCTGTTTGTAGATGATAAGCAGTACTGAATGCTAATTTTGTTCCCAAACCTGCAAACATGTCCTTCCAAAACCTGGAAGTAAATCTAGCATCTATATCTGACACAATTTTCTTGGGGATGCCATGTAGCTGCAGAATATCTTTTACGAAAATTTGTGCTACATCACTAAAATAATTGGTAGATATGACTACCACGAAATGAGCTACCTTGCTAAGCTTATCCACCACTACCATGATTGCATCATTCTACATAGCTATTTTGTGAAATCCTCTAATGAAATCCATAGAGATTACTTCCCTCTTCCATTCCAGAATAGGGATAGGTCATAACAATCTTGTTGGGTGCCTTCATTCGGCCTTTACTTACTGGCATTCCATGAATTTTTCCATGAAATCTGCTACTTACTTCTTTAGATTTGGCTAGTGGTAGTATATTTTAATGGTTGTAAGGGTATTTTGATATCCCAGGAGGTCTAGAAAGGGATTAGCATGAAATTCCCTCATTATCGGTCTTTTTACTTCATCACTATTAGGCACCCAAATTTTTCCTTTGAATCTGACTAAGCCATCCTCTGTGAGGTGGTATTCTCCATCCTCATCGCATTGCCACAACCTTTCCTTTACTTACTGGCATGTTTCTTCCTATTGTCCAACACTTTTGATCCTTTCCTCTATATTCTTTTTATATGAGCTTACAATTTCCAAGTGATTCACTTGGATTCTCTTGCTCAAAGCATCAAAAATTTTGTTTTGCTTTAGCTGCAGTTTTAGCTCAACGAGCTCTGGGGTGCTCATTCTATATGGAGCCTTAGATGTTCAGTGTTTCCATAGATACCAAATCGATATAGAAATATATCTATGTATGAGGAGGAAATCCAAGAACCTCTACTGGAAAGGCATCCACATACTATTGCAAAACAATGTATTTTTGAAGCAATTCGGCTTCCTCATCTTATGTTTCTCTATCGGATCCCTCATTCTTGGAAAATTGTATTGTAAACAACATACATCTATTCTTGCTATTGTTTTTGGCTTGCATAGTAGTGATTAACCTCACTAATATGGGATTTTTCTTGCCTTGCAATATTATTTTTGTCACTTTCTCATCCAAGCATTCTATTGCCTTTTCATAGCAATCTGCCTTGGTCTGATGTATGTACAACCAATCTATTCCTAGTAATATGCCATACCCACCCAATGGTAGCACATTCAAGTGGGTTTTTGCAGGCATTCCACTGAGTTCAAATGCACATGACTTCACCCAATGCTTGATTCTTCTCCTTGTCCCCATTGCCAGTTGAACTAGCCAGCATTCTCAATGCAATTCCTTGTCCAATACCAACTTTTTGGCAAGTTCTGGGCTGACATAACTATAATTAGAAACTAAATCAATCAAAATAGAACTGTTTTATTCTTGTAGATTACCTTCCATCTCAATGATGGATGCCTGGTGTTTTGCTTGGTGATTTTTCAATGCTACGTAAACCCTTGTCATACTCCGGGGTACTTTGCCCACTGTTCTTTCCTCCTAAGCATTGTAGATCTTAGGTTTGACATCCTACTGATGTGGAAAATCTCTTATCTTTTGATTCCCACCAAAGTTCCAACATTTGAGTGGTTCTCAACCTTCAATATTGGGTTGTGATGACACTAGTTGTTGCACATTTCTCTTAGTGACAACATTGGCCTTCTACTGAGATTGTGTTATCTGAGATGGTTGTTCTCCTCTTTCATTTATGGGTTCTTCCTGGACCAATTCCTATTTCATCCAAAAATTATTTTGGCTGGTTATTTACTTTTAATCTTAGACCTTCACCTTACTTGCTCATAGCAATGTTCTAATTTCTTGATCACATCCTTCAGGGTCTGGGGTTCCATAAAATAATTTTTTCTTCTAAATACCATAGGTATCCCACTGATGAACCTTTGAATTTTAACCTTATCTTCCTTGATATATGTTACATACCTCAATAGTCTCAAAAAATTGGTGATGTATTCATCACTGGTCATTTGACCCATTTTGAGTTCATAGAACTCTTTTTCCTTATTTTCATAGTAGTGTTCAAACAAGTATTGTTCTCTGAAGAGCTTCTAAAACTCCTCCCATGTCAACTCCTTCTCAGTAATGGCTCTATTATACTTTAGTTCCTCCCACCATATGTCAAATATTCCTTTTAAGTTGTAAGAGGCAACTCTAGCTTTCATATTCTCAGAATAATCATGTATTCTAAAGAACTTCTTCATCCCTAGAAACCATGCCTCAATGCCCTCTGCCTTCTTCACATCTCCATTGAATGTGGGTGGTTTTTCCTTCTTAAATTCTTTAGGCATATGTTCCTTTTCCTTTCTCCCTGAGTGACGAGAGTGGTGGTATCTCCAGATAGAAGAACTATATGGTTTGCTCAGGAAAAGCACCTACGTTCTAGCCCTTCCTCTTGGAGTACTCAAAATTTCTCCCCCTATCACATTGTCCTCACTTCCTAGTCTAGGCCTCTTTCTAGGTCTGCCACCATCTACTCCATTTTTATTTTCTTCAGACTCATGAAGGATTTTTTTGTCTCTATGATTGGTCCTCATTTCAGATTGACTTTGCCTCTGCCAGTCCGAGAGACTTTGCAGGATGACTACATTGATCTCAGCCTGCCTTTCTTGGGCTCTCACTAACCTCTCATTATCAGCCTTAAAGCTCCTCACCTCATCCTGAAGGCTTCTCAAGGTGTCCATCCAATCCATGGAGTGATTCCCTCCCCCTTTCCCAACTGATCTCTCTTCTTCATTGGTTTTGACTCCATCACTTCCATGCTGGGACTAATCAAAACTATATTCAACCATTCTGATCCTCATCACTGTATATTTTCTATGTTATGATTCTTGTGATGTTCTTCCAATCACACAAATTTGTTATACATTTTAAAACAATAATTAAACAAAAAATCAGGATCATGAACTTGCATTCATGTATTTTTCATGGTGGTTCCTGCAGTAACAAAAAAACCATGTTAACGTATAATCCATTTACAAATCATATGCAACAGTTAGTCAATTGTGCAATTGGTACATAATTAATGATAACAACATATTCATAGCCATAATCCTACTCCCATCAAGTTGTTAGTCATCTGCTAACTTACCTTAGCATAATTTTATTAACAAACAACAAGCACATTCCAGACTGACTCAGTATCTCATAATTACTTAATAAAAGAATTCCTCACTTTCCCGTGATGAAACGCATCCAGTTCAAGTATTGAACCTGGATTCTCTGATACCACTCTATAACGTACTTTACCCCTTTGTTTCGCGTTTGAGGAATGGGGTAATAATTTATTTTTCTCTTCTAAATAATTTGGTGCAACGACGGGCACTGCAATGCACCTTGAGATTGCAATTCGGAGTCCCCTCTAGAATTTTGATCTTCTAGCTGGCATGCCACAACTCTGGGGCCCTCACAACGTCTCAAATCTCAACTTGAGACACCTCGTCGAAATCTAACCTTCTGACTTACGTATCATGACTCCAGGGCCCTTAGAACGTCTTGAGCTTTCAAACGATCCACCCTAGAATCCAACCTTCTCTTATTTCTTTTCATGATGGTTATGGGCTTCCAATGTTCCGAGATGCCACATGACCCCCCACGTGCTATCGGTCATTGTTCTTGTGGGTCCCACAACCCTGATTCCTATATTCAACTACTTTTGAGTTAACAACCCCAAGTGATAGAGAAATTCTCCATGAACCAGTGCACCGTCAATTGACAATCCCTAGTACCTGTGGTTCCCAGAGACAATCATCCATCCACGTTTATGAGGTTTTCGACCTCCGGGGTCCAATCATCGCCTGAGTGACATCATTCTGATGTCATCTACACCATGTATCAACCTACGAGAGGTCCACATATCACTCGTATTCATCTCCCTTAGGTACTGAAAACTACCAAAATTCTTGCCACATGTTCTTCAAGATGTCATGTTGACATCATTTCCACTCTAACGATGAGTTTCCATCTTTCCGGTTTAAGGAGAATGAGGGATTCCTTGACGACTGGGTTCACACTTGGTTTTACTTAGCAACTAGTAACCCTTAAATCTGGAGCCCTTTAATAACTCATTACCACAACACTTAGGGGTTCTGACCTCCCTGGGTTCTGGGGTGGCCATGTTTGGCAACTTCCCTGCTTGATGGATCCATGTGGCGGAACAGATTTCCATTGGCGTCTCTAAATAAAACCCCAACGTCGTTTACCGTTGCATCCCTGACTCTGAATTAAATCATCTTCTGAGATTTTGGCCAATCACTTGAGGGGAATCTGGTTCCACCAATCAAAGGTCTCCCTTGAATAGGTTTTTCTCGACCAAAGGATAAGGTTAGCCCACATTTTCCTATAAGTTCACGGCCTCACTGTTATATGCTACAACAAAGCCTTCCTCCTTATTCTTGTCATGACTCGGTCAAGGGATATCAACTCTGCATCACATAGTGTCTTAGACAGAGAGCTCTGCAACCTCCTTGGCTACAAGCTCTATCATTGCACAGGATTCTTTGAGCTAGTCTTGTTGACCATGGCTCAATCTCAAGGATCTAGTAGACTACTAAATGTGCTTCATAGTTTCATGATGATGCCCTTGGTTTCTTAGGGTTGTCTATGACATTATCCCTCCAAATATTGGGTGATATATTCTCCAATGGGTTCTTGGCCCATGATTCTTCCCTTCCCATGGGTAGAGAATGTCACCCAAGGTGGCATAGGCGCTCCTACGTCGCTTACCACCCACGGGCTTGGTGTGTACTCTTGAGAGGTTCCTACCTCTCCTGCCACATGTTGATGGAACCAAACCCTATGTTGAACCTACAAGCAACTCCATGGTGCTACATGGATCCTTCAGGTGCCTCGGTAGCCACCATATGATGCCAACAACAGGTATCCAACTTGCTGACAATGTTACGCAGAAGGACATTTAGGAAAAGTTAGCGACTCAAATCGTTCAAGGCAAAATATCCCCTTGTCATTAATGCATTATTTACCATGTAGCACAACAACTTACAACTTAAAATAAATGACATATAAGCAAATACAAACCCTACTATGCAGAGGGTCTTCCATGTAATCTCCATATTAATAAAAGGGGTCTCAAAACCCATTATTTTTCAAATTTTAATCCAAGCTCTCATAACTCAGATGTGACATGTAACAAGTTCCGTCTCTTCCTTAATAAGTTGTTTACTTGTTTCTTTCCACACTATTGAACATGTATGTAGGTCCAATCTCAAATTAGTGTTGCGGCTTAGCCTTTGTTATAATGCGGTTTTTTATGCCTATTATGCCTTTGATGTTCTGTGATTATCATTAACAATCATTTCATGAATTCTTGATTTTATCTTTCACACACACATGCATCTATATTATCAGCACATATATGTATATACATATCAATAACATATCCCCAAAGATATGTACCACATATAAAAATTTATTTAACACAGTGTAGTCCCTAAATCCAAAACCATCATCTATAATACTTTGACATGATTCATAATAAGATAAATGGAATACACAAATACTTATCTTTGAACTTTATAGGGAAACTGATTATGGGACAAGGAATCTCCACCCAACAATAGATAGTTTCAGCTACACTTACTTGTAGCTGGCACCCTTGAGCCAGATTCCATATTCTAGGTGGTTACTTGCTTCTGGGACTAGCACACAAACTTCCACTGAACCAGGGACTCCAAAGGGCTTCCTTCCTTAATCCCACCAACTGAAATCTACTTGATTGGTTGACATCGGGAGACTATAGGTGCCCAACCTCACCCCCAAGTGCATACACAGTGATTCACCCCCTTCTAGGGAGTCCATAATCCACTATTCCATCAGGGTTGTAACCATAAATATTTATTGTAGTCTTCCTCTAATATTGCTATAGGATGATCTCTTTCCAAGCTATTATAGAGCTCCAGAGTATGTTATCTCAACCCACGGTCTCCATGGGACCCAAGTTGTTACATGGCTCTAGAGATTCCATACCAGCTCACAACCTCTAGGGACCCAAGTTGTTAAAGGGCTCCAGATACCTATGTCTCAACCCAAAACCTCTAGGAACCCAAGTTTTTACAAGGGCTCTAGGGATCCTATCTCAACCCACAACCTCTAAGGACTCCAAGCTATTATAGGGCTCCAAAGACTAGAAACTCAACCCACAACCTCTAGGGATCGCGAGTCGCTCCCCTTCTCTTCTATTCTCCTCTTCAACGTTACCTACTAGAAGCTCTTTCTAAGTCCTCTTCTCGTTACCACTCTTCGTTCATGCATGTATCTCATCCTCTCCTCTCTTCTGAATGTCTTTGTTCAATCTTCTGTTTCTATATTTTCTTATCCTCTCCCTCGACCACCATTATTGCTACGTCCATGCTAGCTTGCAGTGCACAACCCCTTCATAAAATTCTTGTCCTTTTTCTTATGGTTGCATCTCAAGAAACATGGGCTTGCATACTTCCTCTTGCAACTCATTTAATTTAGATAACTCCTCCATAAATTCATGCACAAACCATCCTTTAATGGTTGTCTTTCATTTCATGTTTCTTATTTGCACAAGAAACCATAATGTCCCAAGGAAGTTACTCCCCGGCTATGGAATATGTGTCATTTGACTCAGTTTGGTTTTTTTGTTTAAGATGTTGCAAAATATTTACAATACATTTATAACGTAGCTTCTATGAGAACTTATGTTAGGTCCCTATACTACTAGTGTAACCCCTTATTGTTATTAGTGCAACCCCCTTATTATATTGTTGTGCCCATGTAGTCCCCATATTGTTATTATTGTGCCCCATAGAAGCCCACTATTGTTATTGTTGTGCCCTTACATTATTATTTTTATGTCGACTCTGATTACATTATGACCCCTTAGACTCCTATATATAGAAAGGAGGTTTTGTCATTTGTATCATCCAAGAATTATTAATTTTTTTAATGTAAAGGAGGTTGCCCCCTCGAAGAGGATTATTTTGAAGGTGTTGATCTCTCTTTTCTATATTTTTGTCAACTGGTTTCATAACATTTGGTATCATATCTTTGGATTCTAGGGTTTCGCTGCTCCAAACAGGTCATCATGGAATTTTCTCTATAATTTTTTTTTGTGATGTTTTAGAAGCTAAAAAAAAAACCCTTCCTTATAAAATTTGTGTTACTATTTTTGATGATATACATCAAGTCTTGGAAGGATCATGTTCAACATGTTGATAGAGTGCTCAAACTATTGGACAAGAAACAATTATATGCAAAAACCTCCAAATGTTTCTTTGGAGTACAAGAGGTGGAATACTTGGGTCATATTGTACCTCATGAAGGTGTTAAGGTAGACCCTCAACAACAAAAATTTCTCCAACTCTTAAAGGATAACCTCACTTTGGCACAGAATCGAATGAAACAACAGGCAGATCAACATCACAGCGAAAGAAGTTTTGATATAGGTGACTAGGTATTTTTACGAATACAACCATACAAACAAATGGCCCTCAAGCAAGCTAAGAAGGATAATAAATCATCACCAAAGTACTATGGTCCTTAAAAGGTGCTGCAAAATATTGGTACTATGGCATACAAATTGGAGCATCCCACATCTTCCCGAGTGCCCCTACTTGTCCATGTTTCATGTTTAAATAATTTTATAAGTGACAAGATCCCAGTTCAAACAATATTGTAAGAACTTGAAGAGGAAGGAAAAATCATATTGGAACCTGAAGTAGTCATGGAAACAAGAACTCGACAGCTACAAAATCGATCAATTTCAGAGTATCTCATCAGGTGGAAGAACTTACCCACTGAAGATTCCACATGGGGGGGACAATTTTTTATACATAAGCATCCAAAACTACTCAAGCATTGAGGACAACACCTTTTGAAAGAGAGGGGCATGTTAGGTCCCTATACTACTTGTGTAACCCCTTATTGTTATTAGTGCAACCCCCTTATTATATTGTTGTGCCCATGTAGTCCCCATGTTGTTATTATTGTGCCCCATAGAAGCCCATTATTATTATTGTTGTGCCCTTACATTATTATTCTTATGTCGTCTCTGATTACATTATGACCCCTTAGACTCCTATATATAGAAATGAGGTTGTTTCATTTGTATCATCCAAGAATTATTCATTTTTGTAATGTAAAGGGGGTTTCCCCCTCGAAGAGGCTTATTTTGAAGGCATTGATCTCTCTTTTCTATATTTTTGTCAGCTGGTTTCATAAAAACTTTGGGTGGGGCTTTCACACCCATGCTTAGGGTTTTTAATGTCCTCATGCACATATGTTTGACAAAAATTCAAAATTGCAGTGATTTCCTCAAAGAATTTATTTTGAAGTTTGAACCAAGTCATCCAAATTATATTGCACTCCCTTTCTCTTCGCATTCATTGACCATCTTGGTTTCTTCATTAGTCACTTGGCTTGTAATCCTTTCATCTTTTGATGTGGCATCTTGTTGTAAGAATAACTTTGACATAAATCACATGTAGAAAGACCTTTGTCGATGCGTTTCGAACCAACCAGTGTGGTTCATCGTCAGGACAAGTTGAAGAAACAGATCCAGCTTTGCATGTTAAATAGTCTGAGCAGAGCCCCCAACGGCTATCTTGACCAACGGCTAATTTTGACTTTGGGACCAGAGTCAAAAAGTCATTTTTATAATATAGTTATATTCGGTGACCATTCCTTTAAAATATATAAAAACATATATATAAATAAAATAATTTAATAGGTGCTTACATTAATAGTTAGTTAAAAAGGTTTAATAATTATAAGTTATTAGAAATATTATAATAATAATATACATAGGGTATTTTTAGGATAATAGTTAGTTAGAATATGTAAAAAAAATAAAATAAATAAATAAATAAATAAAAATAAAAATAAAAATAAGAAAAATAATAAAATAAATAAATAATAAAAATATAAAAATGAAACTAAATAAATATAATTAAGAACGTAGCTAGTAAAGGTAAAAGTTAGTTAAAAATAAATAAAATAAAAGAGGGAATAAAAATAAAATAAAAATACATAAATATATAAAAATATAATAAAGAACATAGCTAGTAAAGGTAAAAGTTAGTTAAAAATAAATAAAATAAAAAAGGGAATAAAAATAAAATAAAAATACATAAATATATAAAAATATAATAAAGAACATAGCTAGTAAATGTAAAAGTTAGTTGAAAAAATTAAATAAATGAATAATTAGATAAAAATAATAAATAAATAAATATATCTGAAAAAAAGAAGAAGGAGAGGGACAGGAAAAAGACCATTAAAAAAACCACAGAGCAAGACGGATAAACCCTAGGAGGAAGGAAGTGGGCGGAAGAAAGAGAAAGACTAAGACGACAGGGCAGGGATCCAACAACTACTGATCTTCCAGCGATCATCTCTATTGAGATTGTTAGGCCTTCTTTCAATCTCAATGGTTGACCCTAAGGACATGAAGGGTGTCTACTTGATCCCTTGTTCTTGTGGAACCCCCTATATCGGGGAAATAGGGCGCTCCATCCATCAGAGGATCAACGAACATGCAACTGACCTAAGACATGGGAGAACCAAGTCTTCAGCGTTAGCAGAGCATGTGGAAAAGACCAAGCATCAGGTTTGCATAGAGGAGGCCAAGGTTGTTGCCAAAGTTGCTCAATTCCATCATCGTAAATTCAGGGAAGCTATTAAGATTGAAAGAAGGCCTAACAATCTCAATAGAGATGACGGCTGGAAGATCAGTAGCTGTTGGATCCTTGCCCTGTCGTCTTAGTCTTTCTGTTTCTTCCACCCCCTTCCTTCCTCCTAGTGTTTATCCGTCTTGCTCTGTGGTTTTTAATGGTCTTTTTCCTGTCCCTCTCCTCTTTTTTTTTTTTTATCTAATTATTCATTTTTTTTATTTAATTTTTTCAACTAACTTTTACCTTTACTAGCTATGTTCTTTATTATATTTTTATATATTTATGTATTTTTATTTTATTTTTATTCCCTCTTTTATTTTATTTATTTTTAACTAACTTTTACCTTTACTAGCTACGTTCTTAATTATATTTATTTAGTTTCATTTTTATATTTTTATTATTTATTTATTTTATTATTTTTGGTATAATAAAATAAATAATAATACCCTATGTATATTGTTATTATAATATTTCTAATAACTTATAATTATTAAACCTTTTTAACTAATTATTAACGTAAGCACCTATTAAATTATTTTATTTATATATATGTTTTTATATATTTTAAAGGAATGGTCACCGAATATAATTATATTATAAAAATGAATTTTTTACTCTGGTCCCTGTAGAGCTATAAAAGGGTCTCTTTCACCTCTAATTACCTCACATTAATATGTCAATCCAAGAGCGTTTTGCTATTTCAAAGAGTGTCTCAGTCTGAGGCTATCATTTGTCAGAGTAATGCTAGTAGTACAACGTTCAGAAATACAAGAGTAAACAGATGCCTGTCTACAACTAAGCTACTTCAAAAGAGTAAATCACACACTCAGAAAACTAGGCAACTTATCAGTCAAGGGTTCGACAACGATAACCCATCCCTTTGGAAACTGATGGAAAGGAAATTAGAGAACAGACCATGGGTCTAGGAGACAGACAGTAAATGCTGAGGCTCACTACAACCTTAGATCGTCTCCCACGCCAAAACAACAAAAGCTAGTAAATGGAACGGCAGATAAGAAAATGGAACAACAAATAAGAAAATGGAACAACAAATAAGAAATCAAACAACGAATCTGGAATGGAACAACAATTCTTAAAAGGAACAACAGTTAAACAACTAAGTCTCTCAAGCAGTAATCAAACTTAATCTACTAACTCAAG
Source organism: Pinus tabuliformis (assembly GCA_031772625.1). NCBI lineage: Eukaryota > Viridiplantae > Streptophyta > Pinopsida > Pinales > Pinaceae > Pinus > Pinus tabuliformis. Next base: position 829,537,715 of record CM062813.1, read on the forward strand.
TGCATTAATCGTAATCAAACAAGAACCTTTCACTCTTAAGGCAGATCAAGCAGCACACTCTAATGGAACAACACTAATTACTGATAAGTTAAGGAACAGCGCTTGGAAACCATATACGCACACAACACGCTTGAATAGTAATCTGATCTAAGCATCAATCTCAATTAGAAGGAATACGACTGCATTTCAAAAGGGAACAACATTACTTCTGAATCCAACAATCGTAAAGAACACAACTTTCAAGATGAGTCCTGTAACATGAATGTACAACACAAAAGCTCTGTAATAAAATAGCAACAATATTCAGTTAAGACTAATAATATTCAATCAACTCTGAAAGGAACAGTAATATGATGCAGAGTCAATACAACAGTTCTGTCTGTAGAAATCTTAATGAATTAATCTTAACAGAGCATGTGATGTAAACTTATAAAGCATATCAGATTACCAAATAATGACGCTAAGCAAATCACGCAGAAATCAAATCGTAATAATACAGAAGCAAGTGTCCTCCGGGGCCGGGCCCTTAGCCTCCAAGGGTACACCGCTTGAGGTTAATCCAGACACAGAGATGAAATAATCACCAAGTTTGTATTAATGCATGAAACAAAATTACAACGAACCAGTTCTTATCGAGACTCGATGATCAAAGTTTTGATCTTAACAGAAATTACATAAAAGCATAATCATGTCGAACTCTCTAAAGCTAACAATGCTGTCCCTTTATATAAGGGTGACGGCGGAGATGTCTAAGTAACAAGATAGATAAAGCAGTGATCCCTCAAGATCAAGGATCCTGAGGGATTCACCGAAACGTTAATCCTTAATCATCTCTTTTCCCTCCTACGCCGAGCTGGTGTCTTCTCCTCCTTTTTAGGGTCGATTTACTTTGATCTGCTCAGCCTTGTTTGCATTCATCCCGTCAAAGGGACAGTGGTTACCTCGTCCTTGTCTTTTCCTTTGGAACAACAACTCCTCGTTTTCACCCCTTCCTACACGAGGGAATGACAATTGTTAGCGGCTAAGTCTTGCATATTAATCTCACATGTTTTTTTATAATTCTGTATCATTTTCCAAGTTCATGATGCAAAAAGGTTTACGAGTTCTACTGAAAAGCCACTGAAATGATCTTCAAAAACATACCTTTTTAGTACTCCACACACCCCCCTGCTTACCCTGTTTCATGCCCTCATGAAAACGTTGTAGTTGACATGCAAGGCAGTGAGAGAATAGGATGGAGAAAGAATCTCATGCGGAGGCCTACAGCCATGATGAGTAACTAGGTAGTCAAAGAAATGCCCTGTTTGACCCTCAGGCATCTCATACAGGGCTTGGTATCTAGGTGCAGGGTGCCAAAAAATTGGACTGCAGAACCTATATCCTAACTAGGATGGCCCTGCTCTCAAAATGCTTTCGCCATAAAGGTACAAACAATTGGCAGCTAATTTAAAATTCTCATACTTAAACGGTTCCCTGAGCTGGATATTCAGATTAGAGATTTGATACCGAAATTTAGCTGCATCAATGGCAAGGTCTTTGATAGAAATAAAGTATTCTAATCCTTGTCGAATGAGTGCCTCATGCATGGGTCCTAATGTTTCAATGACACTTGGAGTCTTCATGAGGTTTCTATGTGCTTTCCACAACTGTACTGGGTTCCTAGGCTCAGCCCTTACCCACAAATCTAGGCCATTTTCTTGCCTCTGGAAAGTATTATAGGCTCTGAGCCATTAATTTGATTAACCTCGAATGAGATGAATGCCTGCAATTGGATGTCTCCAACAAAAGGGCCAGGTTCAGCTCAATCTCCTGGTCTAGTACAAGGTTATGCAAATAGAATTCGCACAACAGTCTCTGAACCTTCACCCTATAGTGTTTACAACAGTCTATAAAGTCATTGACAGTGTTAATTTGTATGGGAGCACCTGCTTTAACAACTTTATTTTTAATTGTAAATACCGTTCCAGTAAAAACATGGCATAATTTTTGGCAGGGGCCCTACATGCTAAGACATCATTGTATAAAGAACACAAGGTATCCATATGCTTGATAACAATATCTAGCCTACGAGTTACCTTTGCAACTTTCTCTTGTTCCTTCCGCCAACCTTCAAAGGCCTGGCTTTCGGATTGATTGATGTTCCTAAGTTGCTGCTATAGTTCTTCATACTTTTCGCGAGGGACTGTTTGCTCTCTAAGATTTTCTGCTTCTTGCTGAGCTTGTTTCAACCCCTTGTGCAAGGTTACTATTTTTGGATCTCTTCTCCATGCATCAGTGGAGGCCGGGAGTTTTACCTGAACTTTCTTATTGCGTTGCTTTGAGTTCAGAACCCTTATCACCCCTGAGGGTGGTGCCTTCTTCTAAATTTTCTTGTCATAGGTCATCATATCATCCATTTCTATTTTAACATGAATATCAGTTTGTTGTTTTTCCTTTTCGAATGGAACAGCAGTTTGTTCTTCAACATCATTTGGAACAACAGCTGGATTTTCAACAGGGTTTTGAACAGCAAGACGAATTTTGATCCTTCGCCTTTTTTCCTTGCAGAGTTTTACTGGAGTGGTCACCTTTTTCTTCCCTGCAGTCTTTCTTACTCTCTTCCTTGCTTTCAGGATCCTAATCTACTGGTGGAGCCGGGCTATTATGCTCAATAATCTCTGCTATTCCTTTCACAATTCCTTAATTTTCAAAATTTCGTTAGGAGGAAGATCAGGCTATCTGCTGCGGCCTGGGCCGTGACTAGTCCCTGGATCTTCCTCTTGGGGTGTTTCTTCATTGTTCTGCTCCGGCTGTTCTGTGGTAGGAACCCTAACTAGTTCTATCAATTCCTATGCAACTTCTTTTTCTGCCCCTGCTTCCTCCGGAATTTCTTCCGGTGTCTTAGGAACATATTGTTCCTGTTCAGTATCTCTTATTTTTTCTTCATCATGAACAGACAGATTTTCTTCTTCTGCCTCTTTTGCATGTGGTTTTTTAGGTGCATTTTCCTCTTGGGGTTTGTCATGGAGGTCTGATGGACTGGAAGGTTGGCCATATTCACCCATATTGGCCAAGACTGTGGCCAATTTGTCTTCTCCCACTGGGTCCTGTGGTGGGCTAACTTCTTGCTTGTTGTTGGGAAAAGTATCCAATTCGGAATGCCCCTATCCCACTCTAAGGTGTGATAGTGCCTTAGCAACAAACGAAGTAAACTAATTGAGTATTCTTCTTTATGAAATGTAAATGAGGAGGAAGGATCTAACTAACCCGTGTCTTCCGCTAGTTTGTCGATCCAAATCACTCTTCTCTTCAGTAGCTCCCAGCTTCCTGCTCCTTCACCGGCCCAGCTTCACCGAATTCCTGCAAGATCACAAGAGAGAGAAACTACACGAAGATACAGATATACATTCATAAAAAGCTCAAGATCAGATTAAGCTAAACATGTAAGCATAACAAAACATCATTGGTACACAGCATGTAGGAGAAACTCAAATAGTTTATTGATATGATAATAAAGTCCAAGAGGAGATACAACCAAGTGAGTTCCGATCCAGCATCTACCTCCCAGCAAAGGAATCCCTTCCTCTCCTCCAACAAAGCATAAATCACCCAATGTACTAATCTCAATCTCAAACCAACAACAATTCTCTGCAAAGTACAAAATTCTAGCCTCTTGAACCTCTAGGTGAGAGATCCATATATAGATGTAAGCAGAGAGGATGAGTCAGCTTATGTTTTGACTTGTGGCTTCTCTCTGTCAGTTCTTGCTTCCACTTGGAGGTTGAGAACCTCTTACTCATCACTAGTCGAATTCATTGAGGCAAGTGTCATTGGAGAAGATTCTGGAAGCTTCCAGGGTCTTTCGACCTCGTTGAGTGAGCTCGCCATTTTTCATTTCCCGCTCAGCGCACCCTCGTAGTGCTTCCACCTGCGTTGCAGTGCACCTAGCCAGTGTAGACTCTGCATTTCAACGCAGGCAGATAGTGGAGCCTCTGAATTGATCCTGAATTGACTGTTTCTGAGTGGTTTTTGGTGGAGAACTTCTGGGAGAAGCTGTCATTGGTTGACCTTGTTCCTTTAGGAGCTGTAACAACATCTTTAGGGACTTTGGATTCCTTGAATTATGGACATTTCATTCTTATAGCTGTAAGGCACAAAAATGTCTATAACAGTTGCCCCCTAAAGTATGAGGCCATTTATCGGGTGAAATGCTTTATTAGGAGGATCCGAAGTTCATTCAATGCTGGGAGGAGACCTATAATAAGATACAATACAATAAATTATTTTCATACTGTTTTCGTGATCTAGTTGAGGCGGGAATTCCCATTCTCAGCTTTATAAATTCATTTTTGTGTACATAGGACAGACAATTGTATGATGATAGACTGATGATCCTGCTGAAATCATCATCCTTTGGTAGGATGATTGTCTATGCTGCAATGCTGTACACGTCAATGTCTTTATTTTTCCTGAATGTATATCGTAGCCCGGATGGATGAAACTAGATCCGGCGTCTTCAAACTCGTTCGATCTTCACTCTAAGTACAAGTCGATCCATGTGAGAGATGTTCTGAAGTCGAACATGGAAAGACATCACTTGATTACCGGTCAATGAGGTAAACCGTTAACAAGCGCGAGAGGAATCACCGATAATGATAGTGACCCTCAAGGTACTGCAGTACAATTCACATGGTGTGAATAAAGGACTTGTCGTCGAACACCATGCAAAATCTTTCGGTCGAAGGTCATTGATGTATACCTGTCGCCGGAAGTGAGAAACTTGCCATTGAGGCATGCAAGCTTCAAAGTACTGAAGGGGGTGTCTCTAGATCAACTTCTGGGATAATGAGCTGATGTCGACAAGAAGCGATCCGTCAAAGGAGGGCCTTAATGTATCCCACATCAGTGACACGGAACGGAGCAAATGATTTTGATGGAGGTGAAAATGATCTGATGATATATAGTTCAGGGTGGCGGTCATGAAAGAATGAAGGATAATGTATGGTAGTGGATGAGACACGGTTGACTTCTCTGGATGACTTCTCTTGAACATATCGGCAACACTTGTGTGATGGATTGGTAGCATTTACCCCAAAGGTGGATGGTATGGCGAGACCATGGCGATGTGACCGGTGAATGAAGCAACCCAACCCGACTCAGGCACGGAGTGGAAGTGTCATGTTCAAGAGCGACTTGCTACCAATAAAGTTCTTTGAGTTTCTTCCCAATTTTTCCCCAGTCATTGCTGACCAGTACCTCTTTATTTTTGTCAAGCTTGAGGACGATAACATATTCTTGTTCTATAATTTTCCCTTCAGGCAAACCCATTGCTATGTTTTAACGAGCCTAGCGATAGTGAAACTCGTTCTCGTCTAAAGACAAGTTTGTCGCTATTAATGTTTTTTAACGAGTTTAACGACAAGGATAACTCGGTCCCTTTTCATTTTTAGAGAGTCTAAAAAGGTACGTAAAGATAACTCCAAAGGTCCTTTTTCGTCATCTAATCCCTTAAGTCCGAAAAAGTATAAAACAATACAGAAGGGATGAATTTTCGATAGTTTTAACGAGCCGAACAAAACAAGTGCTCGATCTTTTTGTGCAATAATCCCTCAGGTCCAAAAAGATTAAAATCTAAAGGAGGGATAGAACTTCCGGTCGCTTTAACGAGCTGGAAGGCCAAAACTCGGCAATCTTTTCATATTTTACGAGTCAGATGAAAAGAGCTTAAAGAAGACTCGTCTTTTGAGGAACGAGTGATAAAACGGGTTAGCAGTTGATTCCAGGTAAGGGTTGGAATTTTCCAATCACGGCAGTGTCACAAGGATGGCTAGTGAAATCACTCTTCGCAGCTGTTCCTCAAAATGGGTAAACAATCAATATGGAGGTGAATGATTGGCCAATGGAAAAGTGGAGGTGACGGTGCAAACACGACCAAGGCTTTAATGGTTGATAATGTTACATTCACGGTGGTTATTTACCGGAGGATAGTTCATTTTTTAACGAGCTTAAACGTGGAAAAACACTGCTCGATCTTATGTTTATTTTTTAACGAGCATGAACTATGTGCTAAAACTGCTCGATTATCCAGTCATATGATAAGAATGTCTCATGTAAGATTCCATTTTTTATGGAGATTGCGCCTTAAAAAGCTATGCCCTGCATCCTTTCGTTATGCAAGTTTGGAAACGACTAATCCTACGAGTTTAAAGGATTAGACCTACAGGTTTAAAGGGAGGACCTAAAAATTTAAAAAATAAATAGCCGCCCCTTGCTTGCAGTCCAAAAGGTTTGCATGCCCCCAGGTATAAAACAGAGTTTCAAGGTTACCTCTACTTCACTTCCGCCAAAACAATTGTTTTACCAAGAGAGGCCTACCTCTTTCAGGTCACCCAAAGATTGTTCTATTAATCTTTCAAACAAAACACTTCTTCGGCGATGTCTACCGAGATAGACAAAGGTGAGCGACGATGCCCGCCAACTCACATGACTTTGACAAAAGAATCTTATTCTAGAACAACCCCTCTTCCAATCACGGACGGGGTACGGACTAGTCATATTCTCCCGCGGAAACCTACCCTATACCCAAGGTTTTCCTGCCGAAGCAGACCAGGATGCATGCCCCCTGGGTTCCAGTCATATCCTTCCGAATTACTCGCACTCATCGAGAGGACGGACCGTAGGTTGAGAAATTTCTTGCGTGAAGAGACCATTTAGGGATGGTATATGACTATTTGCGATGCGTGATCTGGGAAATGAAAGCTGGTCCACGAGCTTGACCACCCTTCTCGTGCGGAAAACACATTACTTTAAAGAGTGAGGAGATGATGGCTCCCATGCAATATATATAGTCTCGTCCAAGGAGTAGGTTATAATCCAAGGGTCCTCGAACGACCATCACGTTCATTTGAATGGTCTTCCCTTTTAATGTGATAGGCACATTGGGGAGGATCCCTAAAGGCCGACTGGTTCCTTTATCAAAGCCTGTCAGATTTCTCATTTCAGGCAAAAGCGCTAGCGAACCAAGCACTTTCCAAGCAGTGGAGGAAAGGATACTCACAGATGCCCCCTCATCAATGATGGTGCCAGCCATGACCATTTTGTATATTTGGACGATAATTCTAAATGGTATGCTCGCTGGCAAACGGGGTCTGCCTAGTTGGTTCCAGTCGAAGGAGACAACTAGGTTGCTTGGTGGTGGGACCGAGTAAACGGCTGGGTATCACTCTGACGAACTTCCTTCCTGTGATAAAGGAATGGGGGGAGTGCCCCCGTGCTCGTCGGAGTCTGTGTTGATGAAGAGAATTTGGATGGTGTCATCTTTATCCTCTTCAGTGACTGTATCATTCGAAGATAAATCCTCTTAAGGCAAGACCGGGTCAACTGCCGCCTCGACCTTTTGACTTTCGTCGGGTATGGATTCAGCTGGTTCATCTTCAATGACCGGCGCTTCAGCCGACCACTTGAGCGGGCCAGCTGGATTTTCAACTAACGAAGGAATCGGCAAGATTTTTTTATATCCAGGAGGAAGTCGTAACGGTGAAACCGGACGATCATCCAAAACTCTTTTCGCTTCATCTAAGAAGGGACAACGGTGGATGGCATGGTTGCCTTCACACAGTCTACAGGGGGATCTAGCTCTCCCTTTTTGTCCAAGGACTTCACTTTCGCTAGTTGACGGTATGCATTCAACATGGCTATCAGAGGTTGATGCCACCGGATTGTGCAAACAGGGAGACCAGTCCCTTAGTATCCGAGGGATGCAGGGACAATCTCTGTGGACGTGGTCTCCCTTGCATATGACACATGGCGATTTAGGCCTAGTCAGTGTTGTGTGTGGATTTTTGTTAGACGACACTTGTTTGCCCCCAGTCGCTTTTGGCTCCTTCTTCTTCTTCTCTTTCTTCTTCTTTTCCTTCTTCTCCTTAGGAACTTGGTTTTTTATTTTACCAGTTCTGCCAAGCGTAGAGGAAGGAGGAGAGGAAGAATTAGAGGAAGTAGAAGGTTGGTGGGAAACTCTGGACTGGTCTAACTGTTGATTCGACTGTTCAGGAATAGTGGTGTTCTGAACGACATTGGTTGAGAAGAGCCAGATCGACAAGCCAATTGTCAGTCCTGGAAGCGAAAATGTGGCCATATGGGGCGCACCAACATCTCCCCAAGAGGAGAAGGGACTAGGATTTCCACCAAGGGGAATTCCTTGGTTGGTGGGTTCCAGTTTCTCAACCTAGAGATCAACGCAGGAAAAAAGGGGTGATTGTTCCGTTTAAAATAAATTTTAACGACGCTTTAGACACAACTTGCTTTTTCAGTTTTAAAGAGTCAAGAAAAAGCTAAAGATGACTCTAGTCTCCTTCGATGTTTTAACGAGCCCGAAGTGACAAATGTGTTGTGGGGAAAAGTATCCGATGCGGATGACACTAACCCTTTCTAAAGGTGACAGTCTTTAGCAACAACTGAATGATAAAGTTTTCATGTTCCACTTTATGAAAGCACAGAGAGAATGGAAAGAGGGTCAACCAACCTGGTGTCTTGCGCTTAGTCGATCCTTGTCCTTCTCGCTTTGTATCCTATTCCCAGCTCTTTGCTCTCCAAGCCGATCCAGCTACACATAGAATCTGCACAGCAAAAGGGAGCAAACTATGAGATACAAGCAATCATAATTGAAGCATGGATTAGGTTGCATCAAATATACATGTAAACACAAAAGCATCTATGTAAAACAAGTATATAGAAGAACATGCAAACTTTATTGATAGAAAGTAACAGGGTTCCAGAGGAAGTTACAACCAATGATGTTGGCTCCAATCCAGCAGCACCTCCTCGGCAGCAAGAACTCTCTTCTTCACCTCTAGTAAAACAATCACCCAATAATCCTGGCAGTATACCAACAGCACCTCCTTGCTTAAACAAAATTCCAGCCTCCCTAGACCTCATAGAAGAGCTCTATATATAGGAGGGAAGAGGAAAGGATGAGTCAGCTAGAGGCTGGCATATAGCTGACTAGTGTCCTCTCCATCTTCAGTTAATCTTCAGTTCCTATGTCCACTTGGAGATCCTTGCTTACACATGGTGATCAAGTACCTCTTACTCATCACAGGGCGAATCTCATGACCCAAGTGTCAGTTTGGAAGCTTCCTGGGCAAATGACACCTTGCAGGATGACTGTGCCACTTGGCCAATCTCGCCCAGCGCAGGTAGCCTTCATTGTTTTTGACTTCCAGCGCAGGTACAGAGTGGGACAGTTGCAATACAGCGCAGAAGCTCAGTTAAGCAGCTGACATGATCCAAAATAAGCCTGTTCTGAAGTGTTTTCAGGTGGAGAACTGATTGGAAGTGCTGTTGATTGATGACCTTGTTCTTTTAGGGGTAAGAACAACATGTTTAGGGACTGAGGATCCCTGTAATTATCGACATTCCCTGCTCCTTGACTTGAGGCACAAAAATGTCTATAACAGTTGCCCCCTAAAGTATGAGGCCATTAATCGGGTGAAATGCTTTAGCTAGAGGGTCCGAAGTTCGTTCTAGTGCTGAGGAGAGTGCCCTGTAATACAATACAATACAATACATTATTTTTCATTCATCATTATTCTCATGATCTAGCTGAGGCGGGCATTCCCATGCTCAGCTTTCTATAAATACATTTTGGTACATATGACAGATGATCGTCTGAAGATAGACTGATAATTTTCTGCTGAAACTATCATCCTTTGAATAGGATGATCATCTGCTGTAATGATGTACACGGCAAATGCTTTTATATTTCCTGAATATATATCGCAGCCCGGATGGATGAAACTAGATCCGGGGTCTTCAAACTCCCTCGATCTTCACTCTAAGTACAAGTCGATCCATGTGAGAATTGCGCTGAAGTCGAACATGGAAAGACATCGCTTGATTACCGGTCAATAATGAAAACCGTTAACAAGCGCGAGAGGAATCACCAATAATGACGATGACCCTCAAGGTACTGCAGTACAATTCACGTGGCGTGAATAAAGGACTTGGCGTCGAACGCCACGCAAAATCTTCTGGTCGAAGGTCATTGATGTATACCTATCGCCGGAAGTGAGAAACTTGCCATTGAGGCATGCAAGCTTCAAAGTACTGATGGGGGTGTTCCTAGATCGACTTCTTGGATAATGAGCTGATGTCGACAAGAAGCGATCCGTCAAAGGAGGGCCTTAATGAATCCCACATCAATGACACGGAACGGAGCTAATGATTTAGTGGAGGTGTAAACAAACTGTGACATATGATTCAGGGTGGCGATCATGAAATGGATGAAGGATAATGTATGGTAGTGGATGGGACACGGTTGACACTTTCTGAATGACCCCTCTTGAACATATAACGACAATAATGTGATGGATCGGTAGCATTACTCCGAATGGATGGTGTGGCGAGGACCATGGTGATGAAACCGGTGAATGAGACAACCCAACCCGATGTGATACGGAAGAAAAGTTTCATGTTCAAGAGTGACTTGCTACCTCTAAACCTTGATGTTCTCCCAATTTTTCCCCAGTCATTTCTGACCAGTACCTCTTTATTTTTGTCAAGCTTGAGGAGGATAACATATGCTTGTTCTATAACCTGCCCTTCGGGCAAGCCCATCGCTATGATTTAACGAGCCTAGCGATAGGGAAACTCGTTCTCGTCTAAAGACAAGTTTGTCGCTATTTAATCATTTTAACGAGTCTAACGACAAGGAAAACTCGGTCCTTTTCATTTTTAGAGAGTCTAAAAAGGTACAGAAAGTCAACTCCATAATTCCTTTTTCGTCATCTAATCCCTTAAGTCCGAAAAAGTATAAAACAATACAGAAGGGATGGCTATTCGGTATTTTTACGAGCCGAACAAGACAAGCGCTCGATCTTTTTGTGTAATAATCCCTCAGGTCCAAAAAGATTAAAATCTAGAGGAGGGATAGCTTTCGGTCGTTTAACGAGCTAGAAGGCCAAAAAACTCGGCAAACTTTTCATATTTTACGAGTCAGTGAAAAGAGCTCAAAGAAGACTCGTCTTTTGAGGAACGAGTGATAAACAAGGATAGCAACTGATTCCAGGTACAAATTGGAATTTCCAATCACGGTAGTGTCACAAGAAGGGCTAGGTGAAATCACTCTTCGCAGCTGTTCCTCAAAAAAAAGGTAAACACACATGGGGGTGAATGATCGGCCAAATGAAATGGAGGTGATGGACGAGAACACGACCAAGGCTTTTAAGGCTTATAAATTTACAATCGCAATGGTTATTTACCGAGATAGGTTCATTTTTTAATGAGCTTGAACTTTGGCGGAAAAACTTTGCCCACACTTTTCTATTTTTTAACGAGCATAAATTCCGTGGTAAAACTGCTCGATTCATGGTCAAATTTAATTTTTTACTTTCATTAGCTTTTCTCTTTTCAAATGTAGTACTTCATTATCAATTGCTGCAACAAATTTTGTTAGAAATGGATAATAATTGCATGAAAACGAGAATATAACCCTAATATTTAACTTTAAACGGTGTAAAAAGTCATAAAAAGGGGTTTTTACCTCTCATTTACCATTTCATTTGCATTTTTCTTGTTGGAGCTCTGGAGGTGCCTCTTCTTCCTTGATTTTCACCAGCTGATTCCGGGAGATTCTGTGGACGATTTTCGGCGTCGTTTGGACCAGGTAGGAGCTAAACCTTAGCCTTTCAGTTTCATGGTTTCCTTTTTCAGTTTCATGCCTGTTTTTCAGAGCTTCTGGGCCCCAGGGGTTTCATTAGGACGCCCTGGCATCAGCGCAGGTTCCCCTTTCGAAATCTGCGCTGTATTTCAGGCAGCCTTAAGGCAGACTGAGTTCCAGAGCAGGGGGAACACTCTCTGCCTGCGCTGGGCCTAAAAAAGCTGATTTTGCATGAGTTTTTTGATGATTTTTCGCCAGATTTTCATCAAAATCAGGAACTTACTCTTTCTCTTGTTTGATTGTAGGGAACTTTGAACAAAATGTCCCTTACATGGCGAGAACGAGAACATGAAGCAGAGGACATGGTTGCACTCCATGACCCAGTCACGGTGAACGCGCTTCGGAACTGTGACCTGCTGAAGTTCTTCCGTATTTCTAGCATGAGAGCACAGATTTCCTTACTGCAGTATATGCTTGATGCTTGGGATCCTGTTAACCAAGTATTCCAGATTAGGGGGAAGTCCTTCCCCTTGACCATAGAGGACATGTACTTCTTGACTGGGCTGTCAAGGCGGGGTGCTCCCATTTCTTTGTCAGGTACGGCCCGGGGGACTACTTCCACCAGAGACTATATTCGTCAGTATTGCCGGGAAGGTTCACAGCCGAGCAAAGACGGCAAGATCAATATCCGTGACATCACTGACAGGTCTCTCAGGTCCATTCTGTTTACTATTGGTAGGATGGCCGGTAGCGCAGCTTTGCATGTTGCCAACAGATCTTATATGCAGCACGCCTTGGAGTGTCTCCAACCGAAAGTGTTTAACTGGTGTGATGCAGTACTTATCCAGATGAAAAGTCAATTGACCAAGGTAAAGGACGGGGGGCTGAAGAACTTTAGATTTGGTTCTATTCTCATTGCCTTTGTCTTGGAGAAAATCCCATTGATGCAGCCTCAGTACATCTTGCTTGATGTGCCTTCTCTGACCGAGCCACGCATGCAGAGGTGGGTTGACCATATGTCCCGGCATGTTGGTCAACCTCATATTACATTCACTGAGTCCTTCTTTAGGTGGTTCGAGCGTCAGGAGATGGCATTTTCTGAGTATCCATACGTGGGTATGGACTACCGAGGTGATCCGGACTTGGTGCTTCCGGATGGCAAGCAATGGGGTGCTATTGGTAAAATCTCTGACCATATCACTGTTTATTGTTTTTATTCATGATGTTTACTGTTCAAAACTGATTAAACTCTTGGGTGCATGCAGATGTTGGTCCTGCTCGTCCAGTAGCTCGTCCACGATCGCCAGTTGCTGCCCCAGCAGCAGAGCCTGCTAGGAGAGTCGTTATTCGCGACCTTGGTGATACTGAGATACTTGCAGCTGTGCAGGAGTAGGTTGAGAGCCTTACTCGTGGTCTTCCGGATGTACAGATTGACGAGTTACCTTTACAGTTGCAACGACACACCATCGGTGTGCCTAGACGATGGACTCGTCTCTTGCGCATGATCGCACAGACTGTGACGTACTTTCATGAGCACCACTAGGCTAGGGTGCCCCCTAGCATCTTTTTGAGTTCTAGGTCATATGACCAATTTTGTTTTGATTACAGCACATTATGTACAAACTATAAACAGCTTTATATATTTTGATTTTCGGAGTTTATTTCAGTTTATTTGTGATCCACTTGCATAGCACCGATGTATCTCTTTTTATATATGTTGTAAATGTCTATCTAATACATAGTTTGCCAATGAATCTGTTAATGTGTTCAAGTTTCTGGAAATATGTTGGTATTGAATTGAATCAAACTCTCTTTCCAAAATCTTAACTCTTAGAAACATACGATAAATAGCTGGATTGCGGACTGAATATATACCAGTGAGTTGTAGTATCACAAGTTGTGAGTCTAGCCTAACAATTAGCCGGCGTATACCATGAGCAATGGTATCAGAGAGGAGTTCGATCAACGCACTATACTCAGCGATATTGTTTGTCGACCGTCCAATACACACACCTCTGAAACTCACTAACTCGCCGCTTGGATCAAAAATGGCCCAGGCAGCGGAGGACAAATTCCGCGTACTACGACTCGCTCCGTCGGCGTATCCCACATATGTGTCAGAATAATTCGACATCTGCAACAAACGAGAAGGGTGGATTACTACCGAAACAAACATTTTAGCGAAAACAAAATACAACAAAAGCACTCAGGTTACTATTTAGGCATAGTAACGCTTGAGGTACAACTCGTTACGGGGTTGCGCCAGTGGTATTCCGTCATAATCCATTAACTCGTAGGCTCCTTTTGCTAACACCCTTTTAACAATATAAGGACCCATCCATAAGGACTGAAATTTCCCTGCTCCTAATTTATCGGATTCTTGGTCGTAAAGCAAAACCAAGTCACCCTCAGAGAAGATGCGCGGTTTGACATTCTTGTCGAACTGTGCTTTGACTCGTTTCTTATGAGCCTCGTTCGCCAAAGCGGCGTCACGACGGTTTTCATCCAACTGGATCAATTCTAAGAAACGAGTCTCTTCTTCTGAGGTTCCGGGGAGGAGGTCAATTGCGAGTTTAAGAGACGAAATTTCGCACTGGATCGGTAAAACTGCCTCCAGGCCATACACCAATTGGAATGGTGTGAACCCAGTGGCGTTTTTTACCGAGGTTCGGTAAGCCCATAGTGCTGAGTACAGGATTAGATGCCATCTTCTCTTGTGAACCCCGATCATCCTTTGCAACATACGCTTCAGGACTTTGTTGATCGCCTCAACTTGTCCGTTGGCTTGTGGATAATACGGGGTAGAGCTGTCGTGCGATAGCCCTAGTTTGGCAGCTAATTCAACCATCATGTGATTGCGAAAATGCGATCCATGATCTATCACTATAGCTTGCGGAACGCCGAACCTGGCGACTACATGATTGAAAAAGAAAAGGGCAGCTGTTTCACCAGTGTTATCCAATGTAGGCATCGCCTCGGCCCATTTGGTAAAATAGTCAACAGCGACTATAATATACCCATGCCCCCCGGTCGAGGTGGGGTTACATTGCATGAAATCGATGCCCCACTTGGCGAAGGGCCCAACAGCAACTATCGGCTGTAAGGGTGCGGGTGGTCTTCTGGTTTTGCTATCAAAGATCTGACATGCATGGCAACTTCTGACAGCTATTATGCAATCTTTAAACATAGTTGGCCAGAAATATCCTGCTCGTAAGATTCTTTGTGCTGTTGCATATCCAGATTGATGCCCTCCGCACGCGCCTGAATGACAATCATTCAGGGCTTTTTCGGCCTCCTCATGGGTAAGGCACCTCCTCAGAATCGTATCGACGCCACGACGATAAAGTGTATCACCGACGATCATGTAGTCTTTAGATTGGTATCGTATACGTTTCCGTTCCGAGTGTGAGGTATTAGGCCTAAATTTTTGGGTTTGGAGATAAACAATGATGTCTCCATACCACTCATCGCTTACTGATATCAGAAACAAATTTTCATCCACGATTGACTCTTCTGATGTTTCATTGTTGGACGACGATGTGAGATCGCATAATAATTCCGCGAAAACTAGAGCTTTCTTCGATTTGGATTTTACAAAATCTAAATCAAACTCTTGAAGGATGGCTATCCATTTTGAATATTTGCCCCCAAGCAACTGTCGCGACAGTATATATGTCATGGGATTGCAATCTGACAAAACGGTAGTTTTCCTAAAGAGGACATAATGTCGAAACCTTTGAATCGCTTGAACAGCAGCAAGCGCTAGTTTTTCAACATAGGAATATTTACTTTCTGTGTCATTTAAGTTTTTACTTAAATAATAAATAGGATGTTCCATTCCATCGACTTCTTGCACTAAGACCATCGCAATGGTCGTATCTGCTGCAGCAAGATACAGGTTAAAATCTCTTTGATAGTCCGGGGCGTACATTAATGATGCTCTTACTAGACAATCTTTCAGAGCATCAAAGGAAGCTTGCGCAACCTGGTCCCAGACAAAAGGTACATCCTTTTTCAAAAGACGAGTATAACCCTTTGCAAGTTCTGCGTAATTAGGAATGAACCTCCTCAGAAAGTTTGCTTTCCCTTGGAGTTTCTGAATCTGAAGCAAATTTGAAGGTGGAGGCAAATTAATGATTGCCTGAACCTTACAGGGGTCGAGACGAATCCCATCCTTAGAGACCACAAAGCCAAGTAAACGACCAGAACCGACGCAAAACACACACTTGTGCGGATTGAGTCTTATCTTATAATGTCGGCAACGTAGAAATATTGCTCTCAAATGCCGCGGATGATCAGTCCGTTTTCGCGAATGAGCCGGAAGATCGTCGAGATAAGGTTGAACAATGTTCTTGATGTCATGAAAGGCATAATTCATTGCCCTCTGAAACGTCGCCCCTGCGTTCTTTAAACCAAAGGGTAATTTTCGATAAGCGAATGTGCCCCACGGACAGATGAATGCAGTCTTAGACTGGTCCTGTGGGCGGATATTTATTTGATTATACCCGGAAAATCCATCCATAAAGGAAAAGATTTCACATCCGGCGCATTCATCAATTATCTGGTCGATGAAGGGTGTAGGGTAGTTGTCCTTCGGACAAGCTTTGTTTACATCCCTATAGTCGACGCACACTCTTATCGTCCCTTGTTTTTTCATAACAGGGACAATATTCGATACCCAATCGGTTAGAGGAACCGGGTAGATGAATCCAGCATGGAGGAGTTTTTCAACTTCCGCCTTAATGGCAGCGGATTTCTTCGGATGTACCTGCCGAAGCCGTTGTCTTACTGGTTTGACATCAGGATACATTTTAATTTCATGTTCAACTATGCTCGAGTCAATGCCTGGCATTTCATCATATGACCATGCAAAGACATCTCTAAATTCGCGAAAGAGAGCACTATATATTTCCAGTTCTGAAGGGGAACAACTTTTTCCGACATGAATGTTCTCAACAACATCAGATTTTGTCGAGATGTTTATGGCTACAGTCTTTTCAATATTGGATAGGTTTCTCTCTGAATCCACCGTATTTACAGTATTTGTTAGGAATTCAAACACTGAAGGGTGGTATAGGTCGTGATGAGTTTCTTCTTCACACTCTGGAAGAAGGGAACGATGGTGGTTATCATTCCATGGTGCCCCCTCAATCATCATTGATTGTAAGATTCCTTCGTCAGTCCCATGAACTTTTGACCATGGATCTAATGGGGTACCATATTCTTCGGACCTATCTACCCAAACGCTTGACGAGCGTTCATTTGGGCTTGCCTCCCATGCCTGAAACATTGATTGCTACAATATTTCAATAGGGCTAGGTTGTTGGAAATAATACTGAGAGGGGGGGGGTGAATCAGTATTATCAGATCAATCAAACTTTTCATTTCATACTCAGAAACATATACGCTACTTCAATTAAGTGAACCCGCGTGTACACGCTACTGTGTCTAATGAAACTCGCGTATATCCAGAGATCTTATAATTCAGTTATCTTAATCTTTAGTAAATGCATCAGATCATTATTAAGCATATTAACAGTAAACAGGTGCAGAATAACAGAACAGAACATCACACAAGAGCCACACACATGAACACAAAGATATAAGGTGGAAACCCAATGTGGGTGAAAACCACCTGCTGCAAGTCATCTCAATCTTCTTCTTAATAAGAAAATCCTTTTACAATATTTGTACTGGTGCAGTCTTATACCAGTACGGGAGCTACAACCCCCTTTGCTCTTGTACTAGCCGATCCATTTACTAGTACGCAGGCTGCTACCTGCTACAATGCTCCAAAGATCTCCTTTAGCTTTTGTACTAGCTTAGATACTAGTACGTAGGTGCTTGCCTACAATCTTCTCACCTCCAGGTACCACGTTTCATCAATTTTCAGACTGGATACACTGAAGCACAGCACATAATCTGAAAGGCCACTTTTCATCCAATTTTCATACTGGACCCATAACTATCATTGAAGCTCAAAACAATCATCAAACTCTGAATCACTGAAACCCTGTTAACAACAGTCACCAGAACACAGAGCAGACACAGAACTCTGTAATAACCATCAGATCCATCTGCAACTTCAAATATCAAGCTTTACAATGTATACGCTACTTCGATGAATCAAACCCGCGTGTATACGCGCTTTTGCCAAAGACAACCCGCGTACAGATCTAAAAATAATTTCTCATAACTTGCAGCTGTACCAGACATCAGTCATACTCATAACACTTATAGAACAATACATGCGTCAGTATGTAGATCTAGAATAAGCATCATAAAGATAGTTCATTTCAAACCATTTGATCCCGATCTCTCCTTAGATCTTGTTCTCCATCAACCGGTTAGATCTCTCCTTAGCTCAGATCAAGCAATGCATCATCAACCCATAACCCTGCATACTGGATCTAATGCTTCATCAGATATCCAAGACATTTCAGATGCACTTGCCTAATGATTTCCTTCTCCTTATATAGCCTTAGGCCTTGTTTAATACCAAGAGCCAAAACCATAGTAACATAATACCATCAACTTCAAAACTAGGGATCGACACGCCCGTCGAGACATAATGGTCTGAAACCATAGGCACAACTTCCAAGGACTAACCGCCATGGACCAAAGGTACTTTTCCACATACACGCGCTTTTGCTGAAGCCAACCTGCGTGTACACGCGACTTGGGCTTAACGAACCTGCGTGTATGAACTTTCTCTTCTTCTTATAGTCTGATCATCAATTCCTTGCTGCCGACCTTCTGTACTATGATTTGTCATCAGTGAGGTTTGCCATCAAGGACAACACTTATCTCATAATGCCAACATAGGTGGCAAAACCACTTGATGATCCATGACGACTTTGTCTTCTGCGACCTTAGATGAAGATACCATGTTGCATGTTGCTACAAACGGGATATTCCCTTCATGGGAAGGAGGAGGCAACGCGAAAGTTCCCATCATCATGGGATCTTTTAGCAAGCCTACTCCTATATCTTTTATCGAATGGTCGCTCCCATGGATCATGGGAATGCTTCCAGTAACTTGTGAACCATTAGGGAGGAAATTCTGTTGATCGACGATCGTAATCCCTCCTTCAAACGGGAATGCGATCTTCCTAAAATATGTCGACACTACAGCTGCCATGGCATATATCCATGGTCTTCCCAGTAGAATGTTATAGTCAAGATTGCCATCAATGACTTCAACATCAATCTCCACTGTTTTTCCTCCTAGTTCAACCTTAAAGTTATTTAGTATACCGTACGGAGTGTACGATCTACCGTCAAATGCTTTCAATGTCATCGAAGATCGCGACAAGGTTGGAGACCCAAGAGTTTTCCAGCAACTCATCGACATGATACATGTCGATGCACCCTCATCAATAATCGTTCTATGAACAGTTTTGTTGAGTGCTTTCACTTGAATAAGGAAAGCTAATTGCGCTGGTAACTGAGGATCATATCCTTTGTGATCAAAGGATACAAGATTGGAATCTTTAGGATCCACTCCACCAATTGCTGATAACAATGCCTATCTTTGGGATGGGCAATTTTGTAGCACCTCAAGAGTTGACATAGCAGATGGCGATTGGGCCAAATCCTCCACTACATTATAGTGTTGCGCCGCTCTGGCGCGAGGGTTGAATGTCGACTTGTGGACTACTCCCTTAGGCGGCTTTATTGTTAATTCATGCGTGAGGGGCGGTACAACTTCTGCCGAAGTTGTTGTCGAACTACTGGGTTGATCTTTCCCTTTGTCGTTCGACACCGGCGAATTCCCATAATCTTTATTCCTAGTCGATATCAAAGCATCACTTTGCTTAGAAACCGACAGCATAAGCACTTGAGACGGGGAAGCATTTCCACTATCAACCATATTCTGACCTGGGGTAGGAAACGGATCAGTCAACACAGCTGAAGTTTGGGAACTTTTTAGGAACCTCTTTAACTCAGCTTTGAACGGACAGTCCTTTGTCGAATGATTTTCATCACATATTTGACATGGATAAAATTGTTTCTTTTTCCCAGGAGGGTTTGAAGAAGTTTTTTGAGGGGATGATCCACCTTGATTCTTCTTCTTCCCTTTGTTTTGTTTCTTCTTGCTTCCTGGTTGATTGGAGTTTTTGTCTTTATCCGTAGATACAGCATTTACCTCCGAAGCAAGAATTTCCTGATTTGCTTTTTGATTCGAAGTCTTACGGGCTTTCTTATTCGAATCCCTTGTCGACTTAGCGTTTGCAGTTCCAATCATGCCATCACCGGCATGAGAGTCACTGTTCGATCCGGGAGGAGGAGGGATTGAAAATTCTGGTCTGGGGGCATCAGGTATCTTATCATAGAGCGTGCCCGACTGAGTATATACTAAGTCCAAATATTGAGCACGAGCAATAACCTGCTCCTCTGTTACGACGCCTCCCTTGGCCACATCTTCTGTAATTGCCGGCAGAAGCGACTTTATAAACCACTCAGCTAATAGCTGATCCAGAACATAGGTTTTTACCATTCTTCGCCGACGACGCCACTCATGTATATGATCAGATATATGTGTGGCCGTTGTCTGCTTGAAATTGGTCAAGATCTCTGTTCCAGTTTCGTACCTTATAGGTAACTGAAAATGTGTTAAGAAAGTCGTGGCTAGGGAACTAAAATTGTCGAAAGAGGCTCTAGGTAATTCAATATACCATTTGGCCGCCGGACCAGTCAATGTCCTCTGGAAAAGGCGAAGCCTTATCGAATCATCATTCAAGGTATTCGACGAACACCACAGATGGAATGTCATCACATGATTCGACGGGTCTTCGCCCGGATTTCCATTGAATTTAGGAATGTCCGAAGGAAGTTTGTGAGGAATCGTTGGCCACCAATGGGCGTAGGCGATTGGATCGTTCGTCAAGCGATGTAAATCTGGTAATTCTAAGGTCGCCACGAATGGCAACTGCTGATTCAGGTTTGGCGAGGCGTACCCAGGGTACGATGGAATCGCCTGAGCAGTAGGTCTTTGCATACCAGTATAATGCAACTGATGTTGATATGACTGGTATGGCTGGTGGGCTTGGCCACTGTAAAGTGGTTGGTTTAACCCGTTCTGAATATAGGGTTGCCCACTATTCGCAAAGATCTGTTGCTCAGATCCCTGGTATACCTGTTGAAACTGAGGTTGTTGGTATTGCACCATCCATGGTTGTGAAGCCATGTTTTGTTGTGCAACACTAACCGACGGCCCAAGATGCGGGGTTATGGTCCCCGTTTGTATCTGTGTCGTCCCGGCAGTTGGCGATTGTGGATGTGTTGCAGGGTCAATTGGCTGTTGCATTACAACTTGTGGTTGGCATACAACAGGCATCGATTGAACTTGCGACACGGTTACAATTGCTGGCGTCGTCGGGATACTAGACATAGGTACACTTTGTTGCATAGAATATACAACTCTTGGTTGTTGGGGTAACATAGGTACCCAACCACTCGTCGTTACTTCAGTCAAACCTGAATGTGGTTGAAAACTGCCGTATGGGTATCCTCCCGAAAGAGGAAGTGAAAGGGCATATTGCCCCCCATATGGTAACAATCCGGAGCTCAAGGGTGTATATGGCCTTTGAGGACTGGATGGCCCAAAATGATTCCCAAAGGGATCAATTTGTCTAGTTTCAACATAAGAATTACCTGGTATTATACCGGAAGAACAAACTGGAACAGACCAAGTCGTCATAATAGTCCCTGGGTGGACTCCTTCTAGTTGATGAGAACTAGTTGGGACGGATGGTATGCCGGCAAACATCGTTGGAATGGCAGCAGGAGCTTCTGCTGTCGCTGTGTCATTTGGCACAGTTCTGGATGTCGACGGTTGTTCAGACATTTTAAGTCTATCCAATAAACTTCCTAACGATTCTTCAGGAACTTCTTGTGGCGATGGACAAACTTCTGATGCAGAAGGAAAAAGAGTGGAACCTACTCCAAAATGAATTGGAGTATTTGCTTGCTGGTCCTCTACGATTTCCTCTATTGCAATCAGACCAGGAGGAAGAGGCAGACCGTCAGGTCCGTAAAAGATTTCTGGTGCCGAAGAAGGGGTTGCTTCGACAGCGACAGTTGTTTGAACAACAAGACTCTGTGGACCGGTTCCAGATGGAAATGGTTCAGTTATGCAAGTACTTTTTTTCAGACTAGGATCAGTACAACTGTCCTTCTGTTGCTGTTGAACTTCTTCAATAGAGGCAGGGATTCCAGAAATATCGGGAGTGACCAGAATCTCAGATGTTGTTGGAACTTCCGTTCTAACTTTAAGAGGAGATTTTGATCTGGTCCAGCGAGATCGCTTTGCTCGTACTACTTTCGGTTCCGGAGACAAAGATGGTCGACCCGCAAGTCTCCCTGAACGACGGGGTTTTAATTGACTTTCCTCCACGGTTGCGGATTACTTGATCAACTAAAATACAAAAAGGGGAATTATGTTTCCGTATTGAATGAATTTTATTAGACGCTTTTAGACACAACTTTGCTTTTTCATGTTTTAAGAGTCGAGAAAAAGCTAAAGATGACTCTAGTCACCTTCGATGTATTAACGAGCCCGAAGTGACAAATGCTCGGTTGGACCTTTTCAATTATAGAGTTTGAAAAGAGCCAAAAGAAACTGCTCTGGAGATCTAGGCAGAGGGTGTGCCAAACCTTTCGCGAAACCACAGAATACGTTTTACGGTACGGGTGGTCGATCTTCGTGAATGCTGTGTTCACTGCATCGCGATCAGTAGGGCGGTCGACACGGCTTCCTAAGGATAAAGGATAAAAGCCTATAGGGGTCTCCCAATATACGCGACGGTACGCGGGAGCTCAAATCCGTATTAGTGCTATCGTCCCTCAGGAGGAATCACCCACCTTCGTAGAGATCGACAGTCACTACGTTTAACGACGCCGGAACACGTCTCTACCTAGACCTCTATTGTGAGTGTTATGTTACAATGCGTTTTTAGATTCATTCAATATATTTTAAGTTGATCTTTTTATCAGTTTGTCTTTCAGGATCACCACGTGATGTATTGGTACAAATTCCTAAATGCAGCTAAAATGATAAGCAAGCTTTCACAATCCTTTTAGCTTTGAAAATCCTAACTACTGAGGGGAGAGAAAAACAATATCTTTCCACACAGAGCACAAAGCACAAACTAATGCACTTTCTCCTAGATCAGACACCCAAACTTATCAAAAATGCAAATGCAAGATGCATGTATTTCTTTTCTTTTCCTTTAATGTTGATGCTAACAAAAGGAAAACTGTTGTATGACTTTCGAATTCAATTTGAAGCGTAAACAAACAAGTATTGCCTAAATGAAAAGACGCTTTACAGGTACTTGTTTTACACCAAAAATATATGAATTCAAACCATAAAGTGAAAACAAACCAACTTAAACAGCTATGAACAGTAATAACACTAACTCATAAGACCACAAAAATGCTTTTACAATTCAAGATCTAAGAGGCCATAGCTACTAGGTTTGCTTTTCACAATGGGAAATTGTAACTGAAACAAGAAATACTGAAAGAACGTTTACAATTTCATCACACAACTGAGGCGGAATGATGTCAAGGAGAAGTGGTCTACAGCAAATACAATAACCAGCAAGCAATCAGCCAAAAACAAGTGCAAACAGGGCCAAGACACAAAGGAAGAGCTGAGCTAGACTAAGGCCAACTGGACCAGCGCAGGCACTGGTCTGCCAGCTTCACTCTCAGCGCAGTTCCCAAAGGGAGCACCTGCGCTGTAATGCAGACTGCCTGTGGACAGCCTGCACTGACTTACGAGAGTTACGTCTGCTAAGAATTCCGGGTCATAAAAAGCTCAAAAATGTACTGTTTTGACTGAAATAAAATGCTATGGGTTAAGTACAGGTTAAGGGATGATCAAGAGGATAAAGATCTATCACTAAGAGTAAAGATTCATCTGTAGATTAGCTCTTTAAATCTTGAATTTGCTCAGCAAAGGAGCAAGAGTAGAAAAACCCTCTACTTCGCTTTTGATAGAGTCAAAAGCTTTTCGATTCGGTACTCCTTTCTTCAAGAAATGAATAGCAAAATCCTACAACAACAAGATACTAGGATCTCCCCAGTGGAGTCGCCAGTTTGTTGTGGGGAAAAGTATCCGATGCGGATGACGCTAACCCTTTCTAAAGGTGACAGTCTTTAGCAACAACTGAATGATAAAGTTTTCATGTTCCACTTTATGAAAGCACAGAGAGAATGGAAAGAGGGTCAACCAACCTGGTGTCTTGCGCTTAGTCGATCCTTGTCCTTCTCGCTTTGTATCCTATTCCCAGCTCTTTGCTCTCCAAGCCGATCCAGCTACACACAGAATCTGCACAGCAAAAGGGAGCAAACTACGAGATACAAGCAATCATAATTGAAGCATGGATTAGGTTGCATCAAATATACATGTAAACACAAAAGCATCTATGTAAAACAAGTATATAGAAGAACATGCAAACTTTATTGATAGAAAGTAACAGGGTTCCAGAGGAAGTTACAACCAATGATGTTGGCTCCAATCCAGCAGCACCTCCTCGGCAGCAAGAACTCTCTTCTTCACGTCTAGTAAAACAATCACCCAATAATCTTGGCAGTATACCAACAGCACCTCCTTGCTTAAACAAAATTCCAGCCTCCCTAGACCTCATAGAAGAGATCTATATATAGGAGGGAAGAGGAAAGGATGAGTCAGCTGGACGCTGGCATATAGCTGACTAGTGTCCTCTCCATCTTCAGTTAATCTTCAGTTCCTGTGTCCACTTGGAGATCCTTGCTTACACATGGTGATCAAGTACCTCTTACTCATCACAGGGCGAATCTCATGACCCAAGTGTCAGTTTGGAAGCTTCCTGGGCAAATGACACCTTGCAGGATGACTGTGCCACTTGGCCAATCTCGCCCAGCGCAGGTACAGAGTGGGACAGTTGCAATACAGCGCAGAAGCTCAGTTAAGCAGCTGACATGATCCAAAATAAGCCTGTTCTGAAGTGTTTTCAGGTGGAGAACTGATTGGAAGTGCTGTTGATTGATGACCTTGTTCTTTTTGGGGTAAGAACAACATGTTTAGGGACTGAGGATCCCTGTAATTATCGACATTCCCTGCTCCTTGACTTGAGGCACAAAAATGTCTATAACAAAATTCTCGGATGGACTTTTTCCGTTATAGAGTCTGAAAAAGGAAAAAGGAACTGCTCTGGAGTTCTAGGTAGAGGGTGTGCCAAACTTTTCGCAAAACCGCAGAATACTTTTTAAGGGACGGGCGGTCAATCTTCCCGAATGCTGTGTTCAGTGCATTGCGATCAGTAGGGCGGCCGACACGGCTTCCTAAGGATAAAGGCTTTATTCCTATAGGGGTCTCCCAATATATACTCGACGGTACATGGGAGCACAATCTGTACTAGCGCTATCGTCTCTCAGGAGGAATCACCCAACCATCAGCGAGATCGATAGTCACCAGGTTTTACGACGCCGGAACACGTCTCTAGCCTAGACCTCTACGTTGTGCGTTAAATTACAAAGCGTTGTTAAGTTCATTCAATTTATTTTAGGTTGATCTTTCTTAGAATTTTGCCTTTTTGGATCACCACGAGATGTATGATACAATTCCTAAATGCAGTCTAAAGATGATAAGCAAGCTTTTATATCTTTTCAACAATGAAAATCCTAGCTACAAGGGGAAAAGAAAGACACAATCTTTTCTCAAAGAGCATAGAGCACACTGTAAATGCACTTTTCCTAAATCAAAGCATGCAAACTATCAAAATGCAAATGCACATATTCATGTATTTGTTTTCGCTTTCTTAATATTGATGCCTAAAAAGAA
Source organism: Pinus tabuliformis (assembly GCA_031772625.1). Lineage (NCBI taxonomy): Eukaryota > Viridiplantae > Streptophyta > Pinopsida > Pinales > Pinaceae > Pinus > Pinus tabuliformis. Next base: position 829,563,184 of record CM062813.1, read on the forward strand.
AGTTGTTGTACAAATTTGAATTCGATTTCAAGTGAAAACATAAAAAAGTTCCTTTTTTAAAATCTAAAAGATGATTACAACACTTTATGATTTACTTGCTTCGACACTAGAAATGCATAAATTCAAACCAAACGACAAAAGTAAAAGCTCAATCAACTGTGAACAACAAACAAACTCACTCCTAAGATTAAAACGACACTTACGATAGGTCTAGATCTAAGGGCGACAATATGACTAGTTTACTTTTGTAATGGGAAACTGCAAATGATGTAACAAATACACAAAGAACAAATACAGTTTCTTTATACAACTGAGGCGGAATTGAGGCAAAGAAAAGGGGTTTCAAATAGGTACACTGACTGATAACAGGCTGCCAAAGACAGAGATAAAACTGAGCAAAAGGAAGCAGGGAACCACAGCTACACAAGGCAAAGGCTGATCAGCGCACCCTCAACACAGAGAAACTGAACTTCAGCGTAGGTATCCTTCACGGGACCTATGTTGAAATGTAGAACCTCTTCACAGAGTCTACGCTGAAGCAGAAACGAGAGTTGTTTCTGGGTTCTGGGTCACGGTTTGTAGTTAAATCTACAGTTTTTGGCCAGATAAAATCTATCAATTAGGTACAATTAGGAGGATGATTTAAAGGAGGACTAAGATCTTTCACAAAGGGTTGTTAGAGCACTTGTGGATCAGTTTGTTCAGATCATAAAAACATGCCCAGTGAGTGGACTAGAGTGGCAGATCTCTACTTTTTATTTGAAAATGGCAAATGCATTTCGATTCGGCAATCCTGAGTTTATGAGAAGAACAACAATAGAAACACAAATAAACTAACAAGATACTCTCCCCAGCGGAGTCGCCAATTTGTTGTTGGGAAAAGTATCCAATTCGGAATGCCCCTATCCCACTCTAAGGTGTGATAGTGCCTTAGCAACAAACGAAGTAAACTAATTGAGTATTCTTCTTTATGAAATGTAAATGAGGAGGAAGGATCTAACTAACCTGTGTCTTCCCCTAGTTTGTCGATCCAAATCACTCTTCTCTTTAGTAGCTCCCAGCTTCCTGCTCCTTCACCGGCCCAGATTCACCGAATTCCTGCAAGATCACAAGAGAGAGAAACTACACGAAGATACAGATATACATTCATAAAAAGCTCAAGATCAGATTAAGCTAAACATGTAAGCATAACAAAACATCATTGGTACACAGCATGTAGGAGAAACTCAAATAGTTTATTGATATGATAATAAAGTCCAAGAGGAGATACAACCAAGTGAGTTCCGATCCAGCATCTACCTCCCAGCAAAGGAATCCCTTCCTCTCCTCCAACAAAGCATAAATCACCCAATGTACTAATCTCAATCTCAAACCAACAACAATTCTCTGCAAAGTACAAAATTCCAACCTCTTGAACCTCTGGGTGAGAGATCCATATATAGATGTAAGAAGAGAGGATGAGTCAGCTTATGTTTTGACTTGTGGCTTCTCTCTGTTAGTTCTTGCTTCCACTTGGAGGTTGAGAACCTCTTACTCATCACTAGTCGAATTCATTGAGGCAAGTGTCATTGGAGAAGATTCTGGAAGCTTCCAGGGTATTTCCACCTCGTTGAATGAGCTTGCCATTTGTCATTTCCCGCTCAGCGCACCCTCGTAGTGCTTCCACCTGCGTTGCAGTGCACCTAGCCAGTGTAGACTCTGCATTTCAACGCAGGCAGCTAGTGGAGCCTCTGAATTGATCCTGAATTGACTGTTTCTGAGTGGTTTTTGGTGGAGAACTTCTAGGAGAAGCTGTCATTGGTTGACCTTGTTCCTTTAGGAGATGTAACAACATATTTAGGGACTTTGGATCCCTTGAATTATGGACATTTCATGCTTATAGCTGTAAGGCACAAAAATGTCTATAACACTGCTGTCCCATTTCCTCCTCCTGCTTGGATTGTTCAGCTTCTGCTTCAGAATGCTCAGCTTCTGTTTTGGAATGCTCAACTTCTGTTTTAGACTGCTCGGCTTATTCCTCATTTTCTTCTTCAGATTGCTCGGCCTCTTCTTTCTCTTCTCCTTCAGATTGCTTGGCCTCTTCTTCTAGCCGTGAGGGTCGCTCATCTTCAATTTCTACTGGCTGGCTGGTGTTTTCCTGGAGCTTTTCCATCCTTCCTCGTATTCCAGCTAATCGGACCGATTTCCTGCATTTCTCTGGCTGTTCGGGTGTACCGGTGGCATGCTTATTCTTTGTCGATTCCTGGTGTGTTTCTAGACGTTCGGATGTACTAGTGACATGTTTTTGTTTTGCTAATTCTCTGTGTTTTTCTGGACGTTCTGGTGTGCTGGTAGCATGCTTACGTTTTGGGGATGGTGCTGTCAACCCCCCCTCAATCATTGCAATTAGCTCTTCCCAACTGCTCTGCTGCTCGGTGAGGCTATGACTAAAAATTAATCGAATTAACCCATGGTGACTGACAACTGACTCTACATGCTGTGCCTTTTTTAAACTTTGTGCAACGTCATGAAGTAACGAATTCAAAAGTGAAGGCAGATTTACAGAGCATTTCTGCTTTAAAATAACTAAGAGTTTAAGATGTCGTGGTCTTACCACGTCTTTTCTACCCTCGCAGGTGATGTAGCTTTGAATGGTCCTTGCTAATTCTACCCAGGGCTCTCCAAGCATTGCTGGCAGAACTCCCTTCCCTTTAATTTTTAAGCTCTGGCCTTCGTCCTGGAAGATTTCTATAATCTTTTGTAATCTCTCCTTTTTTAACGTCCATACAGGTCCGGTGGCTGGTAGTCCCGAGCTCTACGATTATATCATCGGTGATTGTTATCTATCTCCTCCTTACTGTGGAGTAATCCTCCTACAAATTCTGCAGGAATTCAATTGCCACTGTCTCGTTAGACTCCTGCAAATGGTTGAGATAAGTCAGCCACCCTGCTCTTGCTAGGATTTCCTGGGCAGCAGCAGAGACTGTCAACACCTGCGGTTCCCTCTGAATCGCTCTTCCTCCCATGGTTTCACTGTGAATTCTCAATGGAACAGCAGTTGTTCGTGCCATTGAAACACAAAGAGGGTAATAGACGCAAGACTTGTTTGAAAAAAAATAGAGTATGCAACAGAAATGGCTTATGAACAACAACTCGTGTAACAAAAATAGGCCATGTTTAGAAAAACAACGAATTACCGAAATCGAGGTGTAGAGTTGGATCGCGTATTACGTAAGAGGTTGCTATGATATGATGCGAGGCTGGGGGGATAGGATGTCTATCGTACTTGCCAAATCTCATGTGGTCATCGTCACTTACTCTACCATGATTGGTGGTAATAAATTTTCATGCGATATATGTCGGGAAATGATATATGATTAGTTACTAGGATATAAGAAACAAAAGAGTATTAGTATCTTACCTATTGGTGTAACCAATTTAACTTCAATACCATTAACAGTGCTCTGCTGCCGACAGGTGTCCATAACCTTGGTAGAGTTGTTTATTTCACCCCTGGAACCATGATCCTTTGTGTGTATGTTAGGGAGTGTAATGTCAAAATGTAGGCCATTATGCTGGCTTGGTAGCCAGTTAACCATAATGCCATTCACGAGGAAGGAGCGAAAAGTGGGCAGGCCGACTCGTGATGAGACCTCCTGTTCTAATGTTTGTTTATTTGATTTAGCTTTTGTACCATATCCCTAGTGTGGTGGACATAGTGGGAATGCCACTTCACTTCCATCCTCATGATCATGGTAGGCTGGCTCTTGATGAGACTCCCTATCCTGCATTTGACAACTTATAATTCATGTTTACTTTTTTTTTTTTCATTTTCATAAAGTATTTTTCCCTATTTATACACAAAGGGTGGTTCAGCACTCCTTAAGAGTAGGAATGGTGGAAGAAGTCTTATCATCTCAATAGGAAGATATAAACCCTTTGCTCTTATTCCTAAATAATAATCAAAGAGAATTAAAGGGATCGTCATGATAAAGATAACCAATCAGAGAAAAATTAGTAAGACAATGACAACAAAAGATGATAAATAAGTGTGTCTTTCCTTTTGTCCTCTTACCAATGCAGAGCCTTGTAAAGATAGCGATTTATGATTTGCGGATTTCAGTATGTTGTGATTTTGTATTCATTGCATAAGTGCATAGCTGAATCTTAAAGACTTGAAAGAACAGGAGCAAGAAGCATCCTCAATTTAGATCAGCAAAAGGAATAAGCTGTTTCACAAGGAGAGCAAAAGCATGCTAGTGGTGTTCCTTTTGGAAAAAAGGAACAACAAAGGACCATAGATAGCAAAAATGCAAATGTTGTTCCTTTGAAAAAGGAACAACAGAACACACCAATGTCGTTCTTTTGAAAAAGGAACAACGAAAAAATAAAAAAAATGCTATTCCCTTGGAAAAGGGTAGCAAAACACTCAAAATTCCGTTCCTTTGAAAAAGGAACAACAACAACCAAAAATGTTGTTCCTTTGAAAAAGGAACAACAAAAGATGCAAAAATGCCGTTCCTTTGGAAAAGGAACAGTAGAAATCAAAAATATGTTGTTCCTTTGGAAAAGGGACAACAAACACACGTAAATGTCGTTCCTTTTGAAAAAGGAACAACAAAAATCGAAATGCTGTTCCTTTAGAAAAGGAACAACAGAACAGGCAAATGCCATTCCTTTGAAAAAGCAACATCACAAAATCAAAGACGTTGTTCCTTTGGAAAAGGAATAACAGAAAATCAAGAATGTTGTTCCTTTAGAAAAGGAACAAGAGAAGCACACTAATGCCATCCTTTTGGAAAAGGAACGAAAAAAATCAAAATGTTGTTCTTTTGAAAAAAAGGAACAACAAAAATGACAGGAAAACATCAGTTCAAACATATGTACAAAAAACGACTCCAAGAAAAGAACTTATGTACAAATTGTAAAAAGAAATGAATTCCTTAATGAATTACAGGTGAGGAAGACTTCTCTTCCTCTCCCAAAATCTCCATATCAGTGTCTCGACGTAGCTGCTGGAATAAGGACTCCCGAGTGAGTGGTTTGCGATAGAGACAAACTCGGTGGCAATTTACTTTGAAGGCATATCCAGAACCGTCAATAGTGATTAGAGTAAGGGTCCCATTGTCATGTACTTTTTGGATTTCGTATGGTCCCAACCAACGAGTATGGAGTTTCGTAGGGAAGTCCTAAAACCTGGAGTCGTACAACAGAGCCCAGTCTCCCTCGTGGAAGACTTTGTTTTTAATGAGAGCGTCATGCCATTTAGCTCGTTGCTATTGAATCAAGGCAGTATTTTGAAGTGCAGAGAGCCTAATTTCATCGAACTCATTGATCTTCTGTAGTCGATTAATCTGTGCCTCGCTTAGATCTAAGCCAACTTCTTGTGCTGTCCATAATGTTTGGATTTCGAATTCTATGGGGGAAATGGGTTCTTTTCCAAACACTAATTGATAAGGTGAGTAACCAGTGGTGCTTCTCCATGTTGTTCTGTAAGCCTAGAGTGCTTCAAGAAGCCTGGAAGCCCAATCACGCCCATGTGATGCAATGGTTTTCGTTAGGATTGATTCTATAACCTTATTGCTGCTTTCTACCTGTCCATTTGCTTGTGGGTGGTATGGAGTAGTGATTTTATGCTAGACGTGATAATTGTTGAGTGTTGCAGCTAATCTATTCCCGGAAAATTGTGGTCCACCGTCTGTAATTATTTCTCTTGGAAGGCCATAACGTAGAAATAGATGGAACAGGAACTGTATGACAAAGTCCTCTGTGGCTCTTGGCAATGCTTCTGCTTCAACCCATTTGGTGACATATTCTGTTGCAACAAAAATATATGTTTTCTGATTTGATGATGGGTTGATAGGTCCAACGAAATCAAGAGACCATCTCTCGAATGTTTCAATGACTAACTGTGGTTTCAGAGGCATCTCGTCAGATTGACCAAGACGTCCTGCTCACTGGCAGCTGTCACAGGCTTGGACAAATTTCTTTGCATCTCTGAAAATCATAGGCCAGTGATACCCTGTCTGCAGCACTTTATGTCCAGTTCTGCGCTTAGCGAAATGTCCACCACATGGTCCATCATTACAGGATTTTAGGATGTCAAAGATTTCATCTTCTCGAACACATCTCCTAATATGCATGTCTGCCCCTGTGTGAAACAAATAGCCCCCAATCCACGAGAATTGAGCACTCTTATGAACAATCTGTTTGCGCTCATTAGGGGTTAGGTGTTTTGGTAGTTTACCTACTGCGAGGTAATTAGCAACATCAGCATACCAGGGTGTTTTAACAACAACAACAAACAGATGTTCGTCCGGAAATTGATCTTCAACTGCTGCTACATCGATTGGCTTTGGCATTCTTGAGAGAAAATCGGCTATAGGTTTTTCTTTGCCAGGTCGATCCTTGATTGTGATATCAAATTCCTGCAATAAAATCAACCATCTAGTTATTTTGGCATTTGTGACAGGCTTATTTGCTAAATATTTTATGGCAGAATGATCTGTATACAAGATAACAGGATATCCAGTAATGTAATGTCTAAACTTATTGACAACATGTATTACAGCTAGGAATTCTTTTTCAGTAACAGTATAATTTAATTCAGCAGGGGATAAGTTTTTGCTGATGTAATAAATAGCATATGGTTTTTTATCCTCTTCCTGCCCAAGGACTGCGCCAATGGCTGTATCTGAGGCATCAAATGATATCTGGAATGACAAATCCCAGTTTGGTCCTCGAAGGACTGGGACTGTGGATACGAGCTTCTTTAAATCCTTGAAAGCACACTCACATTTTTCTGTCCAAAGAAAATCAACGTTACCAGTTAGTGCATATAAAGGTGCAGCAATGTGCGAATAATGTTCTATAAATCACCTATAATAACCAGAAAATCCAAGAAAGCTACGTACCTCTGTTTGAGTAGTAGGAGTGGGAATAAGCAAAAGTATTTGGATTTTGGTTGGGTCTACTTGAATGCCGGCTACTAAAACATAGTTTCCTAGGATAAGTCCTTTAGTCATCATCATATAATATTTTTCATGGCTTAAGCAAAGCCTGGTAGCGATGCAGCATTGTAGGACTTTTTCTAGGGTGTCTAATGCTGGATCAAAATCATTTCCATATGGTGTAAATTCATCCATGTATACTTCAAGTCCATCATTTATTAAATATGCAAAAATACTAAGGATAGCCCTTTGGAATGTGGCAGGAGCATTGCATAAGCCAAAAGGTAAAACTCGGTAGGAAAATGTTCCCCAAGGACAAGTAAAAGTAGTTTTGTCCTGGTCTTCAGGGGCAATCTGAATCTGATTGTATCCACTGAAGCCATCCAAGAAAGAAAAGACTTTCTTTCTGGCTAAAGTATCTAATACTTGGTCTATGAATGGGAGAGGAAAGTGGTCTTTTTGTGTTGCTTTATTTAGTTCCCTGTAATCCACACAGATTCTCCATTTCCCATTCTTTTTTGGTACCACCACAAGCGGAGAGACCCATGTACTATCAGAGATAGGATAGATAAAATTGAAATCTAAAAGTTTCTGAAGTTCCGCTTTTACCACATCTTTTAGATGAGGATTAAGTCTACTTTGAGGTTGACGAACAGGTCTGGCATCCTTTTCTATATAAATGTGGTGTGTACATAATTGGGGGTCAATTCCCTTCATATCAGGGTAATCCCATGCAAATGCTTCTTGATATTTTCTTAACAAATGGATGAGCTTCATTTCTTGTTTAGGTGTGAGGTTGGCATTAATATTTAAGGTTTTTCCCGATTCAATTTCCACAATTTTACTATTTGCAACAGAAGTAACCGGTATTGTTTGATCATGTGTATCTTTCAGAGGATCTTCTTCTAATTCATTATCAAATGCCGCCTCTATCATGTGACACTGTGTACAGGATCCGGATTCAGTTTGACTAATGGAGTTACTAATGGCATCATCTTCTGTTTGGTCTTTAAAATCAAGTGCCTCTTGTATAGTTAATGGATATCTAATGTTATCAGTGAGGTATGATACAGGGTGCTTATTAGTTTTAATTATTGTGACACTTGGCTGCGTTGGAGGATACAGAACTAAATTCTTGATATTTGGTCCTTTGGTTATGGTCATATTTCCTTGCCGACAGCCAATGTAAGCATCGATAGTGGCAAGCCAAGGTCAACCTAAAATCAGCGGGTGTCCATCAAGTCAGGTTTTTGGATTAATTATCAAGAAATCGGTTGGATATTCCTGGGAATCTACAGAGACCATGACATCATGTAGAGTACCCTCCGGCCTAACCACAGATCGGTCGACCAATTCTAGCAAAGTAGAGGTGGGTTCTACAGATGTAATGCCAAGCTTTTGGCAAGTAGTGGTTGTTAAAATATTAATTACAACTCCTAGATCAAATAAGGCATTAGACAGGGTCTGACCATAAATTTGGACAGTTATAATCGGATTCCCTGGGTCTTCATATTTAATGGGTGTTTCTTTTCCTGATAGTAAGTCAGATAAAGTGCCAACTACGTGGACTCTTGGGTTATTTTTAATATTCCTCCTTGGCTTCTTTATGCACAATTCTTTGATAGTTTTTGCGTATATAGGAATGTCTTGAATGGCTTGGAGGAATGGAATTTTTATGTACAGATTTTGTAATTCTCCCAGAATGTCAAAATCAGGATATTGTAAAGGTCGAGGTATGACTAATCGTTCTGGGAACAGAGGAGAGGATGTGGTTGCTTGATTATGAGTCTGCTGCTTATTCACATCCTCTTGTTGCAACAAATGTTCTTTTGGTAACTGATCTTCGATATGAACTGTTTTATCTCCCTCAGTTTCAATAATACGTCCAGATCTTAACTGAAGATCATTACACTCCCTTAGGTCGGGTCCTATTTCTAGTGATTCTATAATTTGGAGAGATTGGACCGGTCTATTATTTGAATTGGGGTTGGGTTGGGCTAGGATTTGCGGTCTCAGATTAGATTGGGGATTTTGTTGTAAGGCTGGCAGTGTAGGTTGAGGGAGCGAAATAGTTCCTACTGGCTGATGCATCGGTCTCTGCCAGTTTGTCTGCCAGGCTGAACTTTGTGAAGTAGGGGGAGTCCATTGTGGAGGATATGGGCTACTTTGCCAATATGGTGGAGTGTAAGGGAAATTCGGCCAACCATATTGGCTTGCCTGATTCAGCCATGGGTTTGAAGAAAGAAACGACTGTGGTGACTAGTTTGAAAATGGGGGTTGGGACTAACTTTGCCACATACTATATTGTTGAGCATTATATTGTGGAGGCTAAAAAGAAGAAGTTGGGTGTGGAAACATACCAGATTGTCTCGGCTGCCACTGACGACACTGGTTGATCAAGTACGCTGATTCTGGTCCTTCTTTCGCTTCCTTATATACTTCTTTCAATCCAGGAAGTGAGGGGCAGCTCTCCGTAAGGTGATCTTTTGTACAGATGGCGCATGTTTGGACTGTATCCAGTGGCAATTCCTTGTGACTATGCTTTTTCCTGCATCGGGGACAGAAGATCGCCAAATTCTATTCTGCCTCCATTTGATTCTGTTTAGCCTTCATAATATCAAGTTGTGTAGTTAGTGTCCCCAGAATATCAGTTTTAAAATTTTCCAATAAATTTCCAATTTCTACACGTGTTACTCCTTCTGTTGAAATTTTGTTATCTCTTACAAACTGATCATGTTATGCCGGGTTTACTCTTGTGCTGCCTCTCTAATTCTTGATACATAAATCAATAATGTCAGCAAAATTCTCTTGATAAATATCCCCTTTTCCCATGATGTTTAATGTTTCAATCCATTGTTCCTTCATGCCCCTTATCAATGCAATTTTTAACACATTATCAGGTAAATATAGTGATGCATAAGGAGATCTTTGCAGATTATACTGGAAATGTTCCACATACTCCTCTAATGTTTCATTCGATCTAGCTGTCATTTGGAATATTTCGTCCTTCAGTTCTCTAGACCTGCAGTAATCCTGATATTTTTTTAGGAAAGACTCTTTCATTTGATCCCAGTTGATTATGACCCCACCACCTAATCCCATAAACCATCTTAAAGTAGCCCCTTTTAATTTTTGGGGGTCGGTGGTGTAATCATATCCCCTGCACAACACATCAAATTCAAATAAAAATGCATCCGGATCTTCTGATGTGAGACCGTGAAATGTAGGGATATGTTGAAGAGGGATTGCTTTCATAGGCGCATTTGCTGCAGAATCCACTATAGGGAATTGTAATGTAGAGGTTTGAGTGTTTGGCTAATTCTGAGCCATAAGGTCGAATATATGCCAATAACCTTCTGGGATATCTAGAAGGGTATTCCTAGGTTGAGAGGGAATGGATTTGACAGGGATAGTTTTAGTAGCACTTCCTCTATTTGGGCTAATGAAAATGCCTGATGTCTGAGGAGATTGGGTTCCTTCAACAATGATTTTTGCATCACTCCCCTTATCTGGGTTATTTAATGGCTGGTTTATTCCAATAGGAGATCTTGGTTCCTCGGTTTCCCCTGTTTCTCCTTCTCCTTCTCAAAGATTGCTGAAATTCCCTTCCTGCAATAATTCTGGAGTAGAATTTTCAATTTCTTGAAAGTCCTGCTCTTCAGTTTGACTATGCACCTCAGCAAAGGCTACAAATGGTGATCATGTGACCTGAAGGGAACTAGTAGGCTATTTAGAAATGATTTTCCTAGGTCCTACTGATGGTTGAGATTCTGTTTTCTTATAGATTTCGTCTATAAAGGTCGTTCGGTCAAGGGTCACCGACCCCTTAGCTTTTTCAGGTTTGGGTGGAGCTTTGATATTTTTTTCCGGTTTTTTCTACTTAGTCATGCACTTAAATGAACTAATAAATTCTATTCAAACAAAGAAACAACAAATCTGTTAGGAAAGCGGACAGAGGAGCAAGGCTTTTACATGCTCCGTGCGCAGGTTCTTACCTTCCATTTTTAAAATCCAACTCTTCCCTAGCAGGTTCGTACACTACCCTGAAAAAAAGGACAAATGGCTACACTCTTTCCCTAGCAACGGCACCAAAATGTAGAGATATAAAAAGGGTCTCTTTCACCTCTAATTACCTCACATTAATATGTCAATCTGGGAGTGTTTTGTTATTTCAAAGAGTGTCTCAGTCTGACGCTATCATTTGTCAGAGTAATGCTAGTAGTACAACATTCAAAAATACAAGAGTAAACGGATGCTTGTCTACAACTAAGCTACTTCAAAAGAGTAAATCACACACTTAGAAAACTAGGCAACTTATCAGTCAAGGGTTTGGCAGCGATAACCCATCCCTTTGGAAACTGATGGAAAGGAAATTAGAGAATAGATCATGGGTCTGGGAGCCAGACAGTAAATGCTGAGGCTCACTACAACCTTAGATCATCTCCCACGCCAAAACAACAAATGCTAGTAAATGGAACGACGGATAAGAAAATGGAACAACAAATAAGAAATCAAACAACGAATCTGGAATGGAACAATAATTCTGAAATTGAACAACAATTCTTAAAAGGAATAGCAGTTAAACAACTAAGTCTCTCAAGCAGTAATCAAACTTAATCTACTAACTCAAATGCATTAATCGTAATCAAACAACAATCTTTCACTCTTAAGGCAGATCAAGCAGCACACTCTAATGGAACAACACTGATTACTGATAAGTTAAGGAACAACGCTTGGAAACCATATACACACACAACACACTTGAATAGTAATCTGATCTAAGCATCAATCTCAATTAGAAGGAATACTACTGCATTTCAAAAGGGAACAACATTACTTCTGAATCGAACAATCGTAAAGAACACAAGTTTCAAGATGAGTCCTGTAACATGAATGTACAACACAAAAACTCTGTAATAAAATAGCAACAATATTCAGTTAAGACTAATAATATTCAATCAACTCTTAAAGGAACAGTAATATGATGCAGATTCAATACAATAGTTCTGTCTATAGAAATATTAATGAATTAATCTTAAGAGAGCATGTGATGTAAACTTATAAAGCATATCAGATTACCAAATAACGACGCTAAGCAAATCACGTAGAAATCAAATAGTAATAATACAGAAGCAAGTGTCCTCCGGGGCCGAGCCCTTAGCCTCTAAGGGTACACCGCTTGAGGTTAATACAGACGCAGAGATGAAATAATCACCAAGTTTGTATTAATGCATGAAACAAAATTACAATGAACCAGTTCTTATCGAGACTCGATGATCAAAGTTTTGATCTTAACATAAATTACATAAAAGCATAATCATGTCGAACTCTCTAAAGCTAACAATGCTGTCCCTTTATATAAGGGTGACGGCAGAGATGTCTAAGTAACAATATAGATAAAGTAGCGATCCCTCAGGATCATGGATCCTAAGGGATTCGCCGAACCGTTAATCCTTAATAATCTCTTTTCCCTCCTGCGCTAAGCTAGTGTCTTCTCCTCCTTTTCAAGGCCGATTTGCTTTGATCTGCTCAGCCTTGTTTGCATTCAGTCTCCCGTGAAAGGGACAGTGGTTACCTCATCCTTGTATTTTCCTTTGGAACATCAACTCCTCATTTTCACCCCTTCCTGCACGAGGGAATGACAATTGTTAGCGGTTAAGTCTTGCATATTAATCTCACATGTTTTGTTATAATTCTTTATCATTTTCCAAGTTCATGATGCAAAAAGGTTTACGAGTTCTATTGAAAAGCCACTAAAATGATCATCAAAAACATACCTTTTTAGTACTCCACAGTCCCAAAGTTAAAATTAGCCGTTGGTCAAGATAGCCGTTGGGGGCTCTGCTCAGACTATTTAAGATGAAAAGCTGGATCTCTTTCTTCAACTTGTCCTGACGATGAACCACACTGGTTGGTTCGAAACATATCGACAAAGGCCTTTCTACATGTGGTTTATGCCAAAGTTCTTCTTACAGCTATTATGGATCACAAAAGCCTCAATTCAATAATTGATTCCGTGGCATCTTGTTGTTCTTCTTAAGCCCCCGATTCTTCTTATACTAGTAACACATGAGTAGAGGCATTGTCTCATTTTGTGCCTTGATCAACTAATTTTCTTCCTTTATATGATTATTTAACAATTCAAGCTCAAATATGTCCTACTTTAGAGTTTTGATATTTTCTTGTTTTGTAGGAGAATGAATATTTATTTCTAGTCCAGATTGATCAAAGAATTGAATATTGACATCTAGATCTAGTTCAAAACGATATTTCACCTCTTCTTGTTGTGCTCTCCTTTTTAATGACTCAAAGTATTCATATGCTTGTTGATGGACAACATCTATTCTTGGACTCTTTATTGTAGAAGGCTATAATGGAATTTCTATTTCCTCAAGCTATATAGTTTCAAGTGGACCTGGGTTGGTTTGTCTAGTCATGCTTCTCATGATCCTTCTAATCTTTCTCCCTTGTTGCTCATGTTCTTATATTCCTTGTATTCTTTTTATTTTATTCTCCTACTTCTTGGGTTTACTCACATTTATTTTTGGAAGTTCCTTTTACAGGATTTCTTACTTCTAACATCCTTTGGCTCATTTTTCTTTTGTTCTTGATCATTTTTTTTTTCCTTTGGTCTACCTCTTGAGGGTTTTGCATGTGTTTTCACTTTTTTGAGTGTAATGTCTTTCTCTTCATCTTCATTTTTATGGACCTCTGTATCTACTACATTGTTCGCAACCAAATTTTCATTTTCCTTCATTCCTTGTTCAAGGTTAGGGTTTGAAGGAACCCTTCTTCGACTTCTTCTTATATTTTTTACCTTCTCTTCATTTAAACTATCAACAAAATGGTTTCTTACTAGTAAATCCTTCCAACTATAATTATTAGCCTTCAATTCAACCTCAACAAATATTTTGTATGTTACTCAAATTCTATTGAATGTTAAATTCCATTTTATTTAAAATCCACATTAAGTGATATGGAAGGTTTAATTCTTTCCCATTTATAAAATGCATCAACAATGGGGCATGGTAAAATAACAGGGTTACATATCTTGCTTCACAAGTAAGAAAATTTTGCAGAATGGATAATAGATTTCACCATTTTTATTTTAATGTAGAGACTAGAATTGCCTTTTTAAATGAAGAGATATCCATACCTAGGTTATGTATGAAAAGTTTCCATGTTTTTTATGTTAACCTCATTCTTCACCATTTCTACGGAGCTTTTTTCCTAGACTATAAACGATTATGTCGGCTTCAATTTGATGTCTCTGGTCTTCACTTTGAACCCATAAAATGCTCATGAAAATGCTCTTGTCCTTCTATCTCATAACCCTTAAATTTCTCAAAGAAATTTAACCAACCCACTTTCTACAATTGCTTCTTGACTTTTGGATAAGAAACCATGCATTTTTATCGCACAGGTTCATTTCAGATAATGACTCCTATCGTTGTGAGAGAAGTTTCACCCTTGAGTTTCCTATTCAACAGTTTATCACATGGACTAATGGAATAAAAAGGATGGTGAAGCGAAATTCAATGAGGGATGTGGGATTTAAATGGAAGAGAAATTATTCAATGATGGTGTTAAGATAGGACTCCCTTTTAAAATCATAATCTCCCATTAATCATAATTTCCCATGAGTCATTTACATATGATCCTTTAAATTTATCACAAGATTCGGAGTTTTGAGTTTTCCGAATAGGATAGGGATATTTTATGATATGATGGAACAAAATGGTAGGGAATGAGTTATAATATGTGTCATCATTGAAATATATGAGAGTATTTTAAACTTTGTAATCAATCCATCAACTCAAATATCTACAGTTCATACTTTAATAAAATTGATTGACTATTCATAATGTTACCTTTTTTCATTAGCTCGCTTTTGTGCTTTGATTTGGATTTTCTTACAGGTTCAAGGTATTTTTCCGATGAATTGAATACAGAATGTTGAACTGGTTATGGAATGTTAGCAGTCTTCAAAAGTTTGCTTTCAATTCTTCAGAGTACTTCTTGTTGCTAAGGTTGATGATGTTGATGAATGCTGATACATGATGATGCGATATTATTTTATAAGAGAAACAAATTCTTCAAACTCATTAGCTTGATTGAAAAAAATTTGCAAAGAGGAAAGGAGAAGAGGAGAATCCAAGTTGCCAAAGATTTGGTTTTCAACTAGGATTTTCTACATAGTATATGAAAACAATTTTGGTTTTCATAACTATAACGCATTTATTTATTTATTTATTTTTACTTTTTTATAGGTATAGAAAATAAATCGAATTTATTTTGGTATTCTATTTATTTATTTATTTTTACTTTTTTTATAGGTATAGAAAATAAATCGAATTTATTTTGGTATTATAGGAGAATAATCTCCTTTTCTTACCAATTTCAAATCATAATTTTCTATAGACTTTTAAAAAACTCTCCTCTTGTTAATGGCTTATGATAAATTTTTAATCTATTCCCATTAACATGAAAAGTGATCTCTTCTTCATCAATAGTTTTAATCCTTACTACTCCATTATCAAAAACAATTTCTATCTCATGGGGACCCAACAAATGTGTTTAAAATTTCCCTTGAAAATCAGTAGACTTAAAATCAAAGAGAAGGGCCCAATCACCTAGCTTGAACTTTTGATTTTGATAAATTTGTCATGAAACTTTGTCCTTTTTTGTTAGATTATGCTTGCCCTTTGAATGGAATCTTGTCTAATCTCATCCAATTCATTCAATTATGCCAATATTTTCTTTTGGGCTTTAGAGATATCTAGCCCAAATTTTTTCGTTGCCTTGGAGGTCCCCACTTGGAACTCAATAGGAAGTAAAACGTGTTTCCCATAGACAAGCTCATAAGGAGTATGTACTCTATGTGGCTTGGTTTTCATAGAGTGTTTCTGGAAGTCTATTTGCTCAGTCTCTTCTATGTAGATGCATAGTCTTGGTCAGTATGACTTCAAGAACTTTTTTTTGGATTCAACTTGTCCATTGGCTTGTGGATGATATGGAATGTATTGTACTGCTCCATGATCTTCTACACTAGCTTGGATGTAAATTGTGCACCTTGATCTATTAAAATTTCTCTTAGGACACCAAAATGAGCGAAAATATCCTAAAAAATAAATGTAACAACAACATTTTTAGTAGAAAAATTTAGTGGTTTAGGTTCTACCCATTTGGTAACACAATTAATGGAAACAAGTATATGCCTCATTTGCTTGTATGGAATATTAATGGGTTCAACTAAATATAGAGCCCATTTCTCAAAATGTTCTAATAATACCTATCATTGTAGACGAATTTCACGTGAGTGGATAGGTCTCCCCATCCTTTGATAGTTATCACATCCTTTGACATATTTTTTTGGCATCCTTGAAAAGGGAAGGCCAATATTATCCCAAAAGAAGTACTTTATATGCATTTTTTCTATCAACAAAATGTCGTTCACATGGTTCATCAGGACATGCTTTAAGTATCTCACGTACTTCATCCTCTTGAGCACATATTCTAATGATTAGATCAGGTCTTGTTGAGTACAATTCTCCTTCTATCCAAGAATAAGGTGCAATGGCTTTGATAACTTTGTCTTTCTTTTGTTGATAGCTAAGGATGAAATTTTCATGTAGCCAAATAGTTAGAAATATATGCAAACAAGGGATTTTTAGTAGATACTGCAAAAATATATTCATCAGTAAAATTATCTACTGTAGGAGTATTAGTATTATGATTTTTCATCCTAGAAGGAAAATCAACAATTGTGTTTTCTTTTCCTAACCTATCTAAAATGGTAATATTAAATTTCTGCAATAGTAAAATCCATCTAGTAATCTTGCCATTAGTTATTTGTTTGTTCATAATATATCTAATAGTAGAATGATCTATGTGAATACAAGTTTCATACCCATTGATGTAATGTTTAAGCTTGTTGGCATTGATAATTGCTACAAACTCCTTTTCTATGACCGTATAATTTAACTTTGTAGGATTCAAATTTTTACTGGTATAATATATATCATAAGGAGTTAATTATTTTTTTCTTCACACAAACCCTAAGGTTGTATCTAAATCATCTATATAAATATGAAATGGAAGGGAGAAATTTCACCCTCTTAAAATTGGTGCTTCAAAATTTTTCTATTTTATCAATTCAAAAGATTTTTGACGATCAAAATTCTAATGAAATTCAACCTTTAGTGAGTAAATTTATAAGCGGTGAAGCAAGATTTGTGAAGTTTTATATACAAATTTTGAAGTAACCTATGAATCCAAGAAAACTACAAACATCCCTTTGACATATTGGTACTGAAATTTTGGAGATGACTTCAACCTTTAATGGATCTACTTTTATTCCAACGCCTGAAATATGATGACCTAAAACAATTCCTTCATTAAACATCATAAAGTATTTTTAATTACTTAAAGAAATATTAGCTTCTTTACATCTAAAAAATAGTTTTCTAATTTCTCCATAGCTTCTTCAAACGCATTCCCATAAATAGTAAAATCATCCATATAAACTTCTACATAATCATGGATCAAGTCAGAAAAGATATCTAACACAACTCTTTGAAATGTAGCAAGTGCATTACATAAACCAAAGAAAAGTACCCTATAAGCATACATACCCCATGGAAATGTAAAAGTTTTCTTATCTTGATCTTTAGGTGCAAGTTGAATCTAAATGTATCTGTTGAAACCATTAAGAAAAGAGAAATATTTCTTTCTTCCTAATCTATCTAAGAATTTATCAATAAAAGGTAGTGGGAGATGATATTTTAGAGTTTCTTTGTTCAATTCTCAATAATCTATGCATACTCTCCACTTTACATTTTTATTAAACACAATAAACAGGGGTAAAACCCACTGACTATCTGAAATTGGATAAATAAAATTCACATTGAGTAATTTTTGTAACTCTTCTTTAACAATCTCCCTCAGATTAGGATTCCTCCTCCCCCGAGGTCATCTTACAAGCCTGACATTCTCTTGTATATAAATATGATGCATACATGTTTTTGGATTAATTCCTTCCATGTCAGTATATTCCCATGCAAATGCAGATGAATGTTTCTATAGCATCTTAATTAATTGTTTCTTTTGAAATTCCTCTAAGTTATTAATGATATTTAATGTTTTACATGGATTAATTTCCATTAGAGAATTGCCAAATTTTTCCATTGAGTTTAATGACATTTTGGATTGTCGATATGAAAAGTATTAAATGATACAATCTTGTTGAAAACTTTGATCTAACATATGCACACAATAATTGTGCTCACAATATGAAGAAAAATTATGATTATTGATTAGATTCATTAATTGATCTTCCTCATCATTTTGTGATATAGTTAAAACTAATTAAATATATTCAAAGTCTTCATCATTACCTCCAATCCATTCTTCAATCTCTATTATAGTTATTTATCTTGCAAGTGGATATAATGTGAAAATTTTAGTGGTATTTCCATTAGAAATGAACCTATCACCAAACCTACAACTTATGAATGCATCAGTTGTAGCTAACCATGACCTACCAAGAATCAATGGATGACCTCCTAGATAAGTTTTGGAAGTTAATATCATGAAATAAATAGGATACTCCATTGAATCTAGGGATATTGATACATCTTCTAATATACCCTCAAGTTTGATAACATATATGTATGTTAATTGCAATAAAGTAGGAGTATATTGAAGATTGGTTAATTTTAAATTATCCATAGTATTCTTTGTCATGATATTTATTGTTGCTCCTAAGTCAATCAATGCATTTGGAATTTCAATATTATTGATATGTATTTTTACAATGGGGATACCGAAATCTCAGTATTTTTCAGCTATTGTTTTTCCCATTATAATATCTGCAATTTTTCCTACCAGTTGTACTCTTTGTGTTTATTTCCTTTTTCTTCTAGGTTTTCAAAAACACAACACTTTGATTGTTTTTGTAAAAATAGTAATTTCCTTTATAGATTGAAGAAAAGGAATTTCAATGCAGATATTTTTCAACTCATCTAACATGTAGTAATTAGGTAAGGCTATTTTCTTCTCTACACCCTTTTCAATTTGTAATCTCTCTGGAAAAGAAGGATTTTGTATAGAAATAGAGGGTTGCTAAGCTAGAGGAGTTGTAGGAGTTGGTTTTATTTTTTTGTCATCTATTTGTGTAGTAATGTTTTCCTTTTAAGGAGTCTTTTCATGTTCAAGATTTTCCTCATTTCTAGGAGTTTTATCCTCTTTATATTATTGAATAGCAAAAGGTGGTGTTTTTTTTTTGTAGAACTTGACTAGATCTAAGTTTGACATCATTTAAATCTAGAGCAGCTATCATGTAAGTGTGAAAATTTGTGACCTCATCATTGTAAATGGGTTGTTGAGGTGCTTTATTATTGGGATTGGGGAGTGGTTTTACAAGTAACTGATTTGGTCTTTAAGGAAATGAGGTGGATGGTAATGGAAGAGGTTGAGTTGTAGTCAATTTAGGTAGGAATTATGGTTGGAGGGGTTGTGGAGGTTGGGGTGGAGAATAATATTGAGGTTTATATTGAGGATATTATTGAAAACATTGAGAGTATTAGGGATTTCTAGCATAGGAAACTTTCGATCCTTGTAACCAAGATGGATTTCGAGGTTTGGGTGGCCAATTTTTCCATGGTAAGGGTGTGTTCCAGTTACTTTTAGATGCTGCATAAGATTGAAATTGTGTATTGGGATCTTGTGGCATACCTATTTGATGAGGTTGTCAAGATCTTCTAGGAGAAACATAACAAAGTTGTTATGTTTGACTTGTCCCAAATTCTTCTTGGTAAACAAACTTTAGTCCTAGCACTGAGGGGAAATCCTTTGTATCATAAGTCTCTGCAAAGATAACACTAATTTTAAGACCGTCAAGGGGACATTCTCATAATGCATGTTTCTTTCTACATCTAGGACAAAATATGGCCAAGGAAACATTTTTAACCTTTTTCTTGTTTTTTACTCTTAGAATATCAATTTTCTCACAAGGATATTAGTTTTAAAGCTATCAAGAAAATTACCAAGTTCTTTTTGACTTACCATTCCCGATGTAGATTTACTTGTTCTTGACATAACTAGATCTCTTGGACTTCTACCATATTTTGACTTTCCTCTTGAAATATAATTGCATAATCCACAAATATATTGAAATGACAATTGAGAGACATGTCCTTTACCCATTAAGTAAAAAATACCGATCCATTCATCCCTTATGGTAGTAAGAGGGTTTTTAAAGTATGAAATCCCAAATCATGCAATTTATCTCTTTTAACATTATATATAAATCTCTATACTAAATATTAAAGGCTTTATTATTCTTTTTTAATCATTTAAAAAACTTCTTCTCTAAGTTCATGATGTATCCAATAATGCTTATATTTTTCTAATAATAGTCCTTTCATGTCATCCCATGTCCTTATAGAATTAGTTCCTAAACCCATAAACCATTTGAGAGTCCCATCTTTTAATGTAGGTGGAAATAATTTCAACTTTTGAATACCAGGTAAATAATCATAAGCTCTAAATAGTATGTCAAACTCAGAGAGAAATGTTTATTGATCCTCACTTATCATACCATGAAAGTTAGGAAGAATGAATGGAGAAATATTCTTCATGTGGGAAATAATACTGAGAGGGGGGGTGAATCAGTATTATCTAGCAAATTAATAAATCTTCCTTATTTGATCTTTGAATTATTTTTGCATGTTAGTACCATAAAATAATGAGCATGAAAAACAAATAGTCACACCAAAGAACACAAGATGTAAGGTGGAAACCCAATGTGGGTGAAAACCACCTGCTGCAATATGTCTCTATCTTCTTTCAATTTAGAAACTTCTTTTACAATGATTTTGTACTGGTGCAGTCCTTTACCAGTACGCAGGTTGCAACCTGCAGAGAGCTACAACTCTCTCTCGTTTTCCAGTCTACTCCTGGAAGGGAGCTACAACCCCCTACTTCTTTTCATAAAGCATCAGATGATCAACAAGTACATAACAGTTACAGATTACTACAGATATCAGATCAACAATAACAGAATTAACCCAGAACACCTTATCAACAGAGAAATATAATCAACAGAACAGAGACGCAGTTTTCCCTTCTATGACCTGCGACCAGACGCAGTTAACCTTCTGCTGCCCTGCGTGCCCACGCACTGTTCCTTCAAATCTACTGCGTCTTTTTCTACAGGGACGCACCCAGAAATACTATCGCGCCACGTCCTGTTAACCCACAGACGCACCCAGAGATACTGTCGCGCCGCGCCTTTTACCTCAGGGACGCACCTGAACCTCATCTGTCCTGCGTCCCCACGCAGATCTCCCGTTACTGAGCTGCGTCCCGGACGCACCTGAGCCACGTCTGCCCTGCGTCCCCACGCAGGTCTCTCTCTGCTGCGCTGCGTCCCGGCGCACTTGCCCTTCACTGAACCTGCGTCCTTTCAGATATAAATGATATGAAGACTTCAGGACTAACCCAAACAGTCAGATCTACAGATCTGATCATGTGCCATAGAGATCACAATCCATTAGAAGATTCGCCCTCTTAGATCTGGACTAGATCTTACCAAATAAGATATTCAACCAAAGACAATGAATCATCCAAATGAATTCCTTTGCTTTATATAGGCAAGCTCCTCCTCAAAACATGGAACAATACCACGAGCCGACACCATAGAAACACAAAACCGTCGGCTAGATACCACACAAGAAGCCCCCACGTGCTTTTTCTCTGCCTTGAAATGTGTGCACTGGGTGGACGCACCCCCTGAACGGTTGGCCTGCGTCCTTGGACGCGGGTTCTGCATGGTATACCTGCGGGGATGCACTTTCTGAACTGATTTCCTGCGTCCTTCTTCATTTTCATCAAACTGAGAGCTTTACCACTGGAGTTGCCATCAAGTACAACATCTATAACAAACAGTCATACCAGAAAACATAATGCCAACACTTCATAGTAGTAGTAGTATTAGTATCTTGAATAGGAAATCCAAAAGGATCTTCCTCTTCATGATAGTCTCCATCATTTCCTCTTCCACCTATACCACCTCCATGTGGTCTTCTACCACCTCTACCTCCACCAATGATTGATCTTTCCTCACCATTATGTACCGCTCCTTCTCCTTGTTCCTTTGTAGATTCTTCAGAGCTTGTATAAGGTTCCTCAAATGCATTGTCTCCCTATGGTTCCAATTCTTCTAGTTCTTCTTCCTATGGTTCCCATATCAATGGTTCTATTGGGTGTGCATTATATTCTTTCCACGACTAGTCGCACACGTGGGGAGGGCCACAGGGGGGGCATCGACCCCCTTGTTCATTACATCGAGCGTAGAAGGGGTTTCGGGGTCTATGGTAGTGCCCCGAGAATGTTTTTTTGGACCCTATATTAGGTGGGCGGACCTACCTATGGTTTTGTGCATGGGTTTTGCACATGGTTTTGGGCATGATGGTTTTCTGCCCATGGTAATTGTAGATACGGTCAAGGGAACTATGGTCATGTTCCAATCCAGGGTTAATGGATTGGGGTTTATGAATTCTTTGACATGTATATATATGTATTGTAACATTGAAAGGAACATAATGAAAAAGCAATTTGGTAGTCCCAGTTTCAGGATCCAAGGGAAAATCTCTGTGTATTTGTTTTGTTTTTCTCGCCATTGTATACTTTCTATTTTTAAGAATTCGTTTGCAGGTAATTTCTGTATAGGGTTAAAACCTACATCTGGTATCAGAGTCATTTAAATTCAAGGGCATGCCTTTGTTGTTGAGGGGTCTTTCTCGGGCCTGTGGTAGACCCTGCTCAGTGGCATATGTGTGGTATTGCTTCTTGCGATGAACTATGATGGTGAGAAGTGGAAAGATATAGATCGAGAAATTTAATGGTTAGAATTTTGAGTTGTGGAAGCTCAAGATGGAGGATCTGCTGGTGGATAAAGATCAGTGGATTGGGGTAGATCCACGTACTAAACCAACGACAATGTCAAATGAAGACTGGGCAAAGTTGGATTGGAAAGCAAAGAGCACAATATGATTGTGTATCTCAGATTAAATATTGTTGAATGTATTAAGGAAAGCTATGGAAAAGGCTTTGTGGGAAAAGTTAGGGACTTTGTACTAATCTAATTCTCTAGTGAATAAACTGTTCCTACAGAAAAAGTTGTATAACTTGAGGATGAAGGACAGAGACTCAATGATAGAGCATATGAACACCTTTAATATTGTGGTAAGATAGTTATTATCTGTTGATATTAAAATTTCAGATGAAGATAAGTGCATCAGTTTGCTATGTTCTCTACTAGATTCGTGGGATAGTATGGTTGTTGCAATAGGTAGCAATACAACTACCTTGAAGTTTGACGAAGTATTCTCATCCTTGTTGTCAGAGGAGATGAGATGGAAAAATTTGAAGGGCCAGAATGGAGATTCCTTGTCTATACGAGGATGGTCTTAGAACATAAACAAAAATAATTCCTCAAGTGGGAGATCTAAATCTAGAGGGAGATCTAAATCTCCAGGAAAACCTGTAAAGATGTGCTAGAAATTAGGAAAGGAAGGGCACTTCAAAAGGGCTTGTAGATCTAAATCTCCTGAGAAAGGAAATGGATCTAATGATTCTCCTTTTACAAAGGTGAAAACCACCTCAAATGAAGGTGGGGTGTGTACTTGGCTTCTTCTTCAAGTACACATGTAGATCATGATGCATGGTTGATTGACTTAGGTGCATCCTTTAACTTCACTCCCCAGAGGGAGTGGTTCCATGAGTATGATAAATATGATGGTGGTGATGTCTTCTTAAGTGATTAAAGGAAGGTTAGAATCGTCATACACAGAAAAGTCAAGCCAAAGTTGCAAGGTGGAAGGATTAGAACACTTCCAGGTGTTCTCAATATTCCTGCATTGGCCAGAAATCTGATTTCTGTAAACAAGATGGATGATATAAGTGTAAAAATAGTTTTTAGGAAACATACATGAAAGATGGTTTAGGGAGCATTGGTATTGAAGCAGGGATTTTGGATCGGAACTTTGTGCAAGCTTCTGCGTAGTACTGTTATTGATGGGTGCAACAGTTCTATGGTTCCTAAAAGTGGAGTAGAAAACCTAGTGGTCTCTAGTGAAAAGACCATGCTATGGCATCAAAGGCTTGAACATATTGGAGAGAAGAGCCTCTGAATACTACATGGTAATGGTATGGTAGAAGGTATGTCTAATTTCTCTCTGAATTTTGATTTCTGTGAACATTGTGTTTATGGGAAGCATAATTGTGTGAGTTTCCCCTTTGGTGCTAAGAGGGTGAAAGGGATATTAGAGCTTGTGCACAGTGATGTGTTTGGAATTGTGTCAGTTCCATCACTAGGTAAGTTTGTGTACTATGTATGATTTATAGATGAATTCTAAAGGAATACATGGATATATTTCCTTAGGAAGAAATATTAAATCTTTGACAAGTTTAAATAATTTAAGCCTCTGGTGGAAAACTAGACAGGGAAGAAGATAAAGGTGTTGATGACAGATAATGGTCGAGAGTTATGCAAGAAGGAATTTGAAGAGTTATATAAGAAGTGTGGTATAGCACGAAAAAAGAATACTCCATACACACCTCAGCAAAATAGAGTTCTAGAAAGAATGAACATGACATTAATGGAAAAGGAAAGAAGCATGCTTAGTGATGTCGAGTTAGGAAAAGAATCCTGGGCAAAGGCAGTGGAGACTACATGTTACCTGGTCAACATAACACCTTCATCAATGTTGGAGGATAATACTCCACATGAGGTATGTACTAGTAAGAAGCCCTCTCTTTCACATCTAAGGGTATTTCGTTGTGATGCATATGTACATGTTCCAAAGAAGAAAATAGCCAAGTTGGATAGTAAACCTGAAAGGTGCATATTTATTGGGTATAAGGATGGTTTAAAAGGTTATAAGATTTGGAACCCAAAAACATGGAAGGTTGTGTACAACCGAGATGTGGTGTTTAGAGAGGTGAAATATGTTATTAAACATGAATTCCTACCAAAGGAACCTAAGAAGATAGAGTTTGAGCTAAATGAGGAAGAATCAAATTTTACATCAGAACAAGAATCAGAAGATGAAGAGCCACAAACTCCAGCCATGAGAAGATTAGTTCGAGAAAGAAGGCAGCAGAAAGGTATAATCCATCTGCTTTCTCTTCAAATTTTTCTTTATCTATTATTGGTGATGATCCTAGAAATTTCAGGGAGGCAGTAGATACAGAGGATGGTAAACTCTGAAAAGAGGCCATAGTTGATGAAATGGAATCTTTGGACAAAAATGAGGTCTGGGATCTGGTGGAGTTGTCGGCTAGAAGGAAACCGATTGGAAGCAAATGGGTGTTTAAGAAGAAGATGAATGTAGAAGGTAAGGTGGAGAAATACAAAGGTTTGCTGGTAGAAAAAGGTTATTCCTAGGCGTCGGGAATTTATCTTGGTGATATTTTTTCTCTTGTTGCCAAGGTAGATTGTATTAGATTACTTTTATCTGTTGTTGTTGCTTTTTATTTTGAGGTAGAACAGATGGATGTGAAGACACCATTTCTTCATGGGGATCTAGAAGAAGAGATATACATGAAGCAACCTGAAGGCTTTGCAGTGAAGGGAAAGAAAGAACTGGTATGTAGGTTTAAAAAGTCTTTGTATGGGTTAAAACAGTCACCAAGGATGTGGTATCAAAAATTTGATACATTTATACGGGGACATGGCTTCACCATAAGAAAATCAAATCACTGTGTGTATTTTAAATTAATTGTTGGCCATGTTATATATCTGGTCTTGTATGTGGATGGTATCTTGTTTATTGAAAATGAGAAAGAAATAATCCAGGATTTGAAGACCCAATTGTCCTCCAAATTCGACATGAAGGATCTTGGTGTTGCAAACTATATTTTGGGCATGGAAATGAAATGAGATTGGGAAAATAGGAAGCTATGGTTATAGGTGTAAACTTATCTGTTGAACAGTGTCCCAAGACAAAAGAAGAGGAAGAGGATATGTCTCGTGTTCCATACGCAAGTGCAATTGATAGCCTGATGTATGCAATGGTATGTACTAGACCAAACATTGCACATGCAATGGGAGTATTGAGCAGGTTTATGTCAAAACTAGGAAAGGAGCACTGGACAACAGTGAAGTGGGTTTTCAGGTATTTGAGTGGCAGTAGTGATTATGGTTTGTGCTACCAAGGAAGAATAGGATTGGGTGGAGATTTGGAAATCAGTAACTTTGTTGATGCAGAATGGACTGGAGATCTGGATTAGAGAAGATCTACAAGTGCGTATGTGTTTAACCTATTTGGAGGTGTAGTTAGCTGGATGAGAAAGAGACAGTTTGTAGTGGCACTTTCAACTAAAGAGGCAGAATACATGGTAGCCACTCATGCAAGCAAAGAAGTAGTTTGGTTGCAGAAATTGTGTTCAAGTATGAGGTTAGTACAATGAGCTATAAGGATAGATTACGACAACCAAAGTGAAATTTTATTGGCAAAGAACCTTGGTTATCATTAAAAGACAAAGCACATTGATGTCCAGTATCACTTTGTGAGGGATATGGTTGAGGACAAAAAGGTGTTGATGGTAAAGGTGGACACTTTGAAGAATGTTGTAGATGCATTGATGAAATTTGTGAGCACTCAGAAGTTTTCTTTGTGTAGAGAAATAATGGGCACTGCAGGGCTAGATCTGTTAGGATTCCAAGAAACTCTCCTAGGTTGTAGCTCGGAGATTCCTGGTAACATATGAATTCAACTATTATCACAGGTTTAATGGAAGGAATGATGGTTTGTTCAAGCCAGATAACCACTTCTACTTTGTTTCACTCCAGACATGCGTGAAAACCCCCAGACTATAAGGATTTATACCACCAAATTCTCACAATTTAGATATTGAGTGAATATGGAGAATACTAACCACACCAGCAAATGCACAAGACCATGTGATGGCCGATTGAAACTAGTAAAGAAACTTGTAAATCTATTCTACTAATGCACAGATAGGATGACAACTCTCTGGCATCAAATAGAAAGAAACCTGAGTAACCTATTCGGTGATACATTCCACAATCTAACACAGATAAGATGACAATTATCTAGTGTTAAACCTCAAAAGATCAAGAACACAACATATCAATCACAAGCTTAGAACAGAGGGAAATGGAAAGTGAACAGTTAACAGCAAATGAAGCTTGCATTAGCTGAAAATGAAGACGAGACGTTGCAAATGACAAAATATCTACAGTCTCCAGAAGTTGAACCTTACATCAAAATGCCAACCACCAACCATCAACCCTGATTACATCTTGTGTCTGGGTATTTATATATTTTACATTACTAGGGCACTAGGCCATTTAGGTATGGAGGGGTCATAATTGACCACCAATTGCATTTAACTACCTGATGGAGTCTCTGAACATGTTTTCTTGCTTCAGTGGAATAATCCGATCTATTTAGGTGTTGTGTTGTCCTCTTAGGTAGTTGGAGTGCTCGTACCAGTGGGGTCCCATAACTGATAAATGTAGTCACAGGGTCGTTCTCTGTCCTTTTCTTCCTTTGCCATCCTGTTA
The DNA here is from genome assembly GCA_031772625.1 of Pinus tabuliformis. NCBI lineage: Eukaryota > Viridiplantae > Streptophyta > Pinopsida > Pinales > Pinaceae > Pinus > Pinus tabuliformis. Next base: position 829,590,709 of record CM062813.1, read on the forward strand.
GTTAAACATGGTTGTTGGGGTCTGTCAGTGGCTGATAATGGCAGAGCTGGTCATCTCCTTCTCAGGAAATATAATGGATGGAGGACGTGAAATGCATGGGCGAGTGGACGAGTAACAACAATGATCGTTGGATCAAGGGAACGGACGACATAGATGGATCGACGGAGGCTATTGGCCGAGATAAGAGCGGGGTGAATGAGGGTCGTTGGATCTTTGGCAGACATATTGAATGGTGATCGGGCGACAGAGCTGCACGATCATTAACAAGCAGGGGCGGATTGGTCGGGCGTTTTTGGTATTGATCGCACCACTTTTGGGCATTGAATGATAAAAGGATGGGGGCGTGCGATACCATTCAGCGATCGACATGTAGCGGCAAATGAGAGAGAAAACAACTCTCATCTTGTGCTAACGTTCGATCGGGTAACGGGCGCAGAGAGAGCGAATTCTACCAGATCTTCATGGAAATGATCAGATGGTGGGGAAATGATTGTGCGGGTTACTTTATCGGAAGCGACGCGGGCTGTTAGATCGGCGGGTGGTGATCAACAATGGGGATGAGGTGCGATGGGTTATGAAAGCGCGGGGTTATGTGGGTGAGGTTTTATGGTTTATTTGAGGTTTTGCGCTCAGGGCTAGAGTCAACAGGGCTATTTTGCCAAGTTTAGGAGGAAAATAGAGGAAATGGAGGTGGAGGAGAATAGGCGGGTAAAGGAAAAACGAGAAAGTGACCATTATGAGCTTTCTTTTGAGCACAACCAAGCGGACCAAGATCATCTCTGACCTTAGAAAATCATTGTTATATATCAGAGCTAACACTAGCTCCTTCTGGGGATGAGATCCTCCCTGTGAGGTCTCAAGAACCGTAGACCACTGCCTTCTACATAAAAACAAGATTAAAAACATTGCCTAGTATTCCATTGGGCATGGAATCTATTTAAGCCTACACTAAAACTTGTAAAAAGAACATATTTACAATGCTGAGGCCTGGAGGCCTTAAAAATCATAAATTTTCAAAAACCACCCATTTACTGAGCCTTAAAAAATTGTCTCTCCTTCCACACTTTGCAGCATGAAATTGTTGTTCTCCTGGATCTGAGAAATGATAAAAGGTCCAGTCCACAGAGCATCGAACTTCCCATGATTTCCTTTCTTCTCCTTCAGTGCATCCCACTTAAGAACCAAGTCTCCAACTTGAAAATTGTGTATCTTTGCCTTTCTATCAAATGCTTCCTTGATTCTCTTTTGATGTGCTGCAGACTTTTCAACCAATTGATATCTGATTTGATGGAATTCTACTAGATTACTAATCCTCCTTGCCATGTCATCTTCCTCGTTTTGTTCTTCCTGCAAGAATTTTGCCACAAGGAGGGTTAACTGGATTGGGAATACATCCTCAATGCCATAAACCAGCTTGAATGGAGAATTCCTTGTGGATTTCTTGGTGGTTACCCTGTCAGACCATAATGCATACTTTAGCATGGAATCCCAGTTCCTTTTTTTGTCTTCCAATAGCTTTTTAATTATCCTTATCAGGCTCTTGTTGGAAGATTTTTCTAGGCCATTGCCTTCGGGGTAATTTGAGGTGGAATGTGCCAACTTAATTCCCATTGAGTCACACATGTCCACCAACTCTTTTGCCCTGAAAGCTGCTGCATTATCTGTTACTAATTTATGTGGACAACCAAACCTGATGAAGATATTTTTTGTCAAGAACTTCATGACCACATGATGATTTTCTTTTCTAGTAGGGATGGCCTCAATCCACTTAGTGAAGTAGTCAGTGGCTACTAAGATCCATCTGCGTTGGCCACTGGAATGTGGATTTATTTCTCCTATGAAATCGAAACCCCACTACAGAAAAGGGCCAGTAGCATGTATTGGTTTCAAGGGTAATGACTTCAATTGCTGTTTCCCTTCAAACCTCTAGCACCTGCCACAAGATTTAACAAATGAAAAGACATAAGAAAATAGAGTGGGCCAATAATACCCAGCTCTGAGGATTTTGTGAGCTGTGGTTTTCCAATAGTGATGTCCTCCACAAATGCTGGAATGAAACTAATACATGACCTCCACAGATTGTTCTTTATCCAGACACCTTAGAAGGATTCCAGATGGATCCCTCCAATAGAGAAATTTTTCATGATGCAATACTTGGTTGCCCCGAGCTTGATAGTTCTGGATTGGCTTGAACTAAGACCTAGAGGAACCTTTAGCTTCAGCAAGAATTGAGCTATTGTAAAATACCATTGACAAGAGGCTAGATTCTCTGCCAAAGACTGGTTCTACTCTGATTCAAGTGTTTCTTCCTTTGTCTGTCTGTCATCTGAGTGTGTGCTTATCAAATTCATGTCGAACATCCTACAATTTTCTTTAACCATTAGCTTGGCAAGGCCTTGACCTTTGACAAACTTGGTGGGCTTTAATTCTATGTTGAATTCAATAAACTTTGCAATCCATTTAGCCCTTATTCCATCAACATCTAGCTGTGTTAGGATCTCTTTTACTAAAGCAGAGGGCACATATGCAATTACCTTGGAGTGAAAAATGTATACTTTGAAAGCTTTCAAGGATTCGATAAGAGCATAAGCCTGCTTTTCAATGATATCATACCTTAGTTCAACATCCCTTAATGTCTTGCTGAAGAATGCCACTGGATGCTTTGAATCCTCATCGTCCTTCTGCAACAAAACTACTGCAAGGGTATCAGCTAAGGGAAATGAAAAGATATGGAACTCCTTGCTGTAGTCTGGGCTGATTAAAGTGGAAGCTTCCATAATGGCTCTCTTGATGGCCTCAAAATATCTTCTTGCTGCATCAGTCCATTTGATCTCTGATCCCTTTTTAAACATGGAGGTGATGTGTTTTACCAGTTCTCAAAATTAGGAATAAACCTCCTTACAAAGTTCATTTTTCCCAGAAAGGATTGGATATCCTTTTTAGATCTTGGGACATACAAGGTCTGTATTGCTTTCACTCTTTCTGGGTCAATCTCGACACCTGCAGCAGAGACATTGTGTCCTAATATCTTGCCCTCTTCTAAAGCAAACTGTGACTTTTTAGCATTTACTGATATCCCAAACCTTCTGCACTTCAGAAAAACTTTCTTCAAATGCTACAAATGGTCTTGATGGTTGCTGGAGTATACCGTTATATCACCTAGATAGACAAGGACAAACTTATCCTTCTCTCCTACAAATGCTATATCCATAGCTCTCTAAAAGGTGGCTCCATGTCGTGGCGGAAAAAGTCATTTGGGCTGACACAACTGACCTCCCTAGGAGTATAAACTCGCTAGCGACAAACAAGACAAAATGGAGTGATCTTTCTCTAAATCTACCTTTTACAACATGAAAAATACAAGTGTTCAGGCTTACCTTATTCCAAAACGCTGTTGTTGAAGTCCGTTCTTGACGATCCAGATGAGCTCCTCTTTCAAGTCAATTCCTGCAACCACAAACAATCAAACAATTACCAAGAACTTGCATTTCATATAATAAAACATATATTCAACATGCAGACCAAGGAACACATGAAATAACTCATTAACACAAGCTATTGAGAAAAATAAACCAGTTTGTATTAATAACGAAACAAAGAAACTCTTACAACCTGGCCTTGGTGTTGTGCAAGTTCCTCCCAGGGTCCATCAAGTGTTTTCCCCTACTTTGACAAAGCTCACCCACTTCCAAGTAGAATCATGTAAAGACAATCTCTCCTCACAAAGGTTCTAATGGAAGACCTAAATCCTGCAGCATTTACCCAAAGAAAATGTATAGCTCCAACCTCTTCTCCTTCTGGCTCAATGCCTTTATTTATAGTGTTGTAAAGAGGTTATTCAGGTCCACTATCAATGGGATCATCCCCCTCTATGGGTGGGATAGCTCCCTTATTGATGGGATAAGTCCCCTCTTAATAGAGATACATGAACCAACTGGAGGCGCATCCATTTCATCAAACCGACCTCTAGAATGTTCTAGAAGTAACCACAAGTAAGTTTCTCAAGATAAAACTTGCGCATTTTGCCTTTTACAGGAGGACGCACCTGTCCTTTAACATACAGAGCATCCATGGACGCAGTTTTTGTGAACATGACCTGCGTCCCCGCAGGTAAGGCTAGAGAGAACCTGCGACCCCAGAGATAAACATAGTTTTTACAAGACTTTCTCTCTTCTTTGAGTTTGAGATGGATAACAGAGGCATAAAGACTTGCGTAAGAGGGTAGCATGACTGTTGATTTGAGCCATACTAACTGTAAGTAGTCAAGGTGACATTTTTTAGTGTAACAGATTGCCCCCTAAAGTGCGAAGCCTGGAATAGATTGGTGTTTTGTAATTCTAGGAAGGGTGAAGCGCTTTATCATTTCAAGGATTGACTTGTGGATGACCTGGTTAGAACCTGCAATTTTCAACACAAAATACATGTATAAGATTATATCATCACTGAGGTAGGCATTCCCATACTCAGATTCAAAACTTTAACTAATGGACTAACTATTTTGATACAGGAATGATCTTGCAGTACATCATTTTTATAGACTTTTGTAGACACAGTATGGATGCAGCCATCTGTTTATGATTAGTCTACATAGACAATGAATACAAAACTCCTCGCAGCCTGGATGGTAGAAACTAGATCCAGGGTCTTCACTTCTACTTCCCGAATTGGTACGATTCTAAACATGTGATTAAATGATTTGATGTCGAACATGTTAGAAACCACTTGATTACCAGTCGATGATGTGAACTGTTAACAAGCATGAGAGAGACCACCAGTAATGTCAATGGTTCTCAAAGTACCAAGCACAACCCGTGAAATGTGAATAGATGTTCTGATGTCGAACACTTCACGGAATCCTTTGATCGAAAGTCAATGATGTAAACTGTCGTCAAAGGCGAGAAACCTGCCATTGATGCATGCAGACTTCAAGGTACTGTCGATTCCTAAGTCATCTTTCTAGATAATGTGTCGATGTCGATAGAAAGCGACTCGTTGCAGGCAAGCCTACAACACGAAATCATTGTTCAAGTTGAAGAAATGTTGCTGTAAGGACTGACTCAGGGATGGTCAAATGGATGATAAGTATTTTGCAGATGAAAGTTTTGCTTGCAAACCTCTTGAACACATAACGACACAACAGATGGTTTGGTGACGAATAACTCAAAGTTGATCCCTGAACCCGGTTAAAGATTTTCAAAGTGATTTGGTCAACTGTGAGGTAAAAGATTTCCCAACCCAGGTGAAATGCAAAAGTGTCGTGTTCAAGAGTGGTAATAAAGTTTCGTTTGAGACAAAAGGTGACAAATAGGTTCATTCTTCTCTCTTTTCCCCCACCATTTCTGGCAAGTACCTCTTTATTTTTATCAAGCTTGAGGAGGATAACATATGCTTGGTTATAAGCTCATCCTTCGGACGAGTCCAACCTAGTTTAAATTCGAACCCTAGGAAGGAGTGGTTCGTTCCTGTTTGTAATTGAACAGGTCCTTTACTGTAAAAGTTTAACGAGCCCAGTATAGGAGAAACTCGGCGTTTTTCATTTTTAGAGAGTCTGAAAAACTTAAGGAAACTCCACGTTGAACTTTTTCGTAAATTTGTGTCCCTCAAGCCCGAAAAAGTATAAAATAATACCGGGGGGAACCGCTTGATCTTGCGACCAAGGAGTACTTTCATAATAGTGTCGTTGACCCGAAAAGTAAAAAGCGATCAAAGACACGTCGTTTTAGTTCCTTATCGAGTTTGAAACGACAAAAACCCGGCAATCTTTTCCTGATTTTACGGTCAGAAAAGAGCTAAAAGGGGACCGTCTTTTAATGCCGTTTTAACGAGTGTAAAAGAAACACTCGGCGATCTTTTCATGTTTTAGGAGTCAGAAAAGGGCTTAAAAGATGACTCTGATATTTTTATTAGTGAAAATTACAATTTCCCTCGAAATCCCTTTGTCCTGCACAAAAGCGACACATTACTCATACCTGTTTAAAATAGGCAAAAATACGTCGAAAAACATCTTTTCATGGTAAAAAATGAACTCATTCACCCAAAAAACCTATAAAAAGACCTTTTACCATGTCATTTTTACCGTTTGACTTTGGAGGTTGAAAAAAGGAGCTTTTGACAAGAAACTTCCCGTGGTCGCTGCGGAAAATCTGACCGTCGGAATCGAACGCCGCTTCACCCAGGTATTTTACACATCCTACTCTGCATTTCTATCCGTTTAGAATTAAGTTTTAGGTCTCTGTTTCATTTTTTGGGGGGGTTTTGGGTTTAAAATGCGCCTCTCGGCGGACGCAGGTGCCCTTCGGGTGACCTGCGTCCCCCGACTTTTTCTCACACGGGAAAATGGTCGGGGGACGCAGCCCGCCTTCAGGCAAGCTGCGTCCGGACGCCCTGTGCTACAAAGCCGGGGTGCGTCCTCCGAGTAATGCGCATTTGAAAACCCCAACTCTCTCAAAAACCACCAAATTTCTTCAAATCAGTTTCTAATTGTCTTTTTTGATATGCAGGGCATTAATCATGTTAGACTGGAGAGAGAGAGAGCACGTAGATGAAGACGAAGCTGCAATAAACCACCAGCCCTCTTTGGATGCCTTAAGAACATGTGGGTTGTATAAATATTGGACCATACCGGGCATGAGGGGCCAGGTAAGATTCTTGGAATGGCTGGTTGAGCGATGGAACGTTCAAGATCAATGTTTTTACATAGGAGGGCACCAGCTCGAGATAGAGCCCTCGGATGTATACTTTCTTACTGGCTTGCCAAACAGAGGTGAGCAACTCAATCTTGCGGGGACCAGGCCGGGTGGCCAATCCCTTGATGACTCCGCGAGGAGTGGTGCAGACCCGGGACTCGCCATAAAAAAGGCGTAGAGATAAAACACATCGCTCTGCCGGAACTCAGAGTCATTGCGTTCACGGTCACCAGAATTTGTGGCGTGGCCGCTTTACATATTGCTTCCGGATCCCAAATGCGGATGGCAGTTGACTGTTACCAAGGCACCATCTTCAACTGGTGTGAAGCTGTGTCGGCTCATATGAAGAGCCAACTGACCAAGGCAAAGAACGGACGACTAAAGACTTTTGGATATGGGCCTATAGTCATGAGCTTTGCCTTGGAGAGAGTTCCAATGCTGATCCCTCAGCAACTCACTGTTGATGATTTGGGTCCTCAGCAGCCAAAGCTGATTCGATGGGTTGCGGTGATGGCCCGGCATCCTGACGAGGGCGCGGCAGTGGTTCGATTCTCAGACAGTTACTTTGACTGGTTAGAGGGCCAGCTTTTTGTGATACAAGACTTTCCATATGCCGGAATGGATTTCAGAGGTGATCCGGACATGGTTCTTCCACAGGGAGAACAATGGGACGACAAAGGTACTTTTATTTTCACAAGTTTTCTAGTTATGTATTTTTTATTTTTCATATATATCGTCTCAAACTAATAGTAAAATTTTCAAAATGCAGATGTTGGCCCACAGCGTCCAGCCAATCTCCGGCCTTATGATAGACGACATCCAGCTGCACCGGCACCGGCCCCACAGGACGCAGCTGCAGACGTATTAGCTGAGTTGGAGCATGACCTAGATCGTCTCACGGTAGACATACCTGAGACTACTATGGACGACATTCCTATCAGGCTTCAACGTTTTGTAGTTGCAGTCCCTGGACCATTTAGGAGATTTCTGCGTAAGGTAGCCCGCGCAGTGGTGTCGTACAGAGAGCACCACCAGTGATTGACTAGTCACTTTTGTAGTCACATGTGACATTTTTGACTTTTTGTACTATCATTTTGCCGATCATAAGGTGTTTTCAACCTATGATCGAAGACGATGTATATATTTTTTGGACACACTTCTATCTATATATATCACTATTACCGGCTTATCTTGTTTAACATGTATGATGAAATGTCTTTAAATTTACTTGCATGATTATTATAAATGTCTGTCCAACACTCGAGAAGCAATTGCATCTGCTAATGTATTCAGGGACCTTGGAATATGTTGATATTCAATGTAATCAAATTCACGTTCCAAGAGACGCACTCTCAAAAACAACCTTAACAACACGGGATTTCTAATGGCATAAACTCTATTAAGCTATAATACAACAAGTTCAGAATCTAACCTCACAATCAAACGTCGAATTCCAAATGAAATAGATTCGGATAATAATTCAACCACTGCACTGTATTCTGCAATGTTATTCGTTGTTTGACCGAGGCTTACCCCATGCATAGAAACTAACTCGTCAGAGGGTGAATAGATAACCCAAGCTGCGGAAGAAATATTCCGTGTACTACGACAAGCACCATCAGCAAATCCAATGTATGTTTGGAGAGGCGTCGACATCTACAATATCAAGAGTAAAACCAAGATAAGCCAGAATAATGACGACAAACCACACTCGCTAAGCTAAGCACACAGATTAAACTAACACACTTGCTAGCTAGAAAGAAAATCTAACCTATCTAAAAACTTCTCCATCCATCATTTTAAGCATAATACCTCTTTAGGTAAAGTCCATTTCTGGGTTTACCCAAAGAGTCCCCATCAAAATCAACTAACTCATAAGCCCCTTTTGCTAGCTTTCGATTTACAATGTAGGGCCCATGCCACATGGGAACGAATTTTCCGGCACCTAGCTTATCGTTAGCTTGATCATATAATAGTACTAGGTCTCCTTCCGAAAAACTTCGAGGAGTTACATTTTTATCGTACTGGGCTTTCATACGTTTTGCGTGAGTCTCGATAGCTAAAGTAGCGTCACGTCGAGTCTCATCTAATTTAGCCAAGTATAACAACCGTTTCTCCTCTTCGGAAGTAGCTGGAAGTAATTCGACAGCCATTTGAAGTGATGGGATTTCGCATTCAATAGGTAACACAGCTTCCAAGCCATAAACTAGCTGGAAAGGAGTGAAACCTGTTGAATTTTTCACTGAAGTTCGATATGCCCATAGCGCTGAAAATAACATGTTATGCCAATTCGTTCGATGGATACCAATGATCCGTCGAATCATGATGACGAGAACTTTGTTGATTGACTCAACCAAACCGTTGGCTTGCGGATAATAAGGTGTAGAGCTATCGTGGCGCAAACCAAGCTGGCTTGTAAGCTCAGTCATCATGACATTTCGAAAATGGCTCCCATGGTCAGTAATGATTGCTTGTGGGACACCAAACCTAGTTATGATATGATTGAATACGAAAACTGCAGCTGTCTTGCCGCTTGCGTCGAATGTAGGCATCGCCTCGGCCCACTTAGTAAAATAATCAACCGCGAGGATGATATACGCATGCCCCCCGGCCGAGTGAGGGTTACAAGTAATAAAGTCAATACCCCATTTGGCGAATGGACCAGCGGCAATTATAGGGTGGAGAGGAGCAGGTGGAGCGCGCATCTTTCGATCAAACACTTGACAGTTGTGGCATTTTCTGACAGCAAGGATACAATCTTTAAACATAGACGGCCAGAAATAGCTAGCGCGCAACACCTTCTGAGCTATGGCATACCCAGACATATGACCGCCACATGCTCCAGAGTGACAATCATTCAAAACTCTCTCAGCCTCGTCGTGAGTTAAACAACGTCGAAAAACTAAGTCTGCCCCCAGGCGATAAAGTGTATCTCCAATAATTCTGTATTGCTGGGATTGAAACCGAATTTTCCGACGGTCTTCCTTGGAAGCTTCAGGCCGAAAGGTTTGGGTTTGGAGATAGATGATTATATCCCCATATCACGGATCTACAGTGCTAATAAGAAACAAAGATTCGTCCGCAATGGACTCCTCTGCCACCGTCTCTGTGTCAGCACTCGGGAAATCACACATCAATTCCGCGAAGACTAAAGATTTCTTAGACTTGGACTTCTCAAATTCCAAGTCGAACTCTTGTAGGATGACGATCCATTTAGAGTACTTGCCCCCTAGCAGTTTTTTTGTCAAGATATAAATCATAGGGTTGCAATCCGAAATAACAGTAGTTTTGCGGAGAAGAATGTAGTGACGGAAACGCTGGACAGCTTGAACGGCTGCCAGGGCCAATTTCTCCACATGTGAATACTTTAACTCAGTTGGATTTAAGGTTCTGCTAAGGTAATATATCACATGCTCTGCCTTGAATTCATCTTCTTGAACTAACACCATTCCAATGGTGGAATGCGAAGCTGCGAGGTATAAGAAGTAGTCCTGGTTGTAGTTGGGAGGATGCAATAACGGTGCATGGGTCAACGCGTGTTTTAATGCATCAAAAGATTGTTGGGCAATCTCGTCCCAAAAGAATTGTACATTCTGTTTCAACAACCGTGTAAAACCTTTAGTGACCTCGGCGTAGTTAGGGATGAATCGGCGTAAAAAGTTCGCTTTCCCTTGCAAACTTTGGAGTTGGCGCAAACTCGAAGGAGGAGGCAATTGGATGATAGCCTCGACTTTCGAGGGATCGACGCGAATGCCGGTTTTGGAAACAACAAATCCCAGCAATCGACCTGTTTCTATACAGAAAACACACTTGTGGGGATTCAACCGAATTCGATAATGCCTACACCTCATAAAGATTGCTCGTAAATGGACAAGGTGATCAGCTCGGTGTAAAGAATGAGCAGGTAAATCATCGAGATAGGGTTGCACAATGTGCTTGATGTCATGAAATGCATAAGACATGGCCCGTTGAAAAGTAGCGCCGGCGTTCTTAAGCCCAAAAGGTAATTTGCAATAAGCAAATGTTCCCCATGGACAAATGAATGCCGTTTTTGGCTGGTCAGCAGGTAGAATATTGATTTGATTATGCAGTCCCATATGATTGCCCTTGAGGTGGTTGATAACTTTGACCAGGGTATTGACCCGTAGGTTGATAACGTTGAGGTAAATACGAATACTGGGGTTGACCTTGACCTTGAGGTTGGTATCCTTGAGGTTGATATCCTTGGGGTTGATACCCTTGAGGTTGCCATCCTTGAGGTTGCCATCCTTGAGGTTGATATTGATACTGAGGTTGACTTTGGGGTACATATTGAGGCTGGGGTTGATACCCTTGAGGTTGCCCCCCAGACACGAATGAAGCACCTTGAGGTTGCCCCCCAGGAATTAACGAAGGTTGCCCCCCAGGCGGTAATTGGCCACCTTTAGGTTGGTTAACGGGAGTTGAACCTGACATCATATAAACATCACCTATACTCAATGGTACATTACCACTGTTTCCAACTAATAACCCATGATCAATGGGTTGAGGAGATGCTCCCGCAAAGGTACCAGAAAGTGATTGATACCCAGCAGGAACAGAAGGACCACCATGTAAAAATGATTCAGGACTTTGCGTAAACACAGATGACGGACCAGACATATTTACAGGATTATGAATTCCTCTGGGTGGAAAAGGAGTACGAGGTGTAGAAAAACCTACTGAGTTGTCTAAAAAATTGGTTAATGCAAGGTACCAAGGTTCACTCCTAGGAGGACTGTAAAAGATGGATTCACGCTCCCTTAGATCAAGGGTAATTATATCTTCAGAATCAGAAACGCCGATTTCTTCCTCTGGAACAAGTTCTTCTATAGCAATTAACCCAACAGGAAGATTTTCGGTGACAATTCTTTCTATTCTTGGTGAATCAGGAACACTAGGAGTTGGAGTAACAGGTTCGGAAATTTCAGGTTCTTCGCTTGTTTCACTGGCAGATGAAAAACTACCAGCAAGCTCGGAAACTGTAACAGCTTCGGGATTGTAACCTGTTTCTAAACTTTGGTAATCTGGATGGACTACCAAGGAAGATTCTCCTTCTTCAGGTGAACCTACTCTACTGCCACTAGGAGGAGTTACAAGGACCTTTAAACCCTCTAAATTACTGGGGTCGTCTCGAGGAGGTGAACCCCGAAGTGCTCGGGATCTTCTCAACAATTCGGCCACAGAAACAACTTCAGGAGATTGGCCCGCAATTCGACGGGACCGTCTCGGTAATTCCGCCACAATCAATGATTTTTAATTACAACACACGAAAACAAAGTAAAAAATTTCAAATCAAACCACCTAAGTCTTCTAAAGAACCAAACAAATTTGAAGCACACGCCTAAATAATCTAGAGTGTCAAATCACACACAAACAGTATCTTCCGGACCAAAAGCGCTAGTTGGTGATTAGGCCCAACCTCGCAGGATTCAGTACAGAAATGGCGGGTGGAACAGTTACGCCGACAACCTGCTTAATGAATAGACTGGACCAAGTACCTCCACTTTAACCGTCTCGAAGTGAAGCGTACCCCCCAGAAAATCCAAGTGAGTATAGCCGACGTCTGCTCCAGGTATAGTGGGACCTTCCCTCCACCGTCACCTTGGGTAGAATCCTAGATATTATGGCCACTAAGGTTACCAATCACAACAATTACACCTGGGGGAACAGTCTAAACTCCGACAGCACGCAAGGGCAGAGTAACAAGCTCAATCCCCTTACCGGCTCCTTGACAGTAATCCAAGGTTTACCGATAAGTGACCCCTGGCTCCTCGACAATGGTTAATCCGAGGTTTACCGTTTTTAATACGTACTGTCTGGCGTCGTTCCCAACGAGGGAGGAATGATCCCCTCACTGGTTCGGACACGAGCTCGTGCTTCTCCTTTAAGAGGAGCTTTCCCAGAATGTAACTGAAACAATTGGATTTATTCTACTCAAGATAGACTAACTGTTTGGTTTTATAGTCTTGGAGAGTTAAGTACTCACCTACTCCAAGACCCTAGCCTAAGCTATGTTGGTGCTTCAGAACCCTAAAAAATAAAAGTTACTAGTTCAATTTTAATTTAAGCGTTACTTTTAAGGTTGTTCTTTAAGTCAAAAGGTGATGGAAGTGAAACTTGTGGTGTGTTGACTCGACTCAAAACCACTACAAAATGCACCTAGGATGATTTATCCACTACTTTGCTTTTTCGATGAATTGTTTTAACTAAAGAGTTGAGAGAATGCAATCTTTATAAACGCAACTTCTTAATTGAAGACAATCAAAGAAACAATTCGATTTTCTTTTCCAAACATAAAAACATAACTTCTCTTTACATGCACGAAAAAACTCTTTTCTTCTTTGAAAAACAAAAAGCTACTTGAAACAAGACTTTTTAAAGAAGATGTTTTTGTATTTTTCTTTTAATAAAGCAAATAAAACTAATATAACCAAAAAGCAATCTTTAACAACTATCAAAATCTATGAAAATTCACTCATAAGCAAACTAAAGGCAAATTTATTCTAAGCAATTCTAACAAGGTCAAAACTAACAATGATTATTCTAAGGTGTTTTACTTGATCACAATCAAATCAAGGACTAGCTTATTGCAGAACCAAAAACTAGTCAAAACAAAATTCTAATCTTTTTGTTCTTTTTGTAAAATGGAAATCAATACTTTAAAAACAATTAATTCGAAATTTGACCCAAAACAACTTAAATGGCAAGCTGCTCAAACAAGGAGACTTTACGACAGGTCCAACTTCTAAGAAGGTTGACTAACCAGAGAGATCTAAGGCTGGACAACTTCCTACGCTCAAAGTCACTACAGAACCTATCGAAAAATCAAACCCTAGGTCTAAACTTCGTTGAAATCCACTAAAACACTCAAAGCTCACAAAACCAGTTCAGGTGAGAATTCTTGACAGGGTACTAAAGGATCTGGGCAGAAAACACTAAGAAAAACCAAAATCTAAAAGCAATTTAAAGCAAAATGGAATTTTCTTAACTTTTACAGGAAGACGCAGGCCACCCGTTGTCACAGGTGCGGGCCCGCTCTGTGCAGACGGCAACAGCGCGTCCAAGGACGCACTGTGCAGACTGAGAGGGTGCGTCCTTCTGGAAAAAGAAAGAAAAACCAAAACTAACTAAATCTAAAGCTAAGCCACCCAAATACTAAATCTCACAGTCAAAAATCAGAAAATAAAAATGATTTTCTCAAAGCAAAGTTCATATAAAGGAAAAGACTCTCTCATTAATGGAATCCCCAGCGGAGTCGCCAATTTGTCGTGGTGGAAAAAGTCATTTGGGCTAACACAACTGACCTCCCTAGGAGTATAAACTCGCTAGCGACAAACAAGACAAAATGGAGTGATCTTTCTCTAAATCTACCTTTTACAACATGAAAAATACAAGTGTTCAGGCTTACCTTATTCCAAAACGCTGTTGTTGAAGTCCGTTCTTGACGATCCAGATGAGCTCCTCTTTCAAGTCAATTCCTGCAACCACAAACAATCAAACAATTACCAAGCACTTGCATTTCATATAATAAAACATATATTCAACATGCAGACCAAGGAACACATGAAATAACTCATTAACACAAGCTATTGAGAAAAATAAACCAGTTTGTATTAATAACGAAACAAAGAAACTCTTACAACCTGGCCTTGGTGTTGTGCAAGTTCCTCCCAGGGTCCATCAAGTGTTTTCCCCTACTTTGACAAAGCTCACCCACTTCCAAGTAGAATCATGTAAAGACAATCTCTCCTCACAAAGGTTCTAATGGAAGACCTAAATCCTGCAGCATTTACCCAAAGAAAATGTATAGCTCCAACCTCTTCTCCTTCTGGCTCAATGCCTTTATTTATAGTGCTGTAAAGAGGTTATTCAGGTCCACTATCAATGGGATCATCCCCCTCTATGGGTGGGATAGCTCCCTTATTGATGGGATAAGTCCCCTCTTAATAGAGATACATGAACCAACTGGAGGCGCATCCATTTCATCAAACCGACCTCTAGAATGTTCTAGAAGTAACCACAAGTAACTTTCTCAAGATAAAACTTGCGCATTTTGCCTTTTACAGGAGGACGCACCTGTCCTTTAACATACAGAGCGTCCATGGACGCAGTTTTTGTGAACATGACCTGCGTCCCCGCAGGTAAGGCTAGAGAGAACCTGCGACCCCAGAGATAAACATAGTTTTTACAAGACTTTCTCTCTTCTTTGAGTTTGAGATGGATAACAGAGGCATAAAGACTTGCCTAAGAGGGTAGCATGATTGTTGATTTGAGCCATACTAACTGTAAGTAGTCAAGGTGACATTTTTTAGTGTAACACTCCAACATTCATCAGCACAAAAGGCATCTTAGAGTACATGAAAGTGCCCCAGGGAGTGGTGAATGCAGTCTTTTCTTGGTCATCTGGATGTACAACAACTTGGTTATACCCTGAAAATCCATCCAGGAAAGACATCACTTTGGCTCCTAAGACTTTCTGTAACAAATTCTCCATCTTGGGCAGAGGATAATTATATTTCTTAGAGCACTTGTTCAGGTTCCTGAAATCAACGCACAACCTGATCTCTCCACTTTTCCTCCTTACCACTACCAAGTTGGCTACCCACTTTGAATATCTCTGAGGAACTATGATTTTGGTAGCCAACAACTTTTTGATTTCTTTTCCAATCAGAGGAAGGAGCAAAGGGTTAATGGGTCTTAGCTTCTTCTTGAAAGGAATGGTGTCTTTCTCCAATGGGATCTTATGTTGGATGATCTTTTTGTCATAAGTTTTAAGGTCACTGTATTCCCAGGCAAAGACATCAGCAAATTGCTTTGTTAAGGTGCAATATTCAGAACTTTGGGCAGCAGACAAATGAGTGGACAGGTTTATATACTTTGGATGATTTGGACTCCCTATGTTATGCCTATGTACTGCAGATTGATCTTATTTTTGGGAAATCTTATGAGGCACATCATTTTTGTCAAACAACTTCTCTAGAGGCACTAGCCCTTTATGTATATAATTGCTAGGCAACTGTACAATTATGTCTTAGCCAATTTTGTTCTTTAGCTGGGGCTGGGGACTTTCTTCCAAGGCTTCATTCTCTTGATCAATTTGCATTTCAGAGAATTCATCAATGACTTGCAGAAACCTATTTATTTCATCACCATCCTCAAAGACTTTCCAATGTTGGACATTATCAGGAAAGGATGGTCTAAATTTTATCTAGACTAACCTAGGGGGCATGGGAGGGATGAACATGCTAGCAGACACAGCAAGGGAATCAGCAAGCTTATTTTTGACTCTAGGGATATATGAGATACAAAAACTATTAAAATAATCTTTGAGTCTCCATACCTCATCTCTGTATGCTTTCAGCCTTGGGTGCCTTACTTGGAATTTTTTGTTCACTTGTTGAAAGATGAGATCAGCATCTCCAAACACCTTTATATTTCTGATCCCTCTGTCTTTGGCAGTGTTTAAGCCCAATATCAGAGCTTCATGCTCTGCTATGTTGTTGGTGACCTGAAAAGTTATCTTAAAAGACAGATGTGTGCTTTCTTGTTTTGGAGACACTATCACCACTCCTGCTCTTGTAGTTTCCCTTGAATAAGCTCCATCAAAGAAAATATCTCAAGCCTGTGTCCCTTCTTCTTCCATGGCTTGGCATACTGGTTTCTTGATCTGCACCGAGGCCCTCTAGGATTCTTCAATTTGGAGAATACATGCCCCAAAGTTAGTGTCCACAACGTAAATAGGATGATTAGGGGGATTATTATCATCACTGATAATATAGGCCAGTTGGGCTTCCCTGTACAGTCTTCTGCTTTCTCCTCCAAAAAATAGGACAATGTCATAAGATAAATCATTTTGAAATTTCCCACCCAACATTTTAATCCACCCTCTGGATAGTAGCATGCCAAACTTAGGGGGAACATCTGCTACCACAATATCCATCATCATGCTCTTCATGGGCAATTGAGTTAGGGTGATAGCTAAATCTTTGATCAACCCCAGACATTTCACCTTCCTTGAATCAAAGGAGAATAAATCATGATAAGGTTTGGTATTATCAAGGCCTAACTCTTCCATGATAGCTTTGGGCATCAGATTATGACTGTCACCAGTGTCCAACAAATAGTTGTGGAGGATTTTATCATGAATGGTCAAGGAGACATAAAATGATGGAGAATTATCATCAGCGGGATCAGTCATTGGGCTGGCCACAACTGCAGTTTTATCATCTTGCAAATTTACATAGTCAGTGGAGGCTTGTGTGGATTTCAACTCAAGGGCATCAAGGATGGGCTTCCTAAAGGCCTCACTCTTTGCAAGTTCTATCAGAGGCACAAATATTTTCAACTTTTGGACTTCTGATTCAAAACTAAAAGGGGAAGGGGACTTGTCAGGGCCTCTTACCTCTTGAGCTGGTGCTTTGAGGATGACTCGATCAACTGTTGGTCTCTTTTGTTTGCTGATCTGTTGTTCTGTGGGGACAACAACTTTTTGGGTAGGATTATCTTTGACTTTACTTGTTCTTGACCTCAGATTATATCTTTGCTGGTCTTCAGTTTGTAGAACAACTTCTCTGTCCCATTCTTGACTGTTCTGGTCCTGGAGTAATGATTCTTTGTAGGTAGCCAATGTCAAAAAGATAGCATTGCCCTTGTCTTCCATGCAATGAATCTCATCATCTTCATCAATCTATTCCTCCTCCATGACTACACTCTAGAAAGGAGCCTTAATCCTTTGTTCTTCACTAGCCTGTTTACCCCTCTGAATGATCTGCAATTGTTCATTTGCTCTTCTGAATGGATTTTGGTTCCTAAGAGAAAATGTATTAGGAAACCTTGCTTTCCTAGAACTCTGCTCAACCTTCAATTTGGATATTTCAGGAGCCAATGACTCAATCATTTTAGTCATTTTGTCTATTTTAGACTCTAAAGAAGAAGAAGAAGAAGAAGCCTCACCTCTTGGTCTTCTTCTCTCAGCATGGCCTTTGAGTTTCTCTGCAGCCATGATATTGGATTCCACCTCTAAGGCTGCATCTTGCATTTCAACTAGAGTAACACATCTTCTCTCTCTTAATAGCAGGCAGAAATCAGAATCAAAAGCATTAGCATAGGTGAGTTTGGCAGAGGTGGGGGTAGGCTTTACTTCCGCTGGTATCTTACTATACATACGATTGAATCTTTTATTAAACTTAGACAATGATTCCCCATTTTCCCTTTTGAGGTTGCCAAACTCAGTATGATAATATAGCAGGTCTTTCTTGTCTCCCCAATGCTTTAAAAACACATCATCTAAAGCTTCAATGTCTACTATAGACCTAGGGTTCAACTCTCTAAATCACTTTCTAGCTTCTCCATCAAGGCTTTGGACAAATACTCTCATCCACACATCATCCTCACTGATATCTAGGTTATCAGCATAGCTATAAAAAGACTATTCAGCTATTACTCCCTCTGTACCACTGAACTTAGGCGTGTATTTCTGGTATTCTCCTACAGGCATGACATTCAAAGGAACAGGCAAGACTAGGGGTCCATACCTAGCAGCTATGATTCTTTCCATTTTGGTAAGTTCTTGTTGGCCTGCCATGACTGGGGTAGATAGAAGGGTACTAGCAGTTTGAGAGGTAGGAAGTTGGGAAATGAATGACAGGGATAATGGAATATGATGGACTATAAGGGAGGTTTCCTTTGGACTAACATCCAAAGGAGAACTTATTGAACAAGGAGATTTATGAATCTCTGGAAATATTTCTTCACTGATAGTGCTAGGCTATATATTTTCAACATGTACATGCTCAGTTACAAGCCTTTCTTGCAGAGATACATAAGATTGTTTAGGCTTACTTGATCCTGATGCTCCTTTCTGTGATGTTTTTCTCTGCTTGACAATATTCTCAGGGTTAGGCACTGGGTCAGCTAGTGATTTCTGAGGATTTCTCCGAGTATGCCTCACAAACTGAGCCATAACTGTGATGTGGAGTTGCCAAAATGTTGGTCCTCCAATAGAGTTGCCAAATAGATGATTACAACCAGAAATGTGTCCAGACTTTGTCTATCATCAAAGACGGATCTGTGTCGTTCTCCCAGAGAAGCTGAGCTTCAATCTCCTATCCCTGGCAATGGCGCCAATTATGTTAGGATTCTAAGAAACTCTCCTAGGTTGTAGCTCGAAGATGCCTGGTAACATATAAATTCTACTATTGTTGCAGGTTTAATGGAAGGAATGATGGTTTGTTCAAGCCAAATAACCACTTTTACTTTGTTTCACTCCAAACATGCGTGAACACCCCTAGACTACAAGGCTTTAGACCATCAAATGCTCACAGTTTAGATATTGGGTGAATATGTAGAATACTAACCACACCAGCAGATGCACAAGACCATGTGATGGCCAGCTGCAACTAGTAAAGAAACTTGTAAATCTATTCTACTAATGCACAGACAGGATGATAGCTCTCTAGCATCAAATAGAAAGGAACTTGAGTAACCTATTCAGCGATACATTCCACAATCTAACACAGATAAGATGACAGTTATCTAGTGTTAAATCTCAAAAGATCAAGAACATGGCATATCAAGCACAAGCTTAGAACAGAGGAATATTAACTAAGAATGAAGACGAGACACTGCAAGTGACAAAATATCTACAGTCTTTCGAAGTTGAACCTTACATCAAAATACCAACCACCAACCATCAACCCTGATTACATCTTGTGTCTCGGTATTTACATATTTTACATTACTAGGGCACTAGGCCATTTAGGTATGGAGGGGTCATAATTGACCACCAAATGCATTTAACTACCTGATGGAGTCTCTGAACATGTTTGCTTTCTTCAGTGGAAGAATCCGATCTGTTCAGGTGTTGTGCTGTCCTCTTAGGCAGTTGGAGTGCTCGTACCAATGGGGTTCCATAACTGATAAATGCAGTCACAGGGTTGTGCTCTATCCTTTTCTCCCTTGGCCATCCTGTCGGTTAAACATGGTTGTTGGGGTTTGTTAGTGGCTGATAATGGTGGAGCTGGTCATCTACTTCTTGGGCAACAAAATGGATGGAGGATGTGAAATGCATGGGCGAGTGGATGAGTTGGATGAGAAGCAATAATGGTCATCGGATCAAGGGAATGGACGACGGATATGGCTCGGTGGAGGCTATTGGCCGAGATAAGAGCAGGGTGAATGAGAGCCATTGGATCTTTGGTGGACAGATCGAATGGTGATCAGGCGACGGAGCTGCATAGTCGTTAATGAGTGGGGACGGAATGGTCGGGCGGTTTTGGTATTGATCGCACCGCTTTTGGGAATTGAGTGGTAAAAGGACGGGGCCGAGCGATACCATTCAACGATCGACACGTAGCGGCGGATGAGAGAGAAAAACCACTCTCATCGCGCACTAACATTCGATCGGGTAATGGACGCAGAGAGAGTGAATGTTGTCACATCTTCAAATGATCGTACGGTGGGGAAATGATCGTTCGGGTTACTTTATCGGAAGCGATGTGGGCTGTTAGATCGGCGGGTGGTGATCAATGGTGGGGATGAGGCACAATGGGTTATGAAAGCGCGGGGTCATGTGGGTGAGGTTTTATGGTTTATTTGAGGTTTTGCGCTCAGGGCTAGAGTCAACAAGGCTATTTTTCCAAGTTTAGGAGGAAAATAGAGGAAAAGAAGGTGGAGGAGAATAGGCGAGGTAAAGGAAAAAGGAGAAAGTGACCATTATGAGCTTTCTTTTGAGCACAACCAAGTGGACCAAGCTCATCTCTAACCTTAGAAAATCATCATTATATAGCGGAGCTAATAGGACCAATGACTAAGATCTCTTGTGACCCCCTGTGTGGAAAAGAAAACAACAAGTGGGAGAATGTTGGGAGTGTGTTATATTATTTCCATGACTAGTCACACATGCGAGGGGGTCACAAGGGGGGCGACATGTCCCCCTGTTCATTGCACTGAGCGTAGCAAGGGGGTCACTGGCGGGGGGGGGGGGAGGTGTACACCCCCATGTCGGGGGGTTTCAGGGGGCCGATAATCACCCTTTACGGGGTTTAGCGTAGTGCCCAAGGAATTTGTTTTTGGACCCTATATTAGGTGGGCAGGCCTACCTATGGTTATGGTGCATGGGTTTTGTACATGGTTTTGGACATGATATTTTTTTGCCCGTGGTATTTTGTAGATCTGGTCAAGGGAACAATGGTTATGTTCTAATCCAGGGTTAATCGATAGTGGTTTATGAATGCTTCAGCATGTATATGTATGTATTGTAACATTGAAAGTAACATAATGAAAAATCAATCTAGTAGTCCCAGTTTTGGTATCCAGGGGAAAATATCTATGCATTTTCTTTGTGTTTCCCACCATTGTATATTTTCTATTTTTAAGAATTCGTTTGCAGGTAATTTATAGACAGGGTTAAAACATATTAGTTCTTCAGCAACAATTTCTTCTTCCTCATAGGTACTTCCAACTCTTTTCCTATGAGTTGTTCACCTGTTGAACAAAGGAAGATAACTCCTTCAGATGTAGATGTAGGTTCTTCTAACATTAATTTTGTAGATGAAGTTAGTGATTCTCTAGGTAGAATTTTTTACTTTTTCATAGGGCTATATTGTTCTTTGCTTTGATAATTGCATTTCTTCATTAACACATTAAGTTCACCCAACAACATCATAGCATTATCTAGATTTACATCGTTATTCAGTAGCATATGAAACTATGTAGAAATAATAATATCATCATAATTAATGTAGTGGAACATAAAGGAACAATAGAAGAAAGGAATTCACACATAGAGACACTAGGATTGGTTGGAGACCAGGCAAAAACCCACTATGGGGAGAACCCTTGCAAATTCTTCTTCTTAGATTGTCATTAAATAATTTAGAAAAATAGAGTACAATGATCCATATCTTCATCTATGTAACTAACTAGAAAAACAACTACAACATCCATGAAATGAACCCAACAATGTATATACTCAGAAATTGGATTCTGAAGATTGTACTTAACTATCACTATCTGTATACAACTACCAAACCCCGCGGTCACTGAGCACAATCTTCGGAAGACTGAGATTTCATATTTTATTTCACAGTCGCAAGGAAGAGTTGTGTGAGTGACTATGGCTTCCTAGTTGCACCCTTAAGCTTGGAAAGTGAGCGAATGGAGTCAGAAAAGAACTGCAGAAACCCTAATCTCCTGGTTACATGCATAATGACATGTTTGTGTGACTGGAAGGCTCCAGTCGCGCACATGAACCTTTATGGGAGCGACTGTGATTGATATCTCGCTATTTTGTGCCTGTGACTGGGGCCAAAAACCCTAAATCAAAGATGTGAGCCTCAAATTACCTTGTAATTTCACCTTAGAGAAATCATGATCCTCCGCAGATGAGCCTCAGACCTGTGAGAACCAAAAACAAGATAGAAGAGTGTCTCATTGTTATGTCAAAATGAGGTAGAGGTAACTTGTATTTATAACCTTTCAAGGTGGACCACTTTGCTTTAGGGTCGACCTTATTAAATATGCACGTGTGGGATTTTATTCATAAGTACACTTTCCCTTCTCCAATTTGAGTGATATTTAGGTCTTTTGGTCCTCTCGAAAAGAGGAATTCAATGCAATCATTATCACAATAAGGGGAACTGTAAAAAGTGGAATTTTACCGAAATTTCATATTTTTAACACTCCTTCTCAACTAGGGAGAATTCCACCTATAAATATTTGTCCATAGATCATATCCAATATAAAGTATCTCATCATCATGTATCATCACTAATAATCTCAAATCCTCTCTTTCTCATTCCTTCTTATCTCTTGATTTTACCTACTCATATGTTGAATATTCTCAAATCTTAGAAGAATAATTTTTCATCAGAGAGGAGCCTAAGCTACTGCCCTCTATCGATTGGGCTACTACTTGGAATCTTTGTCAGCAGGCTACTACCTGGAATCTCTGCCAGCGGGCTACTACCTAGAAATATTGGCGGGGAGTCATATCTATTCCTTGCATCAACATAGGAGAGAATACCCTTAGGGAGCACATCTCAACCTAGAACCACATTGGGGAGCTACTACTCAACCTAGAATCTCATGGGGGAGGTACTACTATGACCCCATATCAAGAAATAGGTGATATAGGGGAGATACTACTCAACTTGTCCTATTTCCTACTAATCTTCACAATAATGACCCTCAATAGTCATATGGTAGAACACCTGTATCATAATATGAGCTTGGATGAGCTTACCAAGAGGTAAGTATCACATGCCTCCAAGCCTCCTCAACCTGTTGGCCAGACGGGGAGGGCCAATCCCAACAAGCCATGCTTGTGGGTATGATACCAACTGGGGTATACTATGCAAACACCAAGATAGGGTGCGCTACTACTCCAGCCCTATGGGTAACATATAGGGGTGATACCCTATTTTCTAGAGTTACCTCAACCCTAGGAGCCCTCTATCTCAATTCCACACCCTGGGAGCTTAGAAATGAGAGGAAGAGTTGGCTCAGTGTTCTCAATCAATCCAGCTCTCTATAGAGATGAAACATATCATCATACTCATATCTAGTAATCATCATGTCTCAATATCAGTTGTCTATTGTTCATATAGGACATCAAATCAAATAAAATATTTGAACATAAATAATCATATATATATCACAAAAAGGATACCATAGTCATCCTCCCTCTCAAGGATATGCCAACCACAAGCCTGAGATTGCCTCATATAACAACACTGTCTCAATATATGAAGGTAACTCAATCCCAAGTACATGTTGGATTCTCTACCAATCGGTTCCCACTTTTTGTCATCATAATGTATCCATGTCATATCTAGATCCTACTCAAATAGCTCTCCAAGGAGCTTCTTCATCTTTCCACATAACTAGTCATGCTAGCAATGTTGTACTCAACCTCAGTCATGATATGGACCTCTCATCCAAGATATCATGACATATCTCATACTAAGGAAAAATCCAAATGTTCTCATCTCATCAATACTGATATTATCGTCATTAGTACATCTAAGTAGTCACATATCACATGAGTATCTTCCCATGCAAGTAATTTTAAGGATGCCATACAACAATTCAATGTGAATGAAGCAACTTAATCATGAATCAACTAAGGTTTTATGCACGTCATGTATATCTATGGATGGATGTTAAAAATGAAACATCAATGCTTTAGTCAACTATTGGTTGCTAAGCCAAGATTTCTTCACAACGTCTTGAAATTAAATCAGAGTGTCAAAGGATTTGCATTTCCACTTTGCAATATAGATTTTCTTTTCCCTAGTTCAGAAATTGATTCATCATGCCATGATTCAGTATTTCGAGCTTAAAAATCCATATCCCTCTTACTATGACCA
The DNA here is from genome assembly GCA_031772625.1 of Pinus tabuliformis. Lineage (NCBI taxonomy): Eukaryota > Viridiplantae > Streptophyta > Pinopsida > Pinales > Pinaceae > Pinus > Pinus tabuliformis. The sequence goes on from CM062813.1 coordinate 829,614,785, forward strand.
TAATAGGTTCATTTCCTCTTGTTAAGAGTATACCATCAATATATAAAACCAAAACCAAAATCAAAGTCATACTTTGTAACACTTCTAAAGTAGAGGTTTGAATCAACACATCTTCTTGGCTTCAACAGATAATTATTAATGCAAACGTATCTGGATCCAGAGCTTGCTTTACCCAATGATTTCTGAAAACATAACACTTTACGAAAGAAATATGCTTAGCCTCACAAAAATCAATATTGTATAATCAAATCAAATAAGTCAACTCATCTAAGTTTAGGAGCTAGATCAAAACTAATATCAAAATCATCACAATATCGCAGTATCAGATTCTTTAGACCAAGTGACAATTACAACTCTCATCAAGCCATGACTTCATTTATTGTCATGCCAACAAGTTCTCATAAGAAATATCAATCCAAATTTCATCAAGTCACCCTCATGATCATAATATAAGTCACTATATGAAAATTCATATACCAAGGATAAGTCATTCAGGTTCTAACCATTCATGGAGGTAGCTTCATGTTGAATCACAACTATCAATACTTAAACCAATGTGCTAAGAACGAGGAGGCCAATACAAAACCATTATAAAATACCAATATTAGTAATTGGAATTTCATATATCATTCTCATCAAGGAAAATCATCAGTGATCAAATCAAATCATTAGTCGTCAGGTCAAATCCAAAACTTGTTATCATAGAGAGATCTATAGTCCAGAGCATCATGTCAAAACCCAAACACAATTTATATTAAACAACCAAATCATGTCAAACTCTTGCAGCAAAAAAATAATGACATATCTATACGCATGTCCCGATCATCTATAAACATAAGTTCAATATATATATTCATATTATAGTAAACATTCAAACTTTCCCGCTCACAAATATTTCTATTGTCTGCTCCATATCTGTAGGGCTCACGTTCTTCAGGTAAACATTTTATTTCATGCACAAAACTTCATTTTTGTGTCCAAAGACATAGTCACACCCATAGGCCTTCCTGTGTGTGGTTCAAAGACTACAGTCACACCCTTGACCTTACTTCTGTGTAGTTGAAAGGCTACAGTCGCATCTATGAACTTGATTCTGTATGAATTAGGCTTAGAGTAAGAGAAATCTCTCGCACCTAAGATCATAACTCTGTTGCAAATCAATAATGCCAGATATTTGTTTGTTCATGCCCATAAATCATACTTCAATGGTAAAGAATATACATATAATGATAATAGGAGAAGGGATCTTACGGAGAGGTTATCCCTCTAAATGGGAATCCACTTCATTGATCTTCATTCATGTCATCAACCTGTCTATAATACTGTCATGCATCAATAGATTTGTTACATCATAAAGTTAGACTATATCCACATATTCATAATGATCATATAGGTTAGCATTAGTTACTTCACCATTACATCATGACATCATTCTTTCATCAAGGTTTAGTGTCAAATAGCTAATAGGACTAGACTTCAAGAATCATGATCACATGCATTACTTATTTGTCACATAACTCAATCCATCAAGTCAGGGAATTCAATTTTACCATATGCTACAATCACTAAGCACATCAAAACATAACCATGGTCAACAAAAGATCATGAATATCAATCTCATTGTCAAAATTCTATCATGACTACCATGCATTTCACAAACAAATAGTGTCTAGTTACCATCTACTATAATCAAGGTGCTAACCTTATTTATGGGATCAAGATATCTAAAATGATAGATGTTAGCCAAACATCAAGTTATACCACTATATCACAGTTCAAAACTAAGTAACCTCATTGAATTAAGTTCATCATGTTCAAGAACTAAGATACTTGTTCAATACCAAGTGCACCATTTCATCATAATCACTATGAATCCAAATCACTTTCATATGCATACATGAACCATTTAAGAAGAAGACATTCTCATCATACCTTAGGGCTTTTTTTTCCATTCAATATTATAGCTAAAACACAATATTGAAACAATATGCCATGCATACCTTGTAGTATTCAAATACCTATGCACTTTATTTGACATAAGCAACTTGTAGCACTTAATCATATTTCCATCAGGTACCTCTGTAAGAACCCTGGTGAAAATTTCATGTAATAAAAGTTAAGAAGAGAAAAATAAGACCGCAGTTAAGGGACACTTATTCCAGGCTGAATGTTGGGCAAATATATCCTAGTGGGAATCATTGGATTTGTGTTTTGGCTAAGGAAAATTGGCAAAGGCTAAGGCAAAGGCATTAAAAGGAAAAAAGGCATTTTTGGCACATTTATTTGTGAAAATAAAGGAAATTAGGAGAAAAGTAAGGTGAAAGGTCACAGGTTGCATGTGAGGAGGAAATGGAAGGAAAATAATGAAAAATGATGAAATTATAGGCCTCATTCATAAAAAGGCTTTAAAGGATCAGTTCATGGCTTTTGTATGTTCAAGTTTGGAGCTCTCTCATTATTCTCTCTCTCGCTCTCACTCTTGGTCACTTAGATTTTTCTTGGAGCATTCTAACTTTGGAGCAAGGAAGGAAAAACAAGCAAAGTAAAGGAAAAGCAAGAAAAGGAAGGGGAAAGCAAGCAAGGATCAAGGAAGGAAAGCAAGATCAGGCAGCTTCAGCAAGAATACCTGTAGGTAACCTTTTTCATGTGTGATTTCCTAGTTGGTTTGGACATGCATGGCTTTGAATGTTGGTGTATGGTTCTCTTGTTGTCTGTGGCATGGTTTTGTTGGGTTATGACAGTGGTTTTCAGCCTAGCATTTCCTTTTTCCAGATTCCATGGTGTTGGGATGTTTATTTAGGATTTTGTGGTTTGGTTTTCCGGATGGATTTCAGAATCTGGGGCAGAGGTGGTCTCAAGTTACATTCCCAAAGGCCTAGGAATCCCTTGATCGGTTTTGGCAGGATACATGGTAAATCCTAAGGAATACGTCTCGAGTTTGGATTGCGGTAAAGCCCGAGAGACAAGGTGATGGAAAATTCTCAAGGATAGTGATGGATTATGGATGGCATTCCAAGTTTTGTTTATTTGTGATTGGAGCACCAGTTTTGGTGTGATCACGGTTTGATGAGGGTGGAGGTGGTTTAACCTCTAGATTCCCTTGGTTTTTCTTGGATTGGTTGTTCTATGAGATCCCACATTCATGCTTGGAATATGGAATGAGGGTGATAGGATGAAGGAGAGATTTGGTTCAGCTATGTCTATGGTTGGGTGGTATGTGGAAGTCCCAAACCTGGTCGAATTTGCCTATGATTAATAAAAGCTAAGTTATCTTACTTGTGCACTGATTTATATGTGGAATCAAGGGTTGTCTTATCTTTGATATTTATATGGTTTTATGCTGGTTATAATCATAGCTAAATTACTGATTCATGTCATGGTTATTTCATGTATTTACTTGTAACTGTTAAATGGATGGATACAATACCTAATTGATGATGTAGTAGTTCAATGGAGAAGGAGGTGATACTTCTGGTTAAGTTTCATAAGTTGCTTCATTCATTTATGATCTATCTTATATCCTAGACCTGTAGGTTGCATTGATGTCAAGTGTTTGACATAATGTCAGTCCCAATTGGGGATTCTCAGGCCTAGTATTGAGGTTGATTTTGATTGATCAACATTGCTATCATGTCTTTAATGAATTATGAAGGTTGTAGCAAGTTCTAGGCAGAGGTTGGGATCCTGAGCTAGAAAAGTGGCTCAAATCTTGGGGTCGTTGACACAGAACTGGCAATTTTCATCCATAGTCGGTGGAAGGCAGGCCTATGAGAGAGACTTTAGGTTTTTTGTCTCTCCCTTGCCCATAGCATGAGAGCAATTATGGCCTAAGAGACCCAGAACAATATTGGGACCTAGGGATAGGCTGTATGAGTAGATGACTTGTCTCCTGAAGGTTTTGTTGATGATGTTGGATGACTGTGTGTGATGTTCCATTGGTTCCATTTCGTTAAGGTCACCAAGAAGATAGAATCCCTTATAGTAACCTATCTTATCTCATGTTTTCCCTGTTGCTTGGCTTCTTGGGTGGACCTCGAAGGAGGGGGTGTTACAAATTGGTATTAGAGCATGGTTCACCCCTCAAATTGGATGAGTGGCGTGTGTTGGTCATGCATGCATGTCAGTTGCATGTGTTCCATGTGCTTGTTTTATTGTATCATGTTGATCATGGTTGTAGTAAGGTTATCTTGAAGAAATTGATGTAATTTTGTGGAATGTAAGGTTAGAAGTATATGAATGGTATCTTGATTATATGTAACTTATACACAGCTTGATTATATAAATCTTGATTACATCCTTGTATGTTGGGTTGCACTCTTGACTGTTTGATTACATGTATCAGTCTTATAGGTTGGTTACAAGAATTGATTGCTTATGCTCGACTACATGCAGTTATTTGTATATGTAGTTGATTAAGCATTTCTTATGCATGTTGATGGTTGCATGTGGGAATGTGTACGATAGAATAATAGTTGTTGTCATGCATAAGGTCATAACATACATTGTAGATATGGCCTTGTATTGATGATTGGATCCTACCTAGAAGGATGTTTATGTATTGATGCATTTATTCAATAGATGTATATATGCTATTATGATTATGTTATATATGTATCACGCTAATTGATGATATTGTAGACAAGGTATCCTCCTCGAATTATGCCAAGGCACATTGATTTATGGTGATTTGGTTTAGCTGACATAGTATGCCTTGTAGGAAAAAGACCCAATGGCTAGCAAGGTGGTAAACTACAAAGAATATCCCTATGCATAAGATGAGCAGCATGGTGTGGGGAAAGGAAAATTTTAGGGGATAATATTTGTAGGTGGGCTAATTTTCATGCTTTTTCAAAAGAAAAAGATTCGTAAATTTCCAATTTTTTAGAATATGATTCGCCCAAATTTTATAGTATAAGAATACTTTACCTTAGAAATCACCAAAATGTTATAGAGACTATACAAAATCATTAGAAACATGAATATTTTTACAAAATTATCACCAAGCCTTTTACAATTTGCATATTAGGGACTAGTAATATTCTCCAAGATTTCTAAAATTTAGTATAAATTCCTATCCTTAAAATTTCCTTGGTGTGGGGCATTCTTCTGATTTGGAAAACCCATTAAGAAGCTTGTGGGAAGAAATAAGGAGCTGGAAAATGGACAATGATAAAATCATGCAGGCACAAGAGAAACAAGTAGAGGCGAATGCAATATAGCTTCAGAGTTTGTCAGAATTGCAGCGGAAAGGGCCACTTCAGATCAACCATGGGAAAGAGGATAGAAATAATGGGGCATATAGAAATAGATATCCTAGTAGACATAGGTCTTATGGTGGGAACATGTCAGATAGATTTGACACGATCAGAGATGAAAGGTTGTTGGACACTCCGGATAGGAGAGGTACTGGACACAGGTATTATTCTAGTTCTAGTTCTGACAGGCATCATGATCGTCATCATTATCACCCTTATAGGAGGAGTGATAGGGGATACTTGCCAGATGAGTTCAAGAAGTCAAAGCCACCTACCTTTGATGGAGAGATGAAGAAATCACAGGATACAGAGGCATGGTTGCTTGGTATGAGGAAATTCTTTAGATTGCATGATTATTCAGAAAACATGAAAGCAAGGATAACCCTTTTCAGTCTCAAAGGTAAAGCATATATTTGGTGGGAAGATGTGAAGAATGTTAAAGGTATTGATGAAGATGATTTGACTTGGCATGCATTTGAAAGGCTCTTCAAGAAGAAGTACTTGTTGGAGAGGTACTATGATGACAAAGCTAAGGAGTTTTATGAGTTGCGAATGGGTTCCATGATAGATGAGGAGTATAATAACAAGTTTTTGGAGTTTTTAGGATATGTGCCTTACCTCAAGGAGGAGAAGGCCAAGATTTAGAGATTCATCAGTGGACTACCAGTAGCATACAGAGACCGAATTTAGTTCGATGATCCTATATTGTTTGAGGAGGTCATCTGAAAGTTGAAGCATTGTTATGATCAGTTGAAGCGCAAAGTTGAGTCGAAGAGTGACTTGAAAGGAAATTAGAAAGCTAAAGGAAAATGACCACTAAAGCGAGGAAGACCTCAAGATGCAAGTGAGAAAGAAAATGTAGTTCCTTACAGTAGATTCAATACAACTTAGAAAGGATATGGAGAGCAGTAGGCTACAGGTGATGGTAGAGAACCATTGAGTGGTGGATATGTGGTAAGTATCATCATAAGAAGGATTGTCCACAGTATTAGAGTGGTGGTAGACCCTAGATCTATAGTGCTCATGAGACACATACAATGGGTGATGTTGGTGATAAAATTCCTCATATCTATGTAGTTGTGGACAACAGGCAAGAAAATCATCAAGCATTGATCATTGAGATGGATAGTAAGATTTTTGATCAGGCTGTTTCTATTTTGATTGATCCTAGATCTAACTATACTTATATTAATCCTTACCTGGTGAATAAGTGTGGTTTGAGAAAAGAAGTGCATGCAGAATCTTGGTTGGTACAGTTGGTTACCGGTACAAAGAAGCGAATTCACCATTGGGTAAGAGCTTGTGGATTTGAGATAAATTGTATGCCTACAATAGCACACTTGAATGTGTTTCCATTGGAATTGTATAATATGATTTTGGGTATGGATTGGATATACCTTCACAAAACCAAAGTGGATTTCTTCAACAAGGCTATTGAGTGTGATCTGAATATGGGAAAACTTTTTGATGCTATGCAAGCTCCCTTATTAGTATTAAAAATGTGTTTAGGATCGTCTCATTTAACCAAAATGTGAAGAATTGTGTGTCAAGTGTTATGTGTTTTATGAGCAGTTTATGAGATTAATTAGCTGTTTAAAACATGTATTCTGCAAGTAAATTATAGATAAATAAAACTCAGCAAACCCATAACACAAAGTTGATAAAGGAGTTCACCCTTCCTAGGCTACATCTCCCTGGACCTGCTTCAATGGTTAGGCCCTATTTGGATTAATGGTAAAATTATCTGATTACATGCACCTACATTGCTCCAATGGCTTTGAAACCTACTCCATTGGATTTAGAAGACCAAAAAACCAAAAAAATGACCTCCCAAGTTCTGCAATTGGACTTCAGCTGATTTAGGCCCCGAGCTTCCTTAAACTTCAACGTAGCAAAATCACGTACAAAAGTGCCTTTCTACCTCTGAAACCTATTCCATTGTCTTTATAGCATCCAAATCATCTAGGAATGGATATTTATGATCCAAAATTGGTCAAAAAAATGCCAAATTTATGGCTTCTTCAGTTTCTCTTAAGGAATCTCCACTAAATCTGGAAAAACTCTAGTTAACTCCGCCAAATTTGGAGTAACTACCAAATTTAGTGGGCCTTCCAAACCACCACGAACTTAATCCCTATTAATTAGGAGTTAATCATGATTTAATTAGCGCTAAACTCCACCTAATCCGCGTGGTTAAGATTGAATGCTAGTGGCTAAATAGTGGTGGTCACATGCGCATTGAATGTTAGCAGTGATCGCTAGTGGTTAACCCCTAAACCTTTGGCACATGTCTTTAAATATAATTCATGCACTATGATTATTAAGAAACATAGTGTGGTATAGCGGTAAGGTAGGGCACTAGTGTGGGTGAGGTCATGGGTTGACTCCCCTAGCCTCCATAAAAATTTTATCGGACCTTTGAGAGGGAACGCGGCGGCCTCTGGGCTTGCCACGTGTCATCCTCTCATTCGTCCACCCAAAACTGCTTTGACCAATAACGTGCCACCAATTGTCACGATCTGGTTGGGTCACTTGTGGGAATATTTTGGGGAATATTACAAGGAATATCTCCTGGAATATTCTTTTTGCTGACTGGACTATACAGATGCCTAGTCATCATCCTAGTGAGCCTATACCAAAATTCACTTGTTTGACCAAATGATCATAACATGATATCTATCTTTCTCATACGAACTATGTTTTGAATGAAATGAGTTGCTTTGGGATCATATCACTTACACGGATGCGTTCATTTAGGTTTTGATCAATTTCGAGCACTTTTATTTTTGAGCAAATTTTTGCCCCTAATCCGGATTTCGATCACTCCTTCCCACTAATAGATTTTGGACCCACAAAAGTTAGTTATCTGATAAGAGATGAATACTCTTCTCCTTCCTAAGTTCTATCAATTGATTCTACTTGGAAAAATTTCCATGACAACCACTTGGGTTCATTGACATGCCTTGCCTTGCAAATGGCTTGGGACTTCAACCATTGTTCTCCTTTTGCTATTGACCCAATCCAATGCTTATTGGCTGCTTGTTGATTAAACACCCTGTTGTACCAAAGAAATCCCTCAGTTCTTGGAAAGCTGACTAATGGCCTTCCCACTGAGAATCATGTTCCTCCTTTGCAAAACATGCATTCACTGCAAGTTTCTCCTTGGAAACCACTTTTCCAAATTAAGCCCATCTGAGTGAACTACAACAAGGAGTTGAAATATCCTTTATAACAAGAAAAGAAATGGCCATTCTTTTACCTCCATGGTTCCAAATTCCGCATATGGAAGAATGCATTAACCATCTCTTTCACTTCTTGGTGTCAGCACATCAAATCGCATTGTAGACCATTTGATATTTTACAAGGGCTGCAATTTTTTTTTTTTTGCATTTTTGTCCACTTTCGCTTCTTGATTCCATAATTCTCTAGTATTAACATGCTGCTCATGTCATGATTTGATAATGAAGGATAAGCATGAGAATATTGCTCAAGAATGGACCTTCCAAAATCTTGCAGCATCTTCTCACAAGAAACACCCATTAAATGGATTACTTGCAGGGTTCACTGGATTACTAACTGGGCAAGCCATACGGTGACATGGCACTGACATCAATAGGCTGATTGGGTAGTATGGATGTCAGATGGGCCAATCTCGTGCTGACACGTGGCAGGTCGTGTAGGTTTAGGTTAGCAAATTTCTATTGGATATTATGTTTTGGATTGGCCAATTAGGAGGTGCCATGTGGCCCAATGGGAGGGTGCCATGTGGCCCTCGGGGCCCTTGAAAAATTTTGTTAAGGGTTTGACCAACCTAAGCGGGAGTCAACTCGGTGACCCCTAGAAGACGATCCGACCACTTCACCGTCGTGCCATTTTATTTCTTATTATATGTTCAACAAATTTTGATAACGTGTTAATCCTGACGATTTGTGGGGGGGGGGAGTCGGTTGGCTCGCCCGACCAACCCAACCCCGGTCACATTACATATCATATTCCCACATCATATGGAGTTTGGAATAAGTGGAGTGGGTGGGCGGTTAGCCCTAGCCCTTGGTCCCATACCCACTACCATAACCACCGACTAGGCTTACAGAGGAGGTCTGGCACGTGGCACCTAGCCCATGACCACATGGCCCAACATATGACCATGAATAAGGCGAAAATAGGTGTGTGGCCTCTTACATGTGCCCCTATCCATATTAAATTCCACATGATCAGACCTAGGGGCTAAGGAACATGCGCGTGACTTTATTAGTGTGATTAATGATTCAACAATATGCACCATTTGCAGAAAAAATTTCACAGTTCTCGTGCTAGATTGTCCATGGTAGTTCCCCCAAAGTCAAATTCGTTGCATATTTTACCAGTTTGGTCATTTTGTAAGACAAATAGTAGAGAAATGGATAAGGAGGCCTAACTTGGCCATTTTTCAGCTTTTTTGAGCCCAAGAAGAGCCTACACAGGGGTTTTTGGTTGTTCTGGACACAATTACAACATTATTTTTGTGATTTGTGCATTGTATGTTAATATAATTTACCTTTTTAGCATATAATTTAAAGGGACAACATTGGAAGCTAGCCCCAGAGACTTAGTCTAGGAGGGATGAACTCCATCATCAAATTGTTGTTTTCTGATGCTGCATGTTGTCTCTTTTTCTTTAGTTAAATCTACAAAACTTAACTAAAATTACTAAGTTTATGTGCTTTTTCAATGTCGATCCATTTCCCACAAGGCATAAACTAGCTTGCAAACTTTTTCGAGAAACCTTCACTTTTTAATTTCATATCAGTTTGGTATGAGATCATAGTTGTTTTAAAGGTTTGACAGTTTTTGCAAGTGTTTCTTAAATGATTTCAAGGTCAAAATTGAAGAAAGGAGGAGGAGCTCTTGAAGAACCAAACCATCACATTGGTTCAAGGAGGTCACAAACTACAAAAACTCCACCAGTCATGGTACATGAAGAAGGACAGGAGTTGATGTTTGATCATGAGAGAGATTTTAGAAATACTTTCTATGATATTTCTGATATTATGAAAGTGTTGTACAATGAAAGGTCAACAAGATTGCACGGAAAAAGTTTTAATCAACGAAAAGGTAATGGTGGTGAAGGGAGCAAGCCTCCACCTCCACCACCTCATTCACCTTAATCTTCACCTTTCTCACCTCCTTCTTCACCTCCTTCAACATCTAGACATACTCCTCCTAGATCTCCAAAAAAACATGCTAAGTCTCCTTTTCTTAAGCTTGATTTCAAGTTTGAGTTTCCTATGGACAATGGGGAGGTAAATGCTGAAAAGTTGGATAATTGGGTTTATAAAATTGAAGTCTATTGTAGGATTCAAAAGATTGATGATGATGTTACAAAAATCCAACTTACTTCTCTTTGTTTGAAAAGTGGCAAAATTATCTCTTCTTGGAAAGCTTTTATAATTGCATTAAGAAGGTAATTTTATCCATTAGCTTATATGCAAAAAAAAATCATGGAATGGAAAAGTTTTAGACAAGCTAAAGGTCAGAGGGTCCAAAGTTAGACACAATAATTTAGAAGAAGAGCTTTAATCTTGGGTGTTGATTTGTCTTCACAAGACACTCTCCTTAAATACATAGGTGGATTACATAGTTATTTGATACATACTATACTTATGTTTAATCCCACCAATATAGATGAAGTATGTGTTCATGCAACTCATTTAGAATCAAGAGGCAAGAATGTTCCTCAATAGACTAGCAAGAATCAATCCAAACCTACAGACAAAGGAAAGGGGGAGTTTAAAGGAAAAGGAAAAAAGAATTCTACAATCAAGAAAAAGGGAGAGAAACGTACCCATAAAAATTACTCCAAAGAAAGATATGATGAAGACCACTGTTGGAAATTACATCCAAAAATAAGACCAAAGAAGTTCAATAACAAGGGGAAACAAAAAATTGCTGCAACAACTCAACAAGATCTAGGATATGATCTAGGTGATGAAAGCAAATTCACAACCATGGGAATGAAAAGTAAAGCTTCTAACACAAGTACTAGTTCTTCTAGTAAGCTTACTAAGTCTCAAAAGGATGGATAAAGAAGTGAGCTTTCCCATATTAGGGTCATTACAAAACATACAAAAGTTGATACATTGTTTGATAGTGGATCCCAAGTCAATATTATCTCTGAAGCAATTGTCAAGAAACTAAATTTAGAGATTACACCTCATACTAAACCTTACCCTTTGGGTTGGGTATGTGATGATGCCAAATTACAAGTGAAAATAAAATGTAAACTAAAATTCTCCATACCTCCAAACATTATATATGAGGTAGAGCTTGATGTTGTACCACGTGACATATCCAGAATTGTTTTAAGGAGTCCATATTTGTATGACCGAAAAGCCATATTATATTTTCATGAGAAAAAATATCATCTTTTTAAAGATGGAGTTGAGTATATTGTTAGAGCACATCGCAAGAAGATGAACTTATCTCTTGTAAGTGTTGGTTAGATGAAAAGGCTTGTAAATGCTAGTAAGAATTTTGTGTTGTTGATGATTAAAGCTAAAGATATTGCTGAATCTGAGCTTTCATAGGATGTGATTTTAAACTCAAGCATGATTTGGTTGAAGTTGTTAACACTTATGAAAAGATTTTTCAGGAACCCGAAGGGTTTCCTCCTAAAAGGGAAATCCAACATGAGATTCATTTGCATCAGGATGTTGTTGAAAATGCGGCAAGAAAATCCCAATTTGACCTTGCCTTGGTCAAACTAGAGAAAGTCGAAATTCCACATGAGCAGAAATCTTGGAGGTAGTTAACTAAGGTGACATGTCACTTTTCACTCAGTTAACTCAGTTAATTCGAGTTGGGGAAGCTTGAGTTCAAATAAACATGATTGATTTCTAATTTGTAGCAATATAATTCAATTATATTACGTTGTGCTCAATTAAACTATTTGTAATTGTTGGAGGAACTAGTGGAAGGTTAGTTGAGTAGTGTGACTTCAGTCAAAACCAGTGATCATCCAGTTAACTGATTGATCAACCCAAATTAGCTAATGATTGTAGAGAATTTGAGCTACCCATTTGATCTAAACTTTGGGCAAACTTGTTAATGTTATGAAATCTCCCTCATAAATATTAAAAAAGTGTTTAGGATTGTCTAAAATTAACGAAAATGTGAGGAATTATGTGTCAAGTGTTGAGTGCCTTTTATGAGAAATTTATGAGTTTAACTAGATGTTTAAAACACATATACAACAAGTAGATTTTAGAGAAGTAAAACACAACAACTCATAACACAAAGTTGGTAGAGTTCACCCCTCCTGGGCTACATCTCCTTGGACTTGCTTCAATGGGTAAGCCCTCTTTGGATTAATGGTAAATTCCCTAATTACATGCACATGAAGTGCTCCAATGGCTTTGAAACCTGCTCCATTGGATTTAGAATACCCAAAAACCCCAAAAATGACTCTCCAATCTCTACAATTGGACTTCAGTTGATCTAGGCTTGACCTCCTCTCCTGGTGGCCCTATGCTTCCTTAAACTTCAACGTAGACAAATCACATACAGAAGTGCCTTTCTGCATCTGAAACCTATTCCAATGTGTTTAGAGCATCCAAATCATCTAGGAATGACTCTTTCTGAGCCAAATTTGTCAAATAATGAAGAATTTATGGTCTCTTTAGTTTTTCCTAGGAAAACTCCACTAAATATAGAGAAACTATAGTTAACCCTGGCAAATTTGGAGTAATGCCGGATTTGTTGGACCCGCCAAAACTATCGCCAAGTTAATCCACAGTTAATTAGTGGATAAGAAAGGGTTAATTACCACTAATTCCTTTTAGATCGTAGCACTGGCCTCTGGTTACAATGTAAGGTCACATGGGGAGGGGGGTGGCCCTCTCTTTCTCCAACTGCCATGTACCATCACATTAAATACAAATGGCGACCATTATATCTTAAGTAATAAGGTGGTGGTATAGTGGTAAGGCATTAGGTTTGTGTGGTCAAGGTCACGGGTTTTATTCCTTGGCCTTCCAATAAACTTTTACCCAACCTTTGAGAGGGCACGTGGTGACCTCCGGGCTTGCCACGTGTCAGCCTCTCATTGGTCCACCAAAATACCTTTGACCAATAATATGCCAACAATTGTCAAAATGCAATTGAGCCATATGTTGAAATATTCCAAGGAATATTCTTTGGAATATTCTTTTTGTTGACTGGGTTGTACGGATGCCTAGTCAGCATCCGAGTCAGCTCTGTACCCAGAATTTTCCTATTTGACAAAACCGATAGTAGGCTATATATTTCTCATACGAACTCTGTTTTGAGTGAAACAAGTTGTGTTGGGATCATATCATCGAGATGGACATGGTGGTTCAGGTTTTGATCAATTCCAAGAACTTTTATTTTTTAGCAAATTTTTGCCCCTAATCCAGATTTTGATCACTCCTTCCCACTGACAGGCCTTTGGAACCACAAAATCTAGTTATCTGATGAGAGATGAATACTCTTCTCCTTCCTAGGTTTATCAATTGGTCTACTTGGAAAAATCTCCATGAAAACCACTTGGGTTCACTGACTTACAAATGGCTTAGTACTTCAAGCAATGTTCTCCTTTTGTTTTTGACCCAATCCAACACTTGCTGGCTACTTGCTGATTAGAAAACTTGCTGTACCAAAGCAATCCCTCGGTGCTTGTAAATTTTACTGATGGCCTTCCCATTGAGAATCATGTTCCTCCTTTGCAACACATGCATTTGATGCAAGCTTCTCCTTGGAAACCACTTTTCCAAGTTAAGCCCATCTGAGTGAACTACAACAATGAGTTCCAATATCAATGATAAGAAGAAAATGAATGACCATTCTTTTACCTCCACGGTTCCAAATTCCACATCTGGAAGAATGAATTCACCATCTCTTTCACTTCTTGGCGTCAACACATCAAATGGTCTATAATGGCTGCAATGTTTTTTGGAATTTTTGTCCACTTTCGTTTCTTGATTCCATCATCCTCCAATATTTAGATGCTGTTGATGTCATGATTTGAGAATGAAGGTTAATCATGAGCCTCTTGCTCAATCATGGACCTTCCAAAATATTGTGACATCTTGTCACAAGAAACACCATTAACCTTGGAAAACACTCATGCAAGAATATAACTTAACGACCTCTTCCTTTTGCTTCTTCAAAGAAAAAAATGTCACATCATGTGAACATTTCCATGTACTCTTACATCTTGGTGTATAAGCCATCGACTAAACACAATTCAACAAAACATGCTTCTTCAAACAATTGACTTTCAAGTCAAGCAAAAGCATGTATGACAATTTGACAATTTACAACAAGAATTCCACATTCTCATGAAACAATTCGTTGCATCTCCCTTTCATCTTTGGAGACAAAATCAACTCTTCCAAGTTGATATAAAATACATGTAACAATCAATTCGACCACACAAGCTGACACTCATGCATGTGCAAATGATCAACATTCTCAAGTTGACAACATACATGTTAACAAAGAAATAAACTAACACAAGCCAATCACTCATGCATGTTCAAACACAATGAAACTATTCAAAATTCCACTGTTCACACACAAACTCTCATGCATGTATAACAATTCTCAACTCTCTCACAAGTACAATCATAAGTACAAGAATCCAATTGGTATGTATGAGTACTTAAAGAGCTGAAATTACCAAATTTGCTACAATAAAGTGAGTCAACATACTCCACTTTTTAACACCTTCCTAGTGTAAACATGCAAGTTCAAGAATGCAACATGCATGCAAATTTGTAGTTGCAAATTGCCATATTTGCTGCATCTAAGTGAGTCAACATAACTCTACTTCTTCAACATCATGCTTCATGCAATATGCAACATACTTTCAGGAGAAAATAAATGCATCCAAATAACACTGAAATGCATCAATAAGGAAATATTTGCATCAATTATTAAAATAAATGCAAGGCCTTAATTGGTTAATAAATATAACCATCTCTTTCCAAACCATTTCAATGGCGCTTCTTTCCGCTTCACTTCATCATGTGTATCATCCTGACCCACATCAATTATGGAATCCTCTTTTCTATTCTTGCCAATATCTCTCTCCATCATCTTCAAATGTCGTGGATGACTTGTTGGATGCAAAGTCCAACACTTGTCTACAAGATGACCTTGCTTATGGCAATGAGTGCAAAACGATTGCATCTTCTTTTCAACATGGTTTCCACTATCCAATGAAACTTTTGCTTTTTGTCTCTTTTGTTTTGAAAGTTTCCTGTGTATGGCTATCCTATTCGAGCACCTCGAAACAGTATGGTTATTCAAACCACAAAAGGAACATGTAAATTTTCTCCAAATCTTATGTGAATATTTACAATGTTTATCATAATCAAAAGAAACTTTATTAAAGGCAAATTTATACCTTACACATTCACCTTTGTTGCCTTCATGAGGAGGTGAATTTGATGAGGTGGTGTCTCTCTTTGGAATACCAACAATGGTTTCAATGAACTTAGAGCTTTCAACATCCTCTTGTTTGCCATTTCCACTAGTTGCATGCTTATGAGCATCTTCTTGCAAAGTGGGTATAAAACTTTTGCATTCCACATGAACACAAACTTCACAAGCTTGAGGTAATGAACATGTAATGAAAGTCCTTCTTGGAACACCTTCATGTGCCTCCTTGGCTTTAGAGCATTCTCCATAATGTTTTCCATAACCAAGACCCAAATACCTAGGCCTTTCCTCAACAAAAATTGGCTCAACTATGCCTTGTGCATGTTTTCCTAACCCTTTACCTTCATAACCTATCTTCATAAATAATTTGGACCCTATTCCTCTAGTGTGCATTTCAAAAGCACCAAAACATTCATTTTGGGAGGAAATTGAAGATAAACTTGAATTTCATACCTCATTTTCATGCACTTAATTGGCTAGGGTTTCCTTGGCATCATGGAGTTGAATCTCTATCTCATGCATCGTTTCAAGAAGCTCTTGCTTCTCCTCCTTCATGGCCATCAACTCCTCTTGAAGTATAGTGTTCTCCTTCCTATCTTTATACAGCTCTTGCACCATATCTCTCATGATGATAAGATTTTGCAACATCTCTTCATCAAAGAGTCTTGTTAATGAAGATGAATTAAAAACATCACTTCTTGAAGTTTCCATCACACTTGTAATGCATCAAAAAGCTTCACAAAGCTTCAAGAAAGTTTCTCAACGAAGAAGCATCTCATACCATCTTCAGCTTTCACATATAAACATGCACACAGTTAAGTTCTCTTTGCACAAATACAAAACCAATAGCTAATTTTCTAGCTAACCTTGGCAAACCATCTTAGGGTTAAAATGAGCTAACAAGTGCTATGATACCAACTTGATTTGAATATGGGAAAACTTTTTAATTCTATGCAAGCTCCCTCATTGGTACTAAAAATGTTTTTAGGATCGTCTCATTTAACCAAAATGTGAAGAATTATGTGTCAAGTGTTATGTGTTTTATGAGAAGTTTATGAGATTAATTAGTTGTTTAAAAAACATATGTTGCAAGTAAATTACAGAGAAATAAAACACAACAAATTCATAACACAAAGTTGATAAATGATTTCACCCCTCGTGGGCTACATCTCCTTGGACCTGCTTCAATGGCTAGGCCCTCTTTGGATTAATGGTCAAATTCTCTGATTACATGCACCTACAGTACTCCAATGGCTTTGCAACTTACTCCATTGGATTCCGAAGAACTAAAAACCCCAAAAATGACCTTCCAAGCTTTGCAATTAGACTTCAGCTGATCTAGGCTTGACCTCCTCTCCTCGTGGCCCTAGGCTTCCTTAAACTTAAACGTAGAAAAATCATGTACAAAAGTGATTTTTTTGCCTCTGTAACCTACTCCATTGTCTTTATAGAATCCAAATCATCTAGGAATGACTATTTCAGAGCCAAAATTGGTTGAAAATTGCCAAAGTTATGGATTCTTCAGTTTCTCCTAGGAAATCTCCACTAAATCTGGAAAACTTCCATTTAACTTCACCAAATTTGGAGTAACTATCGAATTTAAAGGGCCTGCCAAACTACCTCTAATGTAATACCCTTAATTAGGAGTTAATCATGGTTTAATTAGAGCTAAACTCCACCTAATCTATGCGGTTAAGGTTTAATTCTAGCGGTTAAATAGTGGTGGTCACATGTGCATTGAATGTTAGCGATAACCACTAGTGGTTAACCCCCAAACCTTCAGTGCTATGTCTTTAAATATAGTTCATGCACTATGATTTTTTATTTATTTTTGTTTAACAACGTGGTGAATCAGTAACTACCAGACCTAATCTAAGGAAGGTCGAGGATCAATTCTCGTAGCTGCCACTATAACACCAAGAGTACATCCAACAACCTATAAGAATATATACTAATTTCTTATGATTTTGGCAAGAGCTGAGACTCCAGATAATGGGGAGTCTACTCCTTGAGCTGCAAACCGTAGCAGGACAATATAATCAATGTGACTTGAACCCTAACCTTGTGGCTTTCACCCAACGAAACCCAGCTACCTCACCACACATCACTGTATTTGCGCACTATGATTATTAATAAACATAGTGTGGTATAGTGGTAAGGTAGCGCACTGGTGTGGGTGAGATCACGGGTTCGACTTGCCCTGCCTCCATAAAAATTTACCTGACCTTTGAGAGGGCATGTGGTGGCCTCCGGGCTTGCCACATGTCACCCTCTCATCGGTCCACCAAAAACTGCTTTAACCAATAACGTGCCACCAAGTGTCACGATCTAGTTGGGCCACCTATGGGAATATTCCAAGGAATATTCTCTAGAATATTCTTTTTCCTGACTGGGTTGTACGGATGCCTAGTCAGCATCCCAGTCAACTTGTCCCAAAATTCACTTGTTTGACCAAACGATCAGAATGCAATATCTTTCTGATACAAACTCTGTTGTGAGTGAAACAAGTTGCGTTGGGATCATATCATCGAGACAAACACAGTCATGTAGATTTTGATCGATTACAAGAACTTTGATTTTTGAGAAAAAAATTTCCCCTAATCTAGATTCCGATCAGAGTGTGTGGATGATAGTGGGGAAAAGAGTAATTTGCAGTGAAAGAAGAAGCCTACATCAAAGAGGATGGTTATGACTATGCAAGCTAAGAATAGTCATAGAAAAGTTTGTGTGATGTTTGTCATGCACATTTCTAGTGACAAGGGTAAGGAGGTTGAGGATGTAGATGTGTTAATAAGATATCCAGTTTTGCAACAGTTTATGATGTATTCCCTGAGGACATTATAGATTTTCCACCTCACAAGGAGGTAGATTTCTGTATTGATTTAATGTCAAGGGCATATCCAACATCAAAAGCACCTTACAGGATGAGCACACTTAAGTTGGTAGAGTTGAAGTTGTAGCTAAAGGAGATGTTGGACAAAGGATACATTAGACCCAGTGTATCACCTTGAGGAGGCACTAGTGTTGCTCGTAAAGAATAAAGATGGTACTCTTAGATTGTCATTGATTACAAGAATCTGAACAAAGAAATGATCAATAATAGATACCCTTTGCCAAGGATTGATGATTTTTTTGATCATTTGAAGGGAGAAACAATGTTCTTTAAGATCGAATTCAGATCGGGATACCATCAGGTACACATCAAGGAAGAGGATATCTTCAAGACTGCATTCACGACCAGATATGGGCATTATGAGTTTGTTGTTGTTCCATTTGGTTTGAGTAATTCTCCAACAACATTTATGTGTTTGATGAATAGTGTGTTGTGTCACTATTTGGACACATTTGTTATTGTATTCATTGATGACATACCGGTATATTCTAAAAATGATGAAGAGCATGTCGAACATTTAGTAGCAGTGTTGAGGTTGCTAAGAGAGGATTGGTTGTATGCTAAACTTAGCAAGTGAAACTTCTTTCAGACTGAGGTGCATTACTTGGGGCATGTTGTCTCCAAGGATGGCATAGTAGTAGATATAGAAAATATAAGGACCATCGTGGAGTGGGCAGTTCCTAATTATGTCGATGAGTTGAGATCATTTATGGGATTGGTAGGTTACTATAGAGGGTTCACCAGGAACTTCTCACACATTGCATATCCTATCACATCATTGCAAAGGAAAGGTGAGAAGTTTGAATGGATAGAGGAATGAGAGCATAGCTTTGAGCAACTTAATCAATTGTTGACACATGCACCAGTGCTAAAGATTGTGGATCCGGACCAAGAGTTTGTAGTGTGTATAGATGCTTGCAAGAGAGGACTTGGTGGATTTCTCATGCAAGAAGGACAGGTAGTGTGCTATGAGTCACATAAACTAAATGGGCACAAGCATAACTACCCAACACATGACCTTGGGTTAGCAATAATCATACATGCATTGAAGATGTGGAGACATTACCTTCTTGGCAACAGATTTGTACTGATGAGTGATCACAGTGGGTTGAGGTATTTGTTTGACCAACCGAATCTAAATTCCAAGCAAGCTAGATGGTTGGCTACCCTTAGTAGTTCGACTTCAAGATCAGAGACATCAATGGGAAGGAGAACAGAGTTGTAGATGATCTTAGCAGGAAGGTACAAGTAAATAATATAGCAGCTATGAACTCTTATGGGACAAAATTACAGGATAGGATCTTGCAAGTAGAACAACAGGATGAAAAATACATGTAAATTGTACATAGGTTACAACAAAGTACAGGTAAAGGTGATTGGGATGCAGAATATTGTCTCATGGCAGATGGCTTAGTGTGATTTAGATAGGATGTATATGTCGAATTACAATGAGCTCAATAAGATTATTTTGAGGGAGTTCATGTCAAGCCATATTCGGGTCACCCAAGATATCAAAAGACGTTGAAAGTAGTAAAGAAGTTCTAATATTGGCCAAATTTGAAGAAGGAAGTGGCAGAGTTCATGGCTAGATGTTTAGATTGTCAATAGGTAAAGGTGGAATTCAAGTGAAGACTACATATTCAACCAGTGAATTAGCATAGGTGTTCATCATAGAGATAGTGAGACTTCATGGTGTTCGAAATAATATTGTGTCAGACATAGATGCAAAGTTCACTTCCAAGTTTTGGAAGGATCTATTTGCAGGCTTGGGTACAAAGTTGGCCTTCAATACAACTTATCATGTGTAGACAGATGGACAGATAAAGAGGGTCAATAGGATCTTGGAGGATATGTTGAAGATGTACACAATGCACCAGCAGAAGAAATGGGAGGAGTATCTTCCTTTGGTTGAGTTCGCATACAACAATGGTTATCAAGAGTCATTGGCGATGAGTCCTTTTGAGGCATTGTATGGCTGGAGTTGTAATACCCCTATTAGCTAGAGTGATCCAGTGAACAAGGTACTTATTGGACCAAATATGCTGGCAGACATGGAGCAGGAAATCCAAGTTACAAAGAGAAATATAAAGGTACTACAGGATAGGAAAAATATTTATGCGGATCAACACATGGTATTCAAGAAATTTCGGGTTGGGGAGCATGTGTATCTATGCATCAAGCCCAAGAAAATCTCTTTGAGGATTTGTTCATGTGCCAAGTTGGAACCACGATATTGTGGGCCTTTCGAGATCCTTGAGAGGATTGGACCAGTGGAATATCGACTTTCACTGTCTCCAAGAGTTAAAGTCCATGATGTTTTCCATATTTCATTCCTTAATAAGTATATAAATGATGTTGATCGTGTTATTGATTGGTATGTATTGTAGGTGGAGAAAAAAGGAGAGTTCCAGTCAGAGCCACAGTGCATACTGTAGCAGAAACATATCATGCTTAGGAATGGAACCATAGAGCAAGTTAAAGTGCAGTGGAAGAAATTTGGGTTTGGAGAAGCTACATGGTAGATGGCGGATCAAATGCGAGACTTATATCCTTCACTGTTTTCCAATTGAGGCAAAGTCGTTTGATTGATGTTGGTATATGTTTGCATATGTATTGCTGATGTTTTGGTATATGTATGTATATGTATATGGATGTAAATAGCATCACAAGCTAAGTTATAAAGCTCCAACAAGCGGTATGGGTGTCATATTATTATGGTTTTTATCTAGTCATGTTGTCATGATGTTTTTCTTTGAGCAGGTCTTTCATTGTAAATACTGCAACGAGTTAAGTATAAATATCATAGGTAGTATGATTTATTTTCAGCAGTTTTTCTGAGGGTTTAGCGAATTTAGGTTTTGGGTCGCTCCATTTCCCATAGCATTAGAGTGACTATGGCCTAAGAGACCCAGGACAATAGTGGGACCTAGGGACAAGTTGTCTGAGTGGATGACTTGTCTCCTGAGGGTTCTATTGATGATGTTAGATGACTGTATGTGATGTTCCATTGATTCCATTTCCTTAAGGTAACCAAGGACAATGAATCCCTTATAGTTACCTCTCTCATGACATTTTTTCCCGATTGCTTGGCTGCTTGGGTGGGCCTGGAAGGAGGGGTTGTTACAACCTCTTTACCTTTTCTGACTCTAGCTTTTCTCTTCTTGCACTAACCATGATCCTCAAGAATGATCCACTTAACACATCTCATCAAGGAGTTAGAATCATCAAAATACTCAAATATATATGCAGGAAGCATGAGTAATAGTCAAAACAGTAATCAAATCTATAAGTCTAAACAAAAGTAAAGACATAAAGGAGTGCCATAAATCAAGAGATACTTCTCTT
The DNA here is from genome assembly GCA_031772625.1 of Pinus tabuliformis. Taxonomy (NCBI): domain Eukaryota; kingdom Viridiplantae; phylum Streptophyta; class Pinopsida; order Pinales; family Pinaceae; genus Pinus; species Pinus tabuliformis. The sequence continues at coordinate 829,636,721 of CM062813.1, forward strand.
CAATGAGAGGTGATCCTCTCCCTCTTGAACCAACCTTCAAGAGACATCTTTTTCCATTTTCCATATAACAATGTTTCCTTCACTATTTCAACAAAATAAATAAACAACTAGGCCTACTAGAGACTATCCCATCTAGGGCTTCATAAAATCTATCACAAGTGCTTGACCATGCTAGATTTCATATCTCATATATTTTCCATAAACCATGGTTTCTCTAAAACCTTAACCTCACAATATCCATCAAAACATAATACACAAATTACCTAAGGATATCTTCAAACCCTAGATTTATTTTAGGTCTCCTCCATCTTCTCTTGCTTCCATTAAAGGTGTCTCCATGGGGGTGATCTCCATGACTTTTATTCAGACCAACTCTGATACCATGTTAATTTTTCATAGGGCTATATTGTTTTTCTTTGATAATTGCATTTATTCATTAACACATTAAGTTCACCTCATAACAACATAACATTATCCATATTTACATCATTATCTAGTAGCACATACAACTATGTAGAAAGAAAAATATCATCATCATCAATGCAATGGAACATAAAGGAACAATAGAAGAAAATAATGCACACATAGAGACACCAGGATTGGTCGGAGACCAGGGAAAAACCCACTATGGGGAAACCCTTGCAAATTATTCTTCTTAGATTGTCATCAAATGATTCATAATAAGAGAGTATAATGATCCATATATTCATCTATGCAACTAACTAGAAAAACAACTACAACATCCCTGAAATGAACCCAACAATGCATATACTTAGAAATTTGGTTCTGAAGACTGTACTGAACTATCATTGTCTCAAGACAATTATTGAACCCTGCGGTCACTGAGGGAAATATTTAGAAGACTGATATTTCATCTTTTAGATCTTGATCGCACGAAGGAGGAGCTATGTGAGCAACTATGGCTTCCCAATCACACCCTTAATCCTGTCAAGCTAGCGACTGGGGTTAGAACATAACTATGGAAACCATAATCTCTTAGTTGCATGCACAATGAGATGTTAGTGTGACTGGAAGGCTCCAGTCGCATGCATGAGCCTCTATGGGAGTGAATTTGGTCGATATCCTTGTGTTCTTTGCCTGCAACTTGGGCCCAAAATCCTAAATCAGATATGCGAGCCTCAGACCTTGCAATTTCACCTTAGAGCGATCTTGATCCTCCATGGAAGAACCTCTGTTATAGACATTTTTGTGCCTTACAACTCTAATCATGAAATGTCCATAATCCAATGGCTCCTAAGTCCCTAAAAGTGTTGTTCTAACCCCTAAAGGAACAAGGTCAACAAATTACAGCTTCTCCCAGAAGTTCTCCACCAGAAATTGCTCAGAATAAGTCAAAACAGGATCATTTCAGCTACTCCACTAGCTAGTGTGTTGCATAGCACCTAAATCCACTGGCTAGGTGTGTTGCAACGCACCTAAATGCACTCTCAGGGTGCGTTGAGTTGGAAATGACAAATGGCAATGTCATTCCGCGAGGTGGAGAGACAACGGAAGCTTCCATAATCTTCTCCTATGACACTTGCCTCACTGAATTCGACCAAGGATGAGTAAGAGGTCTTCAGTCTCCAAGTGGAAGCAAGAACTGACAGTGAGAAGCCACTAATCAAATCACTAGCTGACTCATCCTCCTTGCATACATCTATATATGGATCCCTCATCCCAGATATCCAGAGGCTGGAATTTTGCACATTGTAAGGAATTGCTGTTGGTTTTGAGACACATATCAGAGAATTGGGTGACCTATGCTTTGTTGGAGGTGAAGAGGGGCTTCTTTGCTGGGAGGTTGATGCTGGGTCAAGAATCATCAGTTGTAACTCCTCCTGGATCTTCTTGTATATCAATAAAAACTATTTGAGTTTCTCCTCCATGCTTTTGTATCATTGATGCTTGTTACATTTGTATGGTTAACTTAAATATGATCCTAAGTTATTTATGAATATAAATCCATGTCTTTGTATAGTTTTCTTCTTCTGTGATCTTACAGGTACTTGGTGAAGCTGGGCAAGTAAGGGAGCAGGTAGTTGGAAGCTGTCAAAGAGGAGAGAGATTGGATCAAAGGACTAGCACAAGACACAGGTTGGTTCTTCCTATTCCTCTTTATTTATAGTTCATAAAGGAGATACAAAAGTAGTTTTGTCCGTTTGTTTCTAAGGCAGCTGTCACACCTTAGTGGGATAGAGCAGTTCTAAATAGACACTTTTCCTGGTAAGAAAATGGCGACTCCGTTGGGGATCGAAACTAATTAGTTTGTTTGTGTATCTCTTGTTGTTTGTTTCATAAACTTATAAGTAGCATTCGAACTGCATTTGCCATATCAAATGCAAAGTAGACATCTGCTGCTTCAATCCATTCACTGGATCTATTTATGATTTGAACAGCTGATTCACAGACTATCTGATTGCCCTTGTGATAACTCTTAGACCCTCCTTAGATCTACCCCTGATTGTGCATTACTGATTGCTTTTACTCGGCCAAAAACCAAAGACTAAACTGCAAACTGTGACCCAGAACCTGGATAGAATTCTCGTTTCTGGCCCAGCGCAGGCACTGTGAAGAGATCCTGCATTTCAATGCACTTCCCGAAAGGGCAACCTGTGCTGCAATGCAGTTTCTCTGTGTAACATGTACACTGATCAGCCTAGCCCTGTGCAGCTGAGGTCTTGTGCTTCATTCTTTCCAGTTTTGTCTCTGAATTTTGCAGCCTATGATCAGTATATGATTGTTTCAAACCCCTTTTCCTTACTGATATTCCGCCTCATTTGTACAAAAGAACTGTAGATTTTTTTGTGTGTTTGTTGAGTCATTTACAGTTTTCCATTGCAAAAGTATAATAATCGTACTGTCGTCCTTTGGTTTAGATCTGTCGCAAGAGTCGATTTTGATCATAGGAGAAAGTTTGCTTGCTGTTGATGGTCGATTATGCTTTTACTATTTCCTTTGGTTTGAATTTGTGACTTTCTAGTGTCAAAACGAGTATTTATTTCAAAATCATAAAGTGTCGTAATCATCTCTACCTTTTGATTTCGAAAAGAAGCTTGTTTGTTTTTGTCGCTTGAAAGCAAATTCAGATTTGTAAATCAACTTTCTTTTTAGCATCAATACTAAGAAAGTGAAAAACAAATACATGCATGTGCATTTGCATATAGAAAATCTATTTGGCTTGATTTAGGAAAGTGCATTTACAGTGTGCTCTTTGCTCTTTGCGAAAAGATTGTGTCTTTCTTTTCCCCTAGTAGCTAGGATTTTCATTGCTGAAAAGAGATAAAAGTTTGTTCATCATCTTTAGATTGCATTTTAATAATTACATCTACATCTCGTGGTGAACCCAAAAGGCAAACTTCATAAGAAATATCAACTTAAAATAAATTCAATGAATCTAATAACGCTTTGGAACTTAACGCACAACATTTAGAGGTCTAGGTTAGAGACGTATTCCGGCGTCGTAAAGCCTGGTAACTGTTGTCCTCACTGATGGTTGGGTGATTCCTCCACTTTGAGACGATAAGTGCCAGTACGGACTCGTGCTCCCACGTACCGTCGAGTATATATTGGGAGACCCCTATAGGCTTAAATCCTTTATCCATAGGAAGCCGTGTCAGCTGCCCTACTGATCGCAATGCACTGAACACAACATTCGGGAAGATTGACTGCCGTACCGTAAAAAGTATTCTGCAGTTTTGCGATTGGTTTGGTACTCCCTCTACCTAGACCTCTAGAGCAGTCCCTTTCGTTCCTTTTCAGACTCCTTAACGGAAAAGGTCCATCTGAGCACTTGTCACTTCAGGCTCATTAAAAATCGAAGGAGACTAGAGTCATCTTTTGTTTTTTCTCGACTCTTGAAAACTGAAAAACAAGTTGTGTCAAAAGCGTCTAAAATTCATTTAATTCGGAAACATACCTTCCCTTTATTTTAGTTGATCGAGTAATCCACAATCGTGGAAGAAAGTCAATTGAAACCCCGTCGTTTGCGGAGGCTTACGAGTCAACCGTCTTTGTCTCCGGAATCGAAACCAGTACGGACAAAGCAAACTCGTTTAACCGGTTCCAAATCTCCTATCAAAGTTAGAACAAGTGTTCCAACAACATCAGAGATTCCGGTTACTCCAAACATTTCTGGAATCCCTGCCTCTATAGAAGAAGTTCAACAGCCCCAGAAGGACAGTGATACTGATCCTAGTTTGAGAATAAACACTTGTGTTACCGAACCAGTTCCACCTACAACCGGTTCGGAGAGTCTTACTCTTCAAACATCTTTCGCTGCCGATTTCACACCTTCTTCGGCACCAGAAATATTTTACGGACCTGAAGGTCTTCCCCTTCCACCTGGTCTGATTACAATAGAAGAAATTATAGAAGATCCTCAAACGAGTACTGAAACGCACTTTGGAGCTGGGATCACTCTATATCCTTCGACATCAGAAGTTAGTCTACCACCAGCGGAAGTTCCTGTAGAATCGCTAGGTAATCTTTTGGATAGACTACAAATGTCTGAACAACCATCAACATCTAGGACTGTGTCATCTGACACAGTGACGGCAGAACTCCCTGCTATCACTTCGACAATGTTTTTCGGCGTACCATCTGTCCCGACTAGCTCTCAACCGCTAGAAGGAGCTCACTTAGGGGCTACTTCGACAGTATGGTCCATTCCTGTTTGTTCATCCGGAAACTCTTATGTTAATTCTCAACAAATTGATCCATTTGGAGGTCAATTTGGACGGTCCGGTCCCCAAGGGCAAACAATTCCCTTGAGTTCTGGATTACCACAATATGGGGGGCAGTATACCCTTTCATTATCCCCTCCGGGAGGATATCCCTACGGGAGTTCACAACAACATTCAGGTTATACTGGAATTACCTCAAGTGGTTGGGTACCTATACTACCTGAACAACCAAGAGTTGTGTATTCGATGCAACAATGCGTACCTATGTTAAACATCCCGAATACGCCAGCTATTGTGACGGTGTCGCAAGTTCAAGCACTGCCTGTTGTATGCCAACCTCAGGTTTCTCAGGTTGTAATGCAACACCCCCTCGACCTTGCGACTCAACCACAATCGCCAACTAGTGGGGCGAAACAGGTCCAGACGGGTACAATTACCCCTCACCTTGGTCAAACGGTTAGTATCGGGCAACAACACATGGCTTCACAACCATGGCTGGCGCAATACCAACAACCGCAATTCCAACAAGTATACCAAGGTTCTGAGCAAAAAATCTTTGCGAACAGTGGACAACCGTACATTAAAAATGGTCAAAATCAACCATTTTACAATGGTCAAGTCCACCAACCTTACCAAACATACCAGCATCAAATGCATTATGCTGGTATGCAAAGACCAACTGCTCAGGCAATTCCATCTTATCCTGGGTATGCTTCACCTAACCTGAATCAACAGTTACCCTTCGTGGCAACCTTAGAGTTACCTGATTTAAATCGGTTAAAAAACGATCATATTGCTTACGCCCCTTGGTGGCCAGCGATTCCGCATAAAATTCCATCAGATATTCATAAATTTAATGGAAATCCAGGTGAAGATCCATCGAATCATGTGATGAAATTTCATCTATGGTGTTCATCAAACACCCTAAATGATGATTCGATAAGACTTCGCCTCTTTCAGAGGACGTTAACGGGTCCGGCGGCAAAATGGTACATTGAATTGCCTAGAGCTTCGTTTGAAAACTTCAGTACCTTAGCCACAACCTTTTTAACCCATTTCAATTACCAATAAGGTATGAAACGGGAACAAATCTTCTTACCAACTTCAAACAGACAACGGCCACTCACATATCTGATCATATACATGAGTGGCGACGTCGTCATAGGATGGGAAAAACGTACGTCCCCGATTAGCTCTTAGCTGAATGGTTTATCAAGTCATTACTACCTTCCATCACGGAAGATGTGGCAAAGGGGGGAATCGTAACAGAAGAGCAAGTTATCGCTCGTGCACAGTATCTGGACTTGATTTACACTCAGTCCGGCACGCTCTACGACAAAATATCTGACGCCCCTAGACCGGAATTCTCAATTCCTCCTCCTCCTAAATCAAACAATGACTCTCATGCCGGAAATGGCGTGATTGGCACGACAGACACGAAATCGAAAAAGGCTACATCCAAAAAGGCCCGTAAGATTTCAAGTCAAAATGCAAAAGATGAACTTCTTGCTTCGGAAGTAAATGTCATATCGACAGATAAGGGAAAAGAAACCAAACAACCAGGGAGCAAGAAAAAGAGCAAAGGGAAGACGAAGAAACAGGAGGAATCATCACCTAAAAAATCTTCTTCAAACCCTCCTAGAAATAGGAAACCAAAATTTCCATGCTTTATATGCGATGAGGATCATCGGACTTTAGATTGTCCACACATAGCTGAGGTTAAGAAATTCTTCAAGAATTCAAAAACCTTCACAGTGTTAACTGATCCGTTTCCAAATCCAGGAACAAATCTAGTTGAAAGTGGAAATTCTTCCCCGTCTCAAGTGCTAATGTTGTCGGTTTCAAAACAACAAAATGATGCTTTGATATCGACAAGGAACAAAGATTATGGGAATCCGCAGCTGTCGAACAACAAGGATAAAGATCAACCAAGTAGTTCAACAACAACTTCGACAAAAGTTGTACCACCCACCATCCCTAAATTGACGATAAAACCGCCAAAGGGAGTAGTACACAAGTCGACATTTAATCCCCGTGCTAGAGCGGCACAACATTATAACATAGTGGAAGATTTGGCCCAATCGCCATCCGCTATGTCGACTCTTGAAGTACTACAAAATTGCCCATCCCAAAGGCAGGCTTTATTATCAGCCATTGGTGGGATTGACCCAAAGGATTCCAATCTTGTATCCTTCGATCACAAAGGATACGATCCTCAGTTACCAGCTCAACTAGCTTTCCTTGTTCAAGTGAAAGCCCTCAACAAAACTATTCATCGAACAATTATTGATGAGGGGGAATCTACATGCATTATGTCGATGAGTTGCTAGAAAACTTTAGGATCTCTGACCTTGTCGCGATCTTCGACAACATTAAAAGCATTCGACGGAAGGACATATACCCCATATGGTATCCTAAATAACTTGAAAGTTGAACTAGGAGGGAAAACAATAGAAATAGATGTTGAAGTCATCGATGGGAATCTTGATTAAAACATCCTACTAGGACGACCATGGATATATGCCATGGTAGCTGTTGTGTCGACCTATTTTAGAAAGATTGCATTTACCTTTCAAGCAGGGATTACAATCTTTGATCAACAAAACTTCCTTCTCAATGGTTCCCAAGTTACTGGAAGCATTCCCGTGATCCATGGAAGCCCCCATTCGGTTCAGAATATCGGAGTAGGCCTACTAAAAGATCCTATACTAATTGGAACTTTTGCTCTTCCACCTCCAATCAATCTGGCGGAAGTTGCGTCAATAGGAACCTGCAACATGATATCTTCTATAAATATCTCAGAAAATGATATCAACACGGATCATGCAATGGTTTTGCCCCCAAGCCCAATGGAAATATTATAGCAATCAATATTCCTAGCATGGGAGGCAAACCCAAATCAACTCTCATCAAGCATTTGGATAGATAGGTCTAGAGAATATGGTACTCCTTCAGATCCTTGGTCACGAGTGCATGTCACCGACGAAGGAATTATCCAATCTATGGTAATTGAAGGAGCACCATGGAATGATTCCCACCATCGTTCTCTTCTTCCGGATTATGAAGAAGATACTCAAAATGACTTTTATCATCCTTCAGTCTTTGATTTTCTGTCAAATATTGTAAATACGGTGGATTCCGAGCGAAACTTGTCCAACATTGAAGAGACTATAGCCATAAATATCTCGACCAAAACAGATGTTGTAGAGAATATTTATGTTGGCAAATGTTGTTCTCCATCAGAACTGGAAATATATAACGCTCTATTTCGTGAATTCAGAGATGTCTTTGCTTGGTCATACAGTGAAATCCCAGGCATCGACTCGAGTATCGTTGAACACGAAATTAAGATGTATCCAGATGTCAAACCAGTATGACAACGGCTAAGGCAGGTGCACCCCAAGAAAGCTGCTGCCATTAAGGCAGAAGTTGAAAAACGTCTCCATGCTAGTTTCATCTACCTGGTTCCTCTAACCGATTGGGTATCGAATATTGTCCCTGTTATGAAAAAACAGGGGACAAGTAGAGTGTGTGTCGATTATAGTGATGTAAATCAAGCTTGTCCAAAAGACAACTACCCTACACCCTTCATTGACCAGATAATTGATGAATGCACCAGATGCGAAATCTTTTCATTCATGGATGGATTCTCCGGGTATAATCAAATAAATATCCGCCCACAGGACCAGTCAAAGACTACATTTATTTGTCCGTGGGGCACATTCGCATATCGAAAATTACCCTTTGGTTTAAAGAACGCAGGGGCGATGTTTCAGAGGGCAATGAATTATGCCTTCCATGACATCAAAAACATCGTTCAACCATACCTCGATGACATTCCGGCTCATTCGCGAAAGCGGACTGATCATCCGCAGCATTTAAGAGCGATATTTCTATGTTGCTGACACTACAAGATACGACTCAATCCGCACAAATGTGTATTTTGCGTCAGTTCTGGTCGTTTACTTGGCTTTGTAGTCTCCAACTATGGGATTCGTCTCGATCCGTGTAAGGTCCAGGCAATCATAAATTTGCCTCCACCTTCGAATTTGCTTCAGATTCAGAAAATCCAAGGGAAAGCAAACTTTCTGAGGAGGTTCATTCCAAATTACGCCGAACTTGCTAAAGGTTATACACGTCTCTTGAAAAAGGAGGTACCCTTTGTCTGGGATCAGGTTGCACAAGCTTCCTTTGATGCTTTAAAAGATTCCCTAATGAAAGCATCATTAATGTACGCCCCTGATTATCAAAGAGATTTTAACCTGTATCTGGCTGCAGCAGATATGACCATCGCAATGGTTTTAGGTCAAGAAGTCGATGGAATTGAGCATCCTATATATTATTTAAGTAAAAACTTAAATGATACAGAAAGCAAATATTCTTACATTGAAAAACTAGCGCTTGCGGCTGTTCAAGCGATACAAAGATTTTGACACTATGTCCTCTTTCGGAAAACTACCATTCTATCAGATTGCAACCCCATGACTTATATATTGTCGCGACAGTTACTAGGGGGCAAATATTCAAAATGGATAGCAAACCTACAAGAGTTTGATCTGGAATTTGTAAAATCCAAGTCAAAGAAAGCTCTAGTTTTTGCAGAATTATTATGTGATCTCCCATCTTCGTCCAACGATGAAACATCCGAAGAATCAATCGTGGAAGAAAGTTTGTTTCTGATATCTACAAGAAATGAGTGGTATGGGGATATAATCATTTATCTCCAAACCCAAAAATTTAGGCCAAACACCTCCCACTCTAAACAAAAACGTATTCGATACCAAGCAAAAGACTACATGATCGTCGGTGATACACTTTACCGTCGTGGTATCGATACAGTTCCAAGAAGGTGCCTCATCCATGAGGAGGCCGAAAAAGTCCTGAATGAGTGTCATTCAGGCGCGTGCGGGGGGCATCAATCTGGATATGCGACAACACAAAAAATTTTACGAGCAGGATACTTCTGGCCAACAATGTTCAAATATTGCATAACCGTAGTCAGAAGTTGCCATGCTTGTCAAATTTTTGATAGCAAAACCAGAAGACCACCCGCACCTCTACAACCAATAGTTGCTGTTGGGCCATTCACCAAATGGGGAATTGATTTCATGACATGTAACCCCACCTCGACCGGGGGGCATGGGTATATCATAGTCGCAGTTGACTATTTTACCAAATGGGCCGAGGCGATGCCTACATTAGATAATACTGGTGAAACAACTGCTCTCTTCTTTTTCAATCATGTAGTCGCCAGATTCGGCATACCACAGGCTATAGTCACAGATCATGGATCGCATTTTCACAATCACATGATGGTCGAATTAGCTGCCAAACTAGGGTTGTCTCACGACAGCTCTACTCCATATTATCCGCAAGCCAACGGACAAGTTGAAGCGATCAAAAAGGTCCTGAAACGCATGTTGCAAAGGATGATCGGAGTTCACAAAAAAAGATGGCACCTAATCCTGTACTAAGCTTTGTGGGCTTACCGAACATCGGTAAGGAATGCAACCGGGTTCACACCCTTCCAACTGGTATATGGCCTGGAAGCAGTCTTACCAGTCCAGTGTGAAATCTCGTCTCTCAAACTCGCAATTGATCTCCTCCCCAGAACTTCAGAAGAAGAGGTTCGTTTCTTGGAATTAATCCAATTGGATGAAACCCATCGTGATGCCGCTTCAGCTAACGAAGCCCATATGAAACGAGTCAAGGCGCAGTTCGACAAAAATGTCAAACCCCGTGTCTTCTCAGAAGGTGACTTGGTCTTGCTTTACGACCAAGAATCCGATAAATTGGGAGCAGGTAAATTTAAGTCTTTATGGATGGGCCCCTATATTGTTAAACGAGTGTTAGCAAAGGGAGCCTACGAGTTAATGGATTATGACGGAATTCCACTGGCGCAACCTTGTAATGGGTTGTACCTCAAGCGTTACTATGTGTAATGGTAACCAGTATGCTTTTTTTATATTTTTGTTTTCGCTAAAGTGTTTGTTTTGGTCGAGTAATCCACTTTTTACATTTATTGCAGATGTCAAACCTATTGGAGCCATGTGTTGGATTTGCCGACGGAGCAAGTCGTAGTTCGCGGAACCTGTCCTCCGTAGCTTGGGCCATTTTTGATCCAAGCGGCGAGTTAGTAAGTTTCAGAGGTGTATGTATTGGTCGATCAACGAATAACATCGTTGAGTATAGAGCGTTGATAGAGCTTCTCTCTGATGCCATCACTCATGGTATATGCCGACTAATTGTCAGGCTAGAATCACAACTCGTAATACTACAACTCAATGGTATATATTCCGTCCGAAACCCAACTATTTATCGCATGTTCCTAAGGGTTAAGATTTTGGAAAGACAATTTGATCTTATTCAATATCAACATATTTACAGATATTTAAACACATTAACCGACTCATTAGCAAACTATGTGTTAGATAGACATTTGCAACATTTATAAAAAGAAACACATCATCAATGTCTTGCATGTGGATCATGTAGCTCAACCAAAATAAAACTCCGAAAATCAAAAATATATATAGTTGTTTATGGTTTACACATAATGTTCTGTTACCAAGACAAAATCGGTCAAGCGACCCCAAAACTCAAAATGCTAGGGGGCACCCTAGTCTAATGATGCTTGTGATAGCAAGTCACAGCCTGTGCGATCATGCGTAGGTGACGAGTCCATCGTCTGGGCACACCAGTAGTATGCCGCTGTAACCGAAAAGGTAGCTCGTTAGTCCTCACATCTGGTATACCGAGAGTGAGGCCCTCAACCTACTCCTGCAAAGCTGTGAGAGTCTCGGCCACATCGAGGTCACGAAGAATAGCCCTTCCGACGGCCTCCCCTGCTGGGGCAACAGCTGGGACTCTCAGGCGAACTACTGGTCGAACTACTGGTCGTAGGTGACGAGTCCATCGTCTTGATAGAATAAAGCACAAGGACATTAAAAACAAAAACGGTAAATAGCAATAAGGTCAAAGATTTTACCAATGGCACCCCACTGCTCGCCATCGTGCAGTACTAAATCTGGATCACCCCGGAAGTCCATGCCAGCATATGGATACTCAGAATAAACCATCTCCTGATGATCAAACCACCTGAAGAAGGTATCAGAAAATGAAATCTGAGACTGGCCAGCATGCCTAGACATATGGTCAACCCATCTCTACATACGTGGTTCAGTAGGAGAAGGTAAACCGAGTGCAATGTACTGCGGCTGCATCAGTGGTATCTTCTCCAAGGCAAAGTCGGTCAAAATAGAACCATACCCAAAGTTCTTCAACCTCCCGTTATTTATCTTGGTCAACTATTCTTTCATCACAAGAAGTACTGCGTCGCACCAGTTGAACACCTTCGGTTGAAGGCATTCCAAGGCATGCTGCATATAAGATCGGTTGGCTACATGAAGAGACACACTACTGGCCATCCTACCAAAAGTAGACAGAATAGTCCTAAGGGACCTGTCAGTGACATCACGAATGATGATCTTGCCGTCTTTACTTGGCTGAGATCCTTCTCTGCAATACCGGCGGACATAATCTCTCACAGAATCACCTCCTCGGGCCGAACCTGACAAAGAGATGGGGGCACCCCACCTCAACAAGCCAGTTAAGAAATGGATTTCTACTGTAGTTAAGGGGATAGATTTGCCCCTGATCTGGAAAACCTGATTGGTAGGATCCCAAGCATCAAGAAAATACTACAGTAAGTTGATCTGCTGTCACATGCTAGAAATGCGGAATAACTTCAGCAAGCCACAATTCCGCAGCGCGTTCACTGTAACTGGATCATGTAGGGCAACCATGTCCTCTTCTTCATGCTCATGTTCTCGCCATTTAAGGGTCATATTACTCCAAAGATCTCTGAAAACAAATAAGAGAGGAGTTAGATCCTGATTTTGGTAAGAAACAGGCAAAAATTCCATCAAAAATTATGCATCAAATTCCCTTTTTGTGCCCAACGCACCTGCAGTAGTGTTATAGGTGCGTTGAATGTCAAATAGCCTTTAGACAGGCCAGCATTCAACGCAGGTTTCGATACACTGAGGGTGCGTTGATGGCAGAACGAGTTCCTCAAACCCCAGGGGCTCAGAAAAGCTAGGAATCAAGCTCAAAATGCAAAATGGAAACCATGAAATGAAAGAGCTCAGGTTTAGCTCCTACCTGGTCCAGACGGCACCGAGAATTGTCCACAGAATCTCCCGAAATCAACTGATGAAAATCGAGGGGGAAAAGCACCTCCAAAGCTCCAACAAACCAAGTTCAAATGAAATGGTAAAATGAGAGGTAAAAAACACTTTTTAATTACTTTTACGTAGTTCAAAGTAAAATATTAGCGTTTTAAACTCGTTTTCAAGCAAATATTGTTCATTTCTGACTAGTTTGATGAAGCAGTTGAAAATACAGTACGATCTTTGGAAGGACAAAGCTATTTATGGTAAAAATCAAAACAAGACCATCTGATCGAGTAGTGTTACCACAAGGTTCAAGCTCGTTAAAGAATAAACCCGCACCGAGCAAATGTTTCCACCCGCGTTTAAGCTCATTAAAAAATGAACTATCACCTGGTAAATAACCACCGTGAATGTAGTACTTCAGCCATTAAAGCCCTGGTCGTGTTTGCACCGTCACCTCCACTTTTTCATTGGCCGATCATTCACCTCCATTTGATTGTTTACCCATTTTGAGGAACAGTTGCGAAGAGTGATTTCACTAGCCACCCTTGTGACACTTCCATGATTGGAAAATTCCAAACCTTACCTGGAATCAGCTGCCACCCATTTTATCACTCGTTCCTCAAAAGAAGAGTCTTCTTTAAGCTCTTTTCAACTGACTCGTAAAATATGAAAATATTGCCGAGTCCTTGGCCTTCCAGCTCGTTAAAGGGACATGAAGTGCTATCCCTCCTCTAGATTTTAATCTTTTTGGACCTGAGGGATTATTGCACAAAAAGATTGAGCGCTTGTTTTGTTCGGCTCGTTAAAGCTATCGAAAATTCATCCCTTCTGTATTGTTTTATACATTTTCTGACTTAAGGGATTAGATGACGAAAAAGGAATTTTGGAGTTACCTTTACGTACCTTTTCGGACTCTCTAAAAATGAAAAGGACCGAGTTATCTTTGTCGTTAAACTCGTTAAAAAGGTTAATAGCGACAAACTTGTCTTTAGACGAGAACGAGTTTCACTATCGCTAGGCTCGTTAAAACATAGCGATGGGTTTGCCCGAAGGGAAAATTATAGAACAAGCATATGTTATCCTCCTCAAGCTTGACAAAAATAAAGAGGTATTGGTCAGCAATGACTGGGGAAAAATTGGGAAGAAAACTCAAAGAATATTTATTGGTAGCAAGTCGCTCTTGAACATGACACTTCCACTTCGTGCCCGAGTCGGGTTGGGTTGTTTCATTCATCGGTCACATCGCCATGGTCACACCATACCATCCACATTTGGGGTTAATGCTACCAATCCATCACATCAGTGTCGCCGACATGTTCAAGAGAAGTCATCCAGAAAGGCCACCTGTGTCCCGCCCACTACCATACATTATACTCCATTCTTTCATGACCGCCACCCTGAACCATATATCATCAGATCATTTTCACCTCCATCAAAATCATTTGCTCCATTCCGTGTCATTGATGTGGGATTCATTAAGGCCCTCCTATGACGGATCACTTCTTGTCGACATCAACTCATTATCCAAGAAGTTGGTCTAGGAACACCCCATTTAGTACTTTGAAGCTTGCATGCCTCAATGGCAAGTTTCTCACTTCCGGCGACAGGTTTACATCAATGACCTTCGACCGAAAGATTTTGCATGGTGTTCGACGCCAAGTCCTTTATTCACACCACATGAATTGTACTTTAGTACCTTGAGGATCATTATCATTATCGGTGATTCCACTCGCGCTTGTTAACAATTTACATCATTGACTGGTAATCAAGCGATGTCTTTCCATGTTCGACTTCAAAACATTTCTCACATGGATCGACTTGTACTTCGAGTGAAGATCGGACGAGATTGAAGACCCCGGATCTAGTTTCATCCATCCTGGCTGCGATATATATTCAGGGAAATAAAGACATTAAAATGTACAGCATTGCAGCACAGTTAATCATCCTACCAAAAGGATGATGGCTCTATCGGAATCATCAGTCTACCATCAGACGATTGTCTGTCCTATGTACATGAAAATGAATTTATAAAGTTGAGCATGGGAATGCCCGCCTTAGCTAGATCATGAAAACAGTATGAAGATAATGTATTGTATTGTATCTTATTACTGGTCTCCTCCCAGCATTGAAAGAACTTCGGATCCTCATAATAAAGCATTTCACCCGATTAACGGCCTCATACTTTAGGGGGCAACTGTTATAGACATTTTTGTGCCTTACAACTCTAAGCATGAAATGTCCATAAACCAAGGGCTCCTAAGTCCCTAAAATTGTTGTTCTAACCCCTAAAGGAACAAGGTCAACAAATTACAGCTTCTCCCAGAAGTTCTCCACCAGAAACTGCTCAGAATAAGTCAAAACATGATCATTTCAGCTGCTCCACTAGCTAAGTGCATTGCATAGCACCTAAATCCACTGGCTAGGTGCGTTGCAACGCACCTAAATGCACTATCAGGGTGCGTTGAGCGGGAAATGACAAATGGCAATGTCATTCCGCGAGGTGGAGAGACAATGGTAGCTTCCAGAATCTTCTCCTATGACACTTGCCTCACTGAATTCGACCAAGGATGAGTAAGAGGCCTTCAGTCTCCAAGTGGAAGCAAGAACTGACAGTGAGAAACCACTAATCAAATCACTAGCTGACTCATCCTCCTTGCATACATCTATATATGGATCCCTCATCCCAGAGATCCAGAGGCTGGAATTTTGCACATTGTAAGGAATTGTTGTTGGTTTTGAGACACATATCAGAGAATTGGGTGACCTATGCTTTGTTGGAGGTGAAGAGGGGCTTCTTTGTTGGGAGTTTGATGCTGGGTCAGGAATTATTGGTTGTAACTCGTCCTGGATCTTCTTGTATATCAATAAAAACTATTTGAGTTTCTCCTCCATGCTTTTGTATCATTGATGCTTGTTACATTTGTATGGTTAACTGAAATCTGATCCTAAGTTATTTATGAATATAAATCCATGTCTTTGTATAGTTTTCTTCTTCTGTGATCTTACAGGTACTTGGTGAAGCTGGGCAAGTAAGGGAGCAGGTAGCTGGAAGCTGTCAAAGAGGAGAGAGATTAGATCAAAGGACTAGCGCAAGACACAGGTTGGTTCTTCCTATTCCTCTTTATTTATAGTTCATAAAGGAGATACAAAAGTAGTTTTCTCTGTTTGTTTCTAAGGTAGCTGTCACACCTTAGTGGGATAGAGCAGTTCTAAATAGACACTTTTCCCAGTAACAGTCTCGGAACTATGTGAGCCAAAAACAAGAGAGAAGATCATCCCATTGTTGTGTCCAAATGAGGTATAGGTCACTTGTATTTATAGCCTTTCAAGGTGGGTCACTTTTCTTCAGTGTTGACCTTATCAAATATGCACATGTGGGATTTTCTTCATAAATACACATTACCTTATACTAGTTGAGTGAGATTTAGGTCAATTTTGGTCCTCTCAAAAAGAGAAATTCAATGAAATCATTATCTCCATAAGGGGAGTTATCTAAAGTGGAATTTGACTGAAGTTGCATACTTTTAATAGAATTTCCAATTTTTGTACCTCAGGGAGTCTTAGTCTACCTACAAAAGATGGAATACATGAGATGGAAGGTGATTTGGATTTTACACCACCACGTGGTGTAATGCGGGTGGTGGTGATGTTGGAATTGAAATACACCGTCTAACAAATCTACCCCTAGAATCTTGTTCTCTATACATGCATCCTAAATGGTTCTAAAGTGAATTTTAACTATGCATCTAAGAATGAATGCAACTAATATGAGATACAATTGCAACAACTTTGTTTAGGAAGAAATCGTTGATCGAAAAAAAAAGGACCCTTCAACATTCTAAGGGAGACCACCTGGTCATGAACTTAAAGCAACTCTTTTTTCATTGAAGTAGTTGTTCCAACTCGTTAGATTAGGTCTAGTTACCTTCTCTCTATATCTAATGGATTAATTTACAACCTTCATCTACCAATAGAGAAGAGACATCAAATCGATTTTCCTTTATGATCAAGAAAGAGAATGATCCTTAAGTTGACTTTGTGGCTCAGCCAAACCACTCTAAAGACTACCTCTTTGAGGAGAGGACTTCTACGATGCATAAACTAAAATTAAAAGGAAAAATTTAACCTAATAGGCACTTATCCTAGACCTATCTCAATTGAAAGAAATAGTAATCTTTCACTCAATGAAGATCAAGATAAAAGGATGATAAAAGAAGCATGCTGGAATTGAAATGAGATAAAGGAAATAGACTAGGTAAATAGTTCACAAGATCTAATCCTTGTTAAAGCAGATATAAACAACTAAATGCCTAATAAATAGTTACTAGACACTTAACTGTAAATAACTCCAACTCCTAATAAACATATGCATAAGAAACGAAATATTCATGCCATAATACTGAAATAGTTCTAATAAAATGACATGTAGAAAAGCATGACATCTATAACTTTAAACTGTTAGATAGCTAGCCAGCCTAAAGAAATAAAAGTTTGTTCTTATACAATTTCCAGTTTTCAAGACACATTTCTGATTAATCCTACAAGATAGCTTGATCAGATTTTAAATGAGATAACAGGTAACATTTAACAATAGTGCTAAATCCAACTAATATACTCATACAACATAAATGTATTTGAAAGCTGAAGAATTTATTTATAATATCCGCTGCAAACAGTAGTGCTATGCAAACAACTACATAAAGAAATATTATTATGAATATGAAGCAAGTTACATAAACCTCAGAAGATTATAGTAGTGAAAATCCCATACTGCCAATAAGCTCAATTCCCTATATACAAGGAAAGGCCCGAACCCCACTATAGTAGTGCATATGAGTGTTCAAATCCCTCTACAAACAGGCTATAAGCTCCTATATTATTCTGCCTCTTCTCCTGGATTCGAATCTTCCCATATTATCTCAGAGATGGGTATTTATACATAATGAGAAATATTAACAGTCCCCCTCTATTTCTCAACCAGAAGTTGAATAAAAAGTAAATAAAAAAATAAAGTTGTTGCAAATGATGTCATGGCCGAACTTAGAAAATTGTTGCTACCAAATCCTGATCAGATTTTCCCTTTTTTTTTACCTTTTCTTCAACCATCGCTGCGCATTTTAATTCTGCATTGTTCCACTTGGTAGGATGTATTTGGAATGATTAATCATATAAACCTTTATAATCGACCCTAGGCTCTTCCTTGTTATCACAAATAGCATAACTAAATTAATTTTATTTAAACCATTGAAAATCATAATTAAAAGCCAAAGATATACTAAAAACCCGTAAAACCATTGAATACGTGAATTTTTTAGTTATTATCATAGCAGTTGCACAGGAAGGTGACACATGGAAAGAGATGAGGATATTGGAGGATTATCCATCTGAACATTTAAATGTGACAAAACGAAAAAGTTATGAGGTTTGGGAAGCTCCAATATAAAGCAGGCCTGAAATTCCTATTGAGCTCCTTTTAAATAGTGTGTCGGGTCTATATATCAGAGGTGAGTGGATTATTGGAAGTCAAAAGCTAGGCGGAAGATTTTTGAGGTGACATGGTTATCAGAGGATGGGCTATATCAGTGATATCATATGTTTGGATTTTTGGGGGTTTTACAAATGAGCATCGAATCAGGAGCTCTGATATAACATACAATTCAAAATTTATTAATAGGCGGGGGATAGATAAATATAATGGAAGAGATATTTAAGGGTTCGCATCGAAGTCGGTCTTCGTGAATACTTATATTCCATTTTTTTTTAACTATAGCCACTTGGAATGGTCGGGTCTTTGGATATCGACGACTGCAAAGAATTCCTCCGATGTCCAAAGTCATGATAACCTGATATAACTCTATTATAAAAAAAAATCTTTGAGTCATATAATAAAGGCATATGGCCGCTTGGTTAAGGTTTTAACCTATAGCCACTTTGTAATACAAGATATTGGTTTCTAGGGCTATAAAATGCATGATACAAAATAAAAAATAATATTTACAGAAAGCTAATTATATACAAAGAAAAAAATTTATAAAATAAAAGGTAAAATACATTATATAAGGCCAAAGAAGTGAAAAGCATCCAATCTTCAATTAGGTGCTATTTGCAAACCAAATGTCCAAATGAGATCAAAAGATTATGATAGGCAGATAGGAACAGATTGAACTCATTGAAGCAATCCAAATTCTCAAAATCAGATAGTAATATGACTAATCATTCAATCAAAGGGTCCCCATTATGAGAATCAAGTGGATAATGGGGGGGTTGTGTTTTTACCAAAACAATGGCGACACACTAGGAAGAAACAATTAGCTCTGGAAAAATTATGAAATTATAAGAAAAAGGAATAAGGTTAAATCAATCAAAGTGCTAGGATTCATATTTTAATGAAATCCCAATAACGAATAATACAATTTATCATTTTTTATATCTCAAAAATTGATTATAAGAGTCATGTTTGACAACAATTATTTAATTGATAACAAATTAAACATGAATGAAATCTTATCATTGTGTTTAGTAAGAAAGATGAACTCTCATTGTTATAGGTTTAGCCACTGCTTTTAGCAGGCTTCCATAGCCTCGACAGGGTTACCTCTTAGCCCAAAGGAAATGTCAATATACCATCTATTTTTAAATATTTTATAGGATACATAATTCATTAATAACTCTGAAAGCCATTGTCCCGGCTTGGTAACTAGATATTGACAATGCCATTCACAAGCGTTGATAGTCATGAACAAGTCGGCTCGTGATGAGACCTCTCGTCTTACAACAAATTGCGGTAAGACATTATTCTCGTTTGGTGACCAGATACGATAATGTCATAACCATCAAGACCCATGATCATGGTAGGCTGGCTCATTACAGAGACCCCTTATTTTTCAGGTATTTTACACAACTTTTAATTTACACTTTGATACTTTTATCATAAATGGGGAGACAAATATTCTCCTTAAGGGATTAGGATGACTTAAAAGAATTATAAAAATACTAAACTTGTTTGTTTCTTTATCAGGAGTTGTTTATAATATAAGTTGTTGCAAAAAAAGAATTATCTCTTATGTTATAAAGTTAGAGATCATCAAAATGATAAATAAAAAACAATATAATAAGAATTTCAAATCTAAATCTGAAAAATAGCAATTTTATAATTATTATGATGTTCTTCCTTTTACCAATGAATTTCATTAAATAAAAGTAAATATTTCCCATGTATTAGAGCAAAGATGAGTGGAAAAGGCCCTCCCACTAAAAGGTTGGTAATGTCACCAAAAGCACACACAAGGAGATTTTCAAAAGGAAACAAAATGAAATGTCGTGAAATCAGATATGGAAGCAAGAGAAAAGAGAAATGCAAACCAAACTAAAATAAAAGTAAACCATTACAAGCAAGATTATGAGATAGGCATAACTCAAACAAGATAAAAGAAAAATCTTGACGTAAGGAATTAAGGTCTTATTATGTATTTGTCAAGCAAAACGTTTAATGAGTTTCTCATTCATGATTTTCTTATAAAAAAAACTAATGAAGGGTTATGATTAAAATTTGTATTTTAAGAGCTTAACAAGGATTTTTATTTCCTTAATCAAGTCTTGTTTTCAAAAATATATCAAAAATGACAAGAAAAACTAAAAGTTGAGGAAATCTCCCTGAGTGAGGCTTGAAAAAATGCTCCTTTAGCATTTGGATTTAGCACAACTATTTTATTAGCAAAATCGAAATAAAACCAAAACCTTAAAAAAAATAACAAATATAAGAAAGAAAAACTGAAGAAGAAAAGAATAAACCGAAATAAAACACACAAATAGATGATAATAAAAATGCATACCCGGAAGAATTTAATAATAAGTTTACCTCATGGATCTTCATCTTCCTCCATGTATTTCTTAAAAGTGTTTAAAACCATATTTTTTATTCAATCTATAAAAAATTAACAAAAATAAATCTAATCTATTCCTAATCCTAATCTAAAAAGAAGATTAAGACTAGGTGAGATCAAACTTCTAGTGTAACCATTCAAGTGCTTTATTTGTGCATGTACATAATAATCATTCAGGTCAGATTGTGTAGGAACACTCTCAAGAGCTATATTTTGTCGGCAATGCCTTAATGAATAAAGAGATATTTGAAATGAGATGAACATTAAGTGAAAATGGAAAAGAAAAATTTCTTGATATTCAATTACATATTCATTATTCTCTATTAATGAATCTTGAGGGTGTTCAATACTGGGATTTTGAACATGCCTGCATAAAATATCAGAAAAGAAAACATAACAAAAGAATTGAAAGAAAGAAAACAAAACCAAATCGCTATGTACATTATAATTACAAAATAATGTTACAGGGCAACTTTGGAACCTATCATTAAATTCAATAATTGAATTTCCACTAAAAGGACATTCCAACAAAATGTTATAGATGCAAGTTCCCAAAATAAAATCAGAATGAATTGTGTTAGAAACTTGCAAAACAGGCTCATCAAAATTTTCAGAATTAAATTTGTGTTCAGCTAGAGGAGACAAAATTACAACATGTGAATCTTCATGAGATAAATCAATTTTTAAAATTAGTTCACTTTGTCCAGAATGTAATTCTTTGTCATCATCATCACGATATTCATCATAAATTACCTCCTTCTCTGAACTAACAAAATCATAAAATATGTGAGAAGAAGATTCTGGAAGAGCATTAATGACCAAAGAATTATTATCTGAATGAATGACATTTTCAAAATCTTCAGAACTAGTGGTAGGATTGTTTTCAACTGAAAGATTAAAATAATAAAATTATCCGCCTCTAAAAAAGAAGGGATAATTAACCAAATAAAAAAACACTGAAAGGCATACTTGTTGATTGAGTCCCAACATCCTAAGCCTCAAAACTCATCATTACTAGTATTACTTATTACAATTCCCCGCAGAGTGTGGAATCTGGGTACAAGAAAAATGATGGAAAAATAGAAGTAGAATTTAAAAACTCTGTTGACTAATATAATCTGATCTGAAAATATATCACAATAAAGAAAATAATGACTACCAGAATATAATGTTGGCTGAAAAGATTCATCTTGACAACTCGTCATATTATCATAATTTTGGCTTAATGAAACTCTTTCAGTTGTGGAAGTAGAAATCTATTCTGAATTTTTAGAATTTACCTTAGGAGAAGAGAGATTGACATATTCATTATTTAGATCTCCTTCTTGATTAAATTCTATTGGGCCCTCTTGTTGTTCACAAGAATCATTAGAAATTGTTTCAGTTACATTTTCAGATTCTACATTTATGTTTGAAATATTCATTTCAAAAATCGAAAAATGTGTATTGTAGTTTTTCAAAGATGAAGGTTGTGATCTAATTTCAAGCTTAAGATCAAGCTCAATAAAATCATTTTCTGATTCAATACTAAGTAATGAATTAGATTCATCTTTTTCTTCGTTATTTGATTCAGTATCTTCAGAATTAGAAGGAACAAGAGAAGAGAATTTCTCAATCAAATCTTCAGTTGAAGGTAAATCACATAAATGAAATCTATAAAAAAGTGACCAAAATCTATTAGAAAAATAATCTAAATATTCATCTTCGTACATGAAAATATTATCTAATTCTAAACACAAATTATCATAACTATAATTTTGATGTGCTTTTAGAAATACCTGCATAAAATGGTTCCAGGAATGAATTGATTTCACTGGAAGTGCTTTGAACCATTTGCAAATTTGTCCTCGAAATGTCAGAGTAAAAATCTTGCAAATCTCATTGTCAACAATAATTTTGAAAGATTCACATTTGTCTACAAAATCACAAAGATGATCTAAGGCAGAAAATTTACTCTCACCGTCAAACTTCAAATTAGACAAGGACTCAATTTGCTTCTTAGTCATGCCTCTGGTAGGTTTACATGAGCTGAAAGCATGACCCAACGTAGGAATGCATAAAGGAGCCATGAACAGTTAAAGGCTTTTTAGAACAAAAATCCAAACATAAAATGAATCCTTGACCCTCCTTCTAGCATCAAAACTATTGATCGGGAAAAATAACTCTTCAACATTCTAAGGGAGACAACCCAGTCAAGAACTTAAAGCAGCTCCTTTTTCTATGATGTAGTGGTTCCAACTGGTTAGATTAGGTCTAGTTACCTTCTCTCTATCTCTAATGGCTTAAAGTATGACCTTCATCTACCAATAGAGAAGAGACATCAGATCGATTCTCCTTGTTGATCAGGCAAGAGAATGATCCTTAAGATGACTTTGTGGCTTAGCCAAACCACTCTAAAGACTACCTCTTTGAGGAGAGGACTTCTAAGATGCAGAAACTAAAATTAAAATGAAAAATTTAACCTAAGATGCACTTATCCTAGACCTATCTTGATTGAAAGAAAGAGTAGTCTTTCTCTCAATCAAGAGAAAGCTAAAAGGATGGGAAAAGAAGCATGTTGGAATTGAAATGAGATAAAGGAAATAGACCAGGGAAATAGTTCACAAGATCTAATCCTTGTTAAAGTAGATATAAACAACTAAATGCCTAATAAATAGTTACCAGACACTTAACTGTAAATAAATCCAACTCCTAATAAACATATGCATAAGAAACGAAAGATTCATGCCATAATACTGAAATAGTTCTAATAAAATGACGTACAAAAGCAAGACATCTATAACTTTAAACTACTAGATAGCTCTCCAACCTAAAGAAATAAAAGTTTGTTCTTATACAATTTCCAGTTTTCAAGGCGCATTTATGATTAATCCTACATGATATCTTGATCAAATTTTAAATGAGCTAATAGATAAGATCTAAGAATAGTGCTAAAGCCAACTAATATACTCATACAACATAAATGTATTTTAAAGCTGAAGAATTTATTTATAATAACCGATTCAAACAGTAGTGTTATGCAAACAATTATAGAAATAAATCTTATTATGAATATGAATCAAGTTACATAAACCTCAGAAGATATAGTAGTGCAAATCGCCTGCTACTAGTAAGCTCGATTCCATGTCTACAAAGAAAGGCTCAGATCCCACTATAGTAGTGCATATGAGAACTGAACTTCCTCTACAAATAGGTTGTAAGCTCCTATATTATTTCGCCTCTTTTCTTGGATTCGAATCTCCCCCATATTATCTCATAGATGGGTATTTATACATAATGATAAATATTACCATTCCCCCTCTATCTCTCAACTAGAAGCCAAATAAAATGTAAATAAAACAATAAAGTTGTTGCAACTGATGTCATGGCCGAACTTGGAAAATCGTTGCTACCAAATCCTGATCATATTTTCCTTTCTTTTACCTTTTCTTCAACCATCACTGCACATTTTAGTTTTGCATTGTGCCACTTGGCATGATGTATTTGGAAGTGATTAATTGTATAGATCTTTCTAATTGAACCTAGGTTCTTCCTTGTTATCACAAATAATAGAAATACATTAAGTTTTATTTAAACCAACGAAAATCATAATCAAAAGCCAAATATATACTTAAAACCCATAAAAGCATTGAATAAGTGATTTTTTAGTTATTATCATAGCATCTACACAGGAAGGTGACACGTGGCAAGAACTGAGGACATGATCGAAGGATTATCCATCAGAACTTTTAAATGTGACAAAATGAAAAAGTTACGAGGTCTAGGAAGCTCTGATATAGAGCGGACCCGAAATTCCTATTGAACTCCTTTTAAATAGTGTATCGGGTCTATATATTAGAGGTGAGTGGATTATCGGAAGTCAGAAGTCAGGCGGAAGAGTTTTGATGTGACATGGTTATCGAAGGCTAGGTGGATGGGTTATATCAGCAATATTAGAGGTTTCGATTATCAGGGGTTTTATGAATGAGTACTGAATGAGGATCTCCGATATAACGTATAGTCCAGCCTTTATTAATAAGTAGGGAAAAGGTAAATATAATGGAAGAGATATAAAAGTGTTCGTGTTGAAGTGGGTCCTCCTGAATACTTATATTCCATTTTTTTTGGAACTATATTCACTTGGAATGGTTGGGTCTTTGGATATTGAGGACTGCAAAGAATTCCTCTAAAATTGAAAGTCACGATAACTCAATATAACTCTATTATAAAAAGGTTTTTCTAATGTTCTATAATAAAGGCATATGGCCACTTGGTTAAGGTTTTAACCTATAGCCACTTTGTAATACAAGATCTTGGTCTCGAGGGCTATGAAATGCATGATACAAAATAAAAAATAATATTTACAAATATAATTATTTACAAAAATCTAATTATTTACAAAGAAACTAAATTATAAAATAAAAGGTAAAATACATTATATAAGGCCAAATAAGTGAAAACATCATCATGTTTGTCTTCTTTCTATGGGGAATTAGCAATAGAATCCAACCCTCGTAATTCAAACACTCAACAACTTTTTTACCATATGGTAAGGTTAAGTGGGAATTGTTGTAGTCGCGAGGTCATGGTGTGGAGTTGCTACTTCTAGTGCATCCATTGGCAGAGTAGCAACATTCGCATGTAATGGACTTCCATATGTCATTCCAAGTTCTCACTTCCTTTTGTTGTGCGCTAAACACCAAAAATTTAATGAGGCCATGATGGGATGGGGTTTCCATTAGACGCTTATATTTCTATACCAATCGGACCATATGCTCTAGGGTTTTTGCAAGAAAATAGGGCATGTTAACCAACATACCATGAAGGAAGTGGTCTAATAGCTGAATGTGTTGTAAATAAACAATTGTATACCTCCCTTCGCTCATGAAACATCTCTAGACAAGGAATGCAACATCAACCCAGGGTTCTGGTAATGACCTCTTTTCAAATCATGTGGTTCTATTGATGAGCCATTCACCTAGCTCAAGGAATTGCCGCAAAATTTTAGATTGGGGTTTCTAGGGGGCATACCATTGTTCTCTTATATGGGGTAACCCTGTTTCTTTTTCAATTTATTCTTTTGTCACATTCATCACTATCCATGCTAACTCGAATCTATGTTCCTTGAAATACCTGGAAAATTCTAGAGGTATCCTATTGTCTGTTAGGTCCCTATAATACTAGTGTAGACCCTTATTGTTATTATTAGTGTAGCCCCCTTATTGTTATTGTTGTTCCCATGTAGTCCCCATATTTTTATTATTGTGCCACATAGAAGTCCATTATTTTTATTATTGTGCCCTTACATTATTATTTTTATGTAGGCCCTGATTATATTGTGACCCCTTAGACTCCTATATATAGAAAGTAGGTTTTGTCATTTGAATCGTCCAAGAATTTCTCATTTATGTAATGTAAAGGGGATTCTCCCCTCGAAGAGGATAATTTTTAGGTCGTTGATCTATCTATTTGTGATTTGGTTGCATAACATTCAATATCAGAGCTTTCGATTCTAGGGTTTCACTAATTCAAATAGGTCATTGTGGAATTTTCGCTCTAACATTTTTTCTACGAAGCTGTAGAAGCTGAATTGCAACCACGTGGTGCCTAAATCTTGGTGAACTTTGTGTAGGAATTTCATACCTTTTTGCTCTATATTTTCGGATATATGATCCAAGGAATTTAGGGTTTTGTAGGCTCTAGAATTCCATCTCAAATAGGTGACCAAGGGAAAATCATCATAAATTTCTCTCTGAGCATCATATTTGAATTTTGTAAACATTGACGGAAAGTGGACATACTCCAGTTTTGTGGGTATCATTTTTAGGGTCGAAGGTTGAAATAGGGACACGTGGAACTCCGTACAAGTTCACTCTACAGAATGAGTCAATAATCAGACCATCGCAGGATATTGGGAATAACTCTTTCTTGAAGAATCCAATATTGGTCTGAATTGTTGGGTTTGAAAGAGGACTCAGAGGGCTACTACAGGATGGAATTTTAGATCTTGGATATTCGCAATTACAAAGATACAACAACAGAAATATCTAGCTCCTTGTTGGTCTAGCGTGTTGGATTTGAAAGAAAACACACACACACACACATATCGTGTGTTCATTTTATGTGATTTTATTAGTTAATTGTTCTGATGCTTGAATTATTAAAATTTATGAAATATTGATTCACCTCCCATCTCAATATTTCCAACGATTGGTATGAAAACAGGTTACTCTCTAATATTCTAATCACTGGAAGTAAGATATTGATAAAAAATGGAAATGGAAGGCATATATCCAAAAATAATTCCTGTGTTTGATGGAAATGATTATACACTTATCAAGGTGTTTCCATTGATGTAAAATCAAGGGCCAACCATGATCAAAACCTTGCAAGTGAGAGACTAGCAAGTTTGGATTTTTGGTGAAAAAAAAATTGGCAAGAAATAACAAGTAGAATGAAAAAAGATATGAATTTTGAACACAAGGAGTGAGGTAGAATTGTGGGTTAGTCACCTATATCCACTACCAATTGAGAGCTATGTTATTCATTAGTAAATATTTACGACTAACATTAATATGTTTTGTTGGTTAATGGACCTATTTATAGAATGAGGACATTGTATTCACTAGACATTGATTTCTGGTCATGTGTACCACCCTAAAAAAAAAATTAATAAACACAAAAATTGATTCACAAGTGTTATGTAGACAAATCACTTCTTATGGACAAGAAGGATCTCCCAAGATTTCCAACAAAACCTAGCAACAAATATCAAAAGAATTGTTATGTTTCTTTAGGCTATAATTGAACATGAAACATGTAGTATGTGAAGAATCACTTACCTATTAGCGATGTGCTTGTAGAAGTCCTTTTAGTGATTTCTACAACCATCTTTTTCTCAGTGTCTTAGAGGCTTTCCCAATTCTTTCCACATCTTCTCCATGATGCTCCAAAGGAGATCTGCATAGACAAAAACATTCAAAGGGATCAAAGCATATCACATATAAAATAAAGGTAAATGAAATCCTTAACTTAACATACAACATATAGTTGAATCAAATCAGTTATAAACCATGCGAGTGATCAAGAAATCTCGTAAAAACATCAAAATAGATGTGATTAGGAAAGAGTGACCAATTTCTATTAAATTCAAAGGAGAAAAAGATTACAACCTGGTTTCCTTGATGTCATAATAATTTTCCAATGGTATTCGTTCCTTGCCTTGATGACAAGCTCTTCAGACCCAAAATCAACAGCATAATTTTACAAATCCAAGTCTCTCTCATCCTTTCGGCTTGTGCTCAATTTAATGGCAAGAGGAGGAGGTTTCTAGTTCCTCTTCTCAATGGATGTGATGCTTAAAAGGAGAAGATTAGTTCCATGAACCAAGGGAGGAGGCACATGTATGTAGTAGTTCGAGGTTTCTAATTTTGATAATATTCCTCCATCAAAGCTTCTATAACTTTTTTTTTTTTTTTTGCCTGAACAAGATTGCACAGTTTATACTATAAGAGAGTGCCCAAAATTACATAGACCACAATGGTAAAATTTTCACATGCATAGGTAATGGCTAGAAAAACTACACAGATGCTCAAAAATTCTTTTTAAGCAGCGCAACCCAAAATTCATTTCATCCCTGGTATTGCTTTACTTCAAGCTTCATAGGGGATTGATTTGAGACACTCATCGGATGGCGAGAGATATGAATCAACAGTCATGGTGATAAGATTTAGTGTAACAGATTGCCCCCTAAAGTGAAAAGATAGACAATATGTTTGATGACTGAAGCACTTTATCATGTCAAAGGTTCAGGTCAGAGACCAATTAGTTGAAGACCTTAAACAAACAATCAAGGATTACCATAGCATGCTTTCATATAAACATCATTGAGGTAGGCATTCCCATACTCAGAGTACACATATCTCAAAGAATCAATATGGAAATACATATGAAGATCCATGTCAACAGAAGACACATTATAGCCACAACCATCAATGGATCTATGTTTACAATCATGAATATTTAATAACTCCATGCAGACTAGATGGATGAAACTAGATCCAAGGTCTTCATCTCCATCTCTTGATGTACGAGTCTAACCATGTGAGTAAATTTCTTGAAATCGAACATGGTGGAAACCACTTGATTTTCAGTCAATGATATAAATCGTTAACAGGTGTGATGGAAACCACCAATAATGACAATGTTCCTCAAGGTACCTAAGTACAATCTATCAAGTGTAATTAAATGTCTTTAAGTCAAACACTCATAGAATCATTCGATCGAAGGCCAATGATGAGAACCTATCGTTGAAAGTGAGAAACCTGTTATTGAGGCATGCAGGCTCCGAGGTACCAAAGGAGGTTTCTAGATCAACTTCCTAGATAATGAGCTGAAGTTGATAGGAAGTGACCCATCGCAGGACAGCCTATGACATGAAACTCATGTCAAGTTTTGAAGAACAAATTATAGTAATTCTGGACTGACTCAGGGATGATCAACGCAATTGAAAGTTATGAATAACAAGGTAATTTCAACTAAGGTTGGACTTCTCTTGAACATATTGATGACACGAAATTTCAACTTGGTAGCATTTGACTCAAAAATAGAACCCAAAAATAGTTTGAAGACTTTCAATGAGGTATGGCTAATTGAGAGGCAAATGGATTTCCCAACCCAGACACAAAGGTGACGGAGTGTCATGTTCAAGAGAAACATACTGCCTTTTAACAATACAAAAGAATTGTTTTTTTCCCATTTCCCCCCACCATTACTGGCAAGTACCTCTTTATTTTTACACAAGCTTGAGGAGGATAACATATGATTTAACTGTAAGCTCATCCTTTGGATGATACCTTCGGAATATTTTTAATGAACCTAGGAAGGAGTGGTTCAGCCTCATCATGATTGATGAGTCTTGCATTGTTTACATTTTACGAGTCCAATGAAGGGGTAACACATTGTCATTTTCACATTTAAAGAGTTTGAAAAAGACATGAAAAGAAAACTCATTTAGTTCTTTCAACGTAAAATTTTAACGAGCCTAGAGAAAGTAAATCTCGATGTTTTTCAGGTTTAGGGAGTTGGTAGGAAACCATAAGAAAACTCTGAAATGTCCTTTTTCATAAATTTAGTATCTCAAGCCCGGAAAAGGGTAAAATAATGCAGGAGATAACTTTATTGACCATGATTAGTCAACGTATACCTTTTTCGTAAATAATCCATAGGATCTGTAAGAGGGTTAAACTTATATCAAGTAGACAATTTTCATCTCCTTTAACGATTTCAAAACAAACAAGCATACTAAACAATCTTTTCATATTTCAAGAGTCAGAAAAAAGCATAAAGGTAACTCCAAGGTTTCTCTTTTTCATAAATTTTTAACAAGGGTAAAATAATGCATGAGATAACTTTATTGACCATGATTAGTCAACGCATACCCTTTTCATAAATAATCCATAGGATCTGTAAGAGGGGTAAACTTATATCAAGTAGACAATTTTAGTCTCCTTTAATGATTTCGAAACAAACAAGCATACTAAACAATATTTTCATGTTTCAAGAGTCAAAAAAAGCTTAAAGGTAACTCCAAGGTTTTTCTTTTTCATAAATTTTAACAAGTCCTGAAAGTGATAAAAGTGTACTCATATCACCGACTTCAATGAGTAAGAAAAGAAGGAAAGAACTAGACATTTTCATGTGCATTTTACAAGCATGAAAAGATAGCAAAAGAAGCTTAGGATTTTCATGAGTTTAACTAGTTCTGAAAATAATAACCAAAATGGAATCTGAATAGGTTTCATTTTTATACAAGCTTGAAATGGAGAAATATTATGCTTGAGAGTAGTTTCATTTTTACACAAACTTGAAACAAAAGAAAATTATACTTGAGATAAGTTTTCATGCCCCCAACATAATTCTAGGAACATACCCCCAAGCTTTGTTTCATTTGCCTGAGCAGACTACTAATTACTAATACGTGGATGAAATGAAGGTTCATTTACAAGATCAGGTGAAAGAGTTGACTCAATTCGGAGAGGATTTGTTTCATTTTTTAACGAGCTTGACACAGGAAAAGAATTATGCTCATGGAATTGATGAGCCTCGGTTATGCAACAAGACGGTCGCAACTCCCAAGGCTACTGACTTTAATTATCAACCCGGGGTTCGTACAAACTCAAGAGGTATCAACACTATATCTATAGCATACAATGTGTCCTTCCTTTGTTGTCATGATGTAATGGAGTGCATTTACTCAATCCAAATCCTAAACTAATTACGGAAAATGAAATGTGCAAAATGGAACCTTAACCTATTGCAAGAAAGAAAGTACAATGAAAGAGACTGAAATAAAATGTTAAAACACACCATTTTATAGCTAACTTCTAAGTGGATTTTCTTCAAAATAATGCTAAGTTAACGTGTATGCAATCATACTGTCCTAAGAATGCATATTCAAACCATCAAACCTTCTATTGTTGTGCATGTAAATGAATAAAATAAATTTGTTTTTCTTTTTATCTTTTTCATGTGAGAGTGTGAAAGCTAATCTCTTTTGGTGATGTGGCAGGTGGCTTGGAGATGATGGTGGATGGTTGGAAGGCTTGGGAGACCCTTAGGTGACCTTGTGTGGCTTCCTGGAGGTTTTCCCTCAATTCGGCCTCAAAACAGGCCACTACAGGAAAACCTACAGGATGTACTAAAAACCTACAGGATTCCCTGTATTTCTACAAGATACAGCTGAGAGAAAAATGATGGGTGTTGGAGATGATGGAATGGTTATGGAATGTGGTTTTTGGATGGTATGGAGTGAGAAAAATCCTAGGATCACTTAGAACTCAAAACCAAAGTTTGGAGATGGATGGATTTGCTCAAAAAGCTTGGAGAAGTTTCCTTATGAAATGATGAAATTGGTGAGGGTTTAATGACCAAGAAAATCAAATCCAAATTGTATGGGACAAATTTTGTTATTAACTAGGATGTCTTAGGTCCCTATTCGAAGTGTAATCACTCAAAAAGACCTCTGTTAACCCATGCAAAAAAATAAAAAACCTTACTAGTCAAAAATCTAGAAATTCGAGAACTAGTGAGCTAGTAAATCTAAAAAATGCCTAAACAAATCAAGTGAAAATGCAATGGGGTAATTTTTTTTATGAACTATAATTTTTTTGTGATCTAATTCAAGTGGAACCAACTCGATTGAAGCTTGTTAGCATGCTCTAAAAAATAGCAGAAATTTACTGTTCTTTGCTAAAAAAGAGGTTCAGCAATCTGGATTTGGGAATAAGAAGACTAAGTCAAGTAGCTCAATGATTACTATGAACTTCCAAAGCTTTTATAAGGATGAAATAATGCTTTTGATCCTTCAAAATAACTTACATCAACCATTTAACTCGATCCTACAACAAAAAATCATTAATTCTAAATGCAGAAATAGAAAGAAATAAAAATAAGAGATGCATGTGAATAAGTAGTGAAAAGAAGGAAAGAAAATGATACAAAAGGGATCTGAGGCTCCTGTGATATCCAATCCCAAGGAAAATCAGAGACCTATGGAGGAGAATAAGATTTAGAAGCTGAACATGACACCAATCTTCATTACTTTCATCAATAGAATTACATCCCTGCAAGAAAATACAATGGAGCTTCAAAAATACAAGCTCTCTCCACAATAACACTAATGAAAATCTCTACCTAGAGGCAAATTCAACTTGTTACTTATAAAAAATGATTAGGAATATTTCCCCACCAAACTCCCTTGATTAGTGGATCTGGTCCCCAGTACAAGGAATTTGCATTAAATGGCAGAGAACACATTCCTAGATTTTCTCAATCATTGGAGTTCCACAATCTATACCCTCCAAATTCAATTGGGTACTTATACAAAATGATTAGAAATCATTCCCCATGAATGGAGGAAGCTTTCCCAACCAAAATCCCTTGATTCGTGGATCTGGTCCCTAATACTGTGAATCTGCATTAAATGGCAAGGAACACATTCTTAGATTTTCTCAATCATTGGAGTTACACAATATGTGCCATAATTCCATAATATCTTGTTGATTTATTATTTATTATTGATCCTCCTGTAGTAGGGAACAAGTCCCTAAATTATCTCCTCCTTGAAATCTTCATAATCTGCTCAATATTCTCATAATATTACACAAAAATAAATAATATTAGGCACAAATATCCAATTATTCATAAACCTTCCTAATGAATATATTAAAGTTAAAAATAAATTATTTAATGCAGAAAGAGAAGTTTAATGTGTTGAAGGATGGTCATAGGCCTTAATTTATGTTTTAATTTAGAGGCATGGGCCTTAATTTATGTCTAATTTAGGGGCCCATCATACTCTCCTGCTGAAAGTGTTACTCATCCTCTAAGCAACTTAGTGACCTCATTGTACCTCATCCATGGCCCTGGTGGCCTTTCTCTTGTGCATTAAGAATATTGGCTACAAGTTCTACAAGGACAAGCCAAAAAGCACATTTTTGCAAAGAAAAATCATTTTTTCTTGAGATCATTAGCTTGATTTCTTTCCCTTATTCAAGATGAGTTCTTGAATATCTTTCAGTTTAGCAAGGTATTCCACACCCTTATCAACCTCCTACTACCTTGTTCTGCCATTTGGACACCTCTAACACTTTCAAGTTGCATTTAGATGATCACTAGGACATCCTATAGTAATTCCTATCAAAAATACGGGAAACCTACAGGAAACCTTGTTAAAACTACAGGATACCATTTTTTAGCATAAATGATAGTCTGAGGTTAGGGCAGGCCCTCAAATTGACTCCCATGATTTTCTCCCATTTTTAGGCCATGTACAAAAGCTAAAAAGAGATTGGAGTCCTCTTGGAAAACATCTTTTCATCACTACAGTTGAGTTTTTTTTTTTTTTTTTAATGGTGAATGCTTCATTTCCTTTTGTTGCCTTCTTCTTCTCTTGTGTGGCCTAGATGACTGCCTAATAGCCTTGGAGTTCTCTGTTTTGATTAGGTCTCTCTTAAGGTCTGCCATCTTTGTTCATTTCTTCCTTCTTGTAGCAACATTTTGCCTTCCTAGAGTAGTCACTCCTCCTCTTTCAGGGTCTTCTAACTGCATGGGAGTGATGAGAAATGACGAAGAGGGATTGGATGATGATGTTAGGGCTCAAAAGGGGTAGTGTAGGTTTGTGAAAATGGAGAGGATGCTCTGTTCTTTTTTTTTCAAGAATGAAATAGGATGGATGAATGATGAATAGCTAGTGAGTATGAAGTGGATGGAGGGCTTGTACTGTTGTGGTGACTTGGCCTTTGCAAAAATTTCTTTTTTTAACTATTGTCCTCATTCCTTGAAATCATCACCCTTCATAATTTGACTTTTCAACATTGCATGAGTAAAGGAGTGAGTTGCAAAACTAGTTGAAGGTAGTTGAGATTGTTGATCCATCCTTAGCTTATAAAAACTCATCTCTCATGCATTGACAACAAATTTCTAACTATAATATGCTCAAGAGAAGAGGTCAAGAATATTGCATACCTATGTCGACCTGATGGTTGTTGGAGAGACATGTATGATGTTGTTGAGTTGATTTTGATGTGCAGGTTTTGGATGGTGATGCTGATGATCTTGATGCTATTGCTAAGCTTTAGAGGAGCTTCTTTAACCTATGGATCTGCATGCTGAAGCTGATTGCGAATCTCTGGCCACTTCATCATCATATCCCCTCAATTTTTCAAAGAAACCCATCCAATTGTGCCTTGTGAATATCTCTAGTATAGGAGGGTGCTAATGAATCCTCACTTTGTTGATGGGTTCCCCCTATCATTTTTCTCTAATGGATGGAGGTTTGTATATCTCTAATATAAAATTTAAAAAAATTGTGTATACAATTCCCCTATATTGCAATCTTTTTCAATAAACTAGAAGGCTTTTCTATATTCTTTTCACTTGGAAAATGTGGGAAAGTATAGAGCCTACCTCCTTATCACTGCTTGATGAAGCCCACCTCTATTTTTCCCTTTAAAATTGCTCACTTCCAATCTTGTAGGTGTTGTTATGTATCCTATAGGATTTCCTGTAGGTTTTCAGGACAACAACTTGTTTTTTCCATATCTCCCAAATGGTAGAATGGATTGACCTAAAACTTTCTGAACATGTTTCCATCATCATTATGCACCTACCCATAAAAAAAATTCAGTCAATTGATGCACGGATATTGAGAAAAACAAAGGAGGAAAAATCATATGATTCATTTACAACAGACAAGGAAATAGGTTCTTCTAAACAGATCCAAACTCTAGGAGAAGATTAAAAAGATTTATGATCGCAAGACCAAGGAAGACAATTTCAATCTAGGAGATGTGGTTCTTCGGTGGGATGCTAGAAATGAAGAAAAGAGAAAACATGGTAAGTTTGAAAACTTATGGAAGGGACCTTACAGAATTTCTGCTTTTAGAGGAAAGAATGATTTCTTACTGGAAGAAATGGATGGAAGAGATTATTCAGGAGGAGCAACCAATGGTAGGCTTCTCAAGCACTACTATGTCTAAAAAAAGTCCTGAAAATTCATCATCATTGTATATACCGGTGTGTATTTTATTTCCAGCAATTTAGGTGGCTGTCATAGGAGTTTGAAGCTCGAAGTGAAGGCCCTAAGGCTTCTTAGGTCAGCCATTGTTTTGGTTTTTATTTCACTTTTTAGTCTTTGTCATGTCAGAAGGTCAGTCAGTTTTAAGTCAAAATTCTGTTTTCATGCATGTTGACTCCATTGCCCAATGGATAAGGCTACTTGGTCTATGGTGTTCTTGACACCTCCAAGGAGATACCATCCCTAGTTGGAGCCAATGTTAGTGTCAATATTGTTAGCCTATCACTTGGATCAAATGTGCTTTTACTATGTTTTTCGAGACTATAAAAATCATTTTTTTTTTATGTCACTAAGTTTACACATCAAAATTTGGTCATTGTTTGGTCAGTCTAGAGATGAGGTCAATCTTTTGGAAATTCGCTCATGTTGGTCACCTATCACACTTTTATGGAGGTGTCATAATAAAAACATGTCAGTCATCATCATCATTCCATTTAGTCTTAGGTCATTCATTAGGTCGCTAGGGTTTCCAAGGTCCATCATTTTCAAGAATAGATTCAGCAGTGAATCGATCATAACAAGCAACTCTTGGGTATTGATTTATGAATTTTCACATATTCATTATGTTCTCATGTTCAAAATTTCCCAGAAGAAGGATTTCCAGCACTCAGGAAAGTAAAAGGCAGCTCAAATTTTTAGTGGTAAAGGTAACTTTGTTTTCATAAGTGAAAAATCAATTTTTAAAGGATGGTGGATCCCATTTCTTTTTTATAAAGAGAAATAATTTTCCCTATATATACGCAAAAGCCCCCAAATTTGGTTCATTCACCTCCTATTCACTCTTGAGTATTGAGCTATCTCGTCAAAGAGAGTAAAAAAGTTGGTTTCTTAGGAAAATTTGGCAAAAAATATTGATGCAATGCACTCAGAACAAAGCACTGCGCTCAAAAGAATTGTGCTCCGCATAGGCACTGCACTCAAGACAAAGTGCCCAGAATTCACCCAAAACTCTCCCAAATTTAATTTTTTGGCTTGCAAGATTAATTTCATTGACTTATAAGCCAAGAGACAAGTAATTACACCATCATTATCCCTCATTTTCTTTTCAAGATCATCGCATATCAATGATTCTTCAAATTAGGGTTTGTAGTGAAATTTTGCATGGGAAATGATAGGGTGATAATGGCCATTTTTATTTTTCGTTTCTAAAACATGTAAAATGTTGTCCTACACCTGAATACATGTTTAATAAACCATTTTAAACATCCAATCCACTTCAAAACAAATTTTTACCCCTCAAAAAGTAAAACCCTAGCTCATTCCTAGAGGTTTTTGGGCATTTTTCATTACAGACCCTGTTTTTCCGTCTTGCAAGCAGATCACTCTTCCACTATTTCTTCACTCATTTTCATCAGCTTCCAAATTTCATATCCACATTTTTCAAACCTCCTCTATCATTTTTTCAAAATCCACCTTCACATCACTTCATTTCCATTCATACCTCACACTTTATTTTTCATTGCTTGCTGCTAGGGTTTTTGTCATCATGGAGGCAGAATCTTCACCAGAGAGGAAAAGAAATCATAAGGGAGGGAATATCCTCAGATATGAGCCATCAAATTGTAATGAAATCAACTCCTATCCTTTCAACAAATAGTGCTTCGAGGATGTACATTGCGTGGAGTTTTGCAAAAGAGTGAGTGAGGTGGGGTTTCATGAACAATTAACAGATTGGGTGGAAACTCAGCTGAAGGGTGAAAGTGTTTTCATTGATGGTGTTGAGTTCATTTTTTCAATGGCCTCTATCTCACTTGCAATAGGGTTACTAGATAATGGTGAATATTGGTTCAAAGGAATGAGCCTAGATCTTGAATACTACAAGCCTTTATTAAAAACACCATACAGGGAAAAACATGCTCACATTATGCCTTTCAGATACTTATTGGAGAAATATGCCCCTTTGATGAAGAATTTCATGAAGTTCTTTACATGTGAAGGAATATTTTCTAGGTTGTATTCTTATCATATTCTCCTCCTGATGCATTTCACTTCTCAAAAGCCACTCAACATGTGTAACTACCTACCCAAGAGCATTTCCAAAATGTTGGAAAAGATACAAGTGAAGAACAAAGAGCACTCCCCAATATTGTTTCATCACAGTCTAATCAAAACTATTTTCCTTCACCAGCTTGCAGAGAAAGGTATGGCTTGAGAAACCTTTTTGGAAACAACTCTAAAATGGCATCAAGCCAATGTAGCAGCTCAGTCTTCTAGTGTGCCAAAACAAAAAATGGAGGTTGGGTCCTCTAGCAAATCAGTGGAGAAAAATCAAGTACCTAAGCCTGAGGTGACTAAAGTGTACAAGAGAGGAAAAAGGCTTGTGTTTTCTTCTCATGGAGAGAAAGGGGCCAAGCCTTCTTCATCGACAAAGCAGGGACCGACAGTGAAAGATAAAGACACAGTTGAGCATGAGTTTGAGCTAGTTGATTCAGAGGCCGAGGATCAGACTTCAAGCCTGCAACAGAAAATCAGAGATAAATACTATCAAATCAAGGAGCTTGCAATCAATATGGAAAGAGAAAAATAT
Organism: Pinus tabuliformis; assembly: GCA_031772625.1. Classification (NCBI taxonomy): domain Eukaryota; kingdom Viridiplantae; phylum Streptophyta; class Pinopsida; order Pinales; family Pinaceae; genus Pinus; species Pinus tabuliformis. The sequence continues at coordinate 829,674,610 of CM062813.1, forward strand.
GTCATTTCATTCCTTGAACAGGAGAATAGTCAACTCAAAGCAAAGGAATTGATCATGGAAAAAGAACAAGCCAAGTTATTGCAGCAGGTTGGCAAGGGAAAAGAGATCATAGAATCAAGCGAGCCTGAAGGATCAAAAGGGAAAGGAAAGAGGAAAAGGCCAAGAACAAAGGGCCTGAAGAAAGCTTTGTAAGAAGAGGAAAAATGCATCCTATTGAATGAAGACATGGACCTAGAAGATAGAATTGCTCTTGAGGTCAATCAAGACAAGGAGTATTGGCTCAACAAGGTGAATGAACACTTGGAGAAGCTCCTTGAGAAGGAAAATAGAGATAATCAATTTCTCAGACATATGGCGCACCACTACTAGGCTCAAAACATGATTGCCAATGTCAAGGTAAAGCAGCCTGAAAACAAGCTCAAGGAAGCCAAAAAAGACCAAAAGGATGAGGGAAACTTGGAGATTCTTATTGAAGCATCTATGAAGGTTTAACAAATATATTTTTACACCTTCCATCCAATTTTGAGAAAATTATGAGTACTTTAATTTTTTTGAGAATTTTTGGGCTAAATTCAAAAAATTAGTTGCTCTAGAAGCGCAGCGCCTTGGTGTTGTGCTTTTTCCTCAAGCCTCCATTTGAGGAAAATTTTACATTTTTGGAAAGCTCTTGCTATACTCTAAAAACCCATTTTCTCAGATTTTGTAGAGTTGGCTCAGTTTTTGAGAAAAATGCAAAAAAGTGGCAAAAAACTAGCATTATGGACCCTTTTTTGACAGGCGCTGTGCACAGGGAGAGACCTTGGGAGAATGGATATTTGAAGGCCTTCCCTTGGTCCAAAATAAAAAATTCAAACGGTTTTGGAAACTATACTAGAAGGGAAAGTTGACTGTTCTCTCATTTTTTCATTTTGACCCCTGGAAGGCACCTGCAAATCAGCTCAAAGTTGGTGTTGCACTTCTACACTTTTCTGTGTTTTAATTGGAAAATTTCACTGTGTAAAATTTCTAGTTTCTAGTTTGACTCAGTCAAAGTCAAGATTCTCTATGTAATGGCAATAGTTTCAAGGATAGGTGATGTAGGCATGAATAGATGTACATCATAGGTTGTTTTTGATGTTTATTAGGCCTCATAAAAGAAGAAAACTCCTAAACAAACTCTCCATGAAGTGTTTGAGTTTCACCTTCTCACTCTCACATGTTGGTTGAGAGAATCTTGGAGTCAGTTCCTCCACCAAGGAATTTGACTCCTGAAGGTGGTAAAGTGGTCAAGGAGAGTCTATATGTATCATTTCTCTTTAGCAGAAGAAGGTTGAACTTTTTGTGAAGGAGGCTTGCAAGTAATCTGCTATCACTCAGAATTTTACATAGAAGTTATCAGAAGGAGGAATAAACTGATGTATCCACAAACCAATCTTTTAGGGTTAGGCTATAGCCAACCTAGGTCCAGAGAGGGCTCTCTATATATAATTTATCTTTGTTTTTATGGGATTTCAGGCTAGTTCTTAATGTTCATTGGGGTTTTGGTTTTGAATTGAAGGTTGGGTGGTGGAATTCTTGGAGCAGATGGATAGAGTTAGGTCTTCAAGCCATTGGGCTGTGGAGTCAACAAATGGATAGTATCACTGGACCATATCATTAAAGGGAATGTTCACAGGGCAAGCTAGCAAACCAAAATGCAAATCTTTAGGCCTAATCGGTGAAGCAATTGTAACTAGGGCGAAAGGGCACTTAAGAATCCTTGGACTGGGATCAGAATGAAGAACAAAGGATGATCATGAATAAAGGGCAATTAAGAATCCTTTGCTATAGATGGCTAGGGGTTATCTAAACTAAGGAGCAGCCAAGAATTCCTTAACTTAGATTTGTGAAGAAAACATACAATCATGCATAACAATTAAGACAGAGTGCATTTAAGCAATTTTTGAAATATCATTCCTTGCTATACATTTATATTTTAGAAATTTACACAATATATGATGGAAAAACATAAGGAAAAACAACATTGAACATGGGAGAATACTTATTTATGTTTCGCTTTACACAAGAATCCTGTAAAATATTTGATCTTTATTCCTTGATCCAGCAAGCCAATCTAGTCATTGATACAATAGAATTTTGATTTGAGAGAAAAAGTCTATAGAAATGTCTTGGAATCCACCCTACATACTTTGAATTATGAAGTATATATACAAAATTATTTACAAAATATCTCAAAACAACTTGAGATTTAATTTAGGAAAATTAAATATCTTCTTGCATGAAGATAGAGACAGATGTTGAACTACTTCATGCTATCCCTTTTATTGTGGTGTTGCTGGCTATTTCAATTAAGTTGGAGCCCTTTAATCTGGTTGATATTTGTAGCATTTCTTTGCTGGAATCTTCTTTGCTTTCATCTTTCAACTGATACTCTTTGACCATACTACTCTGCTTTTACCTGTTTTAACTGGTTGCCTTCATTTACAGTGCTGTAACTTTCTAATGTAAATTTATCATAGTCAATCTGTCATTTTTTCCCACCATTCCGCATCAGGTAATTGTACATTCACCATCCTTATGTAGATTTCATCTGCCTCTGTGTATTTTGCAAAATTTGGCTTGGTGAGGAAAAAATATTTCACGTCATGCTCTAGGAAAAACAAGTTCTCCAATGTGTCATATAACACTTTGCCTGTTGGTAGGGCTTTAATGGCTGAAATACTTGTTTGTTCCTTAGCCAATTTTCTTAGTTTGTCTCCATAGTCCAGCTGGGTCATGAGTTTTTCATTGATGACCATAGGACTAGGAAGACCCTTCTCCCTCAAAATTTGAAACTTGGCCATGAACTTGTCAATGGCTATCTACATGTTGTGGCACTTCTCTTTTAAGTTAAGAATAAGGTTCCTTTTGGAAATAACCTTCCTAATCTCCAAAATGGCCCCAGTCCTATCTTGCATGTCAAGCTCATGGAGCTCATATCTATTCTTGTTGTTGAGGAAGTGGATGAGTCGATTGGCATCCTTAGGTTTATCCCCCAATTATTCCTTCACTTTCTGGCTAGCTTCAGTGGCTATCTTCACTAATTCTGCCTGCTCAAATATAATTTGAATTGATGGCCAAATATCATTGACAGAGTCAATGATATTGGCCTAGAGCATTTCTTTAGTTTGTCCCAGTGGTTTCTGTAGTGTTAAATCCTTCTCCAGGATTTTGATTTTCTCACCCATTCTTTGGGCCTTCTGTGTTTCTTCTTTCTACTTAAGTTGGGCAAGTTTGCAGTCAGTTTCCAAACTTGCCACCTTCTCCTTTAATCTTTTCAGCTCTGTAGCCTGGATAGACATATCTTCCATGGCTTTCACAAGTTCTGTTGCTTTATTTGCTGGTGTACCTATTGTTGTAGTAGGCTTAGTTGTTATTGGCAATGTTGTGGTAGGTGGAGCTGTGGGTGCCAACGATGCTACCAATGTGGAAGGAACTGATGTAGATACTATGTGGATGACATCTCTAGAATTTGTGGCCAAGTCACTTTGCTTCGACTGTATTAAAGTGTCCAACTCCTTCTCTATCTCCTTGAGTTGATCGTTCAGCTTCAGGACCAAGTCCATGAGCTCTTCATGTCCTTGTTGTGCTTCTAGGACTTCCCTTATCTGTGGGTGATGTAGGCGAGGTATCTTAAGATGCTTCTTAAGTGCATCAATATCTTCATTTTTATTTTTAATCATTTGTTTTGTAGCTTTTACATCCTTGGGATCGTGTCCCAATTCAATCACTAAGTCCTCTAAGGACTTGATTCTAGTGTCCTTGGCCTATGAGGAGGCCTTCTTCAACTAAAATTGTGCTGATATATTGTTTAGGGAGTTATGTAATTGGTGGGAAAAAATGGCCTCCCCTGTTAATGTGGATTATATCATCTCCCTTGTTTTATTGTGTAGTTCAATCTGGTCAATGGGATGAATATCCCTTGCCAGTACTTCAAAATCCACCTTTTTGAAATCTGATGCTAATCTTGGCGGCTGAGTGGTTGGCTTGATGAAATTCATCTACATTTTCCCCTCTTTGATATCAAAGGCTGACATTAGCCTTTTTTAATTAGTGGGGGTCATCTTCAGATATTGGGCATATGTTTGGGCCTTAAGCCTCTCATTTCTGGCTTTGATCTCTTTATATCTTTCCTTAATATCTTGGCCCTTATCTACAGGCATTTTGAACAAAGATACCTCAACACTTTGCTGCCTTTCTAACATCTGAGTTTGTGATGTGGAAGGCTCTGGTATGCCTCCAGATGGAGTGGCAGGACTGTTCCTATTTCATTATGTACTAGTGACCTCTGTTGTCTCCTTTGCGTATTCCTATTTAGATACATGATTCACTCTTTATCTTTTGACTAGGCTTGTTTCAGCATAAGCTTGTGAAGTTTCTCTTGCTGAAGTGGTGGCCCCCTCCCTATTTCTCTTTAGGATTTTCTCCTCATTTAGAGGAGTTTGTACAACTGGAGGGGTGCTCATGGTTGTCTCTGGTCTGTCTGATTTCTCTGGTATGTCTGATTGGTCTGGCATGTTTGATTTCTCTGGCACCTGTAGGAAAGAACCCTCATCAAGTTGTTTTTCCAGATCAATGAGAGCATTCTCTATGTCTATTCTGGTGTTGTCTTGGTCCACTAGGGTACCTTCCACCCATTCTGATTGGTTGGCATAGGCTTCAATCTTAGGTATGGGATGATGAATAAAAGGTCCTAGCTTGACCTTTTGTCTCTTCTTGGTAATGAATTCCAAAGGATCATATCTCCAAACAAAACTTCTTTGGAATTTCATGCTCTGCAATATCAAATCTGCTTCACGGCCTGCCTCCTTAGAGTTGCATATGAAGGGGCCTAGTTGGTATTTTATTTTGAAGTTGGCCTTCTTCTTGGCATTTACAAAGTTTATCTCATCTGCATTGATAATTTTCCTGTAGTATTCTAATGCAAACAACCTCATTGGGAGGTATTTTGGTAGTTTGTATGGTGCCAGCATGCAACCATAAATTTTGATTTCGATGTGGTTTTGGTATAAATACCAATCACCTACCTTGGACTATTTTTAAAATTGCAGGACCCTTTTTATGTCTGAACTGATTCTTGGAGGAGGGCTTCCTATCAACATTGTTACAATTGGATGTACAAATAGGTTAATGAAGTCAGCATATGAATATGGGTACTGATATTTGTGGATCAATGGGGTCCAAAAAATGACTGATCTGGGCTGACCTTTTGTGTCAAGATTCTAAAGCGTGAATGGGAATTTATTTGACTGATAATATAGGAAAAGATGGTACAAAAAAGAGGGGTATTTGAAGACTCTCTCATTGCTCATTCTAAGAAACTGGTCATGCATCCTATCAGCTAGAAATTTGGCATAGTCATAGATGATAGCAGGAGGCTGCCCTGGAGTGTAGATGGACATGAAATCTAGGATAATTTCATCAATATATTCACTGGTGGTGTAACCCAGGACACTGTATATCATGGCTACAATGTTCTAACCCAATGGAGAAAAAATAGTAGCTATATATGGAGGAGGATCCCTTGGGATATGTTTTTCTTCTTTGATGAAGGTTTGGAACATCTCAGCCAATTTTACAATGGTAAGCTTGGGGAACTAGTCTAATAAGGTTCCAATTGAAAGAGGAGTCAAGTTTTGGCCAGGATGGAGTTGTAACATCTCATTTATAGATTCAACAGTGATAGTGAAAAGTATAGCCTGGTTAGGGGACATGACTGCTCTTTGATTGGGGACATAGTTGGCATGGCAATAATGTACAATTTCTGGGAAAATGTGGACTCTGGGGAACTGGTACTTAGGTAAATTGGACTCCCAAAGACCAATTTCATCAGCATGGTTCAAGTATCTATCCCTACTTTGACAGTATACTTTGAGCGAGGATTCTTGGACAGAGGTGTCCTTTATCTGGAAATCCTTATCAGCCAGGGGGTGGTCTAGGTCTAGATGGGGAGTGGTGAAAGGTCTTACATCCATGGCAATTGGGGTAGCCATTCTCAGTTCTTGTGGATTGAGTATGGGGGAGGTGATTTATAGTGTTTTAGGGAAAAGGTGGTTTAGCACAGAGTAGGTTTGAGTTCTTTGAGTTTCTTCAATTAATTTTTATCTTAACTAAGAATACTCAGTAATTGGTTTTGAAATTGATAGGCTTGTGGGTGAATACTAGTTTAAATACCTGGAAATGGCATGAAATGGTTCTGAACAGGGAGGTTGGCAACTGCAAATGGGCGAAAGGGCTCTGTGTAGGCTAGAAAGATAACTAGGTGCAATTGGGGTAGCCATTCTCAGTTCTTGTGGATTGAGTATGGAGGAGGTGATTTATAGTGTTTTAGGGAAAAGGTGGTTTAGCACAGAGTAGGTTTGAGTTCTTTGAGTTTCTTCAATTAATTTTTATCTTAACTAAGAATACTCAGTAATCGGTTTTGAAATTGATAGGCTTGTGGGTGAATACTAGTTTAAATACTTGGAAATGGCATGAAATGGTTCTGAACAAGGCGGTTGGCAACTGCAAATGGGCGAAAGGGCTCTGTGTAGGCTAGAAAGATAACTAGGTGCTCTGCGGTGTCTTTGGAGTGAAATTGGAAATGGGTTGATGGCTTCGACGTTCGCAGATGACGTGCATGCGTGCAGAGGTTTACAGTTGAAATTTCAGAGAAAACAAATGATTTGGGGCTTTTTGGATTTTATGCGCAAAAAGTTAGTTTTGGTGGGTATAGGGTGAACAGTGGTCATTTTTTCGTGTAGTGGGCTGGCGGTAAATAGTTTCTATCGCACCGCTTTTAGGCGCTCGGTGGTATTTGGGAGAGGCCGCCCAATTCCATTCATTGGCTGACATGTAGCATCGGGTGCTGGTCGACAAACCACTTTATCGGGCGGGTATCATTCGGTGGATGGGTTGGCCTGATATGGATAAGGGCCGTCGGATGTGGAGGGAGATGATCGCATGGTGATCAGGTGGGGAAGCTGCACGAAGGCTAGTGGGGGGCCCAGCGGGTGCTTAAGTGCGGTGGTATCGGGGTTAATGATGGATTGAGGCAAGATTAAGCCATTGGGGAAATTATCAGAGGATTTAATCGAGGTTTTTCCTAACATAATCACAGATCAATTAGTTAGTGGGTTTTGTCGGGGTTTGACTATATATTATAGCTTATATTTAAAGTAAGGTGTAGGATTAATTAATATGTAAGAGTTACATATATACGGGGAAATGGGTTTTATTATTGGGATTTTAATATAATAAAATTAGTAATTAATATGAATGGGCGGAAATGGGACACAACACACTAAGCAAATGTTTTTTCGTGATTTAAATTCTTTTCACATATTAACATTAATACTTAGGGTAATGTGTTTTGGTGGGTTTTTGATATGAAAATGCTTTATGTGAGGTGGGGGAAAATGCTTTTCCTAGGCAAAAGTGTTTTAACCTCAGGAAAGGAATATTATTAGGAAAATGATTGAACTGCATGGGGGATGAGTTTTTTGAGGAGAATTTAATGCATAACATCCATAAGTCATTGAACCGAGGGTTTGGTCCCTCCAAAAGTCAGAGAAATACTCTGAGCCTCTTTGACTTAAAGGTTTTTGGGCACTTTGAACTTTATTATGGGAAATTAGTTAAGTAAAAGGTGAAATGAATGGAGGAAGTTAATTAATTGTCTTTGAAATCCATTTGCATGCTTGATTTTTCATTCATGTCTGGAACTTTTATGATAAGTATGATTTTTGTCTAACCAATCATCATACTTCTGCAACCTTTCTTCTACTTACCCATCTACTTTTCCTACGATTTTTCTTCACTTTATTAGGGTACATTTGAGCTAGCAAACCCTTATCAAATATTTTTCTTTCTCTTTACAATAGTAAACTAACTAAACCTAACCTTATTACATCCAAGGGCTTAGATTAAACAGTTGAGCTCCTTTTCTTTACTCTAGCTATCTAATTATCTGCCAAGGTTACATTGTTTGGCCAGATTTTTATTCTCTATCTATGGACATGAAATTGAAAACATGAAATAGCCAAGTTTAAACATCTTGACTATCATGGATTGTGGCAAGGATCCCAAGCTGCACACATTCTTTTATTATGCATAAAAAGTAAATATTAGTGGAATTTTGGCTTGCTCACTTTCATGGTCTTTTTTCTTTTCTTGGGGTTCATATTTTTTTCATCTTTTTTGACCTTTTTGTTCTTTTTTTCCTTTGATTATTATTTTAGGACATACCCTCTTTACATTTTTTAAATTTTTGAATATGGAAAACATTTGCAAAAGAAAAGGTATGTATGATATTACAAGGTTTAATCTTAATCATTCAAAATTATGACTCCTATTGGTATAGGAACCTAATAGTGGCTCCACTTGGGGATGGAATTTCTTGGTGAAATGTCAAGAAATTTGTAGATCAATGGCCTTCTAAATTGTTGTGATATTACCTTGCAACATTTCCCTTTTATGCTTTTGCATTATTACTATTTATGACAATAAAACTTTTAAAGCTTAGGGCCTTCTCTCTGGGCTTCAACTTCAAAAATCACCATCCAATCAACTCTAGACTTTTGAAAGTAAAGTATGTACAAATGATAAGTGAAATTAGTAACTAGGTTCAATATAGTGTTTGAGCATTCGACCATTCACTAGTCCTCCTTCTGCTTCTGTGCCATCCATTTCTCTTAGGAAAAAAGCATTGTTACCTCTAAAAGCATAAATGGCATATGGGTCTTTCCACAGGAAATCAAATTTCCCATTTTTACCTTTACCTTCTCTCCTTGAATCCCATTTTAGAACTTTGTCCCCTAGGTAAAAATCTTCAGCCTTGGTCCTTTTATCAAAAATATTCTTGATCCTTTCCTGCACAACCTAAGATCGGATGTACACTTCTTCCCTGGTTTGTTGCAAATGAATTGTTTGGTTGATTCTTATTTGGATGTCATTTGGTTCAACCTGCAATTCTTGGAGCAAATTCATCACTGGTGTTTCCAAGGAATATGGGAAAACAACTTCCATTCCATAAACTAATTGATAGGGAGAAGTAATGTGGTTAGCATGTCTGCCCACAAGGCATTTACTAGCTTTTTGTTCCATGTTTTCTTGTTATCCTCTAATAGTTTTTTGATGATATTTACTAGAATTTTGTTTGAGGATGTAGGTTTTAACCCCATACAGAAATTACCTGCATACGAATTCTAAAACACATAAAATAAACAATGCGAGATCATAACACATAAAACACAGATACACAGAGATTTTCCCCTGGATCCCAAATCTGGGACTACCAACTTGATTTTTTTTATTATTTTCCTTTCAATGTTATAATACATATTTATACATGCCGAAGCATCCAAAACCATGGACTGAAAACCATCACATCCAATACCATGGAATGAAAACCATCGTGTCCAAGAAAACATGTGCGAAAATCATGCACAAAACCATAGGTGGGTCCGTCCAACCTAACATAGGGTCCAAAACCAAAATTTTCTGGGGCGCTACCCTGGACCCCATAAAGTGGGGTTACGAGTACACCTCAAACCCACTATGACCCCCCCACCACCACTACACAATCGGTGCAATGAAGGGGGGGCTCTACCCCCCCTCTAACCCCCTAGTTAACTACGTGGGCTAGTCATGGAAAGAACATAACACAACCCAACATTCTTCCACTTGTTGTTTTCTTTCCACAGGGGGCCACAAGAGAGCTTATTCATTTATCTAGCCCTGCAGTGCCCATTGTTTCTCTACACCAAGAGAACTTCTTAGAGCTCACAGATTTTGTCAATGCATCTGTAGTATTCTTCAAAGTGTCCACCTTTACCAGCAACACCTTTTTGTATTCTATCATATCCCTGACAAAGTGATAATAAACATCAACGTGTTTTGTCTTTTAATGATATGTAGGGTTCTTTGCCAAGAGAATTTCACTTTGGTAGTCACAGTCTAAAATTATAGCTCCATGTACTAACCCCATACTTGAACACAATCTCTGCAACCAAACTGCTTCCTTGCTTGCATGAGTGGTTTCCATGTATTTTGCCTCTATAGTTGATAGTGCCACTATAGATTGTTTCTTACTCATCCAACTGACTGCACCTCCAAATAGGTTAAACACATAACCACTTGTAGATATTCTCTGATCTAGATCTCCAGCCCAGTCTGCATCAACAAAGCCACGAATATCCAACAGTTTTTCCAATCCCGATCTTCCTTGGTAGCACAAACCATAATCACTAGTGCCACTCAAATACCTAAAAACCCACTTCACTGCTGTCCAGTGCTCCTTACCTGGTTTTGACATAAACTTGCTTTATACTCCCACTGCATGTGTAATGTCTGGTATAGTACAGACCATTGCATACATCAGGCTACCGACTGCACTTTCCTATGGAACATGGGACATGTCCTCTTCCTCTTCTTGTGTCTTGGGACACTGTTCATCATATAACCTCACACCTACAGGAATAGGAACCTTCACCGGTTTACTATCCTGCATATTAAGCCTCTGCAGTATTGTCTTGACATACTTCCTTTGGTTTAACCAGATCTTCCTCTTTGCCCGATCTCTTTTAATTTCCATGCCCAAAATATAGTTTGCAGCACCAAGATCTTTCATATCAAATTTGGAGGACAATTGGGTCTTCAAATCCTGGATAATTTCTTTTTCATTTCCAACCAGCAACATATCATTCACATACAAGACCAAATAAATAACACGGTCACCAGTTAATTTAAAATACATACAATGATCTGCTTTGCTTCTGGTGAAGCCAAGTCCCCCTATAAATGTATAAAATTTCTGATACCACATCCTTGGTGACTGTTTTAACCCATATAGAGACTTCTTTAACTTGCATACCAGTTCTTTCTTACCCTTCACCGCAAAGCCTTCAGGTTGCTTCATGTAGATTTTCTCTTCCAGATCCCCATGAAGAAATGTTGTCTTCACATCCATCTGTTGTACCTCAAAATCAAAAGCAACAGTAACAAATAAAAGTAATCTAATAGAGGTTACCTTGGCAATAGTAGAAAAAATATCACCAAAATCAATTCTCGGCACCTGGGAATAACCTCTACGAACAGAGCTTTGTATTTATCCACCTTTCCTTCTGCATTTGTCTTCTTCTTGAACACCCATTTGCTGCCAATGGGTTTCCTTCCAGCTGGAAACTCCACCAAATCCCAAGCCTCATTTTTGTGAAAAGATGCCATTTCATCAACCATGGCCTCTTTCCAGAGTTTTCCATCCTCTGAATCTATTGCCTCCTTACAGTTTTTGGATCATCATCAGTAACAGACAAAGCAAAATTTGAATAGAAAGCAGATGGACTATACCTTTCTGGCTGCCTTCTTTCTCGAACTGATCTTCTCACACTTGGAGTTTGTGGCTCTTCATCTTCTAATTCCTCCTCTGTTGTAGAGTCTGATTCTTCCTCCTTTTGCTCAAACTCTATCTTCTTAGGTTCCTTTGGCTGGAATTCATGTTAAGATTACATATTTCACCTCTCTGAACACCACATCTCAGCTATAAACAACCTTCTTTGTTACTGGGTTCCGAAGCTTATAACCCTTTAAACCATCCTTATACCCAATAAAGATACACTTTTTAGATTTACTATCCAACTTGGTTCATTTCTCCTTTGGAACATGTATATATGCATCACATCCAAATACCCTCAGATGTGAAAGAGAGGGTTTCTTACCAGTCCATACCTCTTGTGGAGTCTTATCCTCCAATGTTGATGAAGGTGACTTGTTGACCAGGTAACATGTAGTATCCACTACCTCTGCCCAGAATTCCTATCCTAACCCGGCACCACTGAGCATGCTTCTTGCCCTTTCCATCAACGTCTTATTCATTCTTTCTGAAACTCCATTTTGCTAAGGTGTCTATGGAGTAGTCTTCTGTCATGCTATACCACACTTCTTATAGAATTCTTCAAATTCCTTGCTGCAAAACTCTCCACCATTATATGTCCTTAGCACCTTTATCTTCTTCTCTGTCTGGTTTTCTACTAGAACCTTGAATTATTTAAACCTATCAAAGACTTCAGATTTCTTCTTAAGGAAATATATCCATGTATTCCTTGAGAGGTCATCTATAAATGATACATAGTACACAGACTTACCCAGTGATAGAACCTTCACAGGTCCAAACCATCACTGTGCACAAGCTCTAATATTTGTTTCGCCCTCTTACCACCAGAGGGGAAACTCACCCGATTCTGCTTCCCATATACACAATTTTCACAGAAATCAAAATCCAGAGAGCTATTAATCATACCTTTTACCATACCTTTACCATGAAGTATTCGAAGGCCCTGCTCTCCAATACGTCCAAGCCTTTGATGCCACAGCATGGTCTTCTCTCTAGAGACCACTAGATTTTCTGCTCCACTTTCAGGAACCACAGAAGTATTGCACCCATCAACGATTGTGCTACCTTGCAACTTGTACAGAGTTCCAATTTGAACTCCCTACATCAATACCAGTGCTCCCCGAACCATCTTGCAGGTATCCTTCTCGAACACTGTTTTTGCACCTGCATCATCCAACTTGGTTACAGAAATCAAATTTCTGGCCAATGCAGGAATATGCAGAACACCCGGAAGTGTTCTAACCCTTCCACCTTGTAGCTTCAACTTTACTATTCCACGACCAATGATTCTAGCCTTCCTATCATCCCTTAAGAAGACATCACCACCATTATATTTCTCATACTCGCAGAACCACTCTCTATGGGCAGTGAAGTGAAAGGATGCACCTGAGTCAATTAACCATGCCTCATGATCTACATGTGTACTTGAAGAAGCCAAGTAAACATCCCCACCTTCATCTATGGTGGTTTTTGCCTCTATAGAAGGAGCATCATCATATCACTTTCCTTTATCAGGAGCTTTAGATTTACAGTCCCTTTTGTAGTGCCCTTCCTTTCCACATTTCCAGCACACCACCTTTACAGGTTTTCTCGGAGATTTAGATCTCCCACTCGATGACTTATTTTTGTTTATGTTCTGGGACCGTCCTCATACAGACAAGGCATCACCATTCTGGCTCTCCATATTTTTCTGTCTCATCTCCTTCGTCAGCAAGGCTGATACTATTTCATCAAACTGCAAGGCAGTTGCATTGCTACCTATTACAATAACTAGACTATCCCACGGATCTGGTAGAGAACACAACAAACTAATGCACTTATCTTCATCTGAAATTTCAATATCAACAGATGCTAACTGACTTAGCACAGTATTAAATGCATTCAGATGCTCTGTCACCAAGTCTCCATCTTTCACCCTCAGGTTATACAACTTTTTCTGCAGGAACAGTTTATTCACCAGAGACTTAGATTGGTACAAAGTCCCTAACTTGTCCCACAAAGCCTTCACCGTAGCTTCCCCTAATACATTCAACAATGTTGAATCTGAGATGCATAATCGTATTGTGCTCCTTGCCTTCTGATCCAACTTCTTCCATTCTTCATCAGACACTCTCATTGGTTTAGTACCTGGATCTACTGCGATCCACTAATCTTTATCCACCAACAGATCCTACATCTTGAGTTTCCACAACTCAAAACTTTGACCATTAAATTTCTTGATCTCTATCTTTCCATTGCTCGCCATCTTCTTTCACCACCAGAATCGATCTCGCATATCTCCCACTAAACACGGTCTACCACAGGCTCGATTTAAACCCCTCAGCAACAAAGGTCTCCCCTTGAAGCCAAAACTACTCCAATACCAAATGTAGGTTTTAACCCTGTACAGAAATTACCTGCATATGAATTCTAAAACACATAAAATAAACAATGTGAGAGCATAACACATAAAACACATATACACTGAGATTTTCCCCTGGATCCTAAAACCGGGACTACTAGCTTTATTTTTTTATTATATTCCTTTCAATGTTATAATACATATTTATACATACCGAAGCATCCAATACCATGGACCGAAAACCATTGTGTCCAATACCATGGACCGAAAATCATCGTGTCCAAAAAAACATGTGCGAAAATCATGCACAAAACCATAGGTGGGTCCGCCCAACCTAACATAGGGTCCAACACCAAAATTTTCTAGGGCGATACCCCGCACCCCATAAAGTGGGGTTACGGGTACACCTCAAACCCCCTTTGACCCCACCCACTACACAATCAGTGCAACAAATGGGGGGCTCTGCCCCCCTTCTAACCCCCCAGTTAACTATGTGGGCTAGTCATGGAAAGAATATAACACAATCCAACAAAGGATTCTACTAGTCCATTTCCTTGAGGGTAATAAGCCGTGGAATGGCCCAGGGTTATATGATACTTATTATAGAAATCTATCATTTTTTTGGATTTTAAAGTTGTTACATTATCCGTGGTGATTTTGGTTGGGCACCCAACTCTAGATAGGATGTTGGCCTCAAGGAAATTTATTATAAAAATTTCAGTGGCTTGCCTTGATGGTATGGCTTCTATCCATTTCGTGAAATAGTTTGTAGCAGTGAGGATCCATTTGTGTTGGGCAGAGGAAGGTGGGTGGATTTCACCAACGAAGTCTAGCCCCCACTGTTGAAAAGGTGATTCAACAGAGATTGGTTTTAGGGGTAGGGGTAGAAGCTTTTTCTTTCCTTCAAAAATTTGACATTTATGACAGGAGGTTACATTTTATTTACATCAGAAAAAAAGTAGGCCAATAGAAACCAGCTCTAAGAATTTTGTCAGCAGTGGTTTTCTAGTAAAGATGTCCTCCATAGTCACTTGCATGAAAATCTTGTAACACTTTGTCCGATTATTCTTTCAATAAACAATTGAGAAGAATACCTTCATGATTCCTCCAAAACAAAGCATTATCTGCTATGAAAATTTTAAATATTTCATTTTTAGAAACCTACTTTTGGTCCTGGATAATTCAGGAGGAGCTTGTATATTTAGTAAAACATATATGATATCAGCATATCATGGTGATTTAATAAAATTTATATCTAAGGCTTGACAGTTCGATTCAGCCATGAGCTTGGCTAAACCTTGGCCTTTGATTAACTTTGTTGGTTTGATTTCTAGGTCATATTCCAATATAGTAGCGATCCATTTCCCTCTCTTTCCATCTGGACCTTCCTGAGTTAGGATGTCCTTGACTACTGAATTAGGGACATAGGCTACTATATGAGAATATAAAATGTAAACTCTGAAATCTTTGATAGCTTTGACCAAAGCAAAGGCTTGTTTTTCCATTATGTTGTATTTTAAGGGGGCATCCCTCAGGGATTTGCTAAAAAAGGCAATAGGTTGTTCATAACCCTGATCATTTTTCTGCAGTAGAACTGCAGCAATTGTATGTTCTGAAGCAAAGGAAAATAAAATGAAATCTCTGTCAAATTTTGGACTGATCAAAACTGGTGTTTTAGTTAAGGCTAGCTTAATGTCTTCAAAGGATTTCTTAGCCTCAATGGTCCATTTTATGGTCGAATCTTTTTTCAACATATTGTTCAATGATCTAATTAATTTTGCTAGGTTAGAAATAAATCTCCTAAGAAAGTTAATTTTCCCTAAAAAGGCTTGTAATTCCCTAATGTTCCTAGGATGTTGTATCTGTAAGATGGCTTCTATTCTTGTAGGATCTATTCGGATACCATCTTTTGAGATTATATGCCCTAATAACTTTCCCTCTTCTAACCCAAATAAAGATTTCTTGGGATTTAAAGAAATTCCATACTTCCTGCATTTGATGAAAACTTGTCTTAGATGATCTAAGTGTTGATTATCAGATTTTGAGAATACAGTGATGTCATCTAAATATATTACTAGGAATTCATGAATTTCCTTGGCAAAATATATGTCCATGGCTCTTTGGAAAGTGGCCCCTGCATTCATTAATCCAAAAGGCATCTTCACATACATGAATGTGCCCCAAGGAGTAGTAAATGCAGTTTTGGCTTGGTCATCTAGGTGAACTAAAATCTAATTGTAACCAGAAAACCCATCCAATAATGAGATTCTGGTTGACCCAACTACCCTTTGTAAGATATGATCCATTTTAGGGAGAGGGTAATTTTCTTTGAGTGAAACTTTATTAAGATTTCTGAGATCAACACAAAGTTTGATCTCACTAGTTTTCTTCCTTGTTGGCACCAAATTTGAAGCCCAATTAGAGAATCTAATTGGTGCTATTATCTTGGCCTTGTACATCCTTCGGATTTCCTTTTCAATAGAAGGTAATAGAATGGGATTAATCCTCCTAAGCTTTTTTCTGAAATGTTTCTGGTTTTCTTTTATGGGGATGGTGTTTTGTATGATGCTGGTGTCATAGGACTTAAGGTCCTCATAACTCGAAGCAAAGACATCTTGGAATTCTTTTAATAATTCAAGGTATTTCACCTTTTCGGTGGGAGGTAATGACTTCGAAAGTTTGATTAATTTTGGATTTTCCTTAGTGCCTATATTACACTCCTCTATATCAAATTTTAAGGGTTCCATCTTTGGTTTTCTAGGGACATCATTTGAGTCAAACAAGTCTTCCAAAGGGGTTAATCCTTTCGACAAAAAGTTGTCCCTGAGATTAATGACTTCAGATTCTTCGTTAATTATCTCATCAATCTAAATTTCCTTTAGATTTTCTACATCTCATCTTGTAATTTTAGTGGGATGAAATCTATCTCTCTTTTCATATCTTATCTCATTAATTTCTATTTCATCTTTAAAATCAGGATCTGATGTTATGTCAGTATCTATATTACTATTTACAAATTCTTCTTCTAAGGTTAAAAAATTGTTTATCTGTTTGTCATTAGCAAATAATTGCCAGTTTTTCAAGTTATCTGGGACAACAGCTCTGTGCCTGACCTCAACAGTATACTGATGGTTAGGTTGAAATGGTAACTTACAAGTGCTAGCAAACATTGCTAAACTATGAGCCTGCATATTATGTTTCCTTGGGATGATTGCAAGCTTAGTTTCTAGGAAAGTATTCATTATTTCTACAATTGTCCCTCTATAAAAACTTAATCTAGGGTCTTTGGTCATATATACAACATTAATTTGTTTTATAACTAACTCAAAGTCTCCCATGACAGAAACTCTTTTGGCTCCTAAATTCCTAACTAGTTTGAGACCTAAAATTAGGGCTTCATACTCAGCCATGTTGTTAGTGCATTTAAAATTTAGTTTGTAAGCATGGCCCTTTGAGTGATCATTCTCCAGATTGTATATCCATACTCCTCCTCCTATTCCTAACTTATTTACTGATCCATTAAATTCAAGATGCCATAGTATCTCATGTTCATAATTTTCACTATCTGGTGGAACAAAATTTTCATTGTCTGTTGTATTTTGATTATCTTGTTTATTGGAAAGCTCTTGAGTTTGGACAATTTCATTTTTAGTTGTAACTACAATTTCTTTTATTTCTGAAACAATACTGTTTGAAGTAGTTTGTTGTGTTTGTTCAACATTATACAAAATATAAGAATCAATGTTTGAACGCATGGAGTAGATAGGAGATTTTTTAGGCCTATCCTGACTACTCACCACATATTTCATTAGGGTCTCTCTATATAGCTTTTTAGGTTGTCCAAAAATAGAGATTATGGCATATGACATGTCAAGTTGTAAACATCCTTGGAGTTTAGCTTCCCACGATCTAGACAATAGCATGCCATATTTGGGTGGGGTGTCAGTGACTACTATATCCATGAGAATGCTTTTAGCAGGATATTGTACTAAGGTAACACAAGGTCTTTGATTAACCCTAAACACTTTACTTGACTTGAGTCAAGTGAAAATAAGTCCTTGCAAGTTCTTGTAATGTCTAATTTTAATTTTTCCATAACTGATTTGGGCATTAAATTGTGTGAGGCCCCAGAATATAACATTGCATTGTTTAAGATTTTATCATGAATTCTAAGAATAATATAAAATGGTGGTACCCCTCCTTCTAGTGGTTTTCCATTAACATTAGGACCAAATATAAGTTCTGGTTGATCATCAAACAAGTTGACAGAATCTTCATTCTCAACAATGTTTAAGGTTTGGTTTATTTGAGACTTATAGGTTTCACTTTTAATTAGTTCTGTTAAGGGAACTGAAATTTTTAGTTTAGCTACCTCTACTCCAAAATTTAAAGGCAAAGGGGCTTTTCTTGTTTGAGGGGTTGGAATTTTCATAGCAGGAATTGGAGTAGGTCGCTCTTCTTTTTTTGAATTTGGGGTCTTTTTATTTGGATTTTCTAATATGGTGTTTGGAGATTTTTCCACTGTTTCCTTGGAGGTGATTGAAGTGGATGGTTGATCATTAGGGGATTTATTAGGGTTATATCTACAATGGTGGGACCAGGGGGTTTTGGTTTGGTCTAGGGAGGATTTGGAGAGTTTTAGTAACTGGAGTTGCTTTGATTTTCTTGGGTTGATTTGGCATTGTTTTCTTGGTTTGGTCAGGAGTACCAGTATTCTTTTTACTCAAGTTATATTGTTTGTGTACTTCAAAGATGGCAGTATCATATCCTTGTTATAATCAAATGATTCTCCATATTGGGTCTGCAATTGCTGCAGCATATGCAGTTCTTGCTCATCTTGGGTCAAGAAGACAATTTCCTCATTATCCAATCCCATCAAGTTAATCTGTGTGTTTTGTTCACGGTCATCTAAATGAGATGTTTCAACATAGTTTTCTTGAAAGGGAGGTCTAATATTCTAATCAGGTTCATTCTTTCCAGTATTTATATTCTGATTCTTTCTAAAGTTTGGGTTTCTAACCGGAGGTGCCTATTGATTATCCCATTGAGGCTTCCTCTGCATATTATCTATCCTATCCATAAGCTTTTCCATACTCTTGGCCGGAACATCTATTTTAAGGTCAAAGGGCGAGGCTTCATCTTTCGTAAATCCTCTCCTTTCATTCCTAACTCTAGCTCTTTTTTCTAGCAAATTGGCTTCTACGCTAACTACTACACTCTGCATGTCTTCTAAAGTTGGGGGATTTATCTCTCTAAGTTGGAATGCCTTATCAGTATCAAACGCATCAAGAAATTTTATTAATGCTAAGTCAGGTGGGGGTCTAAGATCAACTGGTATTGCATTGTATATATTGTTAAATCTGGTGCAATAATCTTGGATTGTTTCATTAGGTACTCTTTTAATATTTTCGTACTCTGAAAGGATATGCAATGGGTTCTTTTTCTTTTCCCATATATTTAAAAATTGTTGATAAAATATATCTAGAATATCTATGCTATTAGCAGGTAATGCTTTGAACCATTTCCTAACATCACCGGCTAGAGTCTGAGCAAAAAGTCTCGTTTGAACATCTCCAATATCAATTTCATGAAATTCAAAGTAGTCAATCATTTTGTTTACATGATGTTGTACTGTATAAGGTCCACCAAGTGGGGTAGATAACACAAGAGGAGCATATCTATTTGCCATGGCTCTAAGTTGGGCAGGGCTAAGACGTGGGGTTGAGGTACTTGGAGATGATACAGTAGTCGATGGAGAACTAGGAGTAATAGGTGATAGATGGGTAATGGTAGGTTGGTAGGGAAGTGAAGGTATAAATGGAGGTGGGGAATGAAATTTAGAGGTTGAAGGGAATAATGGTGAACTAAGAGTAGTGGACACGGGTTTAGAAAGCTCAGGATCTTAGTAGTAGTAAGGTATCATCGTAGGGAATTCCGAATATATTCATCAATTGACTGATTTGCCTTTTGGACTTTGGATTGATAAATATGTCATCAAGTGCACTTTCAGATCTAGTTCTAAATAAGGAAAGGTAAAATGACACATCAAAGGGAAGGTCTTCTAAAAACAACCACTCATTAGGGCATGAATATGCTTTGATTGAAGGTGTTTTCAAGGAACTCTAGCCAATGAGTTCATGGTGCTTATTCTTCATTCTATTTATTTTATAATGGTTTAAACATCTTTATATACATGATATCTCTTCTTTATATGGATGCCTCCAGTGAAATATAAAAAATTCTTGTTTTTCAAGATCTGTTATTTGGTTTTCATAGTTATGTTTATGTCTTCCTAAGCTAATGAAATAATGTTTACTTATGCTCATTAGTTTCTTCTACACTTTCTCCTATATACTACACTGACAATATTTAAAATACACCATGGATTCTAATATCTAGCCCCTTACCATATTTTCTCCTGCACTCCTACAACCTTGACCTATTTGTGGCTCCATACCCTAAGTTCAGCAAACCCTAAAACTCAAATTTTCACAAACAAACAAACAAATATACATATCTAGCCTAAAATTCATTTTATTTAAAGGCATATCACTAATAAGAGACTTAGAGAGATCACTCTCATGCTCAGTAGGGCTAGCTATTGAGCTGAAGTGGTTTGAGGTTATCCTTATCGATTTCCTTTTCATCTTAGGAGATTGTAAGGACTAAGATTTTTGGCACTGTTTCCGGGGAACGACTATTAAATCATTCCTTGGATTTATCTAAAAGCTTTCAAATAATTGTTTCTGTAGTTCACAGCTTCCAGTATTCAAAGATAAGCTGAATTCATAAATTTCATCAATTTAGGGTGTGTTATCACCTAGATCTTACCTCAGGTTGAAGGGAGGCAATTCTAGGATAACCACAAACCAAGCTTAACTTAGTAACTAACCCTACTAAGTCAGGAGAGGGATCTCTCCGCAAGGATCTCAGTCAAGATGAATGGATCAGGTAAAGGATTTTAGGCTAGGTATAGTAGCTTGAAAGTTTTGATTGAAATTTGTTGGTGTTTTGCCGGATCAGGAGGAGCTGGGCAGTTTAGGTCTGGGAAATTAGGTCAGAAATGCAGGGTGTTCTATGGGGCAAGGTAGGCATAGGCTTTAGCACTTTAGGCTTGATGATGTGAGGTGTTTAAGACTGATGAGGAGCTAAGAAGGGCATGTGAAAATCATGGATACTTCTTAAATAATAGAAAATGTGAAATGTTGAATGATTTCCCAAAGCAAAGCATTGATACAATGGATTCTACCTATCAAACTTGAAAAAATTCAACTAGAAGCAATGGAATGAATGATGGCATACATAAAACATGTAAAAAAATGATCACAAAAGAAGAAATTGTACTAAAACTCCATACCACAGGGATCCCATAAAAATAGTTGCAAATCTTATTAATCTCCTTGCCAAACTGCTTACAATGATGTACAATCAAGCTCTAAGCATCCAACTGAGTCCAACCTCTCACAAAGAGAAAGAAGAAGATATAGAAAATCATTCAACCTAATCCCATCTTCAGGGGTCGAATCCCTAAGATGAGGAGCTAATCTAACTGATACTAAACTAGGAACAAGAAAATAGGCATCATCAACAACTTGCCTCTAAAAGTGAAAAACTGATTCATTTGACTTCAAACTAACTCCTAAAGCAATGAATCTACCCTCTACAACTTTTTAACCATCATATTTACAATCCATGAAATAATTTACAATATTAAATCATCCACCATGAGAGATAATCCATGATCATAGTACAAAACTGGAAAAATAGGCATCTTGAGTAAAATTTGCTCTATGCGTAGCGCCACTGGCTCAACACACAACACCACTTTCAGGTCCTTTTTGAAGGCCTTCCCGCATCCAAATTGAGCCCACGATAGCTCATTGGAAAGGTATTCAAGTATACTTTCCAAAAAACCTAGAATTTCTACATTTGGAGCTCATTTGACCCCTCCAAAATTGATTCTCCCAAGATTTCTTTTGTGTGTCCAAAAAGTGGCAGAAAGGTCATTTTTAGGATGTTTTTTAACCTTTTGGTGGCCCAGTTCTGCTCCAAAATTTTTTAAACTTGCTAGGGTGCATGTCCTTACTACCCTAAATCCAAAAATTTAAGCCATTTTTCCATTGGGTGCCCCTAGGAAAAGTGCAGAGCCGGTGACGTTGTGCGTCTAGGCCATTTTTTTGTGTGTCAAATTTCCAAAAATTGCAAATGTTAAAATTTGTTCAAAATTTCCCCAAAATTTGTGTGAAGCCTCACCATCATGTGCTTTGCTGAGCCAAGGAGGCTTCAACCAACATTCTAAATCTATCCTCCTCTTTCTTTCCTTTCAAGGCTTGCCTTAGCTTAGCTTTGATTCTCTTGATCCTCACATTGAAAATCTTGTTTCGGGTCCTATAATGATAGGCCATGTGTCTGATTATCTGATTATCTTTGTTGGGCTTTCGTATTAGCTTCTCAAGGTGCAAGTTGACTCTCTTAAGCGAATTCTCCCTAACATTTTCAATTTCTTGCTCAATAGGGGTCAAAGTAACTTGTGCCTCTTTGCCACTTTGTCGTTTCATCTTGAGCATTTCTAGCTCCATGAGGACTTGTTTGTCACTCAATTGCTTGTTTTCTTGCTCCAAATATGTGATGACATATTTGGCCCTCTCCAAATTGTCTTCCAAAGCTTGAACTTGAGCTTCCCTTTCCCATATGATGATGTCTTTGATGGTTTCTTGATCCCGAGTCTCTAAATCAATGGTCTGAGTAGCATGCTACTCAAGCTCATCATGCTTTGCTAGATCAAAGTCTCTTTCCTCCTCATCATCAAGGTCTTCCTCCTGCACCTTTTCCTTCCCTTTATGTAGCTGTTGTACCTATACCTACTGTGTCGATGAATAAGGAAAGGCCCCTTCCACATCCTGTGGAGCAAACACTTGCCTAGTTGCTGCAAATAATCTCCTTGTGCCCCTCTGATAGGTCAAGTAAACTGGCACCTCAACAATTCTTGTCTCCTTGGCCTCCTCACCCATTTTCACTTGACTAGAAGGTCCCCCTGCTTCTTGAGACACTAGTGGAGGAATTTGAGGACCCCTGAATATGTCATGAGCAATAAATGTCTCCCAAGGGATGTTGAGGAGACTGAGATGATGAAGAACAAGGATTTTGATCAGGGAGTAGTGATAGAGGTTGCTCATCTATTGGGGGTATGGCTTCTTCTAGACAAAATGAGCCATCTTCTCAATATTCTTGAACAAAAATTATGGGAGGTTTAACATCTTCACCCTGGTAAAATGCATGAGGAGCCTGATGTGATAAGTGTATAGCCTGGAGAATCTGCCCTCACAAGTGAAATATTTGATGATGATTCTCATCAAGGGGACATACTTGTTCTCAAGAAAATTGAAAGGAAAAAGCCTCTTCACTTGATTTCCATACTGGGGTTTAATGTAGGGCTCATAATAGTTTTCATCAAGATCCCAAACCTTATACCACTTCTCACCAACATTAGGAATCCTGGTGGCATCTGAAATGATGGATGGTGAAACAGTGAAAGTTAACCCAGCAAGAGTTACTTTGTTGTTTTAAAGATGAGCTACAAATAGTTTGGTGAGCTCTGGGTGATATTGGACTCTCTCTACTTGTTCACAAAACTCATAGCAGCCAAGATATCTAAAACATGACACGGCCAACTGAGAAGCCTGCAATTCCCTGAGGTTTGATGGCTCTTCTCTTATAATCCTACCTCCCTTATGAGGTTTTCTCTACTGCCTAGCTCTATCTACTGAGTTGTCACTAGCTGTGTTTTCCTCCTCATAGTCATGGTCTTCTCTATCCATGTTTGCAAGGTTTTTTTGGTGGCACACTCCTAGAAAGGGATAAAGGGAATGAGTGGGAGTCTTTTAGGAGTGAAGGGATGTACTAGGGTAGATTGGACAATGAAGGGTAAGATGTGAATTATGAGAGTGAGGGAGGGGGGTTTTAGGATGAGAGGATATAATGAGGGGATATAGATGAGGGGATAGGTAGTGATGTAGAGAGGGGTTTTGAGTTCTAATGATAAGTGATGGGAAAAAAAAAAGGGGGTTTAGGTGTTTTTTTAGAATGAATAGAGTAAAACTAGGGTTTGATTTTAATCATGAAGAATGGCGCTTATGACTTTCATATGCAAACAAAAAATGAAGGAGAGGAGGGTAACTTACTTGAAAAGAGGGAAAAAGAGAGCAATTTGAATTTTTTTTTAAGGTTTTGAGGGTTTGGAGCCTTTCTCTTCAACGCACAACGCCTCTGCCTAGACGCGCAGCGCCGGCCCTAACGTGTAGCACCCGTGTAAACACTGGATAACTTTTCCAGACACGCAGCGCCAAGTCTCTAATGTGCAGCGCCAACCTATTTCGCCCAAAAGCGCAACGCCACTCAGCCAACGCGTAGCGCCAAGCTTCTTTCACCCAAACTCACTCAAATTTGCCTCTTCTTCTTACTTTTGGACTCCTTGCTTGCTAAATGAACATAATGATTTTTGAAAATGAAATATGAGAGCTTAAATAGGAGTACATTTTGATTTTTCACTTTGAAAAACCCACTTTCTAATGTTTCTTGTCTTTCTTCAAAACTCTGTTTTTAATGCCTTTTCTTGTTGTGTCTTTGTAGGTGGATACATGCTCAATCTGACTCGATTTCTTTTGTAGTGTTTCTTTGTCATGCAGCAAGGAGAGGTTCTTAGGTGCAGCTAGGATCCATTATTACATATAGAAACTTAAAATTACATAAGAAATACAAATAAATTCAAAATACTCTGTTTTCACCTCAAAACCATGTTTTTGAGGTGAAAATTACATTAGGTTAAAAAGATAATATTTTTAGTAGGCTATGAATTTTCAAGCCATCATGCTTGATTTATTGATCATCCTCATATCCTTGCTGACCTTTATTTACATTTGGAAATAAGTTTCTTGACCTTGGTGATGAAACCCTATACCTAATGAAATCATACCCTATGACCTAATGAAGTGAATTGCATATTAATTAAAAAAAAACATAATTGAAGACAATCTGAAGAAGGATCAGAGAGTATATTCTATGAGGGAAGAGTTGAAGAGAGAAAAATCATCATTGGATTAGGCTGTCATGACCTAATGGGATGATGTAAAAACATTTAGTATGGGACTCCTAAAATGAAAATACAAAGAGTGAATTTTGATCCCTCATGGAAGTATGTAGATACTAACACTAATAGGGCATATGCATTCTGGCTTCCAAAAGGCATACCAGGTCAAACCCTAACCCAAATCCACCCTTCATTGTTGAAGATCCAGAAAGACTACTCATAAAATTTAGATTACCCATCACTAAAATTAAAAGAACAACCTCTCTTCCTAAAAATATGTTTGCCTTTGAGCGTATTCCTTTTGATGAGCAGATAGAATTATCTCTTTCCAGGTCGAAGTCTAGGTCCTATATTTCTGAAGTGACATTAAAGCCTTTAAAGGTTTAAACTCACTCTACTTCTTCAAAATCTTTGTCTGCTAAAACTGATCATGAACTATGGTTGAATTTTGACAAGC
This sequence comes from Pinus tabuliformis, assembly GCA_031772625.1. NCBI lineage: Eukaryota > Viridiplantae > Streptophyta > Pinopsida > Pinales > Pinaceae > Pinus > Pinus tabuliformis. Next base: position 829,699,883 of record CM062813.1, read on the forward strand.
TTCAAAGCCTTGCTGACCAACTCCAAATTACTACTAAAAAAGCTTTTGTCCAATATCAACTTGAATACCTGGCCACTGCTTCATCTTCTTTTTTTCCTCCAAGAACATCTGCTACATCTCCCAAGACTTCAGTTTCATCATCTTTCATACACCTCCATTTGTTCCATCTTTGCCTTTACAACCCATTGTAGTAGTTTTGCCACCCCCATCAGTATCATCAGTTATGGCAAGATTTTCACCTCTCTTACTTCCTGCTCAACTTGCTGCTTTGCCTCAAAATTATGGTCAAAGACTCCCTTTGTTTGATGAAAGTGCAAAAATTACAACTCATCAGCATGTTGACAAGTTAATAGATTTCATTGATTTAGAAGAAATTGATAAAGATAATGCCAAGATGAGGATTATAGCTCAAAGTTTCTTAGGATATGTTAAGAAATGGTTTCGAAGTATGGTTGCTAATTCTGTTAACAATTCTCAAAGATTGATTGAATTATTCTTAACTTGTTGGCAAGAGAAGAAAAATCCATTATAGATATTGGCCGAGTATAATTCAATGAAAAGGAACTCAAATGAAACAGTTCAAGAACTTACAACAAGATTCAACACAGTGTACAATTCCATACCTGATGATATGAAGCCTCCTCCTAATGCTTTCGACCCGGACATGGCATACCATCTGAGAGAGAGAGACCCTACTAGTCTTGAAGAGATGTAGTGCAATGTGGTCAGTGTGGAAGCCAATTTGCTCATCAAGAAGTCAAAATCAAAGCCAGAGAGGACTGAGAAGAAACTTGTCTTTAAAGAAGAGCATGCATCATCTTTTGACGTAAACCTTGATAATCTGATAAAAACTATGGAGAGGATGATGGATAGAATATCCATAATTGATCGACAAGCAGAACCTTCAGTGAGGAATCCTAACTTTTGTGGACAGCAGCAACAACAGTTTAGAAATTGACAAAAAGAGTAGCGAAACCAAGATCCTCAAGGTTAAGTAAGAGCTCCATTTCAGCAAAATTGTATTGAAGGCCAGGAAGAAGATAAAGAAGAGATTGTAGAAGTAAATCACTTCTTTCAAGAAGATGAAATGCCTACTTTCCAAACAGGAGAAAATCATTTTTCCGAAGATTCTTTCATACCAAGTGATCAGCAATTTGTGCTTGCAAGTGACGATTTGTGGGTTGTTCAAACTGAAGAGTACCAAAGAGGATATCAAAATGCCCTTAGTCATCTTCAAAATCAGTACAATTTGAGGAATAGAAATGTACTTGTTACTCTAACTCAGAAAAGACAAAATGTCCAAAAAGACATACCAAGCAAGGAAACTACTCCTGCAGGTCAGAATAAAGAGAAGGAAATTGTCATACTGAATCAGGATAGAAAAAATGAAGCCTCTACCAGCAATGTGAGGAAAGAAAAATAATTGCAAACTGAAAGCCATAAGAAGGAATCACAAGCTAAAGACCAAACATAAAATAAAGACATCACTGCAAAAGAGGTAGAAAAACAATCTAACCTTTTTAGTTTAGGAAATGAAATTTCTAAATTGAAGATTGCCAGGGAAAATTTTAAGAACCCCCCCTAAATTTATAAATATAATAAATGGGCGAATCTCCATGGTATATAGGAAAAATGGAAGGCGATTTTATCAATAATATAATATGTATATATAATTTTTTGGTGAATCTCTCACCAGGCATGGCGAATATTTTACTCAATTATAAAATATTGTAAAATCTTGGCGAGTCTTTCACTAAATAATAAAACTTTGTAAAGTCCTAGTGAATCTTAGCATAGGCTACATGCTGGTTTAATTCCCCCATTTAAATAGGCTACATTCGTGAATACAATGGGTCAATACCATGTGCCATTTTGGTGAATACCATGGGTCAATACCATGTGCCATTTTTATTTTTATTAATTCTAATATTAGGGTTAATAATGGTTTTTTGCATGGTATTAATAACAATCTAGTCCATGGTATTTGTCCCATAGTATTTTGGCCATAGGTTTCACCTAAATATAACCCATTTTTTGAGTGTTCGTAAATATAAGGTGACTTATGGAGTAAATATAAGAAAAAAAAAATTATTTGTTTACCATACCTCTCGTTTATTTATATTTTTATTAATTTACCATACCTCTTTTACAAATATGGTATTTGGCCCATAGGATTCACTTAAATAAAACCTCTTTCTTGAGCCTTCATAAATAGAATGAGGGTTATGGACTAAATATAAAAAGAGGTTTTATTTATTTACGATACGTCTAGTTTATTTATATTTTTATTTATTTACCATACCTCTTTTACAAATATGGTATTTGGCCCATAGGATTCACTTAAATAAAACCTCTTTCTTGAGCCTTCATAAATAGAATGAGGGTTATGGACTAAATATAAAAAGAGGTTTTATTTATTTACGATACGTCTAGTTTATTTATATTTTTATTTATTTACCATACCTTTTGAGTAAGTATAAAAAGACGTTTTATTTATTTACCATACCTCCAATTTACTTATATTTTTATTTGTTTACACCCTTACATGTATATAAGGTGACTTATGGAGTAAATATAAAAAATGATTTATTTATTTACCATACCTCTCATTTATTTATATTTTTATTAATTCACCGTACCTCTTTTATAAATATAGCATTTGGCCCATAGGATTCACTTAAATAAAACCTATTCTTGAAAATGGGCGAATGGAAGGTTGTAAGTCCTAATTTCAAGGGCTAAATTTACCTTTTTTACCCTCTCCCTTAAAATAAGGTGGGCTATTTGAGGTGATTTGTAAAAATGTACTATGATACAAAATATTCGCCCACTAAAAATTTAAAACCCCTTAATTTCGCCAAAGGGCGAACATTCGCCCCTAAAATTATCCTTGAAGATTGCTATTCCCCTCACTGAATTATTGAGGAATGAAAAATATAAATTTCAGATTACAAAGATGCTTAAGGTCGACCAAATGTCTAATACATTTAATGTAGCTGATGATGAGCTAGCAATCCTTTTTGGTCCGGCCTTAGAAGGAGCTCCCGAAGATAGTGAAATGCCTCCTTTTTATCTGAATCTTAAACTTCATGATTTTATCCTTCATAATGCCATGCTAGATTCTGGTGCCTCACATAATCTTATGCCTAAAGCCATCATGGATAAACTAGGACTGAGTATCACCTGACCCTACCATGATCTTTATTCCTTTGATTCCAGGAGAGTGAAATGCCTTGGCCTCATTAAAGACTTGGTAGTGTCCTCATTAAAGACTTGGTAGTGTCCTTGGACCAAATCCTGGCCAAAATATACTCATGGATGTAGTAGTTGTCAATATTCCTCCTAGGTTTGGCATGTTGCTTTCAAGGTCTTGGGGAGGAAAACTAAAGGGCACTCTACAGTTTGACTTTTCATATGCCACTATCCCTGTTTTTGGTCAGCTCTAGAAACTTTATAAGGAAAAGAAGATGAAATTTATGATCAACTGTAAGGAGAAGCCAATGAATCATCCTATCCATGTCGTCCATACTGATCTTGATTCTTTCATTTTATTTAGTGATATAAATTATGTTGATGATGAAATTAAGCTAGTGGAAATTTTAGAAGTTCCCAAGGTCATGAGCAGCATGCATGAATTTATTACAACAAAAGTTAAAGAGGTTAGTGAAGAGTGTTTGTAGCCAGTAAATCATATTGAGGAAATTGAACGAATAGTGCATAAAACAAAAAATTTTGAGATCACTGGTCAAATTCCTAAAAAGCAAATAGTTCAATCTTCAGAAATCGTTTTTCCGGATGAAGAAAATGGTCTTTGAACCATGGATTTCGATGGTGCATCGGGAAGAGGAGTAGGGATTGGTGTTTGGATACATGGTCCATTACATCAGTCAAATAAAATCCCTCTAAATGTGAGAATGAGTTCTTACAAGTTGGCTTTTGAGTGTTCAAACAATGAGGTGGAGTATAACGCATTGATTGTTGGCCTCAAATTCTGAAAAAGTTGGGAGAAAAAAGATTTCTATTTATGGCAACTCCGAATTAGTAATAAAACAAGTCAAATGGGAATACTAGGCCAAGTACCCAAGAATCAAAGCTTATCACAATGTTTTACTTGATATCCTCAAGAATTTTTCAGAATACACTTTGTCTCTTATTCCTAGAACTCAAAATGTCATAGTTGACTCACTTTCCACTGCAGCAAGTATGGTGAAGATCCCTATTCATCCTAATCAAAAGTACTCCATCCATGTCAAACACTGCCTAGTTGTTCCAAATAACATGAGATTTTGGCAAGTGTTTGGGGATGATAAACAAATAGACAGTTTTCTGCAATTGGAAGGATAATTTCAAAAGTCTCACATTGATGATGCATACAATTTGAATGATCCAAACATCCACTCAGCTGAGATTGAAGTATTATAGCTCAAGGAAAACAACATTCCAAGAGGCTTGGTGCCTTTGGAAGAGTTATTTGACCATGATGAGGTTGCCAAGAAGCCCACCATGGTTCCTATAGAAAAAGTAGTTGAAGATGTAAACATTGACACAGCTGATAATCCTAAAATGGTCAATTTATCAAAGTCCTTATCTCCTGAAACAAAAAGGAAGTACATGTCTTTAATGAAAGAATTTGTTGATGTATTTTATTGGGACTATTTAGATCTAAAAGTTTATGACAAAAGTATCATTCAACACACCATTCCTATTAAGCTCGATCATAAGCCATTTCACCAGAAATTAAGGAGGATTAATCCCAAGTTGTTGCCATCGATTGAGAAGGAGGTGAATATGTTTTATAAGTCTAAAATCATAGTCCCTATTCAATTTTCTAAATGTATGCCTAATCTAGTGCATGTAAGAAAGAAGACCAGGGAAATTCATCTATGTATTAATTTCATAAATCTGCACAAAGTGTCCTTGAAAGAAAAGTATCCCCTGCCCAAGATGGATCACATACTACAGAGGTTAGTTGGGTCCTCTAGGATGTCATTACTAGATGGATACTCTGGATACAACCAAATTGTGGTACACAAGGATGATCAGCTCAAGATAGCCTTCACAATGCTGGGGTACATTCCTGTATGCCCAGATGCCTTTTGGGTTGAAGAATGTAGGAGCTAATTTTCAGCGGACTATGGACATAGCTTTTGCAAATGAAAAAGATGTATTTTTGGTTATCTATTTAGATGATCTTACAATGTTTTCCAAATCTAATGAAGATAATTTACATCATTTAAGAATTGTTTTTTAGAAATGCAGAAAATTTGGCATCTCACTTAACCCAAAGAAGAGTTTGTTTGCCATGGAAGAAGGTAAGCTATTTGGACACATCATCTCTAAATATGGCATCCGCATTGATCCTACAAGAGTGGAATCCATTCAACAATCAGACTTCCCAAGGAACAAGAAAGAGATTCAATCTTTCAATGGGAAAATCAATTTTATGAGAAGATTCATTCCTAATCTCGTTGAGCACTTGAAAGAAATGACAAACATGCTGAAGAAGGAAAGTGAGGTAAAGTTGTCTTTCGAGGCTAAGAAATCATTTCATGCAGTGAAGTTTGCATTATCTACTGCTCCTATTTTGATTAGCCCATATTACACTTCAGATTTCATCATCTTTTCCTTTGCCTCTGAGCATACATTAGCAGCAGTCCTAATGCAGAAGAAAGATCAGAAAAATGAGAAGCCCATAGCATTTTTCAGTCGCAATATAAGAGATGTAGCACTAATATACAATATCATTGAAAATAATTCCTTGGATTTGGTGAAATCTCTCAAGGATTTCCGAGTTTCTATTCCGCATTCTCACACCATTGCTTATGTTCCTACTATAGCAGTTAAAGAAATTCTCGTGCAGACAGATCCTGAAGGCAAAAGAGGAAAGTGGATTGCAGCCATGCTAGAGTATGAATTGGAGATAAAGCCTACAAATCCCATCAAAGGACAAGGTTTATCTAAACTCATGGCTGAATCAAATCTTCATGCACTAGACATCAATTTTATTTCTGCACTTTCTGAAGAACAAGAAGAAGACGATCCTTTCCTATAGGTATCACATATGTTCATGTCCTCACCTTGGTATTCCAACATTATCTATGTCTTGCAGCACTTGAATCCCCCATCGGAAGTCCCCAAAGGTAAATCTAGATCACTGAAACTGAAGGCTTCTAAATATTGTATTCTAATGGTGTTTTATTTTGGAAAGATCCTGGTGGGGTGCTACCAAATTGTTTGGTAGAAAATGAAGCTAAGGATGTCATGAAGGATTTCCATAAAGGAGACTGTGGCGGTCATCACTTTTAGAAAAATACAACAAACAAGATCTTAAGAGTTGGCTTCTATTGGCCCACCCTCTTTTCTGATGTATACAGAATAGTCATGAGCTACCATGAATGTCAGATTTTTCAAGGAAAAAGAAAGCTTTTGCCGTTACCACTACAACCCATTTTAATTTCAGCTCCTTTTCAGTAGTAGGGCCTTGATTTCATTGGTGAAATTCATCCTTCATATTCAACACAACATAAATAGATATTGACAGCCACCGACTACTTCACGAAGTGGATTGAAGCAATCCCAACCAGGCAAGCTATTGATTTTGTCATCATTCAATTCATTGAGTCTAATATTTTGTCTAGATTTGGCTGCCCATAGAAAATAATTACTGACAATGTTGCTGCTTTCAAGTCAAAAATAATGGTGGAATTCTGTGCCAAATACCATATTGTGTTAGGACATTCTACTACTTAGGAATGGTCTGCCGAATCATCCAATAAATCCTTGGTTAATATCATCAAGAAGGTTCTAGAGGTGAACAAGAAGAACTAGCATAGAAAGCTCATCAACGCCTTGTGGGCGGACAGGGTCAGCACTAAAAAATCAATATGTGTGTCCCCTTTTCAGCTGGTGTATGGAGTTGATATAGTGTTTCCTTCATCTCTTGTTGTCCCGGTCATGAAAATTCTGTAGGAATTTGATAGTGAGACTAATGACATACAAAGGAGGATAAATTAGATGATTCATTTTCAACAGACAAGGGAAGACGTTCTTTAGAACACATCCAAACTCTAGGAGAAGATTAAAAATATTTATGATTGCAAGACCAAGGAAGACAATTTCAATCTAGGAGATGTGGTTCTTCGATCGGATGCTAGAAATGAAGAACACGGCAAACATGGTAAGTTTGAAAAATTATCGAATGGACCTTACATAATTTCTTCTTTTATAGGAAATAATGATTTCTTACTAGAATAAATTGATGGAAGAGATTATTCAGGAGGAGCGACCAATGGTAGGCTTCTCAAGCACTACCATGTCTGAAAAAGTCTTGAAAATTCATCATCATTGTATACACAAGAGTGTATTTTATTTCCAGCAATTTAGGTGGCTGTCATAGGAGTTTGAAGCCCGTAGTGAAGGCTCTAAGGCTTCTTAGGTCAGCCACTATTTTGGTTTTTATTTCACTTTTCAGTCTTTGTCATGTTAGAAGGTTAGTCAGTTTTAAGTCAAAAGTCTGTTTTCATGCATGTTGACTCCATTGCCCAATGGATAAGGTTACTTGGTCTACGATGTTCTTGACACCTCCAAGGAGCTACCATTCCCAGTTGTAGCCAATGTTAGTTTCAGTCTTGTTAGCCTGTCACCTGGATCAAATGTGATTTTACTATGCTTGTCAAGACTATCAAAATCAATTTTTTTTTATGTCACTAAGTTTACACAACAAAATTTGGTCACTGTTTGGTCAGTCTAGAGATGAGGTCAATCTTTTGGAAATTCACTCATGCTAGTCACCTATCACACTTTTATGGAGGTGTCATAATAAAAACATGTCAGCCATCATCATCATTCCATTTAGTCTCAGGTCATTCATTAGGTCACTAGGGTTTCCAAGGTCCATCATTTTCATGAATAAATCTAGTAGTGAATAGATCATCACAAGCAGCACTTAGGTATTGATTTATGAATTTTCACACATTCATCATGTTCTCATGTTCAAAAAGTTCTAGAAGAAGGAGCTCAGGCACTCTAGAAAGTAAAAGGCAACTCAGGTTTTCAGTGGTAAAGGTAACTCTATTTTCATAAGTGAAAAATCAATTTCTAAAGGATGGTGTGTCCCATTTATTTTTAAAAAGAGAAATAATTTTCCCTATATAAACTCAAAATCCCCCAAACTTGGTTCATTTACCTCCTATTCACTCTTGAGTATCTAGCTATCCTATCTAAGAGAGTAAAAAGGTTAGTTTCTTAGGGAAATTTGGCAAAAATCTTGAAGTGTTGTGCTCAAAGCAGAGGCATTATGCTGAGAAGAACTGCAGTACCCACAGGCACTATGCTCAGGACAGAGTGCCCAGAATTCACCCAAAACTCTCCCAAATTTCATTTTTTGGATTGCAAGCTTAATTTCATTGAATTCTAAGCCAAGAGACAAGTAAGTACACCATCATTATCCCTCATTTTCTTTTCAAAATCATCTCATGTCAATGATTCTTCAAATTAGGGTTTGTAGTGAAATTTTGCATGGGAAATGATAGGGTGATAATGGCCATTTTTATTTTTGGTTTCTAAAACATGTAAAATGTTGTCCTACACCTGCATACATGTTTAATAAACCATTTTAACCATTCAATCCACCTCAAAACAAAGTTTTACCCCTCAAAAAGTAAAACCCTAGCTCATTCCTAGAGGTTTTTGGGCATTTTTCATTACAAACCCTGTTTTTCCTCCTTGCAAGCATATCACTCTTCCACTGTTTCTTCACTCATTTTCATCAGATTCCAAATTTCATATCCACCTTTTTCAAACCTCCTCTATCATTTTGTCAAAATCCACCTTCACATCACTTCATTTCCATTCATACCTCACACTTTATTTTTCATTGCTTGCTGCTAGGGTTTTTTGTCATCATGGAGGAAAAATCTTCACCAGAGAGGAAAAGACATCATAAGGGAGGGAAGATCCTCAAATATGAGCCATCAAATTGTAATGAAATCAACTCCTATCCTTTCATCAAACAATGCTTCGAGGATGTACATTTCTTGGAGTTTTGCAAAAGAGTGAGTGAGGTGGGGTTTCATGAACAATTAACAGATTGGGTGGCAACTCAATTGAAGGGTGAAAGTGTTGTCATCGTTGGTGTTGAGTTCATTTTTTCAGTGGCCTCCATCTCACTTGCAACAGGGTTACCAGACAATGGTGAATATTGGTTCAAAGGAATGAGCCTAGATCTTGAATACTACAAGCCTTTCTTAAAAATACCATACAGGGAAAAACATGCTCACATTATGCCTTTCAGATACTTATTGGAGAAATATGCCCCTTTGATGAAGAATGGCATGAATTTATTTACATGTGAAAGAAGATTCTCTAGGTTGTATGCTTATCATATTTGCCACCTGATGCATTTCACTTCTCAAAAGCCACTCAACATATGTAACTACCTATCTAGGAGCATTTCCAAAATGTCGGAAAAGATACAAGTGAAGAACAAAGAGAACTCCCCAATATTGTTTCATCACAGTCTATTCAAAACTATTTTCCTTCACCAGCTTGTAGAGAAAGGTGCGGCTTGGGAAACCTTTTTGGAAACAGCCTTGAAATGGCATGAAGCCAATGTAGCAGCTCAGTCTTCTAGTGTGCCAAAACAACAAATGGAGGTGGGGTCCTCTAGAAAATCAGTGGAGAAAACTCAAGTACCTAAGACTGAGGTGACCAAAGTGTACAAGAGAGGACAGAGGCTTGTGTTTTCTTCTCATGGAGAGAAAGGGGCCAAGCCTTCTTCATTGACAAAGCAGGGACTGGCAGCAAAAGATAAAGACACAGTTGAGCATGAGTTTGAGCTAGTTGATTCAGAGGTCGAGGATTAGATGTCAAGCCTACAACAGACAATCAGAGATAAATACTATCAATTCAAGGAGCTTGTAATCAATATGGAAAGAGAAAAATATGTCATTTCATTCCTTGAATAGGAGAATAGTCAGCTTAAAGCAAAGGAATTGATCATGGAAAAGAACAAGTTATTCCAGCAGGTTGGAAAGTGCAAAGAGATCATAGAATCAAGTGAGCCTGAAGGATTAAAAGTGAAAGGAAAGAGGACAAGGCCAAGAACAAAGGGCCTGAAGAAATCTTTGGAGGAAGAGGAAAAACGCATCCTATTGAATGAAGACATGGACCTAGAAGATAGAATTTCTCTTGAGGTCAATAAAAAGAAGGAGTATTGGCTCAATAGGGTGAATTAAAACTTGGAGAAGCTCCTTTAGAAGGAAAACAAAGATAATCAGTTGCTCAAACATATGGTGCACCACCGCCAGGCTCAAAACATGATTGCTAATGTCAAGCTAAAGCAGCTTGAAAACACGCTCAAGGAAGCCAAAAAAGACCAAATGGATGAGGGAAACTTGGATATGCTTGATGAAGCATATATGAAGGTTTAAAAAATATATTTTTACACCTTCCATCCAATTTTGAGCAAATTATGAGTACTTCAATTTTTTTGAGAATTTTTGGGCTAAATTCAGAAACTCAGCTGCTCCAGAAGCGCAGAGCCCTGGCGCTGTGATTTTTCCTCGAGCCTCCATTTGAGGAAAATTTTACATTTTTGGAAATATATTTCCATCCTCTAAAAACCCATTTTCTCATATTTTGCAAACGTGGCTCAGTTTTGGAGAAAAGTGCAAAAAAGTGGCAAAAAACTAGCATTCTCAACCCGTTTTTGATACGCATTGCGCACAGGGAGCGACATTGGGAGAATGGATATTTGAAGGCCTTACCATGGTCCAAATTCAACAATTCAAAATATTTTGGAAACTATTCTTGAAGGGCTAGTTGACTGTTCTATCAGTTTTGCATTTGGACCCTTAGAAGGCACCTGAAAATTAGCTCAACATCGGCACTGTGATTTTGCACTTTTCTGTGTTTTAATTGGAAATTTTCACTGTGTAAAAATTTTAGTTTCTAGTTTGACTCAGTCAAAGTCAAGATTATCTATGTAATGGCACTAGTTTTGAGGCTAGGTGATGTAGACATGAATAAATGTACATCATATGTTGTTTATGATGTTTATTAGTCCTCATAAAAGAAGCAAACTCCTAAAGAAACTCTCCATGAAGTGTTTGAGTTTCTCCTTCTCACTATCACGTGTTGGTTGAGAGAATCTTGGAGTCAGCTCCTCCACCAAGGAATTCGACTCCTGAAGGTGGGCAAGTGGTCTAGGAGAGTTTATATGTATCATTTCTCTCCAGGAGAAGAGGTTTGAACTTTTTGTGGAGGAGACTTGCATGTAATCATCTTTTCAGCTAATGCAGAGACAGGTTGCAGCATTTTCAAGAAACTCTAGCCCAGTGAGTTCATGGTGCTTGTTCTTCATTATATTTATTTTCTAATGGTTTAATGTTATGAAACCATCTCAAGAAAATATAGAAAAGATAGATCAATGCCTTAGAATTCAGCCTCTTCGAGGGGGAAACCTCCTTTACATTACATAAATGAACAATTCTTGGATGATTCAAATGACAAAACCTCCTTTCTATATATAGGAGTCTAAGGATTCACAATATAACCCAGCCGACCTAACAATAATAATATAAAGCCACAAAAATAACAATAGAGGGATTCTTTGGGGCACAGTAATAACAATATGGGGATAATAGGGGCACAACAATATTAATAAAGGATGCAAATACAATAGTAATGGGGAAATCACTAGTATTATAGGGACCTAACATGCCCCTCTACTTCAAGAAAAGTGTTGTCCTCAATGCTTGAGTAGTTCTGGATGCTTCTATATAAAATCCTCATCCTCCCATGTGGAATCTTCAGCGGATAAGTTCTTCCACTTGATAAGATACTCTGAAATTGATCGATTTCATAGCTGTCGAGTTCTTGTTTCTGTGACTGCTTCCAGTTCCAATATAATTTTTCCTTCCTCGTCAAGTTCTGGAAATATTGTTTGAACTGGGAGCTTGTCACCTATAACCTTCTTTAAACATGAAACATGGAAAACTGTGTGCAATCGAGAAGCTGCAGGAAGCTCCAATTTGTATGCCATAGTACCAATATTTTGCAACACCTTGTACGAACCATAATACCTTGGTGATAATTTATTATCCTTATTAGCATGCTTGAGGGACATTTTCTTATATGGTTGTAGCCGTAGGAATACCCAATCACCTACATCAAAACTTATTTCGCTGCGATGTTGATCTGCTTGTTGTTTCATTCTATTATGTGCCAACATGACGTTATCCTTTAAGAGTTGGAGGACTTGTTGTTGATGTACGATGTGATGTTCCACTGCTTGAACCTTAGAATTTTCTCTTAAATATGATGTGATGGATGGTGGCTGATATCCATAAAGTGCCATAAATGGGGTCGTTTTTGTTGTTGTATGGAAGGAAGTGTTATACCACCATTCAGCCAGAGGCAACCATTTGACCCATTGTGTCTATTTATCAGATACAAAGCAACGAAGATATCCTTCCAAACATTTGTTTACTATCTCAGTTTTCCCATCAGATTGAGGATGATAAGATGAGCTATGAGCTAACTGAGTACTAAGACAAGAAAATAATTCCGTCCAAAAATTTCTAGTGAAAATGGGATCTCTGTCACTTACAATAATCTTTGGGTTTCCATGTAGCTTTTGAATTGTTTCTATAAATGCAGTAGAAACTGTACTGGCTTTAAATGGATGTGATAATGCACAACAGTGTGCATACTTGGTAAGTCTGTCAACTACCACCATGATGACACTCTTTCCCTCAGACTTGGGTAAACTTGTGATAAAATCCATTGAAACCTCCTCCCAATGTTGGCTTGGAATGGATAAAGGTTGTAATAGACCCAGTGTCTTAATTGTTTCAACTTTATTTTGTTGGTAAACCAAACATTCCGCCACAAATTTTTGAATATCCGATTTAAGGCCATCCCAAAAAAATTCCTTCTTAACCCTGTGGTAAGTTTTTAAAAATCCTGAGTGCCCTCCTAAGGGATAAGTGTGTAGTTCCATAAGAATCTTTTGTTTTAGTTGGGACTTCTTACAGAGGTATAAGCAATATTTGTACCATAAAGAATCATTTTGCCAGCTAAATGTATCAGACGTACTGGAATCTTGTTGTAACTTTCAAATAAGTGCCCACACTTCTTCGTCATTCTTCCATTCCTCCCTTGCTTCGTTTATCCAATCTGGTTGGATAATAGCAATGGCACACAACAATGCTTCCATGTCCTCATCCTTTCTTGAGAGTGCATTTGCCACCACATTTTTCTTTCCTTTTTTACAGATGATTTCAAAGTCATAATCCAACATCTTTGTGACCCACTTTTTTTGCTCTTCAGAGGATAATATTTGTTCTAAAAAGTATTTAAGGCTATCATGATCCATTTTTACGTTGAAGTGTCTTCCCATTAGGTAGGGTCGCCATTTCTTAAGTGCATGGAGTATTTCCAACATTTCCTTCTCATAAATAGCTTTGTGTAAAAACTTTCCCTTGATTGGACGACTTTCAAAAGCAATGGGTCTTTCATCTTGCATTAAAATAACACCAATTCCATTTCCTGAAGCATCACATTCCACAATAAAGGTTTTTGTGAAGTCCGGTGTAGCTAAGACCGGTGCTTGGCACATTGCCTCTTTAAGATGTTCGAAGGCCTTTGTTGCGTCTAGAGTCCATGAAAATGCATCTTTCTTCAATAATGTTGTTAGAGGTGCTGCTATTCTCCCATAATTCTTAACAAACTTGCAATAATACCCTGTCAATCCGAGAAATCCTCGTAGATGCTATGGATGTGGAGATTTTCCATTCCTTAATGGCTTTGATTTTTCTAGGGTCTACCTTAACTCCTTCATGAGATACAATATGACCCAAATATTCCACCTCTTGTACTCTAAAGACACATTTGGATCTTTTTGCATATAATTGTTTCTCCTCCAATAGTTGTAGCACCTTGTCAACATGTTCAACATGATCCTTCCAAGACTTGCTATAGATTAGTATATCATCAAAAAATACTAACACAGATTTTCTAAGGAATGGTTTGAAAATGGAATTCATCAAACCTTGAAATGTTGAAGGTGCATTGGTAAGGCCAAAATGCATCACCAAAAATTCATAATGACCCTCATGAGTTCTAAATGTTGTTTTTGGAATGTCTTCGGTCTTCATTCTGAATTGATGATATCCTAAACGAATATCCAACTTGGTGAAGTAAATTGAGCCATGTAATTCATCCAGTAATTCATCAATGACGGGAATGGGAAACTTATCTTTAATAGTGAGCTTTTTGAGCTCCCTATGATCCAGACACATGCACCATGATCCATCCTTCTTATGCACTAATACTACTGGAGCAGAGAAAGAACTTTGACTTGGTTAAATTATACTAGCCTCTAGCATTTCTGCAACTATACGTTCAATTTCACTCTTTTGGGCATAGGGATATCTGTACGGCCTGATGTTTGGAGGAACACTTCCTGGAATCAGATGAATAGCATGATCATGATCACGAATAGGTGTGAGACCTTTAGTGTATTTTCTATCACAACTGTAACAAAGCCCTTTTGCTCTTTTTTCTTCCAATTGTTGTGGTCTCAACCCTATATGTTGTGGAAGACTAGGGGCAACAACACTTCCATCTTTATAGTTGTGAGTGGTATGCTTCCTGGTTGCCATAATTTTTCTTTCCATTTTTCTTGCTAACCTGAATGCCTTCTCTAATGAATCAGGTTCCCAAAGGCGAACATCATGTTGGATATTATCATTTAAAGTTCCTATGAACACATCAATCATATGCTCCTCTGGAATATTTTTTACCCTTATGTTCAATTTTTGGAACTCCTCAATGTGCTCCATTATTGAACCCTTTTGTTTGAGACTTATCAATTGGCTAAAAAAAGTGTTGCTTTTTGTATCCTCATAATGTGCTGTTAATTATTCTGTAAAAATTTCCCAAGTGATAATTTATTTACGAGAGCAAAGCCATTGATATTATACAAACTGATTTGGTTCCAAATATAAAGTTGCAATATGTACCTTTTGTGTGTTTTGCACATTATTGAGATTGAAAAATTGCTCCATCTGTAATATCCATGTTGCGGGATCCTTGCCATCAAACTTCCTCATATCGATTTTTGGAATATTTTGGGTCTTCGATCCCACATTAGATTCTAAGTAATCATGATTAACATTTCTTTTGTTTGCATCATGAGTTTCCTTTAGTACCTTTTCACCATTAGTAAGTATTTCTTGTAGAAACTTTGTCAAATCTGTCTTCAAATCTGCCATGTCTGTCTTCAAATCTGCCATGTCTCTCTTCAAGTCTGTCTTCAAATCTATCTTCAAATCATCCATCTTAGCTTCCACACCCTTTATCTTAGATTCCACGCCATATGTTATGAAACCAGCTCAAGAAAAGATAGATCAACGCCTTAGAATTTAGCCTCTTCGAGGGGGAAACCTCCTTTACATTACATAAATGAACAATTCTTGGATGATTCAAATGAAAAAACCTCCTTTCTATATATAGGAGTCTAAGGATTCACAATATAACCTAGCTAACCTAACAATAATAATATAAAGCCACAAAAATAACAATAGAGGGATTCTATGGGGCACAATAATAACAATATGGGGATAATAGGGGCACAACAATATTAATAAGGGATGCAACTACAATAGTAATGGGGTAATCACTAGTATTATAGGGACCCAGCATTTAAACATCTTTATCTACATGATATCTCTTCTTTCTATGGATGCCTTACAGTGAAATATACAGAATTCTTATTTTTCAAGCTCTGTTATCTGGTTTTGTAGTTATGTTTATGTCTTCCTTAGTAAGCTAATGAAATCACATTTACTTATGCTCATTAGTTTCTTCTACACTTTCTCCTCTATACTACACTGACAATATTCAAAATACACCATGGCTTTTGATATCTGGCTCCTTCCCATATTTTCTCCTATGCTCGTACAGCCTTGACCTATTTGTGGCTCCAAACCCTAAGTTCAACAAACCCTAAAACTCAAATTTACACAAACAAATACACATATCTAGCCTAAAATTCATTTTCTTAAAGTCATATCACTGATAAGAGACTTAGATATATCCCTTCCATGCTTAGTAGGGCTAGCTACTGAGCTGAAGTTGTTTGAGGTTATCCTTCTCGATTTCCTTTTCATCCTAGGAGATTGTAAGGACTAACATAGGGAAGAAAACAATGCATACTTTGACACCTCCCCGACAATAGTGCCAAAAAGTGATGAGCCTTGGCATTGTAACAAGAATGCTGCAACTCCCAAGGCTACCGACTTTAATTATCAACCTGGAGTTCGTACAAACTTAAGAAGTATTGGCACTATATGTGCGTCATACAATGTGTCCTTCCTTTGTTGTCATGATGTAATGGACTGCATGTACTAAAGCCAAATCCTAAACTAATTACGGAAAATGAAATGTTCGAAATGGAAGCTTAACTTATTGCAAGAAAGAAAGTACAAGGAAAGACACTGAAGTCAAATGCTAAAACACACCATTTTCTAACTAAATGCTAAGAGTATTTGCTTAAAAAGAATGCTAAGTTAACATGTATGCAATCCTACTGTCCTAAGCATGCATATTCAAACCATCGAACCTTCTACTGTTGTGCATGTAAATGAATAAAATAAGTTTGTTTTTCTTTTTATCTTTTTCATGTGAGTGTGAAAGCTAATCTCTTTTGGTGATTTGGCAAATGGCTTGGAGATGATGGTGGATGATTGGAAGTCTTGGAAGACCCTAAGGTGACCTTGTGTGTCTTCCTAGAGTTTTTCCCTCAATTCGGCCTCAAAACAGGCCACTATAGGAAAATCTACAGTATGTACTAAAAACCTACAGGATTCCTTGTATTTCTACAGGATACAGCTGAGAGAAAAATGATAGGTGTTGGAGGTGATGGAAGGCTTAGGGAAGGTGGTTGGTGGATAGAATGGAGTGAGAAAATTCCTAGTATCACTCAAAACTCAAAACCAAAGTTGGGAGATGGATGGATTTTCTCAAAAAGCTTGGAGAAGTTTCCTTGTGAAATGATGAAATTGGTGAGGGTTTAATGACCAAAAAAATCAAATCCGAATTGGACGGGACAATTTTTTTTATTAACTAGGATGTCTTAGGTCCCTATTCCAAGTGGAGTCACTCAAAAATACCTCTCTTAACCGATGCAAAAAAGTAAAAATTATTACTAGTTGAAAATCTAGAAATTCAAGAACTAGTGAGCTAGTAAATCTAAAAAATGCCTAACCAAATCAAGTGCAAATACAATGGGGTAATTTTTGTTATGAACTAGAATTTTTTTTGTGATCTAACACAAGTGGAACCAACTCGATTGAAGCTTGTTAGCATGCTCTAAAAAATAGAAGAAATTTATTGTTCTTTGCTAAAAAGGAGGTCCAACAATCTAGATTTAGGAATAAGAAGACTAATCCAAGCAGCTCAATGATTACTATGAACTTCCAAAGATTTTCCAAGGATGAAATAATTCTTCTAATACTACAAAAGAACTTACATCAACTATTTAACTCGATCCTACAATAAGAAATCATTAGTTCTAAATGTAGAAATAGAAAGAAATAAAAACAAGAGATGCATGTGAATATGCAGTGAAAAGAAGGAAAGAAAATGATACAAAAGGGCGTTGAGGCTCCTGGGATGGCCAAGACCAAGGAAACTCAGAGACCTATGGAGGACAAAAATATTTAGAAGCTGAACATGACACCAATATTCATTATTTTTAGCAATATAATTATATCCCTGCAAGAAAATACAATGGAGTTGCAAAAATACAAGCTCTCTCCACAATAACACTAATGAAAATCTCTCCCTAGAATAAAATTCGACTTGGTACTTATAAAAAATTATTAGGAATCATTCTCCATGAATGGAGGAAGATTTCCCCACCAAAATCCCTTGATTATTGGATCTGGTCCCCAATACTAGGAATCTACGTTAAATGGAAGGGAACACATTCCTAGATTTTCTCAATTGTTGGAGTTCCACAATATGTGCCCTAACAATTTGGCAAGGTACTTATACAAAATGATTATAAATCATTCCCCATGAATGGAGGAAGCTTTCCCCACCAAAATCCCTTGATTAGTGGATCTGGTCCCCAATACTAAGAATCTGCATTAAATGGCAGGGAACACATTCCTAGATTTTCTCAATCATTGGAGTTTTACAATATGTGCCATAATTCCATAATATCTTGTTGATTTATTATTTATTATTGATCCTCCTGTAGTAGGGAACAAGTCCCTAAATTATCTCCTCCTCCAAATCTTCATAATTTGCCCAATATTCTCATAATATTCCACAAAAATAAATAGCATTAGGCACAAATATCTAATTATTCATAAACCTTCCTAATGAATATATTAAAGTTAAAAATACATTATATAATGCAGAAAGGGAGGTTTAATGCGCTGAAGGATGGTCATAGGCCTTAATTTATATTTTAATTTAGAGGCATGGACCTTAATTTATGCTTAATTTAGAGGCCCATCAGGAACCTTGTTCCATTTTTTAATGAGCTTGACAGAAGAGAAGGAACTCTTCTCAGGGGTTGTTTCATGTTTATGCAAGCTTGAAACATAGAGGAAACTATGCTCATAAGAACCCATTTCATTTTTTAATGATGTTGACGCAGTAAAAGAACTATCCTCATAGTGACCTATTTCATTTTTTAACGAGGCTGACACAGTGAAATAACTATCCTTATAGGGACATTGATCATGGATTGAATTTGGAAGAAACACATGCTAAGGGACACTCCTCGATCATGGCTTCCAATAGGTCTTCATCGGAAGGAAGAATTGTTCTCTAGAAGGAACAAATGTTAAGGGAATTAATGGGGATAAGAAAATCAAGTTCAAATGTCCCCATTGAAGGGTCCACCATGTCAATTACCAAACCTGAGTCAAAATAAGTAGAGAAAATAGTGAGAGGCTCTCTTGCATTGGTAATTGAAAACATGGTACTGGTTGCCACATAATTAACGCGTGGTGGAGTAGGTACCACTTGCATATAGTTTCTCCCAAGGAGAAATTTGAAATCCAAGGGGCCTTGGACTACCATAATATCAATACAGACAGTTTTTTCTTCCAAAGTAATAGGTAACTTAGGAAGGATCCCTAAAGGTTCACTAATGGTTTTATTAAAAGCTAATAGATTTCATGCACATGCTGAGAGGAACCCAAAGCTTGCCGAGCAGTTGAGGATGAAATACTAACAGAAGCACCTTATTCTATGTGTGTGCGACTCACAATCTTACCATAAGCCTTCACAATGATTTATAAAGGGGTGGAAGAAGGAAGATGAGGCTCTATTAGTGTACTCCAATCAAATAAAACGACCTTAGTGTTGGGAATAGTGTACTCCAATCAAAGGAAACGACCTCAATGTTGGGAACCATGATTATCGTTAGACCAAAACCAGAATTATTTCTTTTTGATTGTTATATTTTACCAGTTATATCACTTATCATTAAAACAAAAAATAAACAATGATAGAATAATAATTTTATTAATCAATGAGGAGGACTCCAACAATATTTACAATAAATACAATACAATAATGTGTAGGGATCCAACCCTAGATGAAGACACCGATCTTCAATCTTCCAGACTCCAACCTGTATTTTTTCAAGCTTTGACTTGGACTTTCCAAGGCTCCAACCTTGTCAACTTTGAGGCACAAACCACTAGGGCTCCAATCCTATCTCTAGTACAGGCTCCAACCGGATATATTGAGGACTCCTATCCTGTAGGGCTCCAACCCTCTTCTAGTACAAGCTCCAGCCTGATATATTGAGGAATCCTATCCTCTAGGGCTCCAACCCTCTCTTCTCATACAGGATCTAACCTGATATATGAGGCCCCAACCTCCTACTTCAATTTTTCAAGATAAATTTAGTAATAGTCCACAACTCCTAATGTCTTCTTCAACAAGCCCTGTCAATATTCAACAATTTTTCCTCCAAATTACTTCATCAATGACAACCTTGTCTTTACATGAAGGAGTCTCCACAACTCTTCATATTACCCAAATAAGGATATGCAAAGTTACCTCATGATGATTTAAAAAATGCATCATGGTCTCCAATGTTGTCTTCAAGATATACTAAAGCTTTTCAACAAGATATGTTCAATAGGTTGCGCTAAGCCTCAATGTCTCTATTTCGAGCCTCTGTTCACAACGTCGAGGTGACTGCTTCAGGAGTGACTGCTTCAGAGGTTTGTGATATGCTTACTTCACAAATATTCAATTTTGTTGTCGTATTCAGTTCCCTTTAAATGATGAAAAATGCAACTTTACTTCATTGGTCCAAGGTCATACAAATTAGAGGTCATAAAGATCTGAGAATTAATATTTTCACAAATCTATGAAAATGGTATAGAACTGAGCCGAGCTACTAAATGAACCTCCACAGGACTGTTCTTAAGGTTGTGTTCTGCGCTTCTTCTACATATTAATCCATCAGGGGTCGGATTATGTTGCAGACCTGATTGGATTATTAAAATTATTTCATTGAAATATCACATCCGCTACATTGGAGGTCAAAGGAAGTAGGGGAGATATGTGTTATAGGAATATTGGTGTTGTTGACATTGGAAATTTGGCTTGTGCAGAGCTTAAAAAAATATTTGATATTCATGTGGTTGCGATGTGTGAAGTAAAGTGATGATGTGGAATGTGGGACCTCCTGGAATCTATTATAATATGGTTTCCATTGAATGAAACTATGTCATATTTGGTCCACTAATATCAAAGTACCCCTTCCGACAGCTATTGAATATATTTTAAAAGTGCCAGCTTATGCACAAGTCGGCCTCTCCTCCAATAAACATGTATTACCAATTAGATCACTTATAATTAGAACACAAAATGAATAATGATAGAATTTTACTAATGAATGACGAGGACTCCAACCCTCTTTACAATAAATACAATACAATAATGTGTAGGGCTCCAACCCTAGATGAAGACACCAATCTTCAATCTTCCAAGCTCCAACCTATATTTTTCCAAGCTCTGACTTGGACTTTCCAAGGCTCTAACCTTGTCAACTTTGAGGCACCAACCTCTAGGGCTCCAACCCTATCTTTGGTACAGGCTCCAACCTAGTATATTGAAGACTCCTATCCTCTTGGGTTCCAACCTGATATATTGAGGACTCCTATCGTCTAGGGCTCCAACCCTCTTCTAGTACAAACTCCAACCTTATATATGAGGCTCCAATGTTAGGCCCCTATACTACTAGTGTAACCCATTATTGTTATTAGTATAACCCACTTATTATATTGATGTACCCATATAGTGCCCATATTGTTACTATTGTGCCCCATAGAAGCCCACTATTGTTATTATTGTGCCCTTACATTATTATTGTTATGTCGGCTCTGATTATGTTATGACCCCTTAGACTCCTATATATAGAAAGGAGGTATTTTCATTTGTATCATCCAAGAATTGTTCATTTATGTAATTTAAAGGAGGTTTCCCCCTCGAAGAGGCTGAATTCTAAGGCGTTGATCTATCTTTCTTGAGTTGGTTTCATAACATTTGGTATCAGAGCTTTGGATTCTAGGGTTTCACTGCTCCAAACAGGTCATCGTGGCATTTTCGCTATAACTTTTTTTTTGCGATGTTTCAGATGTTAAAAAAAAAACCATTTGAGAAGAAATCATGCTGAACCTCGAGTCCGAATTTTAGAGCTTTTCGCACTATATTTGCGGAGATATGATCCGAGGAAGTTGGTCTTTTTGCAAACTCCTGAATTACATTTCAAACAGGTGACCTGGGGAAAATCATCATAACTTTCTCTCTAGGGATCGGATTGAAATTTCGTAAGAAGGTACAGAAAGAGGACAGACTGTAGTTTCTTGTATGCGTTTTTCAGATCCAGAGGTCGAAACAGTGACACGTAGCACATCATACAATTTCGCTTTTCTGGAAAGGTCTATAATCAGGTCATCTTGGGATATTGTGCATAACTCTTTCTTAGAGAATCCAATTTGGATCAGACTGGTGGAATTAGAAAGAGGACACAGAGGGCTACTATAGGTCACAATTTCAGAACTTAAATATCTGAAAGTACAGAGTTACAGTCGTTTCAAGGTCGAGCTCCTAAAATCAAGAAAAAGCAAGATGAGGAAGTTTGATGGAAATGATCCGGTAAATTGGATACTTCAGATGGAGCAATATTTTGATCTACATGGTGTACAACTGTTACAAAAGGTATGTATTGCACATTCATATTTAGAACCAGATCAATTGTTACGTGGTCAATTTTCACGGAGGAAATGATAGCACATTATGAGGATACAAAGAGCAACACCTTCTTTAGAGCAACACCACAACAATTGGAAAGAGTAAAAGGGCTTTGTGACATAGTGGAAAGCAAAATTATGGAAACCAGGAAGCATACCCCTCACAACTATAAAGATGGAAGTGTTGTTTCTCCTAGCCTTCCACAACCTACAAGGGTTACACCACAACAATTGGAAGAAAAAAGAGAAAAAGGGCTTTGTTACAATTGTGATAGCAAATGCACTAAAGGTCATAAGTGTGCTGAGAAGAAATTATTTTACAGAGAATATGAAGAGGATGAAGAAAAGGATCAAGAAACATCAAAAGAAGAAGATATATGCCAGGACCCCACCCCAGAGAAAGAAGAAATGAATCAGACCATATCTTGTAAAGCATTGGCAAGAATTACCACTCCTCAAACTCTCAAGATAGAAGGACATATCAAGAAGAAAAAGGTGCAAGAAGTGAAAGATCACATCGAGAAAGAAGAAATGAATCCAACCATATCTTGTAATTCATTGTTCGAAATTACCACTCCTCAAACTATCAAGATAGAAGGACATATAAAGAAGAAAAATGTTCAAGAAGTGAAAGATCACATCGAGCATCAAGAAATGAATCCGACCATATCTTGTAAAGGATTGGAAGAAATTACCACTCCTCAAACTCTAGAGATAGAAGGACATATCAAGAAGAAAAAGGTTCAAGCAGTGAAAGATCACATCGAGCATCAACAACAAGTTCTCCAACTTTTAAAGGATAACGCCACTTCGGTGAAAAATCAAACGAAACAACAGGTAGATCAACATCTTAGTGAAAAATGTTTTGATGTAGGTGATTGGGTATTTTTACTGCTACATCTCAAGCAAGCTATTTATGAGAAGGAAATGTTGGCAATACTACATGCACTTAAAAAATGGCGACCTTACCGAATGGGAAGACTCTTCAAGGATGAGGATGTGGAAGCATTGTTTTGTGCTATTTATATTATCCCACCAGATTGTATAAACGAAGCAAGGGATGAATGGAAGAAGGACGAAGAAGTATGGCCACTTATTCAAAAGTTGCAAAAGATCCCAATTCAAACAATATTTCCAGAAATTGAAGAGGAAGGAAAAATCATATTGGAACCTAAAGCAGTCACAAAAGCAAGAACCCGACAGCTACAAAATCGATCAATTTCAGAGTATCTCATCAAGTGGAAGAACTTACTTGCTGAATATTCCACATGGGAGGACAAGAATTTTATACAAAAGCATCAAGAACTACTCAAGCGTTGAGGACAACGCTTTTTGAAGGAGAGGGGCATGTTAGGCCCCTATACTACTAGTGTAACCACTTATTGTTATTAGTATAACCCACTTATTATATTGATGTACCCATATAGTGCCCATATTGTTACTATTGTGCCCCATAGAAGCCCACTATTGTTATTATTGTGCCCTTACATTATTATTGTCATGTCGGCTCTGATTATGTTATGACCCCTTAGACTCCTATATATAGAAAGGAGGTCTTTTCATTTGTATCATCCAAGAATTGTTCATTGATATAATGTAAAGGAGGTTGCCCCCTTGAAGAGGCTGAATTCTAAGGCGTTGATCTATCTTTTCTATCTTTTCTTGAGATGGTTTCATAACATCCAATCTCCTGCTCCAATTCATCAAGATAATTTTAGTAATTGTTCACAGCTCCCATTGTCTTCTTCAATGAGCCCTATCAATATTCTACAATGTTTCCTCAAAATTACTTCATCAATGACAACCTTGTATTTACATGAAGGAGTCTCCACCACTCTTCATGTTACCCAAAAAAGATCTAAAAGGTTACCTCATGACGATTTCAATAATGCATCTTGGTCTCCAATGATTTATTTAATATTTGCTAAAGCTTTTTAACAAGATATCTTCAATTGTTTTGTTAAGCCTCAATGTTTTTGTTTCGAGCCTCTTTTCACAATTTCGAGGTGTCTGCTTTTGGACTGATTACTTTAGAGGTTTTTGATATGCTTACTTCACAAATAATTCAATGTTGGTTTCACCTTCAGTTCCCTTCAAATGATGACAAATGTAACATTACTTTTCTGGTTCAAGGCCATACAAATCTGAGGTCATACAAATCCAAGAATTAATCTTTTCACAAATCGATGACAACAATATAGAACTGAACCGAGCTACTAAATGAACCTCCATAGGATTGTTCTTTAGGTTGCGGTCTACACTTCCTCTACAAATTAATTCATCACAGGTCTGAGCCTTCCAAAGATTAATTCATCAAGTTTAACCCAATCAAAATTGTTTTTCCTTCTCGGCCTTAAAGTCTCCTTTTTGTTATGCATTCAAGTTTACAAATTGTGAATTGTATCTTCCTCCCTGTGATAGATGACCGAGATCTATACTAGATAATGAAGTATCTGACTTGTATTTATATGAGTTTCGACAATAAATGAAAAGACATGTTTATTATAGGAGAGGTTGACTTGTGCATGAGGTGGCACTTTGACAATATATTCAATAGTTGTCGGAAGGGGTCTTTTGATAATAGTGGACCAAATATGACATTGTTTCATTAAACGAAAACCATATTATAATAGATATTGGGAGGTCCCACATCCCACATCATCACTTTACTCCCGCACATCAAAACCACATGAATATCAGAGATTTTTTTTAAGCTATGCACAAGACAAAGTTTCAATGTCAACAACGCCAATATTCTTATAACACATATCACCCCTACTTCCTCTGACCTCCGATGTAGCATATGTGATATTTCAATGAAATTGTTTTGATAATCCAATCGAGTCCACAACATACTCTGACCTCTGATGGATGCGATATTTCAATAAAATTGTTTTGATAAACCAATCTGGTCTGCAACCATATCGCAATCGAAAGTTTTAACATGACATGCCTGCAAAACTTGTGATAGGAAAGTTACGACGTGGCGGATGCGATATTACATTAAAATGTTATAATAAGGCCAGTCGGGTCCGCAAAACATATCACAATCAGATATTAGGCTTCATCGGAGGATATTATTAGAGGCCCCATTCCAAAAGCTCTGATAAAGAGCAGATGCAATTTAGTGATTAAATCGTTATTAAAACACATCAGGTCCACATATCGAAAGTTGGAGAAAATTGCATATCGGAGATCAACGTTTTTGGGTGGATAAAAATAAATAAAACGCCAATATGATTTCTAGATTTGGTTATTGATATTTCGCCAATATGCTTCTCTTTGCTCCTCAATATCATTGTTTCTACCCTTTGTCTCTTCCTCTTGGGCATATGTGGTATTCTCTTTGGATCTACTCCTCCTCGGCTTATCGCTCCTGGTCCTGGCTTGCATATGCTTTCCTTTGGCTTTCGATGGCTTCTCTTTGATGGATTATGATGGCTTCTCTTTGATGGCTTCCCTCCTCTTGCTTCTCATGGTTTTCTTCTGATGGTTTCTCTTTGATGGCTTTCGATGGCTTCCGGTGGCTTTCCTCCTTAAGATTGCTCCTTGGGTCCAACGCTTCTATTCTGTCTCTATATGGCTTGTGATATATTCAATCCATATGGTCCTCCATCTCATCATATGATCTCCAACCATGTCATCATCTGTCGTCAAGTTCTTCATCAAGGATATCATAATATACATGAGGTTATGGCATCTTCATAAGAACTTTCATCACTATGATCAATGGGCAACAGCACGGATCATAAGAATTTTCCATCACAACCAATGCCATATTGACATCAATGACAACATTGACTAATCGTCTCCCAATTTATCATTAATGGAAATATTTTTTCCCTTCCAACATTCTCTCCCCCTTTGACATCAATGGAAAACGGGGTGCCCAAGTACTCCCCCTATCGCGCTTCTTCTTGTCATGTTTCTTCTTTCGTGGTTGCTTAGACAAAAGCTTGCACAACTCCCCGTGAACTTGTGCTCCCTTTTCTGTCATCATCATACTGCACAGTCACCTCTATCATTATGTTCTTGTTGAGAAATGGCAACAATAAATTCCAATTTAATTTGTCCCTGAATTAAACTATGAATTAAAATCAAATTCTATTCTCATAGCAACTTGTAAGTATTTTTGTAGTCATGTATATTTCTCCCTAAGTTTTTGGGGTCAACTATGAGTTTAAATTGAGTTGGCAATTAGATCACTTAGTTTATTGAGTTAAGTTTAGTTAAATTAGTTCCAAATTGTTTGTGGAACTAATAAAGAGTTAACAGTGAGTTGGTGCACTAGTGTGTCCACAAGTGTCACTCTAGTTAACTAAAGATTCCCTCATCAGAAACTAATGCATGTTAGTTCTCAGAAAGACCCAGTTGAGACTAGAGTGAAGGGAAAGTGTACTATCATTTGTATTATTTACTGGAGTGTAAATATCATGCATGCATAAGAGATTGATCCTATGTTTGGATTGCACAGTTTTGGAAGAATGTATTCCCTTTAAATATGGGCTATTCATACTAGGAATTATGCAAGAGATTAGGGGCTTGGAGAGCTACAAAATTGGCTAAGTTCTGGCTAGGAGCTAGCTTGTGAGTTGAGAGAGTTGAGCATACTTGTGCATAATTGTTCTAGTGAGAACAAGCTTTGTATATTCCCTCATATGTCTGATATATGAAATACATATAGCGTGGTTCTGAGCAATGGCTTTCCCGAGATACATCTTGTGTTATGTTCCATTGATTTATCTTCTTCTTGTTCATATTGTTTTCATCAATCTATTGGCTTTCGCTGGTTGAAATTAGAAGTAGATTTTTGTCCTGTGATTTAGTACATTGCATGAGCTTGCGAATCTACTGGAATTTCTACATGGTATCAGAGTTGAATTCAATATACTAGAGGAGATTTCAAAGTTTTAAGTTTTGTGTTACAGGTGAAATTCAAATTTGTAATACATACTTCAAATGGCGTTCTATGGTTTACGGCTCGAGTATGCCTTGGAAGGGAGCTCGAATTTTATATTTTGGAGGGATAGAATGGAGGTTGTGCTAGAGGATAATGGTTTGAAGGAATTTGTTGATCAACAAATTCCTAAGCCATCAACATCAGATGCACAAAATTTGGCCGAATGGAAGAAGTGTGTGGTAAAGGCGAGGCGGATAATCCTTGAGGGAGTTTGAGACCACATTTTCTCGAGCCTCCATGGCAAGGAAAATAAGTTTGCTATGTGGAAAGCATTGACAAACTTGTATCAAAACAACAGTGACCAAAGGAAGTTGGCACTAAAAGAAAAGCTACAAAAGATCAAAATGGAGAAAGGCAAGACGATTCCAAAATACTTCACCAAGTTCACTAGTGTCGTGATGAACTTGGAAGTGTTGGAATCACAGCTTCTGAGGATGATATGGTGAGTCTTTCTCTTTTAGGACTCCCAAAGAGTTGGCATAGTTATTAGGACTCTATCAATTGTCGATAGAAGCTGCTAAATTGGGAATGACAGTGGTCGGATTTGATGTAGCAGGATATCAGGAGGAACACCAAGGATGGCTCTTCGTCAAAGACTAATGATGAAGAGAATTGTGCCTTAGCGATTAAGGTGAAGAAGGGTAAAGGGTAAAATTCCCATTCCAAATAGAATTCTTATCATGGAGGTAATAAGAAAGACATGACGAAAGTTAAGTGCTTTCATTGTCATGAGCTGGGCCATTTTCCTACAAATTGTCTACTCAAGAAGTCTGAGAAGAAGTCCTCAGGAGGAGTGGTGGGTGAGGCTTTGGCCTCTCAATGTGAATTGAACTTTTCCCTCATTGCATGCATGGTTTCATCAATGATGGGAAGTGTATGATACTTAGATAGTGGAGTGATGGGAAGTGTATGATACTCAGACAGTGGAGCTTCATTCCACATGACTGAGGACAAAGAGTTATTCAATGACCTAGAGGAGAAAGATCTTCATATGCATATTGAGATGGGTGATGACGGGAAGTATAGTGTTACTGGATTAGGCACAAGTACTTTTCAGAGGGAGCATGGGGCTCCACTCACCTTGAAGAATGTTATGTATGTGCTCGAGCTGAAGAAGAACTTGGTATCCATTTCCATGCTTGAGGATTGAGGTTATGTTGGGATCTTCTCGAAAGGAAAGGCATTCCTTCGACACATAGCCACAGGTCAAGTAAAGAAGATTGGGATTCGGGTGAAGAATCTCTATAAGCTGGAGGTAGAGGAGTGTGCTACTTTGAGAAAAAAAGCAGAAAGGGTGTAAGGATAAGATGTTGGCGAGTTGTGGTACAAGAGATTGGGCCACTTGCCTCATGGGGTTTTGAAGATATTGCAGCAGATCTCTGCCAGTCTTCCCAAAGGTACGCTTGAGAAAGTTGATATATGCAAGGGGTTTACTTTGGAAAAATAAACCAAGTCTTCCTTTCACGACAGAGATAGTCGAGCAGAGGTTATTCTAGAGTTATTCCATTTAGATGTGTGTGGACCATTCTCAACAGCATCCACGGCCAAACACATGTATTATGTTATATTTGTTGATGACTATTCTCGTAAATGTTGGATGTTTTTCATGCAGAAAAAGGATCAAACTTTCACAAAGTTTTGTAAGTTTAAAGCATTGGTGGGGAAAGAGTCTGGCAAGAAGATTAAAGCTCTACATATTGATAATGGTGGTGATTATGTCTCAAACAAGTTTAGGAACTTTTGTGCAGCGGAAGGGATTGAACAGGGGTTGAAAGCACCCCATAACCCTTAGTAGAATGGGGTGGCCAAGAGGAAGAACAAAAGCATAGTAGGGGCATCAAGGGTGATGTTGCATGATTAGGCCTACCACTACACCTGTGGGCTGAGGCATGAAACATAATGATTTATGTTCAGAACTATAGCCCACATCAGATAATTGAGATGAAAACACCAGAGGAAGCTTATTCCGGTAAGAGGCCAGATGTTGGTCACTTCAGGATTTTTAGGTCACCCGTACATTTCCATTTGACCAAAGATGCATGGAAGAAGCTTGAGCCTACAAAAAAGTTGGGGATATTTGTGGGGTACATGAATAAACCTCACAACTATCGAGTATACTTGTCGACCAGCAGGATGGCAGTGGTTCGCAGGGTTGTTAGATTCGATGAGGAGAAGGCCATGCGAGTTTCCCTTGAGATGGAGCTTGAGCTACATGTAGATGAGGAGATTTTTGTTCCTAAGGTTGAGAAGCCTCAAATTTATGTGGAGCAGCCATATGCAGATGATCTGGGGGTGGAGACATCCACTTAGATAGAGTCTTCTAAAGAGAGAAGAAAGTGCACCAGAGAGGCTGACAGATTTTTGGATGATGCACAGGAGAATATGGGAGCACCCACTTCTCAGCGTGGGAAGAGGAGGTCACCTATGAGGTACATTGGATACATGGCTCTTATAGTTAAATGTTTTGCGAAAAATTCATCTTCCTTTAAGGAAGAAGTGAAGCAACCCGTTTGGGTTGATGCCATGGTGGAGGAGTATGACTACATAGTTCGTAACCGTGTTTGGGATGTTGTCCCGAGACCGGAGGACAAGTCAATGGTGAGCTCCTGTTCACTTTACAAGGTAATTAAAGCTACAGATGGTAGTGTGGAGAAGCATAAGGCTATATTTGTGGCATATGGTTTTTCACAGGTAAAGGGGATTGACTATGATGAGACCTTTGCTCTTGCTGCAAGGTACTCTTCAATAAGATCTATATTGGCATTATTAGCACAGATGGGTTGGAATATACATCAGATGGATGTGAAGACATCCTTCCTTAATGGAATGATTGAGGAAGAGTTGTACACAGAGTAGCATGAAGGTTTTGAGACCTTTGACCGTGAGTCACATGTGTGCCGGCTCAAGAGAACGTTGTATGGGCTGAAGCAAGAACCTTGTGCTTGGTACACTAGGATAAATAGATACTTCACTAGGTTGGGCTTCAAAAAGAGTGATGTGGATGTGAACTTGTGCCACATAGTGGTCAAAGGTAAATTGTTGATCATTGTACTTTATTTTGATGATCTCATACTGACAGGTGATGATCAACTAATCAAGTCTTGCAAGGAGGACCTTGCAAGAGAGTTTGAGATGAAGGACATGGGGTTCATGCATTACTTTCTTGGCATGGAGGTATGGTAGGGAGATGGGGAGTTGTTTGTGTCTCAGGGAAAGTATGCCAACGAGATACTCAGGAGATTTTGCATGGAGAGCAACAAACCCATGGAGACTCCTTTAGTAGGTAAATGGAGGAAGGAGGATGTTACATTAGGGGAAGTAGTGGAAGCTATTGTTTATAGACAACTTGTGGGTTCACTCATGTACTTGGTGAACACATGACTAGATATGTGCTATGCATTTAAGCAAATTAGTCAAGCAATGGTTAGGCCTACCAAGTTGTATTGCAAGGTGGGAAAGCATGTGCTAAGATACCTCATGGACACTTCTCAGTATGGATTATGGTAGAGACGGACAGAGGGAGTGAAGCTTCAAGGATTCACTAATGCAGATTGGGTGGGTAGTCCATTCGACAGGAAGAGCACATCAGGAGGGACCTTCAGTATTGGATCAGCGGTAGTTTCTTGGTACAGTAGGAAACAGAGATCGGTTCCACTCAGTTCGATAGAGACAGAGTACACGGTTGCAAGTCAGGCAACATATGAGGTCATTTGGATGAGGAAGATCCTGGTTGGTTTGTTTGGTCAGTAGATGGATCCAACAATGATTTACTGTGATAATCAAAGTTATATCAAACTCTCCGAAAATCTAGTTTTTCATGATAGGTCCAAACACATTGATATTCGATATCATCATCTGAGAGATTGTGTATTGAGGTGGATTATGTTGTTAGAGTACATTCCCACAAAGGATAAATACGCTGAGATTTTGACAAATATATTGTCAAGATGTAAAATTGAGTTTCACAAGGATAGGATCGAGGTAGTTGATAATCCATTTCTTGTTGAGAGGGAATGTTGAGAAATGGCAATAAGAAATTCAAGTTTAATTTTCCCTGAATTAAATTGTGAATTAATATTGAATTCTATTCTCATAGAAACTTCTAAATAGTTAATTAAGTTTAATTAACTTAATTATCTTAGGAATTTTGAGTTGGAAGTCTTTTTGTAGTCATGTATATGTTCTCCCTATGTTTTATGGGTCCAGTATGAGTTTAAATTGAGTTGGAAATTAGGTAACTCAGTTTACTGAGTTAAGTTTATTTAAATTAGTTCCAAACTGTTTGTGGAACTAATAGAGAGTTAATAGTCAATTGGTGCACTAGTTCATCCATAAGTGTCACTCTAGTCAAATAAATATTCCCTCATCAGAAACTCATGCATGCCAGTTCTGAGAAAGACCCAGTTGAGACTAGAGTGCAAGGATAGTGTACTATCAATTGTATTATTTAATGGAGTGTAAATATCATGCATGCATCAAAGGTTTATCCTATGTTTGGATTGCATAGTTTTGGAAGCATGAATTGCCTTTAAATATGGGCTATTCATCCTAGGAATTACGCAAGAGATTAGGGGCTTGGAAAGATTCAGAATTGGTTAAGTGTTGACCAAGAGCTAGCTTGTGAGCTAAGAGATTTGAGCATACTTGTGCCGAATTGTTCTAGTGAGAACAAGATTTGTATCATCACTCATATTTATGATATATGCAATACAGATAGCAGGGCTTTGAGTAGTGAGATACATCTTTTGTTATGTCTCATTGATTTATCTTCTTCTTTCTCATATTGTTTTCATTGATCTATTGACTTCCACTGGTTGAAAGTAGAAGTAGATTCTTGTACTGTGCTTTAGTACATTGCATGAGCTTGTGAATCTACAAGATTTTATACAATTCTATAGTTCTCCAATGGTGCTATACTGATCTAGGTCTATTTAACTCCATCCATCAAGTATTATAATTTTTTGTATATTCTTCTTATTCAACTGTTGTCTACTTCCACAAATTTCATTTCCAGATTTTAGCTCTGTTCATAATCTTTTGAGATCAGTTTCAATTTTCTGTCTTTACCAAGCATCTAGCAGTCTGATTTCAGCAGCCCATAATTTTCTAATGTTAGGGACTTTCTACAATTCAATTGTAGATGATCAATCAACCCTCTCTGCCTGCATAAACTCCTCTAGCATTTTTTTTGCTTCAAACATGATAAATTGTTGTAAGTGGAAGGTATACCCAATTAATGGATGATTTTGTTCAATGGAGTTACTCCCATAAGATTATCTATCGAGAGATATGCCTCATAGCACAATTGTCCATACGTGAATCATAGGGCTCTTCACAGATAGATTTTGCAAGAATCACAAGCTCCCCCTACCTGTATGGATGGTCTCTTCTTTGCAGGATCTCATCATCAAAATATGTCAAATATGTATTCATTATATCAACAACATTTGTTGTTGGCTTGATTGTTCAAGAGGATTTATGATCTAATCTACTTCTTTCTCTAGACTTGTGTGACTTTCTTTTCTGGCTTAGTAGTTATGCTTTGAGCTTGTTTAGGAACGCTAGAAAATGTTATATCACGAGCCACATGTATGATGTTATGAAATTTGAAGCACTCAATCTTAAACATGAAAGAGAGAGCATAGTTTATTTTTGTAAATATTGTTCTGGAGAACTGAGAGGGACCTTCACAGGCTCTACAGTACTTAGCCATGTGTCCAAAATTTGAGTAGGAATAAAAATAACCATGAAATAAATTTTGGTACCTGGGAAATAATGATTGCCTTGATGCACTTCTGAAATAATTATGCCTCAAAATTCTTTGATGATATCCTTTTCCTCTTGTATCCTTGACACTTTCTGCACAGTTTTGTCTCGATGCACTTCTAAATTTATTCTGTCCTAGAAGCCTTTGATCAAATTTATTACCTCTTGTAGTATTGACACCATATTCACATCTTCTTGGAGTAGGGTTTCTTCCAATTTCATCTTGACTCTCCTCTTTTAATTTGTTGGAGCTTAGGACATCAATGTTTCTTCCAATTTTCTCCATATCTATATTGTTTGAAGTAATAAGAGTTGCTTCACTTATGTTTGAGGATTCATTTGTATAACTGAGACCTATTTTATCAAATGGAGATCTCTGATGGCTGAGAAAGTCATCCAAGGCTTGAGAAATTTTCAACCTTTTGTTCAACAATTCAACTTCTTTCCTTTGTGAAACAATCTCTTCTTTCATCTTTTCACAGTCATCATTTTTCCTAGCTAGTTGTTTCTCAATTTATTCCTCAACTCATGTTGCTTCATTAGCCTCTACTTTAAGGGAGATAATATCTGGTTTCAGAATGAAGATTTCTTCATTCTCCTTTTCTAGACTGATCTCCATTTCTTCCTTCATCCTTTTTGCTTCATGTATTTCAGCCTTGAGAAAGTTGACATCTAATTTCAGTTTGAAGATCTCTTCATCCTTTTCTTCTAGTTGGCATAAAATGGTGTTTCTTTCCTTTTCTGCCTCATCAACTTGTTCTTCTATGAGTGCCAAAGCTTCCATCACCTTCTCACCTCCTTGTGTTTGTTTTTTTTCTTATTCTAGTTGAGATCTAAGGGAGGAGACCTCTTCCTTATATTGGCCAATTTTTGCTTCAAGTTTGTTCAAGGTGGCTTGATAAAGTTTCTTCCCTCTTCTTTTCCTTATGCAATTGATTTTTCATGGATATGACTTCTTCATGATTTTTTCTCTTATTTTGTTGAAATTCCTCCTTAAGCTTGTTGAGCTCCTCATCTCTTTCTTGAACTTGAAGCTTGAATAGGTTTACTTCCTTCCTTGTCTTGTCAAGGTCATGGTCACCATCCTGTGATTTCTTCTTGACCTCCCCATTCTCCTTTTTCAAACTTCTCATCTCTTCTAGGGAAGCTACAAGCTTTTCCATGATATCTTCTTCAAAATCATCTTTACTCTCTTCATCTTCTAGTTCTTCCTTGGCCTTGATGTCTTCACTCATTTTTTCATCTTCCTTAATGGATTCTAGATTTCCTTCTTAATTTCCATCATCTTCTTGACTAACAGTCATGGTAAATGTTTATTTTGAGTGAAGATCATGAAGTTTGTCCCACATACCTTTTTTCGATGAACAATTATTCACTTTGGTTTTTATAGCATCTGGTAGCCCATTTAAGATTGCCTTCATTTCTTTTGTATTATATTCCTTGGATTCTCCTTCCATCATGCTATCAGTAATCACTGATTCCCATACTTCAATGCCATGAGCCATTAAGAAATTTCTCATTCTTACGTTCCATACATCAAAGTTTCCATTGAACAATGGAACTTTCCCAAAATGTTTGTCTTCAGTTTTCATAGTTGAGGAAGAGACATATTTAGAAGGATTGGAGGCCTTCTTTCTTGGCTTTTCCATTTGTATTCTAAGGATCAACCTTCAAGATATTATTCTTTGAGAGAAGGTACTGGCTCTGATAACACTTTTTGGGAATCATGATTGTTGTTAGACCAAAACTTGCAGGTTTTAGTCAATAATCACATCGCTAGAGATAAGGATCCATGAGAGTTGGTTATTCCAAGTCACGAAACACATGGGGAGCGTTGGTTTATCCAATGTCCAACACTCATACATGGAGGGCGTTTTGTATAAATAATTAGAATGCCCCCTTGATTAGAAGAATATGAAGTAAAAACAAGAACCAGAGCGGTATTAAGTTCATTCTCTAAAGGGAGAGTGGGATCGACCGAAGATGGACTCAATTCAACCATATGGTCAACCAATGGTTCATCAACCTGAGTGATATTTGTTTAACTCACCAATGTAAGAGTGGGATTTACTATACTTGGAACTATATCAATCACTTCGTCAACTCATGGTAGGTTGGGAGAAAGTTTATGGTAACCAGTTAGAAGTTCTTGCTATGAAACAATAAGTTTTTCTCATAATTTTGAGGCTTCATCCATGTGAGGGCAAAGGTGACTATGATGAATCCCTTTACATAGCCTACAAGGAAACTGTTGGTGGTGTTGAACCCACCAATATTCAGGGGATCTCCCCGATATGAATTCCCAACTAGACTTCAAACCATTTCGAGTAGGAGTCTCGACAATGGGTGGTAGTGTAATACCTTGACCGTGGTAGCGCATAGAGGGAAGTAATATAACTTTGGGTGAGAGAAATTGTGTGACCCTGTAGAGAGTCAAGTGTGATGCAAGAAGGTTCAAACACACGGAGTGGAAAAGGAAGTGTGCCCCTTAGAAACCTGTAATAGTACGTAGCTTGAAAGGAGCACACAAGTGAAATGACATCACAAGCTAAAGTGCAGAATAGTCCACAAATTAAAGTGAAAGTTTAATCCAACAACACACATTCAACATGATTTGTACAATTGCATGCAAAGCAGTTCATAAGAAAATGTGTAAGTTAAACAACATACATTTCTAAAGAAACTAGAATAGTCCAATTATAATAAAAACATATGCATGAAAGCGTGTTGCCTTTGGTATTATTATTATAAGTGGAATTTTCATCCATACATACACCATGACGACCGCTAGCCCCAATAGTGGAACATTATTGTCAAGAACACATGCTCCTCCAAAGAATTATACTTGCTCTATGATGTGGAGAAGCGAAGGTTCGTCACAATACTCCCAAGCCTTTTCTTAGCCTGAGCCTAGCCAAAAGCTTGGCTCCCAAAAGCCTCTTCTATGAGTTATGAGGTTATATTTATAACAAAGGGTGGGGTGACCCTTGACATTCCCCCTTTGTGACTCTTTGAATTTCCTCATGACTCTTCAACTTATTTACAAATAACTCATTACATAACATTATGACCTTTCACATTCCACTAATGACACTTGGAATTTGACTTACAACATATTTACAAATAATATTACATTTTCTACATGTACCCATGTGAGACAAAATAGGCTAGAGACAGCCTAACAAGACAAAAAAGTATGACTCTGAAGTTTGGGGAAACTTATCGACTTGAAAACCTCCACTTGGTGCTTCTCGGTCACATATTGATGTCAAGCTTGGTACTGCATGATGATGTCCCCAAATTGCTTGATGGTGTCTTTCTGATAGAGGACTCTTGCCTCCATAGCATCCAAGCATATGGTCTTGGCACCTGTGTCCAACTCGTTCTGAAGCATGTGAAGCATGGTGTTGACCATGAAAGGACCATCAATGTACTTCTGCATGTTATGTGCGCTCATCTCCAAGTCTTCCCTAGTGACCTCTCATCTTAACTTCTCCATGTACTCATCGATATCTAACTGGAATTGGTTCTTTGGTTTAGCCTCGATGAGGGAACCAATTGATGGGATCCTATGCATCTCACCATGACATTCAAATTATGGCACAATCGTGCATATGAGGCCTACATGCTACTGATGAATGGGATGAGCTGCTCATAGTTATGGATCAATATCCAAACTTTTTCGATCTCTAGCTCTGCATGTGGCTTCATCTTCTTAGCTAAGTGAAGTGGGGGCCCCTTGTACCACATTGTCCACTCTTTCACATGGGCAATGGAAACATGTACATTCTTGAGAGTTTGAACAAACTCTTTTCTCTATTGTTGTAAACCGTGCATAAAGACAATTGATTTATGCATAGTGATAAATCTGTCATAAAGCTTCCGCATGGTAGTCTCAAGTTTTGATACTTTAGAAAGTATCACTTTCCTCATCTCCCCCATTGTGGAAACTTCACTCTTCTCTCAGAGTTGTTCTACCTCTTTCCTAGTAGCCTGCAAGTTCTTTGTGAGTTGTTCATTCTTTGCCAACAAGAACTTAACATTTGAGATTATTTCTTCTTTGTAGGTCAAGCTAGCATCAACAAGGGAAGTTGGATTCTTCCTTGTGTCTCACACTATCACCTTTTCCTTCGTGAATGCAGGTGATGCATCATCATATGGAAATTTCTTCCTCCGCACCTGTATAATCTTCTTTGGTAACTCATCAAATGATGGATTGTACACATCCATGACTAGATGATGATCAAGGAAAACAACCTCTCCTTTCTCGCTCGGGACTGGTTCTGACACTAGAGGTGGTGGAGACTGAGAGATGACCTTCGAAACTCTTAGCATAAGGTCAGTGTCTTCATTCTATGGCTCTTGTTCCAACTCCATGTCTATCACTTCAATCAGTTGCTCAATCTATTGAGCAAGCTCTCGATCCCACATATGTTCACCATCTTCCTTAGCTATTGGTTGTTCCAACTCCTCAGAAATTATGGGTGTTGTTTGCTCCATCATTGCACCTTGCCTTTGCTGAAGAATCTAAGGCAATTAGAATTAATGTGATTCTTCTTAGCTTGATAACTATTTGTGAGGTGTTTTAACTTTTCTTATTAGCATGATCTTCATTTGTTATTATTAAAGTGTGTCTTCTTAGTTCATAAAATAGCTACCAAAACATAGAGACAAGAACATGCAATGTTGGCTTTCTTCTAGGGCCAAAACCTCTCCCTCTTGGAGAGGAAAACCTGCACAAAATTCTTCTTATAGAGATTCCCATTGATGAATACCAAGACCATGACCCTTGACCTAATTAAGCCATTCCAAGACCAAGACACCAATCCTCTTCTTGACACTGTTGAGATCATCACCATCACTGTTGCTTTACCAAGGTCATCATTGAGATCATCATAGCTACACCATCATCGAGATCATTACTGTACATTCACTGAGATAGTCATTGTTCATTTACTGAGATCATCACTATATATTCACTGAGATTATCACTGTATCTTTATGGAGATCATCGCTGTATCAATGAGATTCATATACTGAAGCTTCATCAATATATTTTACTCTGATTATGACTTCATAATTGTATCTTCATCAAACATTATGCCGAGATTATGGCTACGTACATAATATGAGACAAAGTGTGTCTCTATAGGATCACTGAGATCCTTATCATTGCATTTTATTACTTGACTGTGATTGTGCCTATTATCTGTTATGAATGTGTTGGGTACACCAAAACATGATCATGTGGAGGCCAAGACACAATGATATTCGTCATTGTAATTGTCTGAGATTTCCATAAAGGTATGCGAAGATATCACTTCATTGAATATATCGAGATCATGATTGTTTGTAGAGACAAAGTGTTCTGCACCGATACCTTCATCTTCTCATCTATACCAAGACTATAATCAGTGAAGAAGTCGAGGTTATGACACACTATTATTATCACTGAAGATGGTAGATATATCTTATCCCCTGTAATGTGGATACCATACAAAAACATGCTTGTGATTGACCTTCTTTTGCATTGATCCATATCAAGTTATATATAGTAGTTTTGACTTCATAATAAGTCGACTTGAGCTAGTGAAGAGATGCAGCTGCAAGCTGACATGACATCCTTTAATTTGTTTTGTTGGCCAAAGTGACTTCATTTCCCATCATTTTGTTTGCATACTTCTTCTTGTTCTTGTCTTGGAGGATTGTGCTTGTCATTGAGGGCCTTTCAGTATACATTTACACATAGGCTCAAGAAGATCTCCTTGTACATGAATTTTACTTTTTGACTTTCCTAGACTTATGAAATGAGCAAGAAACTTATTCTTATAATTTACAAAAATAATACTTCTTTTTATTGACAGGTACAAAGATCAAAATTACATTTGTAAATATCGAACCTAGTTACACTTTCTTCAACAATCCCTCTTAAATAGGGAGGTATTTATAATGGTACTTGGTAATTCTCAATCTAAATAATTTCTCATAAGATGAATCATATTGGTAGCCCATATATATAGCATCAGAGTAACCAACATTTTTTCCAGGGCAAGGCCTTAACTGGCAACGCTACCTCTCATGATATCAGAGCACAATGTTGGCAAGACCAATGACTATAGACACCTTCAAGATTGTCTCTCAAGGTACATACCCACCTAGGTGTTCACCTGAGTATGCCCTTCTAGGACTATTCTTCTCTTGAGTTCCCAACCCTCAAAGAATATTGGTCCTCTTGCCTACTCTTATATTGGATTCGCTACACATCCTCAAAGAGCATCGGATGCCAGATGATTACCCAATCCTCCATTCTTTCTTCCCAGTTGAAGACAAGAATGTTGTGTGTATCATGTGTCTACATTTCCATTCATGACATTCACTAAGACTTACGGTTGTTAGTCTTGGTCTAGTGCTTGACACATGAAATGGAAAAACACATCTCTCACTCCCTTCTTAATCAAGGGTGACTTAATCCAAGATCCCTCTTAATTAGGGATTCTCCTTTCATCAACAATTTTTTATTTGTGGGTCTTTTAGGGACTTGATCAATTTTTTCTCTTGATGTCATGAAATTAAGTTGAGCTTCTTGCTTGTAGGACTTCTGGACATCGATCCCTTTCATTCTTGGTTTTTCATGTCATTTCTTCCTTCATGGAAAGTGTCCTTCTTGGTACATATCTGGAACATTTTTAATATGTCTACTTCTTTCTCATCATGCTTCTTTTAGGAGTATCCACCACATGAATTCTAGTTGTACTTGAACTTATAATTTTTATTCCAGTATCCCTGCACGAACTAATCCAGATATTATTCAAGAAATCAAAACATATCATTAAATTAAATCGTACCTTTCGAGATGGCTTCTTCATCATGACATGTTTTCAATAGGTATCAGCATCCTACATACTTGTTAACAGATTTTCCCAAAGATATCTATTGTCAAGGGTCTCCAATTTTTAGACTTTCATCAAAGTCTTCATATCTTTCAGGGAGATTTCCTAGTCAACTCTTCTTGGTCTTTTGGATGTTGATTTCCTTCATCATAGTTGCATAGCTCACGATCTCTTTCTCAGGGGTTTCTAATCAATTTCTGTAATCGTATTCAGCCACCTCATACTTTATATGAGGACATATTATGTTGATTTCATCTAGAGTGACTTATGCCTTTCTATATCTTTTCAGAGGAGGAGATATTTTTATCTTGATCATGCTTCTCAAGATAGAAGCAATGATCCATGTTACCTACAACCATATGACATGACATTATAATATTAAACACAAGCATACATACCTTATTTTACTTTCAGGTAATCGAGGCTTCTTCCAGCATCTTCCTTGATTCAAAAGATATTTAATCCATTGATATTCTTCATGTCATCATATCATCATCTCATGGACTCCATAAGTTGGAGTTATTGTGGAAACACTTGCTTCCTCTTTAGATTAGTGAAACCCATGATGGGGATTCCATAAGAGAATTTTTGAGGATCTTGTATATCCCCGACTGGAATATGTTTCCTTTTTGACTTGATGTATGATGAGCTTTGTGCTATATGACTTCTTCCTTTCCTTTAATATCCACTGAGGTTCCAAAGAGATATATCCTTCATATTTTGTTTGTCATGGATTTTGTCCTTCATGATTCCCATGGTGATGTCATGAGCTCTTGCTTCTAATGCTTTCATGATGCCATGATGCATCTTAATATCATGGTCATATCTTTAACAAAAGATCGAGGAGCTTATGATAATATCCTTTTGTGAGGGAGGCCATCTTAATCGTAGTGGAGATCTATTTCTCCCTCTTTCCTTGGCCCTTTTCTTCAGCTTCCTCCATCTTTCCGACGATATGAGCTTCTTTCCATATTCTTTCCATAGCATTGAATCTTATATTATTATGTCTTTTCCTTTCCTTTCTGCACATAATTGTGTCCTTCAACATTTTTGCCTTCTATCTAACATAGATACCACAAGTTTTCGAATGAGGTAACCTTATTTGTTCATGGATATTTATTACCTTGATGATTATCTTCTTATCATCTTTCCTATATATCTCAATTGAGAGTTTATGAAGATATTCTTTATTTCTTTGATACCTTCATTTTGTGTAGATCAAGTCTAAATGATGTGACCTTATATATTGCAGTTTTCAAAGAATGTATCCTCTAGAATTTCATATATCTATTTGATATCTTCTTTCTTTGTATATGGTGATGAGATAACCTTAAGAGTTCCTTCCCATGAATTCAAAGAAGACATTTTTCCTTGATATGTTCACTGACTTCATTTATCTATGAGGATTATGACAATCCTCCTCATTTCATGCAAGGAACTTTGATGACCCATTCAATCCATAGATCTCCTTACAGCCATGAAGTCATTTAACCAAACTTGATACTAAAAATGAAAGATACGTACTTGAAACGTGAAGATGAACTCTTATACTTGATCACTTTGATGCTGGTTGGAGAAGATGTATTGGAGTTTTGTCTTAGATGATATTATCTTCGATGGAAAGCCTTTCTACAATGGAAAAGGTTGCTCCCTTTTGATGAGGATGATCTGTTGCTTCCCTTGGATGATCTTCTTCTAGGGAAAGAAAATGATCCTTTATTTTATAACCTAGAAAGTGATGACAATGTTTTTTCTTCTTCAATATGCTTTTCCTTCTTTAGTAGTGTAGATCAGGATTTACCCTAGGGTTTCAACCTATTTCAAGATGAGGTGATCTTTGATTTTGAGATCCTTTGAGTTTCCTTGCTTTGTAAACACCTTGATGAGGGACTTGGTGGCCTTTTGATGATGCTTGTGGAGACAAAAGTTCTTGTTGTTGTAGACTTAATCTTTCAATCTTGAAAAAACCCTTCAACTTGCTTTAATTCCCTTGAAGATTGATCCTTCTATGTCTATTTGTTGCCCTTCCTTTGACTTCTAAACCTTAGCTCCGATACCATGTTGAAGAATCTAGTGAAATTAGAATTAATGTGATTCTTCTTAGCTTGATAAGTAGTTGTGATTTGTTTCAACTTTTGTTCTTATCATAGTATTCACTTGTTATTATTAAAGTGTGTCTTCTTAGTTCATCAAATAGCTACAAAAATAAAGAGACAAGAACACACGATGTTGAATTTCTACCAAGGTCAAAACCTCTCCCTCTTGGAGAGGAAAACCCGCACAAAATTCTTCTTATAGAGATTCCCATTAATTAATACCAAGACCATGACCCTTGACCTAATTAAGCCATTACAAGACCAAGACACCAATCCTCTTCTTGAAACTGTTGAGATCATCACCATCATTGTTGCTTTACCAAGGTCATCATTGAGATCATCAATAGTTACACCATCATCCAAATCATTATTGTACATTCACTGAGATAGTCACTATTCATTTACTGAGAACATCATTGTATATTTACTGATATTAACACTATATCTTTACGAAGATCATCATTATACCAACGATATCCATATACTCAAGCTACAACGAGATATTTTACTTTGATTATGACTTCATAATTGTATCTCTAACAAACATTGTGCTGAGATTATGACTGCATCCATAATATGAGACAGAGTGTGTCTCTGTAGGATCACTGAGATCCTTATCATCACATTTTATGCCTTGACTGTGACTGTGCCTATTATATGTTATGATTATGTTGAGTACGCCAAAACGTGATCATGTGGAGACCAAGACATAGTGATATTCATCATTGTAATTGTCTGAGATTTCCAGAAAGGTATGTGAAGATATCACTACATTGAATATATCGAGATCATGATTGTTTGTCGAGACATAGTGTTCTGCACCGAGACCTTCATCTTCACATATATACCGAGATTGTAATCACTGTGAAGAACCTGAGGTTATGACCCACTGTGATTGTCACCGAAGATGGTAGAGACATCTTATCTCTTGTAATGCGATGCCATACGAAAACTTTCTTGTGACTAACCTTCTATTGGCATTATGATTCAGGTTTGGCGCTATGGCACAGGTGTTGTACTTGATGGCAACTCACTCAAGTGGAAAATCTCTATTCTAGCTCTCAAAATGATGGAAAATAAGGGGTTCGCAGGTACACCATTCAAAAGGTGCGGGCCCGCAGGCACGCTGTTCACCAAGTGCGGTCATGTCCACAGGTTATCCGAACAGAAGGTGCAGACCCCAGTCCACTCACTCCAATGCAGAGAAAGCGCGCACACGTGGGAATTCTTATGTCTGGCCCATGGTATTTAGCCTGACGTTCATGATCCTATGGTTTTGGCCCGTGGTATAGGATATAAATTATTGAACCCTGGTTTGGATCCCTTGTATTGGTTTTCGATGGTTTTGTCCCATGGTGTGAATAAGGGCTTGCCTATAAAAAGGAAAGGAGATCACTTGTCTAGTCACTTGTGAAATTTGAAGATCTTAAGATATGAAATTTTTGGGTGATCAGTTTGAAAAGCTATATCTAAATCAAGGTGAAATTTAAGGTGAATCTATTGATAGGTCGTGATCTCTCGAGCGCATGATCAGATCTGTGGATCTGACTGTCTATGGCACATTGGAGGACTATTAATTGGCTCTATTCAGAGGTCCGCAGCACAGCAGAAGGCGCAGGTGCGGGGGTCCACAGCACAGCAGAAGGCGCAGGTGTGGGGGTTCGCAGTGAAGCAGAAGGCACTGGTGCGAAGGTACGCAGTGCAGCAGAAGGCACACTGCGGAGGTACGACCAGGTGCGAAGGTATGCTGTTAGGCAGAAAGTGTAGGTGCGGATCTGTGCAGAGGTACACGGTGCAGCAGAAGGAGTAGGTGCAGAGGTACGCAGAGAAGA
Organism: Pinus tabuliformis; assembly: GCA_031772625.1. Taxonomy (NCBI): domain Eukaryota; kingdom Viridiplantae; phylum Streptophyta; class Pinopsida; order Pinales; family Pinaceae; genus Pinus; species Pinus tabuliformis. The sequence continues at coordinate 829,743,725 of CM062813.1, forward strand.
AGAAGGACCAGGTGCGGATCTGCACAATTTAGACACAAAAGAGTTGCAGATATTCACAGGCTTCTATTGGTGAAGTTGCAGACTTTTCTTGAAATATTTGTTGGCTGCCTTTTATCTATTGCTAAAGAGTTCTGGGTTTAGATTACTGGGATTATTGTTCTGGTTACTGCATTCTGATGTCGATTCATTGGTTGATTGAAAAAGGAGATTGGTTGATTCACATGTACTTGATGATGTTTATGGATCCAGTTTGAAAAGTTATGAAAAGTGGTCCTTGCAAGAAAAGAAGTAGGCCAACACCTACGTACTAGTAGATTAGCCATTACAAGAGCTAAGGGGCTTGTAGCTCCCTTCCAGGAGAGACTGGAAAACGAGAGAGGGTTGTAGCTCTCAGCATGTTGCAGCCTGCGTACTAGTAAAGGACTGCACCAGTACAAAATCATTGTAAAAGAAGTTTCTAATTGAAGGAAGATAGAGACATATTGCAGCAGGTGGTTTTCACCCACATTGGGTTTCCACCTTATATCTGGTGTTCTTTGGTGTGATTATCTGTTTTTCTTGTTCTTTCTCATCATTATATGGTACTAACATTCAAACTAATGATCAATATCTGAAGAATAAATTAAAGTATAAATCTAGAAGATATATTGAAAAGAATTAGATAATACTGATTCACCCCCCCTCTCAGTATTATTTCCAACAATTGGTATCAGAGCAGGTCCTTCTGAAGAAGCTTGATCGCTTGAACGAAGATCCATCATCATGAGAAACTACAAGAGAGAAGCATCTATCAGGCCACCAATTTTTGACAGGACAAACTTCGTATATTGGAAGATAAGATTTACTGCCTATCTTCAATCTCTTGGTAAAGAAGTCTGGGATATCATAGATACAGGGTACACTTTTCCATCAACAAATCCTGCAGATCCGGCTGAGAAGAAGAAATATGGAACAAATGCAAAGTCTGTCAATACTCTACTAGGATGTCTATCTCAATCAGAATTCGTGAAGGTTATGCAGTATAAATCCGCAAAATAAATATGAGACAAGATTGTTCTGAGCTATGAAGGAGATGATTAGATAAAACGAGTAAAACTTCAAACCCTCAGAATTCAGTATGGAAATCTCAGAATGCACAACGATGAAAGTGTGGCTAACTATTTCCTTCGTGTAGATGAGATTGTTAATTGTATGAAAAATTTGGGTGAAGAAATAAAAGAGGCTGTTGTGGTTGAAAAGGTTCTAAGATCTTTGTCCCCTAGGTTTGAATATAAAGTTTCTGCAATAGAAGAAAAGGAGAATCTATGAAACCTTACCATGTCACAACTGCACGGAATTCTGACTGCTTATGAAATGAGGAAAGGAGGACCATCAGACATGAGAGAAGCTGCCTTCAAGGCTTCCGGTAAAGGAGATTACTATGAGTCAGGGCATGTGTCAGAAGAAGAAGAAGAATCAAATTTTGTCAAAAACCTTCAACGGGGTGCTGGACGATTCTGAGGTAAGTTACCTTTCAAATGCTTTGCTTGTGGAAGAGTTGGTCACTATGCTGCCAAATGTCCTCATAAGGATAAGATTGACAAGGGGAAGGAACCTGCTAGATGGAACAAGAAACAGAATGCAAATAAGAAAAGCTATTACACTCATGAAGATATTGATGGACTTTCAAATAGTGACGAAGATGAATGAGGTAATAATTATAAACTTTTAATGGCTTTTGAAGATGATGATTATATGGATGTTGTAGATGAAGAAGGTCTTTATGAAGAGATTTCTAATCTCAAAATTTGTTTAGAAGAGAAAAATGTGATTATTGATTCTCTGCAATGTCAACTGGCTGAAAGGGAAAAACATCACGAAAAATTGGAATGTGAAATTGTTAGTCTTAGAAAAGAGATTGAGAAAACAAAAGCTCTTAATCTTAAATTTGTTAAAGGGTCTGAAACTCTGGATGAGATTATCAATGTCTAGCGTTCTCCACTAATCAAGATAGGTCTTGGATATAATGGAGAAGCATCTCAAGCATCCACCTCCAAAAGTTATCTTGATGCAGCAAGGAGGAGCGAGCAAAGGCCTAATAGAAATCATCAGGTAAATCAGGGATAGTTTACCTCAAGAACGAACAAAGACTATCAAGAAAATCGGGGGCAAGCTATCTTAAGGACAAACAGAAGCTACAACCAGCCACAGGTAAAATCTTCCCAATTTGCCTCAAGAATGGATGTCAGTAGAAACTACAATCGGTTGGGTGATAGATTTGATAATCACAAGAGTTTCTTCAATGGCCAATGTTTCTCTTGCCATAACTTTGGTCACAAAGCATCTCAATGTGTTGCCTATAAGACAATCATGACTAGAGAAGCTCAAAAACAAAGAAATATGATTGGAACCACGAAAAGGACCTATAACAACTTTTCCACCCTTGAAAGTGAAATTGAATGTTCTATTTGTAATAACTTCGGTCATGAAGAGTCTGAATGCAGGAGCAGGTTTCAGAAGACAACTCAGAAGGAACAAACCTCAAATGCCAGAACATGGAGAATGAAGGAACCACAACCAAAAAGATGTGGGACAGCTTTATATGCAAAAGGACAGGAAAATCAATGGTACATCGACAGCGGATGTTGGAAGCATATGACAGGTGATAAAGAAAAAATTCAATCATATAGTGATTTAGAAAAAGGAAAGAAAGTTTCTTTTGGACATGATACCCCTGCAGTCATAAAAGGAAAATGCACTGTTTAGTTGAAAGAGAAAGTCAAGGCTGGAAATGTTTTGTATGTTGATGGCTTGAAGCATAATCTAGTGAGTGTCAGTTAGATGTGCGGTCAAGGAACTGAGGTAATATTTCGATCAAATGGATGTAGTGTTCGTGATCTTGATACAGGAAAAACAGTGATCAAAGGCATAAGAACTCCAAATAATTTATACATATTTGAAGAAGGACAACAACAATGCTATTTGAGCAAGAATGATGAACACTAGTTATGGCACCGGAGGTTGGGTCATCTAAGATTTTCACAGATAAGGAAAGCATGCAAATACCAAGCAGTTCGTGGTCTTTCAGACATCAGAATTCCAGACAATAAAATATGCAAATCATGTCAGTTTGGTAAGCAAACCAGAACTAACTTCCCTGGGAAGGAAGGATCAGCTAGCAGGCCTCTTGAACTAGTCCATACAGATGTATGTGGACCATCTAGGAAAAGGTCACCTTAAGGAGAAGAACACTTTATATTATTCATTGACGACTTCTCCAGGATGGTTTGGATAGGACTTATGAAGCACAAAGACGAAGCCTTCGAAAAATTCAAATCTTTCAAAGCCTTGGTTGAAAACGAATCAGATCACAAAATTAAGTGCCTTAGGTCTAATAGAGGTGGGGAATTTACCTCAAATGAATTTTTCAATTTTTGTGAAGAACATGGAATAAGAAGGAAATTCTCTACAGCTAGGACTCCTCAGAAAAATGGAGTAGTGGAAAGGATGAACAGAATGATTCAACAAATGGCTCGTGAAATGCTTGATGAATCTGGAACTCCCGCAACCTTCTGGGGTGAAGCTGCATTTGCTGCGGTCATTATTCTCAACAAAACAAATGTCTGGGTGAACAACACTCAAACTCCTCATGAGCTCTGGTATGGTGAGACTCCTTCGGTAAAACATTTCAAAATCTTTGGAAGCAAATGTTATATTAAGAATAATGATGAACATCTTGGCAAGTTTGAACCTATAGCAGATGAAAGGATTCTGCTTGGTTATTCTCCTCACAGCAAAGCATATAAGTGTTACAACAAAATACTTGGAAGAATAGTTGACAGCATTGATGTAGTGGTTGATGAAGAAGGAAACATTCCTAGGCAAGTAAATTATGAAAATATCGAAGAGGATGAAGATCATCCTTCAAATCAGACTGATGATGAAGAAGAACCTCAAGAGGCACCAGAGGAACAGATAATGATAGAAGACAAGACTCCATCCAGGTATGTTCAAAAAAATCATCCAGAATCTCAAATCTTGGGGCAAAAGGAGGCAGGTGTACAAACAAGAAGAACAATTGTAGAAGCTTCAAGCTATTTGGCATTACTCTCCTCCACTGAACCACAAAATGTAAGAGAGGCATGCAAATATGAATGCTGGGTCAATGCAATGGATGAAGAACTCGAGCAGATCGAAAAGAACAACACTTGGGAGTTGGTTCCTAGACCAAAAGATAAGAATGTCATAGGGACAAAATGGATCTTCAAAAATAAGTTGAGTGAAAATGGGGAAGTAATTAGAAACAAGGCCAGACTTGTTTGTAAAGGGTATGCTCAACAAGAAGGAATAGACTTTGAAGAAACTTTTGCTCCCGTTGCTAGACTTGAGGCCATCCGAATGTTCCTTGATCTCTCAAGCTTTTAGAAGTTCAAAGTATTTCAAATGGACGTGAAATCAGCCTTTCTGAATGGAGACTTAGAAGAAGAGGTGTACATTGAGCAACCAGATGGTTTCATTCTTGGGAACGATCCAAATCTTGTATGCAGACTAAAAAAGGCTCTTTGTGGTCTTAAACAGGCTCCAAGGGCTTGGTACTATCGTTTGGACAAATATCTTCATCAACAAGGCTTTTCAAAGGGATCAACAGATAGAAATATTTATATAAAAATTGAAAATGACAAATTGCTAATACTTGTTGTGTATGTAGATGATATTATCTTTGGAAGAAATGAAGAAACTATGAGTCAAACCTTTGCCTTGGTGATGCAGAAAGAATTCGAAATGTCATTACTTGGAGAGCTGACATATTTTCTTGGTCTACAAATCCAACAAAATGAAGGAGGTATCTTTTTGTCTCAAACCAAATACCTCAAGCAGATCTTGAAGAAGTATGGCATGGAAGATTCAAAACCAGTATGTACCCCTATGGTTACAAGATGCAGCCTCAATGCAAATGATGCATCAGCAGCAGTGCATCAACCAACCTATAGATCCATGATTGGAAGTCTACTTTATTTCACAGGTACCCGACCAGACATCATGCATGAAGTGGATATAGTTGGAAGATTTCAAGCAAATCCCAAGGAAACTCATCTTCAGGCAGTTAAGAGAATCTTCAAGTACCTTCAAGGAACTCAAAACTATGGCTTATGGTATCCTAGAGATATAGATCTCACACTTCATGCTTATACAGATGCAGATTGGGCCGGAAGCGTGGATGACAGGAAGAGCACAAGTGGTGGTGCATTCTTTATGGGTTCTAGATTAGTATCTTGGTTCAGGAAGAAACAGAGTTTGATTGCTTTATCTAAAACTGAAGCAGAATATGTGGTTGCTGCATCTTGCTACACTCAAATCCTTCGGATGATGATGACCTTGCAGGATTTTCAAATCACTTGTACGCCACCTATCTCCATCCTATGTGATAATACAAGTGCTATCAACATTTCAAAGAACCCAGTCATGCATTCAAAGACCAAGTATATACCTATCAAATATCATTTTCTTCGAGAACAAGTGCTTGAACAAAAGGTCAAGTTGGAGTATGTTCCTTCTAAGGAACAAGTTGCTGATATACTCACCAAACCATTGCCCAGGGAGACCTTTGAATACCTCAGGCAATAGCTGGGGGTAGTTGATGCATCATCTTGTTGTTGAATCTCATCTGTTTCAGAGATTGTTGGTTGTACACGAGTTTCATATGGGGTATACGTGTACATTTTCTGGGTTATGGATTGGTCGAATATCAAATGGCACAAGTTCAGGGGGAGCATATATTCTTCTAATAATGCATTGTTGGCATTATGGTAGAAGATCTTGGAGGAGAAAGCACAGAGGGAGAACATGGATGTTGATCTGAATATTGCTCCTAATATGTCTCTATCTCTCTTGTCAAGGTTATGTATGGTGTATAGTAGATTATGGTTCTTCTTGAAGAATTTTTCTTTTGCAGATTTGGTCTATAGTCAGGGGGAGCTCATTCAGAAATTTCAGCAGGCTCTCAGGGGGAGTATGGACAGCAAAGGAAGAGAATATCTTGGTCTGCCCTTTGCCCTTGATGTCAAAGGGGGAGAATGGATTTGAGGATCTTTGGGTTGCCATCAAGTCTAAAGGGGGAGATTGTTGGCATTATGATTCAGGTTTGGCGCTATGGCATAGGTGTTGTACGTGATGGCAACTCACTCAAGTGGCAAATCTCTGTTCTAGCTCTCAAAATGATGGAAAATAAGGGGTTTGCAGGTACACCGTTCAAAGGTGCGGGCCTGTAGGCACACCGTTCACCAAGTGCGGTCATGTCCGCAGGTTATCCGAACAGAAGGTGCGGACCCCAGTCCACTCACTCCAATGCAGAGAAAGTGCACACACGTTAAAATTCTTATGTCTGGCCCATGGTATTTAGCCCGACGTTCATGATCCTATGTTTTTGGCCCGTGGTATAGGATCTAAATTATTGAACCCTGGTTTGGATCCCTTGTATTGGTTTTCGATGGTTTTGTCCCATGGTGTGAATAAGGGCTTGCATATAAAAAGGAAAGGAGATCACTTGGCTAGTCACTTGTGAAATTTAAAGATCTCAAGATCTAAAAATTTTGGGTGATCAGATTGAAAATCTAGATCTAAATCAAGGTGAAATTTAAGGTGAATCTATTGATAGGTTGTGATATCTCGGGTGTATGATCAGATCTGTGGATCTGACTGTCTGTGGCACATTGGAGGATTGTTAATTTGGCTCTATTCAGATGTCTGCAGCACAGCAGAAGGCGCAGGTGCGGGGGTCCGTAGCAAAGCAGAAGGCGCTGGTGCGGAGGTACGCAGCGCAACAGAAGGCACAGTGTGGAAGTACGGCCAGGTGCGGAGGTACATTGTTAGGCAAAAAGTGGAGGTGCGGATCTACGCAGAGGTACGCAGTGCAGCAGAAGGAGTAGGTGCGGAGGTACGCAGAGCAGAAGAAGGACTAGGTGTGGATCTGCGCAGTTTAGACACAAAAGATCTGCGGATATTCGCAGGCTTCTATTGGTGAAGTCGTGAACTTTTCTTGAAATATTTGTTGGCTGCGTTTTATCTAATTGCTAAAGAGTTATGGGTTTAGATTAATGGTATTGCCATTCTGGTTACTGCATTCTGAGAAGTTATTGGTTGATTCATTGGTTGATTCACATGTACTTGATGATGTTTATGGATCCAGTTTGAAAATTTATGAAAAGTGGTCCTTGTAAGAAAAGAAGTAAGCCAACACCTACGTACTAGTAGATTAGCTAGTACAAGAGCTAAGGGGGTTGTAGCTCCCTTCCAGGAGAGAATGGAAAACGATAGAGGGTTGTAGCTCTCAGCAGGTTGCAGCCTGCGTACTGGTAAAGGACTGCACCAGTACAAAATCATTGTAAAAGAAGTTTCTAATTGAAAGAAGATAGAGACATATTGCAGCAGGTGGTTTTCACCCACATTGGGTTTCCACCTTATATCTGGTGTTCTTTGGTGTGATTATCTGTTTTTCCTGTTCTTGCTCATCATTATATGGTACTGACATTCAAACTAATGATCAATATCTGAAGAATAAATTAAAGTATGAATCTGGAAGATATATTGAAAAGAATTAGATAATACTGATTCACCCCCCTCTCAGTATTATTTCCAACACCTTCTTTTTCACAGATTCATAACAAGGTATATGTAGTAGTTTTGACTTCATAATAAGTTACCTTGAGCCAGTGAAGAGATGTGTCTTTAATGAAAGCTGACATGACATCCTTTAATTTGTTTTCTTGGCTGACTTGACTACATTTTCAATAGTTTTGTTTGCAGACTTCTTCTTGTGCTTGTCTTGGAGGTTTGTGATTGTCTTGGAGGGCCTTTTAGTATACATTCACACATAGGCTCAAGAAGAGATCCTTATACATGACTTTGACTCTTTGAATTTCCTAGACTTATGCAATGAGCAAGAAACTCATTCTTATAATTTACAAAAATAATATTTCTTTTTCTTGACAAGTATAAAGATCAAAATTACATTTGTAAATACTGAACCTAATTACACTTTCTTCAACAACCTTTCTTCTTCCCACTTGATCCAGGTGGATATTGGTGGCCACCCACCAATTCCACTTGGACCTCCACCATTGCTTCTTTCAGTTTTTCAGTTTCCTTAATTGTAGCACAGTTTACTATTTTTAGCAGTTTTTCGGGCCCTAAACTTCTGGAGCCATTTTGAGGCCCTAAACGACGTTTTTTTGGAAATCTACAACCAACGATTTTCTGTCTAACACCGTATTTTCCATCATAGTCCTCAGAGAAATCTTTCCAATGGGCTATCATGCACATCAAACGGAGATAATATGACCAAGTCACAACCCTGGGAGGTTGGCTGTCCAACTCACCCCAACAGGGCTCATAAACTCTTGGTGTTACATCTCCTCAGGTTAGGGTTTTGGTTGTTTAGGGTTTGCTCTTATTGTTCAATAATAAAAAGGCCCTTGAGCCTCATTTTAGGGTAGTTTTGAGGCATGTAACCGCCACATCTCTTCTTAGAGATAAGCTACCATCGCCTTAGCTAGTGTATTTCCATTTCTGTTTGTAATCATATTCCATTATTTTACATTAATGAAATGAAGTATTATTTCCACTACATCTCTGTGTTTATGGTTATCTCTATAATTTCTGCATTCCTGTTTAAATTCGGATTAGTGGTATTAAAGTGGTCTGCTTTTTTTTCTCTGTTTTTCTTTGCATGTCCCCAACGAGATCGAGATATAAGGAGTTAGGGCTTGAACTGGTTGAACATTTGCAAGACCAGCCTCGCAAATCTCGAAGGCCTCCCATGGCGGATGAAAAGAAAGATGAGGGGGTAGGAGATCCTATCAAAATCTTGCTCGAAGAAGCCCTCAAGTGACAAAGGAAAGCGATGATGGAAAACTTTTCCCAGATCCTTCAGCGGCTACCTAGGGGCGACACATCGGCTTCCAACAACTACTCTAGAAATTCCACACCGTTTAAGGTACAAGTTAATTTTGAAATCCCCGTATTCGAGGGTCAAATAAACATAGATGTCATTGATAAATGGTTAAATCTGCTAGAGGATTATTTTTCTGTTCATGATTTTTCCAGTCGGGAGAAGATTATTTTTCTCTTCTCAAAGCAACCTCCCATGTCAAGGGCTGGTGGCAAACCTACTGCGTGTAGAAGGATGAAAGCACAGACTCACTATTTTCAGCCACATCCACTTGGAATTCATTCTAGGATGCCATCAAGTAGCAGTACTACCCTATCAGAAGCTATGAGGATCAATACATAAAGTGGACCACACTGCGGCAGGGATGGGACCAAGACGTGCCAGAGTTTACCAATATTTTCCATACCCTTCACACAAAGTTGGGTATCAAGGATTCGGAGTAGCATTTGGTTTAAAATACCATGACTACCTACACAAGTACATCCAGGAAGAAATAGATTTCCTGAACATCTCCTCAAGGGGCACGACATACTGATATGTCGTCAAGGTTGAGCAAAAGTTTAAACAGAAGAAGCGAGACTTTGGATTTGTGAATTCGAAGCAAGGGAAAGGTGCCCCCAAACCATAGAACAAAGAAAAAAGCCAAGGTAGGGTGGCCCAAGACAACCCGCCAAAGCTGCAAGCAAAAAACAGTGCTGCGAAGCTGAAAAAGGACACGAGAAAGTGGTGTGAGTTCCATAAGGGCTCCACTCACAACACAAGTGAGTGTCAGTCCAAGCAGTCACTAGTGGTCGTGCTAAATGTTTCAAAATAAAATGCATGTTCCGACTTTGATTCATAACCAGAAAAGGGGAATGCCAAAGGGAAGAAAATTATCGATGCAGAGCCCAATGCCACTGTTGCCACCACGAAGATCCAAAAGGAGGAACCCAAAAATCTAGAGGAGGAGGAGTGTCTCTTCCACTCCCAGATGTGGGTAAAGGGCTCCCCAGTATAGTTCATTGTCGACAGTGGGAGCCAAAAGAACCTCATTTTGGCAAAGGTCATGAAGCAGCTAGGCTTATCGACCACAGCACATCCACAACTATACACCATCGGGTGGCTTCACCAAGGACGGGATCTTCGCATGAGCCAGCAGTGTCGTCTTACATACAACATCAAGCCCTTAATGGATGAGGTATTGTGTGACATTGCTCCCCTTGAAGTTTGTGATGTATTATTAGGACAACCATACTTGTGGAAGCAAAATGATGTGTATGAATCAAGGCCCCATGTTGTTATTGTTAATTTGGGAAATAAGTTGTACAGGATACCAGAGGTAGCACCGCCTACTGCCATCTCTTTGGTTACTACAAAACAATGCAGTAAGCTTATTTCAAAAAATGGGAAATTTTTTTCCTGATGATAAGCCCTCAAGGCAAGAAGAATATGGTGGCCACAACCTCCAGACCAGGACCCTTCACACGAAAACTACAGATGGATAAGGTTGTGGAGGAGTACGAGGACATCTTCACCTCCCCCATAGGGTTTCCTCTGAACTGTCAGGTCAAGCACTCCATCGATATGACCCTAGGTGCATCATTTCCCAATGGACCAATCTATCAGTGCTCTGTTCTGGAGAATAATGAAATCAAGAGGTTGATTTAGGAGTTGCTGCAGAAAGGTCACATCCATCCGAGTTCATCGCCCTGTCAGAGCCCGATCGTGTTGGTACATAAGAAGGATGGGATTTGGAGACTCTATATTGATTATCGGGCACTGAACAAGATCATTGTCCGTAATAGGTACCCAATCCCACAGATTGATGACTTCCTGGACCAACTGAAGGGGGAAAAATATTTCAGCAAGATCGATTTGAAGTCAGGATATCACCAGGTACCAATCGAACCCTCTGATGTGTGGAAGACTGCCTTCAAAGCCAAGGAGGTCCTTTTTGAATTGTTGGTTATGCCTTTCAGATTGACAAATGCTCCTGCAACCTTCATGAGGATAAAGGATGACATCTTGTGGCCATTCACCAACTCATTTGTAATGGTGTACTTGGATGACATCCTAATCTTTAGCCAAAGTTGGGAAGAGCACCTCCACCACATCCGACAGGTTCTCCAAACACTGCGGCAACACAAGTTATGTGCCAATTTGGAGAAATGCACTTTTGGCATGACCTAAGTTTAGTATCTAGGATACATTATTGATGAACATGGGGTGCATGTGGATCCAGCCAAGATCCAAGTCATTCGGGATTGGCCATCTCCAACCACTTTGACAGATCTCTGCAGCTTTCTAGGTCTTCCCAGCTTCTATCGCAAGTTCGTGTTGGGATTTTCTCATATCACTTGGCCCTTTAGTCAAGTCACCAAGGGAGAAGCGAAAGAAAAATTCTTTTTGGTCTGAATTGCAATAGAAAGCATTCACAGAGTTAAAATATCGCCTCTACTCGGCACCAGTGCTCGCATTACCAGACTTGCAAAAACCATTTGAGGTCGAGACAGACGCCTCTAACTATGCTATTAGGGCAGTCCTTACTCAACACGGGCATCCAATGGCATATCACAGTGAGACACTCTCAAACACAGTCCAGAAGTATCCCACTTATGACAAAGAGATGTATTCCATTGTGCAGGCCTGCCGACAATGGAAGTATTACATTTTGGGGAAGGAAACGGTCATCCACATAGACCACCGACCCCTGCAGTTCATATAGACCCAAGGGAAATTGCAGAATGACCACCATCAGAAGTGGTCCACATACCTGCAACAGTTCCATTTGAATATCAAGTATAAGAAGGCAGCACCAATAATGTTGCAAATTTCCTCAGTCAACCACCGATCATGGCGTTAACCACCGTTCTCAAATCTTGTGGGAACAAGACTTCTGATTGGCCACTTCTCTACAAAAGCAACCCAGAATTCAGACACACATACCAAACACTCTTGGAGGGTCAACATGTTCCAGATTTTCACCTCCAGGATGCCATGTTGCCACCTAGGTCACCTTTGTGTTCCTTCAAGTAAGCATGCCAAGATGATTTGGGAAGCACACTACAGTTGGGCTACTGGGCATTTTGGGGTCGAGAAAATGGTGGCAATACTGCAGAAGTATTTCTATTGGCTGAATCTTCGACAGGATGTAGGGAAGTACATTAGATCATGCACTGTCTGTGCCATTGCCAAACCAACCATCAAGAAGCAAGGCCTCTATATGTCACTGCCCACCCCTAGTCGACTTTAGGAATCCATCTCCATGAATTACATGTCAGGCCTTTCTTCCACTAAGCATGGAATAGACTATGTTTTTGTGGTCGTCGACAGGTTCTCAAAGATGGCCATTATGGTGGGCCGCAATAAGAATATCACAGCCGAAGACACTGCTAAACTCTTCTTTGAACGAGTGTGAGTACACTTTGGAATCCCACAGTCTATCATCTCAGATCAGGACAATAGGTTCCTCAGTACATTTTGGTCCAGTCTCTTGTTGATGTTGGACACCAAACTCACTAAGTTCACAGCCTTCCATCCTCAAACTGATGACCAGACAGAGGTTGTTAACAGGATGATCGTACATATTCTGTGCATGTACAACTCAAAGCATCCACACACATGGGATGAGAGCCTCCCCTATGTTCAGCACAGCTACAACCGGGCTCTCCATAGCTTGACTGGCCACAAACCTTTTCAGGTGGGCTTGGGATTCCAGCCACTATGTCCCATTGATGTGGCCATGCCATTTGTAGCTACTCCCGCAGATTCGGCTCATGTCCAGTCTGAAATAAATAATGAAAACAACTTCATTGAGCACATCCAACATATTCGCCTGCAGGTCCATGACATTATGGAGAAATCAAATTCCAAGTACAAGCAGTGACATGATCAACATCGGGTGCCACACAAGTTTCAGGTGGGCGACAAAGTCTAGTGGCATTTGTAAAAGGAAAGCCTTACCAGAGCCTATCAGAAACTGAGACCACTCCAATATAGTCCTTACACCATTACCAAGGTTGTGGGAGACAATGCATTTGAGCTCAGCATTCCCCCATTCCTTGGCCTACACCCAATGTTCAATGTGGATCGCCTTCGGCCATAATCTCCACCATTACTAAACACGTCCGACATTGTAGAACAACTCACACCCACAGAGTTAAATCCAGATTGCATGGAACAAGCTACAACTAATCAGATCATGGACATATAAATCAAGCACACTCGCGAGTAGAATATCCAACTATATCGAGTTGTCAAAGCAAGCCAACTCCTTCACTAGGGACCAAGTTCAACAGAAGTTTCCTCATCTCATGGAGGAACTCAATGCAATGGGGACCATTTATTCCTAAGGGGGGAGGAATGATCCAGGTGGATATTGGTGGCCACCCGCCAAATCCACTTGGACCCCCACCATTGCTTCTTTCAGTTTTTCAGTTTCCTTAATTGTAGCACAGTTTACAATTTTTAGCAGTTTTTTTGGTCCTAAACTTCCAAAGCCATTTTATTTTTAGCATTTTTTCGGGTCCTAAACTTCTGGAGCCATTTTGAGTCCCTAAACGACGTTTTTTAGAAATCTACAGCCAGCGATTTTCTATCTAAAATTGTATTTTTCGTCTTAGTCCTCAGATAAATCTTTCTAATGGGTTATCATGCACGTCAAACGGAGATAATATGACCAAGTCACGACCCTGGGAAGTTGGTTGTCCAACTCACCCCAACAGGGCCCATAAACTCTTGGTGTTACATCTCCTTAGGTTAGGGTTTTGGTTGTTTAGGGTTTTCTCTTATTGTTCAATAATAAAAAGGCCCTTGAGCCTCATTGTAAGGCAGTTCAGAGGCATGTAGCCACCACATATTTTCTCAGAGATAAGCTACCATTGCCCTAGGTGGTGTATTTCCATTTTCGTTTGTTATATACCTAGGGGGGATAATATGGGGTACCAAGGGAGGTACCCAAGGTAATAATGTAATAATGGGATGGGCCATAGTAATAAATAAGGTGGTTAACCCATATCATGTAAGGGACCACAAATAGTTAATAATAATGTAATGGGCCCATGGTATTAGTTGATTGTATGAGGGAACCATGGTAATGATCAATGGTATTGTATGTATGAGACCTATATAGAGGCTAGAGACTCCACATGGAGAAATAGTCAAGGATTATTGTATGAATAGGCATATGGCTTGTGGAGTGTTCTCCTTTCTTAAGGAGTGAATGTATGGTGTTGCCTTACCTTAAGGGTTTGATCAATAAAGAAGCATTTCTATCTATTTCTATCTTGTTATTTTTTGGGTTTATTCTATTATCATATATTTCTGGGTTAAATCTATAACAAGTGGTATCAGAGCTATAACATGTGGTATCAGATCTATAACAAGTGGTATCAGAGCACTTTCTTGGGCACAAAAGTGGAGAATTTTTTTTATATTTTTTGCAGGGATTTTTGGGCGGTGAGTTTGCAGATCAGATCTGTATGTTTTGGTGCAAGATCTGAAAAATCTAAATATAGATCTGGATTCTTTATGAAAAATACCCAAATTTAAAATTAAAAAAAAATCAGTTGAATCGGAGTCTCGATGAAGGAGATATCGTTGATCTAAAAATCAGTAGGGTTGCAGACAATTTTTCAGGGCAGCGAGTTTGCGGCGCAGATTTGGATGTCTTGGTACACGATTTGCAAAATCTAATTGTAGATCTAGATTCTTTGTGACAAAATACCCAAATTCAAAAAAAAAATCAGTCGAATCGGAGTCCAAATGAGGGAGATATCACTGATTTAAAATAAGCTCTTTTTTGCAGAAATTTTGGTGATGGTGGAAGAGTTGCAGTACAAATCTGAAATTCCAAGTGCCTGGATCAAAATTTACATCACATGGGCAGATGAAAAATTATTTTTCCATTTCCAAAAACAGGTCATAATAGGGATTCTGAGCAATATTGACGGAATTTTGACCATTTCAAATTTTTGCCAATTTTTTTTTTTGATGGCGCGCCTAGATCTGAATTTGAGGGACTTGTATCCATTTGATGGCTCTCATCCAGCCAAATGGCTAGCACAAATTGAGAAATGTTTTAGATTGAATTAAATCATGGATGATGAGACTCAGCTGAGTGTGGGAACAATGTACTTGGACTATGAAAGGTTGCAATGGTGGCAAGGGCATCAACGTTGCTATCGAATGCCCTTGACTTGGGGCAAATTCACAAAAGCTCTTATGGACCACTTTGACCGTAAAGCTAATCTTGTGGATAAGCTCACACAGACAGACACACAACCTAGCAAAGATTTTGTTTTTACAGGAAATAAGGAAACCAAGGAACCTAAAGGGTTATTTTCTGTTGGTATCTCCTTATTGCGGGTTCATGGATTGATTCAAAAGGAGAAAATCATTGTTTCTATAAATCCTAGTTGCAAGCATAATTTCATCAATGTTAATTTGGCAAACAAATTGCAAGTTCTAGCAAAACAAATTGAAAATACACAGGTTGATGATGAGGATGTTCAAATTTATAAGGATTTGAAGCTTTCTATGGATAAGTATGTGTTGCATGGTGATTTTTATACTTCAGAGATGGATAATATGGATGTTGTTTTGGGATATTCTTGGATGGAATCTGCAGGTACTATCAATATTAATGTGCAGAAGAAATTCCTGAAGCTTTGGTATAAAAAGAAGAAAATTACATTACAGGATATTTCCATTAATAAACAGGTAGATTCCAAGGACGTTGAAGGAGAAGATGTTCCATGGTCTGACATATTAGATGATGAGCCGGTGATGATAGACAATCAAACACAAATAGAGGCTAGAGCAGAAAAGGTTACAGGTGCTGATCCATCAGAGGAGGGCTCAGTGGTTGAAGTCATATTGGAAAATAAGACATCACAACAAGCACCACAGCAGGGTGAATTAAAGAAAAAGACATTGTGGGTTAAAACTTCAACATATCATCACCCACATCACCCCACAAGAAAACAACCAACAAGATGGCAACCAATTAGCCACAAGGACAACAACCCGCGTATGACGGATAGTGAGGAGCGAAGATCCACCTACTACACATCAACACAGAAGAGCTGCCATGGTCAACTTCCATCTCAAGCGAGCGAGGCACCAGCGAGATCGAGGGTTCACCTTTCTCTTGGATGGCTAGATGCATGTGCATGGTACCAGTGGACTACTCTTTTGAGTAGATCTTATTATTTGTGTTCTTCCCATGTTTCGGGGATGAAACATGCTAAGGGGGGTGGAGTGTTATATACCTAGGGGGGGATAATATGGGGTACCAAGGGAGGTACCCAAGGTAATAATGTAATAATGGGATGGGCCATAGTAATAAATAAGGTGGTTAACCCATATCATGTAAGGGACCACAAGTAGTTAATAATAATGTAATGGGCCCATGGTATTAGTTGATGGTATGAGGGAACCATGGTAATGACCCATGGTATTGTATGTATGAGGCCTATATAGAGGCTAGAGACTCCACATGGAGATAGTCAAGGATTATTGTATGAACAGGCATATGGCTTGTGGAGTGTTCTCCTTCCTTAAGGAGTGAATGTATGGTGTTGCCCTACCTTAAGGATTTGATCTATAAAGAATCATTTCATATTATTTCTGGGTTTATTTGCATTATCTTATATTTTAGTATCTGATCTATAATATTCTTGGGTTAGATCTATAACACTGTTTGTAAGCATATTCCATTATTTTACATTAATGAAATGAAGTATTATTTTCGTTGCATCTCTGTGTTTATGGTTATCTCTATAATTTGTGCATTCTTGTTTAAATCTGGATCACCCCTGTTTCTTCTTCTCTTAGCTTTCTCTCCTCCTCATCTACTACTCTTCCTTAAACTTTTTATCTGTCTCTTGCAACTTTAGTTCTTCTTCCTACGACCTTTGCTTTTCTCTCTTCCTTCGTTCTGCTCTCTTTATTCTCTACTCACTCTTTTCTTCTGCTGTCAAAGAATTTTTATCCAAGAGAGGATCTACCTTCATCTTGTAGCTTTTCTATACCTCTAAATCCTCAGCAACCTTCTTATTTCCCTTGTCTAACACTAGATTGTTGCTTATTTCTTTTGTTGTTGTTTCTTCTTTCACTACTGCTACTTGCAGAGCAACCTTCCAATTTGTTGCCATACTTGTTATAGACATTTTTGGGCACTGCAACCCCAAGCATAAAATGTCCATAAACCAAGGGCTCCTAAGTCCCTAAAAGTGTTGTTCTAACCGCTAAAGGAACAAGGTCAACTAATTACAACTTCTCCCAAAAGTTCTCCATGAAAAACTGCTCAGAACTGGTCAAAACAAGATCATTTCACCTACTCCATAGGCAAAGTGCGTTGCATCTCACCTAAGTACACTTTGCAGGTGCGTTGTATTTCAAAAATCCCTTCTATGGGGTGCGATGGGCAAGAAGTGACAAATGGCAGTGTCAATCTGCGAGGTGGAGAGGCATGGAATCTTCCAGAAACTTCTCCTGTGACAGTTGCCTCTCTGAATTTGACCAAGGATGAGTAAGAGATCATCAATCTCCAAGTTGAAGAAAGAACTATCAAAGGGAAGACACTAATCAAATCACAACTCATCTCCCTTACAGATATCTATATATGGATCCCTCATCCCATAGATCCAGAGGCTGGAATTTTGCATCTTGTAAGGAATTGCTGTTGGTTTCTTGAGACAACATCATAGTGTTGGGTGATCTAAGGTTTGTATGAGGTGAAGAAGGGCTTACTTGCTGAGAGGATGATGCTGGGTCAGAACAACTAGTTGTAACTCCCTTGGCTCTTTCTTGATTATCAATAAAAGCTATTCAAGTTTTCCTCCATACTCTTGTGCCGTTTATGTTTTATGCATTTGTATGGTCAATTTACATCTGATCCTAAATTGTTTATGATAATAGATCCATGTTCTTGTATAGTGTTATGCTACTTTGATTCTACAGGTACTTTGTGAAGCTGGGTGTAGAAGGAAGCAAGTGGCAAAGGATTATCAGAAGAGAGAGGAATCGAACTAGGAGCCAAGCGCAAGATAGAGGTTGGTCTCCTCTATTCTTCTCTCATCTATCTTTCATAAAGGAAAAACGAAAGTAGCTTTACTTTGTTTGTTTCTAAGGTAGCTACCACACCTTAGTGGGATAAGCAATTCTGTATAGACACTTTTCCCTGTAACAAAATGGCAACTCCACTGGGGAGCGACTAGGTTGTTTGTTTATCTACCTTGTTGTTTACTTTATAAACTTACAGACGGAGCCTGAAGTCGAGCCAGGTAGCTTTCGAACTGCATTTGATATGTAAATGAAAAGTAGATAAATGCCACTTCATTCAATCTTCGGGTTTTGTTTATGAATTAAACAACTGATTTAAAAACTCTCTAATTGCACTTGTGGTGGCTCTAGTAACCTCCTTAGATCTACCCTTGTTGTTGATTTACTGATTACCACTTTCTCGGCCAAAATCCCTGAACAGAACTGCAAACTGTGACCCGGAACCCAAACAAAGTCTCGTCCCTGGCCCAGCTGTTGTGGGGGAAAGTATCCAACTCGGAATGACCCTAACCCACTCTAAGGGTGACAGTTCCTTAGCAACAGCTGAAAGCAAAGCTATCTAAAGTTTCTTCTTTATGACATGCTTACCGATGTCTTGCGCAAATGGTCGATCCTATCTCCTTTGTTTGCCGCTCGCTCCCAGCTCCAAGTCTTTTCACGGGCCCAGCTACACGAGATCCTGCAAATAAGACAAGAAAAGGAAACTACAAGAGGCATGCATGTATAAATGATTCAAGGATTAGCGTAAATCAAAGACGCAAGTAAGACAATTCATCATTGAAACACATGCGAATAGAAGAACCTCAAATGCTTTATTAATATATGGAAGTAAGGTTCAGGCGGTGATACAACCATGCGAGGTCCAATCCAGCATCACCTTCCCGACGGAGAGAAATCTCTTCTTCACCTCCCTCAAGCAATCACCCAATGCTCACAACTGTAAACCAACAGCAATTCTTTGCGCTAAATTCCAGCCTCCAGATCCCATGGGATGAGATCCTTATATAGAGTTTTGGAGTGAAGGCAAGTCATGTTGATGTGTGACTTGCTGTGCTCTTCAACTCCAGTTGTTCTTCAGTCCTTCACTTGGAGTTTCTACCTTCGACTTGGAGTTCTAGAAGCTCTTAACTCATTATTAGGTGAATCTTTTGATCACATGCCTTTCTGGAAGCTTCCTGGGCACTGGCACTTTGAGAAAAAGATTCCTCCACATGTCCAGTTACGCCCAACGCAGGTAGCCTTTGTCCTACCTGCTTTGCAACGCAGGTAGCCTTTGTTGCACCTTCTATGCAACGCAGGTACCCTTTGGAGCAGCTGCTTTGATCCAAAATTGACCTGTTTTGAGTGTTTTTCAGTGGAAGACTGATTTTCAGAGCTGTGGTTTGCTGACCTTGTTCCTCTAAGGGTAAGAACAACATGTTTGAGGACTTTGGATCCCTCAGATTATTGACATTTCATGCTCCATGCTGTGAGGTACAAAAATGTCTATAACAGTTGCCCCCTAAAGTATGAGGTCGTTTATCGGGTGAAATGCTTTATTAGGAGGATCCGAAGTTCATTCAATCGTCGGGAGGTGACCTGTAACAAAATACAATACAATACATTATCTTTTCATACTTTCTTTTCATGATCTAGCTGAGGCGGGCATTTCCCATGCTCAGCTTTATAAATACATTTGCCGTACATAAACAGACGATCGTCTGATAAGAGACGGATAATTCTCTGCTTTTAATTATCATCCTTTCAGTAGGATAATCATCTGCTGCACATGTCTACGCTTTTATATCCTGAATATATATCGTAGCCCGGATGGATGAAACTAGATCCGGGGTCTTCAAACTTCCGATCTTCACACTAAGTACAAGTCGATCCATGTGAGAATTTCTTGAAGTCGAACATGGAAAGACATCGCTTGATTACCAGTCAATAATGTAAACTGTTAACAAGCGCGAGAGGAATCACCGATAATGATGATGACCCTCAAGGTACTGCAGCACAATTCACGTGGCATGAATATAGGATCTGACGTCGAACACCACGCAAAGTCCCCCGGTCGAAGGTCATTAATGTATACCTATCGCCGGAAGTGAGAAACTTGCCATTGAGGCATGCAAGCTTCAAAGTACTGAGGGGGTGTTCCTAGATCAACTTCTTGGATAGTGAGCTGATGTCGACAAGAAGCGATCCGTCAAAGGAGGGCCTTAATGAATCCCACATCAGTGACACGGAACGGAGCTGGTGATGATGGTGAAAACGATCTGTGAAATATGATTCAGGGTGGCGGTCATGGAAGGATGAAAGATGATGTATGGTAGTGGATGGGACCCGGTTGACACTTTCTGAATGACATCTCTTGAACATATAACGACACTGATGAGATGGATCGATAGCATTACCCCATGTATGGATGGTATGGCGAGACCATGGTGAAGGGACCGGTGAATGATAATAACTCAACCCGATATTTACCGAGGCAAAAGTGTCATGTTCAAGAGCGACTTGCTACCATTAAGCTTTGAGGTTCTTCCCAATTTTTCCCCAGTCATTTCTGACCAGTACCTCTTTATTTTTGACAATCTTGAGGAGGATAACATATGCTTGATCTATAACCTGCCCTTCGGGCAAGCCCATCGCTATGTTTTTAATGAGCCTAGCGATAGGGAAACTCGTTCTCGTCTATAGACAAGTTTGTCGCTTATCACCCCTTTTCAACGAGCCCAGCGACAAAGACAGCTCGGTCCTTTTCATTTTTAGAGAGTTTGAAAAGTGTACGTAAAGTAGACTCCAAAGGTCCTTTTTCGTCATCTAATCCCTTAAGTCCGAAAAAGTATAAAACAATACATAAGGGATGAATGTTCGATATCTTTATCGAGCCGAACCAGACAAGCGCTCGATCTTTTTGTGCAATAATCCCTCAGGTCCAAAAAGATTAAAATCTAGAGGAGGGATAGCTCTTCCGGTCCTTTTAAGGAGCTGGAAGGCCAAAAACTCGGCAAACTTTTCATATTTTACGAGTCAGTGAAAAGAGCTCAAAGAAGACTCGTCTTTTGAGGAACGAGTGATAAACAGGGATAGCAGCAGATTCCAGGTACAGGTTGGAATTTTCCAATCACGGCAGTGTCACAAGGATGGCTAAGTGAAATCACTCTTCGCAGCTGTTCCTCAAAATGGGTAAACAATCAAGTGGATGTGAATGATCGGCCAAATGACAAGTGGAGGTGATGGTGCACAAACACGACCGAGGCTTTTATGGCTGACGAATTTACGGTCTCAAATGGTTATTTACCGGTTCATTTTTTCTGAATGAGCTTGAACTCTGGGGGAAGCCTGCTCACAAGCTTTGTTTATTTTTTAACGAGCATGAATTTCCGCGTTAAAACTGCTCGGATCTTGCGTTTATTTTTTAACGAGCATGAACTTTGCCAAAACTGCTCGTTTTTACCAGTCATAATGTAGAAAGGTCTCATGGAAGATTCCTATATTTTTTTTTAAAGAGCTTTCATCTCCCTATGCATTGCTCCATATCCTCTTTTTGTGCAAGCCAGGCATCGGCTAATCCTATGAGTTTAACGGGTTAGACCTACAAGTTTAAAGGGAGGACCTAAAAAACTAAAAAACAAAATAGCCGCCCGTGCTTGCATTCCAAGAGGTTTGCATGCCCCCAGGTGTAAGTCTAATTTCAAGGTTACCCCTCAATTTGCAGGTAAAGCATTTGTTTTGCTGGGAGAGGCCTACCTCTTTCTGGTTACCCAAAGAATGGTTTTATTTACTACCGCAAATGAAACTCTTTCTTCGGCGATGTCTATCATTAGGTTACACAAAGATGGTTACAATCTGTTGCAGCAAATAGCATCTCTTTCTTTGGGGGCTACCCCTACTTATCCTTTAAAACATTTGTTTTAATGGGTGAGGCTGGCCTTTTACCCAAAGACGGTACCTACTTGCTGCCGCAAATGGATCCCCTTCTTCGGTAGAGCCTACATATCTAGACAAAGTTGAATGACCTTTGTCAAACAAGTAACCTTGACAAAAGAATCCTATTCTAGAACAACCCCACTCCTAACAGCCCCTTCTGAGATTCCCAGTCTCTCTTTGTCTTCTTGTCCTTCTTCTCCACGAAGATGGCTCAGAGGAAGATTCTCAAAGATGAAGGAGGGGACGGGGTATGAACTAGTCATATTCTTCCGCGGAAATTCTACTTTACACCCAAGGTTTCTTCTGCCTCCAGAGCAGACCAGGATGCATGCCCCCTGGGTTCCGGCCTTCTTTTCCCGAATCACTCGCCTTCATCAGGAAGAAGAACCGGAGGTAGAGACCTTTCTTGATCAAATTGATCAAATAGACCATTCGGGATAGGTATGTGGCTATTTGCGATGCGTGATCCCGGAAATGAAAGTTGGTCTACGAGCTTGACCATTCTTCCTTCGTATGGAAAACACATTATTCGAAAGAGTGAGGAGACTATTGCTTCCATGCAATATATGTAGTCCCGTCCAAGGAGTAGGTTATAATCCAAGGGTCCTTGGACGACCATCAAATTTATCTTGACGGCCTTCCCTTTCAAGGTAATAGACACATTAGGTAGAATCCCTAATGGTCGACTGGTTCCTCTGTCAAAACCTGAGAGTTTTCTTGTCTCAGGCAAAAGCGCCGGGCAACCCAGTGCTTTCCAAGCAATAGAGGACAGAATACTCATAGATGCCCCTTCATCAATGATAGTTCCAGCCATCACCATTTTGTATATTTGGACTATAATTCTAAATGGTATACTGGCTGGTAACTGGGGTCTGCCTAGTTGGTTCCAATCAAAGGACACAACTAGTTTGCTTGGTGGTGGGACCGAATATACGGCCGGATATGATCCTGACGACGCTCCTTCCTGCAATAAAGGAGTGGGCACATTGCCCTGATGTTCATCAGAATCGGTGTTGATGAAGAGAACCTGGACGGTGTCATCCTTACTCTCTTCGGTGAGTGTGTCAACTGAAGATGAATCCTCAGTGACTGTGGTATGTGAAGATGAAACTTCTGAAGGGAGAACCGGGTCAACTTCCGTTTCGACCTTTGGACTTTCGTCCGGTCCGGATTCAGTAGGTTCACTTTCAGCGACTGACACTTCAGCTGGCCCTATGAGCGGGGCAGCTGTATTTTCGACCAACGAAGGACTTGGCGCGAGTTTTTGATATCCAGGAGGAAGTAGCACCAGTGCCACCGGTTGATCTTCCAAAACTCTCTTTGCTTCGTCTAAAAAGGGACAACGGCGAAGGGTGTGATTGCCTTCACATAGTTCGCAGGGGGATCTCCATCCCTTTCGTTGTCTAGAACCTTCACTTTCGCTGGTCGACGGTAAGCATTGAACCTGGTTGTCAGAGGTTGACGCTTCCGAATCGTGCAAACGAGGGGACCAGTCCCTTAGTATCCGGGGAATACTGGGACAATCTCTGTGGAAGTGGTTCCCTCTACATATGACACATGGCGATTTTGGCCCGGTCCGCGCTGTGCATGGGTTTTCGTTAGATACCTTCTGCTTGCCCTCAGGCGCCTTTGGCTCCTTCTGCTTCTTTTCTTTCTTCTTCTTTTCCTTCTTCTTTTCTATGGGAGCTGCACTTTTGGCGGCTTGACCTCTCGAAGAAGAAGGATCGGAGGAAGGCGTATAAGAAGTGGAAGGTTGGAGGGTAGATCTAGACGGGTCTAACTGTCGACTCGACTGTTCAGGAACCGTGGTGGTCTGAACTACAGCGGTTGAGAATAGCCAAACTGGCAGGCCAATCGTCAGTCCTGGAAGCGACAATGTGGCCATGTGGGGCGCACCAACTTCTCCCCAAGAGGAGAAAGGGCTAGGGTTCCCATCATGTGGAATCCTTTGGTCGGTGCGTTCCATGTTCTCAACCTTAAGATCAACGTAGGAATCAGGGGTGATTATGTTCCGTTTAGAATGAATTTTATTATGACGACGCTTTAGACACAACTTGATTTTTCACTTTTTAAGAGTCGAGAAAAAGCTAAAGATGACTCTAGTCTCCTTCGATGTATTAACGAGCCCGAAGTGACAAATTCTCGGATGGACTTTTTTAGTTATAGAGTTTAAAAAAGGCCAAAATAAACTACTCTAGAGTTCTAGGCAAGGGTGTGCCAAACCTTTCGCGAAACCACAGAATACGTTTTATGGTACGAGTGGTCGATCTTCGTGAATGCTGTGTTCACTGCATCGCGATCAGTAGGGCGGCCGACATGGCTTCCTATGGATAAAGGCTTTGTTCCTATAGGGGTCCCCCAATATACGCGATGGTACGCGGGGGCTCAAGTCCGTATTAGTGCTATCGTCCCTCAGGAGGAATCACCCACCTTCGTAGAGATCGACAGTCACTATGTTTAACGACGCCGGTTCACGTCTCTACCTAGACCTCTACTGTGTTTCATTATGTTTCAAAGCGTTGTTAGATAAATTCAGTTCTTTTTAGGTTGATCTTGCTTAGCAGTTTGCCTTTATGGATCACCACGTGATGTATATACAACTCCTAAATGCAGTCCAAGAATGATAAGCAAGCTTTTTTCAATTCTTTCAACTTATGAAAACCTTAACTACTGAAGGAAAAGAAAGACATCATCTTTTCAAACAGATCATGGAGCACACACTAATGCACTTTTCCCTAAATCGACATGCAAACTGTCAAAATGCACATGCACAATGCAAGTATTTCTTTTCTTCTTCTTTAATGTTGATGATTACAAAAAGAAAGTTGTTGTATAATTTCGAATTCGATTTCAAGCGTAAGCAAACAAGTTTTGTCCAATAATCAAAAGAACACCTTAAGATTCGCTCGTTTCAACACTAGAAATAATGAAATTCGAACCATATAACAAAAGCAAATGCTCAAGCAGCTATGAACAACAATAAACTAGCTCTTAGAATCATAACGACTCTTTCTCACAGGTCTAGATCCAAGAGGTCATAGCAAGACTAGTTCGCTTTCGCTATGGGAAACAGTGAATGACAGCAAGAAATACAATAAGAACAATCACGGTTTCAACATACAACCGAGGCGGAATGAAGGCAAAGAGAAGTGGTTTCAGCTGGGTATACAGGTTGACAGCAGGCTGCAAAAACAATATTGAAAACTGGGCAACAGACAGTGGGGAACCCCAATTGCTCAAGGAAAAACTTTGATCAGCGCAGGTACTGCACTGTCAAACAGGGATGCAGCGCAGGTAGCCCCTTCGGGGCCTGCGTTGCAGTGCAGGTAGCCTTTGTTGCAGCTGCACTGAACAAGACAACTCTCGTCCTTCCCAGATTCCGGGTCACAGTTTGCTCAAAAATCAACGGTTTTTGCTCAAATCAGAGGCTATCAGTCAAGTATACTCTAGAGGATGATTAAGGAAGATGAACACTATCACAAAGAGAAAAAGAGTCCTTGTGGATCAGCTCTTCAAATCATGAACATGCCCAGCACTGGGCTAGAGTAGCTGCCCTCTACTTTGCATTCGAAGGACTCGCATGCAGTTCGATTCGGCACCCCCTTTGTTCAAGAGATGAATAGCAAGAATACACAAGCTACCAACAAGACACGATCCCCAACGGAGTCGCCAGTCTGTTGTGGGGGAAAGTATCCAACTCGGAATGACCCTAACCCACTCTAAGGGTGACAGTTCCTTAGCAACAGCTGAAAGCAAAGCTATCTAAAGTTTCTTCTTTATGACATGCAAGAGATAAAAGGGATAGATCCACTTACCGATGTCTTGCGCAAATGGTCGATCCTATCTCCTTTGTTTGCCGCTCGCTCCCAGCTCCAAGTCTTTTCACGGGCCCAGCTACACGAGATCCTGCAAATAAGACAAGAAAAGGAAACTACAAGAGGCATGCATGTATAAATGATTCAAGGATTAGCGTAAATCAAAGACGCAAGTAAGACAATTCATCATTGAAACACATGCGAATAGAAGAACCTCAAATGCTTTATTAATATATGGAAGTAAGGTTCAGGCAGTGATACAACCATGCGAGGTCCAATCCAGCATCACCTTCCCGATGGAGAGAAATCTCTTCTTCACCTCCCTCAAGCAATCACCCAATGCTCACAACTGTAAACCAACAGCAATTCTTTGCGCTAAATTCCGGCCTCCAGATCCCATGGGATGAGATCCTTATATAGAGTTTTGGAGTGAAGGCAAGTCATGTTGATGTGTGACTTGCTGTGCTCTTCAACTCCAGTTGTTCTTCAGTCCTTCACTTGGAGTTTCTACCTTCCACTTGGATTTCTAGAAGCTCTTAACTCATTATTAGGCGAATCTTTTGATCGCATGCCTTTCTGGAAGCTTCCTAGGCACTGACACTTGGAGAAAAAGATTCCTCCACATGTCCAGTTACGCCCAACGCAGGTAGCCTTTGTCCTACCTGCTTTGCAATGCAGGTAGCCTTTGTTGCACCTGCTATGCAACGCAGGTACCCTTTGGAGCAGCTGCTTTGATCCAAAATTGACATGTTTTGAGTGTTTTTTCAGTGGAAGACTGATTTTTAGAGCTGTGGTTTGCTGACCTTGTTCCTCTAAGGGTAAGAACAACATGTTTGAGGACTTTGGATCCCTCAGATTATTGACATTTCATGCTCCATGCTGTGAGGCACAAAAATGTCTATAACACCAGCGTAGTCTCTGTTCTGTGAATCTGAACTTCAGCACACTTCCTGAGTGTAGTAGGTGCGCTGCATTTCAAATTCACTGTGTTACAGGTGCGCTGATCAGACTAGACATTGTTCCTGAATGTTGGTTTTTGTTCATTCTTTTCAGTTCTATTCATGAGTTTTGCTGCCTGTAATCAGTATATCTCTGTTTGAAACCCCTTTCCTTGCTGATATTCCACCTCAATTGTGCAAAGAACTGTAAATGTTTTTGTGTATTTGTTGAGTCATTTTCAGTTCTCATTTGCAAAAAAGTATTGTAATTGTACTGTCGTTTCTTGATTTGAAAGTGTCGCAAGTGTCGTTTTCAGTCATAGAAGAGAGTCTTATTACTCTTGATAGTCGATTACCCTGTTACTATTGTATTTTATCTGAGTTTGTAATTTTTCTAGTGTTGAAAGCAAGTATTCATTTCCAAATCACAAAGTGTTGTGATTATATTCGTTTTTGATTTTGAAAAGGAACTTGTTAGTAATTGTCGCTTGAAAAGTAATTCAGATTTGCGCATTAACTTTCATTTTATCATTCACATATTAAGAAGGCTGAAAACAAATACATGCATGTGCATTTGCATTTAGACTATTTGATTGGTTTGATTTAGGACAGTGCATATAGTGTGTGCTCTTTGCTCTTTGTTGAAAGAATTCTGTCTTTCTTTCCTTAGTAGCTAGGATTTTCATTGCACAAAGAAGATAAAAGATTGTTTATCATCTTAGATTGCATTTTAGGAATTGTACATCTACATCACGTGGTGAACCTGAAAGGAAAATTTCTTAAGCAAGATCAACTATAAAATAAATTTAATGAATCTAACAATGCTTTGGAACCTAACACACAACATCTAGAAGTCTAGGCTAGAGACGTATTCCGGCGTCGTAAAGCCTGGTAACTGTTGTTCTCACTGATGGTTGGGTGATTCCTCCACTTTGAGACGATAAGTGCCAGTACGGACTTGTGCTCCCACGTACCATCGAGTATATTTTGGGAGACCACAATAGGCTTAATCCTTTATCCATAGGAAGCTGTGTCTGCCGCCCTATCGATCGCAATGCACTGAACATAGCATTCGGGAAGATTGACTGTCGTACCGTAAAAAGTATTTTGCAGTTTTGCGATTGGTTTGGTAATCCCTCTACCTAGATTTCCCGAGCAGTCCCTTTTGTTCCTTTTCAGACTCCTTAACAGAAAAGGTCCATCTGAGCACTTGTCACTTCAGGCTAATTAAAAATCGAAGGCGACTAGAGTCATCTTTTTTTTTTTCTCGACTCTTAAAAATTGAAAAAACAAGTTGTGTCAAAGCGTCTAAAATTCATCTAATTCGGAAACATACTTCCCCTTTGATTTTTAGTTGATCGAGTAATCCGCAATCGTGGACGAAAGTTAATTGAAACCCCTTCATTCGCGGAGGCTTACGAGTCAACCGTCTTTGTCTCCGGAATCGAAACCATTACGGACAAAGCGAACTCGTTTAATCGGTTCCAAATCTCCTGGTAAAGTTAGAAAAAGTGTTCCAACAACATCAGAGACTCTGGTTACTCCAAACATTTCTAGTATCCCTGCCTTTATAGAAGAAGTTTAGCAGCCACCGAAGGATAGTAGTATTGATCCTAGTCTGAGGGTAAACACTTGTATCACTGAACCAGTTCCATCTACAACCGGTTCGGAGAGTGTTGTTCCCCAAACATCTGTCGCTGCAGATTCCATACCTTCTTCGGCACCAGAAATATTCTACGGACCTGACGATCTACCTCTTCCACCTGGTCTGGTTTCTATAGAAGAGATTATGGAGGATCCTCTGTCTAGTACTCCATCGTAATTTGGAGTCGGGATCACTCTGTATCCTTCTTCATCAGAAATTAGTCTACTGCCAGTGGAAGCTCCTGTAGAATTGCTAGGTAATATTTTGGATAGACTAGAAATGTCTGAACAACCGTCAACATCTAGGACTGTGTCATCTGACACAACGATGGCAGAACTTCCTGCTATCACTCCAACAATGTTCGCTGGTATACCATTTGTCCCAACTAGCTCTCAATCGCTAGAAGGAGCCCACTCAGGGGCTATTTCAACAGTATGGTCCATTCCTATTTTTTCATCCGGAATAATATTCGGAAACTCTTATGTTGAGTCTCAACAAATTGATTCATTTAGAGGTCAATTTGGGCAGTCCGGTTCTCAAGGGCAAACCATTCCCTTAAGTACTGGATTACCGCCGTATGGGGGGCAGTATACCCTTTCATTGTCCCCTCTGGGAGGACAGCCATACGGGAGTTCACAAAAAAATTCGAGTTATGCTGGAATTACGTCAAGCGGTTGGGTACCAATACTGCCTCAACAACCAAGAGTTGTATATTCGATGCAACAATGTTTACCTATGTCAAGTATACCAACTACGCCAGCTATTGTGACGGTTACGCAAGTTCAAGTGCTGCCTGTTGTATGCCAACCTCAGGTTTCTCAGGTTGTAATGCAACAGCCTCTTGACCCTGCAACTCAACCACAATCGCCAACTGGTGGAATGACACAGGTTCAAACGGGTACAATTACCCTTCATCTTGGTCAAATAATTAGTATCGGGCAACAGCACATGGCTTCACAACCATGGCTAGTGCAATACCAGCAACCGCAGTTCCAACAAGTATACCAAGGTTCTGAGCAACAAATCTTCGCAAATAGTGGGCAACCGTATATTCAAAACGGTCAAAATCAACCATTCTACAATGGTCATGCCCACCAACCTTACCAAAGTTACCAGCATCAAATGCATTATGTTGGTATTTAAAGACCAACTGCTCAGGCGATCCCATCTTATCCTGGGTATGCTTCACCTAACCTGAATCAACAGTTACCCTTCGTGGCAACTTTAGAGTTACCTGATTTAAATCGATTAACAAACGATCCAATCTCTTACACCCCTTGGTGGCCAGCAATTCCACATAAACTTCCATAAGATATTCCTAAATTTAATGGAAATCCGGGTGAATATCCGTCACATGTGATGACCTTTCATCTATGGTGTTCATCAAACACCCTAAACGATGATTCGATTAGACTTCGCCTTTTTCAGAGGACGTTAACTGGTCCGACAGCAAAATGGTATATCGAATTTCCCAGAGCTTCATTTGACAACTTCAGTACCCTAGCCACAACCTTTTTAACCCATTTTCAGTTACCAATAAGGTACAAAACGGGAATGGAACTTCTTACCAATTTCAAACAAACAACGGCCACTCACATATTTGATCATATACATGAGTGGCGATGTCATCATAGAATGGTAAAAACGTATGTTCCTGATCAACTTCTAGCTGAATGGTTTATTAAGTCATTATTGCCTTCCATCACGGAAGATGTGGAAAAAGGGGGAGTCGTCACCGAAGAGCAAGTTATCGCTCGTGCACAATATTTGGACTTGATTTACACTCAGTCTGGCACGCTCTACGATAAAATACCAAATGCTCCTAGATCAGAATTCTCAGTCCCTCCTCCTCTTAAATCAGGCAATGACTCTCATGCCGGCGATGGCGTGATTGGCGCAACAGACACAAAATTGACAAAGGCTACATCTAAAAAGGCCCGTAAGATTTCTAGTCAAAATGCAAAAGAAGAACTTCTTGCCTCGGAAGTAAATGTCGTCTCGACAGATAAAGGCAAAGAAACCAAGCAACCAGGGGGCAAGAAGAAAAGCAAAGGGAAGAAGAAGAAACAAGAGGAATCATCACCTGAAAAATCTTCTACAAACCCTTCTGGAAATAAGAAACCAAATCATCCATGCTTTATATGCGATGATCATTGGACATCAGATTGTCCATATAAAGCTGAGCTTAAAAAATTCTTCAAGAGTACAAAGACCTCAGCAGTATTAACTGATTCGTTTCCAAACCCAGGAACAAATCTGGTTGAAAGTGGAAATGCTTCCCCGTCTCAAGTGCTGATGTTGTCTGTTTCCAAACAACAAAATGATGCTTTGATATCGACAAGGAACAAATTTTATGGGAATCCATAGCTGTCGAACAACAAGGATAAAGATCAACCTAGTAGTTCAACAACAACTTCGACAGAAGTTGCACCACCCATCATTCCTGAGTTGAAAATAAAACCACCAAAGGGGGTAGTACACAAGTCAACGTTTAATCCTCGTGCTAGAGTAGCATAGCATTATAATATAGTGGAAGATTTGGCCCAATCGCCATCCACTATGTCGAAAATTGAGGTACTGCAAAATTGCCCATCCCAAAAGCAGGCTTTATTATCAGCCATCGGTGGGATAGACCCAAAGGATTCCAATCTTGTATCCTTTGATCATAAAGGATACGATCCTCAGTTACCAGCTCAACTAGCTTTCCTCGTTCAAGTGAAAGCCCTCAACAAAACTGTTCATCGAACAATTATTGATGAGGGAGCATCTACATGTATTATGTCGATGAGTTGCTGGAAAACTTTAGGATCTCCGACCTTGTCGCGAGCTTCAACGACATTAAAAGCATTTGACGGATGAACATATACCCCATATGGTATTCTAAGTAACTTGAAGGTTGAACTAGGAGGGAAAACAGTAGAAATAGATGTTGAAGTAATCGATGGAAACCTCGATTACAACATCCTACTGGGAAGACCATGGATATATGCTATGGCTGTTGTTGTGTCGACCTATTTTAGGAAGATTTCATTTCTCTTTCAAGGAGGGATTACAATCGTCGATCAACAAACCTTCCTCCCCAATGGTTCTCAAGTTACGGGAAGCATTCCAATGATCCATGGAAGCCCCAATTCGCTAAAAAATATCGGAGTAAGCCTACTAAAAGACCCTATATTAATGGGAACTTTTTCCCTTCCACCTCCAATCAATTTGGTGGAAGTAGCGTCCGTAGGAACCTGCAATATGATATCTTCAATTAAAAAGATCTCAGGAAACGATATCAACATGGATCATGTGCAGGTATTGCCTCCAAGCCCAACAGAAATATTGTAGCAATCAATGTTCCTAGCATGGGAGGCAAACCCAAATCAACTCTCATCAAGCGTTTGGATAGATAGGTCTAAGGAATATGGCACCCCTTCAGATCCTTGGTCACGAGTGCATGTCACCGACAAAGGAATTGTTCAATTAATGGTAATTGAAGGGGCATCATGGAAAGATTACCACCATCGTTCCCTTCTTCCGGATTGTGAAGAAAATACTCCTGATGACCTTTATCATCCTTCAGTTTTTTATTTTCTATCAAATACTGTAAACATGGTTAATTCCGAGCAAAACTTGTCCAACATTGAAGAGACTATCGCCATAAATATCTCGACCAAAACAGATGTTGTAGAGAATATTTATGTTGGAAAATGTTGTTCTCCTTTAGAACTGGAAATATATAACGCTCTTTTCGCGAATTCAGAGATGTCTTTGCTTGGTCATATAATGAAATGCCAGGCATTGACTCGAGTATCGTTGAACATGAAATCAAGATGTATCTAGATGTCAAACCAGTACGACAATGGCTACAGCAGGTGCACCCCAAGAAAGCCGCTGCCATCAAGGCAGAAGTTGAAAAACTTCTCCATGCTGGTTTCATTTACCTAGTTCCTCTAACCGATTGGGTATCGAATATTATCCCTGTTATGAAAAAACAAGGAACAATTAGAGTGTGCGTCGATTATAGGGATGTAAATCAGGCTTGTCCAATAGACAACTACCCTACACCCTTCATCGACTAGATAATTGATGAATGCGCCGGATGTGAAATCTTTTCATTTATGGATGGATTCTCTAGGTATAATCAAATAAATATCTGCCCACAGGACCAGTCAAAGACTGAATTTATTTGTTCGTGGGGCACATTCGCATATCGAAAATTACCCTTTGGTTTAAAGAACGCGGGGGCAACATTTCAGAGGGCAAAGAATTATACCTTCCATGACATCAAAAACATCGTTCAACCGTACCTTGACGACCTTCCGGCTCATTCGCAAAAGCGGACTGATCATCCGCATCATTTAAGAGCGATATTTCTACGTTGCCGACACTACAAGATACGACTCAATCCACACAAATGTGTATTTTGTGTCAGTTATGGTCGTTTAATTGGCTTTGTAGTCTCGAAAGACGGGATTCGTCTCGACCCATGTAAGGTTCAGGCAATCATAAATTTTCCTCCACCTTAGAATTTGCTTCAGATTCAGAAACTCCAAGGGAAAGAAAACTTTCTGAGGAGGCTCATTCCAAATTACGCCAAACTAGCTAAAGGTTATACGCGTCTTTTGAAAAAGGAAGTACCCTTTTTCTGGGATCAGGTTGCGCAAGTTTCCTTTGATGCTTTAAAAGAATCCCTAATGAACGCATCATTAATGTACGCTCCTGATTATCAAAAAGACTTTAACCTATATCTGGCTGCAGCAGATACGACCATCGCAATGGTTTTAGTTCAAGAAGACAATGGAATTGAACATCCTATATATTATTTAAGTAAGAACTTAAATGATACAGAAAGAAAATATTCTTATGTTGAAAAGATAGCGCTCACAGCTATTCAAGCGATACAGAGATTTCGACACTATGTCCTCTTTCGAAAAACTACCATTCTGTCATATTGCAACCCCATGACTTATATATTGTCGCGACAGTTGCTGGGGGGCAAGTATTCAAAATGGATAGCAATTCTACAAGAGTTTGATCTGGAATTTGTAAAATCCAAGTCAAAGAAAGATCTGTTTTTCGCAGAATTATTATGTGATCTCCCATCGTCGTCCAACGATGAAACATCCGAAGAAACGATCGTGGACGAAAATTTGTTTTTGATATCTTCAAGCAATCTGTGGTATGGGGATATAATCATTTATCTCCAAACCCAAAAATATAGGCCCAATACCTCCTGCTTCGAACAAAAACGTATTCAATACCAATCAAAAGACTACATGATTGTCGATGATACACTTTACCGTCGTGGTGTCGATACAGTTTTGAGGAGGTGTCTCACCCATGACGAGGCCGAAAAAGTCCTGAATGATTACCATTCAGGCGCGTGTGGGGGGCATCAATCTGGTTACGCTACAACACAAAAAAAATTATGAGCGGGATACTTCTGGCCAAAAATCTTCAAATATTGCATAACCGCAGTCAGAAGTTGCCATGCCTGTCAAATTTTTTATAGCAAAACCAGAAGACCACCCGCACCTCTGCAGCCAATAGTTGCTGTTAGGCCATTCGCCAAATGGGGCATCGATTTCATGACATGTATCCCCACCTCGACCGAGGGGCATGGGTATATCATAGTCGCAGTTCACTATTTTACCAAATGGGCTGAGGTGGTGCCTACATTAGATAATACTGGTGAAACAACTGCCCTCTTCTTTTTCAATCATGTAGTTGCCAAATTCAGCATCCCAAAAGCTATAGTCACAGATCATGGATCGCATTTTCGCAATCACAAGATGGTTGAATTAGCTGCCAAATTAGGGTTGTCTCACGATAACTCCACTCCATATTACCCGCAAGCCAACATACAAGTTGAAGCAATCAACAAGGTCCTGAAGCGCATGTTGCAAAGGATGATTGGAGTTCACAAAAGAAGTTGGCACCTAATCCTGTACTCAGCCTTGTGGGCTTACCGAACGTCGGTAAGGAATGCAACTGGGTATACACCTTTCCAACTGGTGTATGGCCTAGAAGCAGTCTTACCAATCCATTGTGAAATCTCATCCCTTAAACTCGCAATTGACCTTCTCCCCAGAACTTCAGAAGAGGAGGCTCGTTTCTTGGAACTAATCCAATTGGATGAAACCCGTCATGATGTCGCTTTGGCTAATGAAGCCCATAAGAAACGAGTCAAGGCACAGTTCGACAAGAATGTCAAACCCCATGTCTTCTCAGAAGGTGACTTGGTCTTGCTTTATGACCAAGAATCCGATAAATTGGGGGCAGGTAAATTCAATTCTTTATGGATGGACCCCTATATTGTTAAGCAAGTGTTAGCAAAAGGAGCCTACGAGTTAATGGATTATAACGGGATTCCACTAGCACAACCTCGTAATGGGTTGTACCTTAAGCGTTACTATGCGTGATTTAGTATAGTAACCTATATGCTTTTGTTATGTTTTTGTTTTCGCTAAAGTATTTGTTTTGGTCAAGTAATCCACTTTTTACATTTATGGCAGATGTAAAACCTATTGGATTCATGTGTTGGATATGCCGACGGAGCGACTTGTAGTTTGCGGAACCTATCTTCTGCGGCCTGGGCCATTTTTGATCGAAACAGCAAGTTAGTAAGTTTCAGAGAGGTATGTATTGGTCGATCAACGAATAACATCGCTGAATATAGTGCGTTGATAGAACTTCTCTCTGATGCCATCACGCATGGTATGCGTCGACTGATCGTCAGGCTAGACTCACAACTCGTCATACTACAACTCACTGGTATCTACTCTATCCAAAATCCAGCTATTTATCGCATGTTCCTAAGGGTTAATATTTTGGAAAGGCAATTTGATTTTATTCAATATCAGCATATTTCCAGAAGATTAAACACATTAACTGACTCATTGGCAAATTATGTGTTAGATAGACATTTGCAAAATTTATAAAAAGAAGCATCCCATCAATATTTGCATTTGGATCATGTAACTTAACCAAAATAAAACTCCGAAAATCAAAAATATATATATATAATTGTTTATGGTTTACACATAGTGTTCTGTAACTAAGACAAAATTGGTCAAATGACCCAAAACTCAAAACGCTAGGGGGCACCCTAGTCTAATGATGCTCGTGATAGCAAGTCACAGCCTATGCGATCATGCGTAAGAGCCGAGTCCATCGTCTCGGCACACCAGTAGTATGTCGCGGCAACCTCAAAGGCAGCTCGTCAATCCTCACATTTGGAATACCGAGAGTAAGGCCCTTGACCTAATCCTGTAATGCTGTGAGAGTCTCAGCCACATCGAGGTCGCGAAGGATAGCCCTTCCAACAACCTCTCCTGCTGGGGCGGCAGCTGGCACTCTCAGGCGTACCACTCGCCGAACAGGACCGACATCTGCATGAACACATGAGTTTTGATCAGTCTTGATAGAATAAAGCACAAGGACATTATAAAAGAAAAATGATAAACAGGAATATGGTCAAAGAATTTACCAATGGCACCCCACTGTTCGCCAGCCGGCAGTACCAAATCTAGGTCACCCCGGAAGTCCATACCAGCATATGGATACTTGGAATAAACCATCTCCTGACGATCAAACCACTCGAAGAAGGTATCAGAAAAGGAAATCTAAGACTGACCAGCATGCCTAGACATATGGTCGACCCATCTCTGCATACGTGGTTCAGTCGGTGGAGGTAAATCGAGTGCAATATACTGCGGCTACATCAACGGTATCTTTTCCAAGGCGAAGGCAGTCAAGATAGAACCATATCCAAAGTTCTTCAACCTCCTGCTCTTCACCTTGGTCAACTGTTCTTTCATCACAAGGAGTATTGCGTCGCACCAGTTGAACACCTTCGGTTGGAGACATTCCAAGGCATACTGCATATAAGATCCGTTGGCCACATGAAGAGCCGCACCACCAACCATCCTACCAAAAGTAAATAGAATAGTCCTCAGGGAGCTATCAGTGACATCACGGATGATGATCTTGCCATCTTTACTCAGCTGAGATCCCTCTCTGCAATACCTGTGAACATAATCTCTCACAGATTCACCTCCTCGGGCCGAACCTGATAAAGAGATGGGGGCACCTTGCCTCGATAAGCCGGTCAATAAATAGATGTCCACTACAGTCAAGGGGATGGATTTGCCCCTAATCTGGAACACCTGGCTGGTAGGATCCCAAGCATCGAGCAAATACTGAAGCAAGTTGATCTATTATCTCATGCCAGAAATGCGGAAAAACTTCAGCAAGACACAGTTCCACAGTGCGTTTACTGTAACCAGATCATGTAAAGCAAGCATGTCCTCTTCTTCATGCTCACGTTCTTGCCATGTAATAGTCATCTTGCTCCAAAAATCTCTGAAAATAAACAAGTGAAGAGTTAGATCCTGATTTTGGTGAGAAACAGGCAAAATTTTCATCAATAACTGTGCATAAATTTCCTTCCTTGCGCCCATCGCACCTACAGTAGTGTTCTGGGTGCGTTGCATGTCATTTGGCCAGTAGACAGCCTAACATCCAACGCACCTTTCGATACACAAGGGGTTCACTAAAGCCAGGGCGAGTTTTTTAAACCCCAGAGGCTCAGAAAAACCAAGAATCAAGCTCAGAATGCAAAATGGAAAGCATGAAATGAAAAAGCTCAAGTTTAGCTCCTACCTAGTCCAGACGGCGCCGAGAATCGTCCACAGAATCTCCCAAAATCAGCTAATGAAAATCAAAGGGGAAAAGCACCTCCAAAGCTCCAACAAACCAAAGTTCAAATGAAATGGTAAAATGAGAGGTAAAAGCACTTTTAAATTAATTTTTACGTAATTCGAGTAAAATATTAGTGTTCTAATTCATTTTTCAAACATATATTGTTCATTTCTAACTAGTTTGATGAAGTAATTGAAAATGCAATACAATCTTTGAAAGAACAAAGCTATTTATGGTAAAGTCAAGAAATGACCGTTGTATCGAGCAGTTTTAGCACATAGTTCAAGCTCGTTAAAAAATAAACATAAGTCATGAGCAAATGTTTCTCCCCGCGTTTAAGCTCATTAAAAAATGAACTATTTCCTGGTAAATAACCATCATGAATGTAGTACTTCAACCTTTAAAACCTTGGTCGTGTTCTCATCATCACCTCCACTCTGTATTGGTCGATCATTCACCTCCATTTGATTGTTTACCATTTTTGAGGAACAACTGCGAATAGTGATCCCACTAGCCATCCTTGTAACACTGCCGTGATTGGAAAATTCCAAACCTTACCTGGAATCAGCTGCCACCCAATTTTATCACTCGTTCCTGAAAAAACGAGTCTCCTTTAAGCTCTTTTCAACTGACTCGTAAAATATGAAAAGATTGTCGAGCCATTGGCCTCTCCAGCTCGTTAAAGGTACCGGAAGTGTTATCCCACCTTTAGATTTTATTCTTTTTGGACCTGAGGGATTATTACACAAAAATATCGAGCACTTGTTTTGTTCGGCTCGTTAAAAGTATTGAAAATTCATCCCTTCTGTATTGTTTTATACTTTTTTGGACTTAAGGGATTAGATGACGAAAAAGGAATTTTGGAGTTTCCTTTACGTCCCTTTTCAGACTCTCTAAAATTGAAAAGGACCGAGTTATCTTTGTCATTAAACTCATTAAAACCTAATAGCGATAAACTTGTCCATAGCAGACAAGAACGAGTTTCACTATCGCTAGGCTCGTTAAAACATAGTGATGGGTTTTCCTGAAGGGAAAATTATAGAACAAGCATATGTTATCCTCCTCAAGCTTGACAAAAATAAAGAGGTACTGGTCAGCAATGACTGGGGAAAAATTGGGAAGAAAACTTGAAGAAACTTTGTTGGTAGCAAGTCGCTCTTGAACATGACACTTTCACTCCGCATCCAAGTCGAGTTGGGTTGTTTCATTCACCAGTCACATCACCATGGTCCCATCACACCATCCACATTTGGGGTTAATGCTACCAATCCATCACGTCAATGTCGCCAATATGTTCAAGAGAAGTCATTCAGAGAATTCACCTGTGTCTCACCCGCTGCAATACATTTACTCTCCATTCTTTCATGACTGCCACCCTGAACCTTATATCACCAGATCGTTTTCACCTCCATTAAAATCATTTTCTCCGTTCCGCGTCATTGATGTGGGATTCATTAAGGCCCTCCTATGACGGATCACTTCTTGTAGACATCAGCTCATTATCCAAGAAGTCGATCTAGGAACACCCCGTTCAGTACTTTGAAGCTTGCATGCCTCAATGGCAAGTTTCTCACTTCCGGCGACAGGTTTACATCAATGGCCTTCGATCAAAATATTTTGCATGGTGTTCGACGCCAAGTCCTTTATTCACACCACGTGAATTGTACTGCAGTACCTTGAGGGTCATTATCATTATCGGTGACTCCTCTCGCGCCTATTAACAACTTACATCATTGGCTGGTAATCAGGCGATGTCTTTCCATGTTCGACTCCAGAACATCTCTCACATGGATCGACTTGTACTTCGAGTGAATATCGAACGAGATTGAAGACCCCGGATCTAGTTTCATCCATCTGGGTTGCGATATATATTCAGGGAAATAAAGACATCAAATGTACATCATTGCTACACAGATAATCATCCAATCAAAGGGATGATGACTCTACCAGAATCATCAATCTACATTCAGACGATTGTCTGTCCTATGTACATGAAAATGAATTTATAAAGCTGAGCATGGGAATGCCCGCCTCAGCTAGATCATGAAAAAATTATGAAGATAATGTATTGTATTGTATCTTATTGCAGGTCTCCTCCCAGCTTGAAAGAACTTTGGATCCTCATGATAAAGCATTTCACCCGACATCAAAAATATTAACGACCTCATGCTTTAGGGGGCAACTGTTATAGACATTTTTGGGCACTGCAATCCCAAGCATAACATTTCCATGAACCAAGGGCTCCTAAGTCCCTAAAAGTGTTGTTCTAACCCTAAACGAACAAGGTAAATTGATTACAGCTTCTCCCAGAAGTTCTCCATGAAAAACTGCTCAGAACTGGTCAAAACAGGATCATTTCACCTGCTCCATAGGAAAAGTGTGTTGCATCTCACCTAAGTACACTTTGTGGGTGCGTTGCTTTTCAAAAATCCCTTCTATGGGGTGCGATGGGCGAGAATTGACAAATGGCAGTGTCAATCCGCGAGGTGGAGAGGCATGGAATCTTCCAGAAACTTCTCCTGTGACACTTGCTTCTCTGAATTCGACAAAGGATGAGTAAGAGATCATCAATCTCCAAGTGGAAGAAAGAACTATCAGAGGGAAGACACTAATCAAATCACAAGCTGACTCATCTCCCTTACAGATATCTATATATGGATCCCTCATCCCAGAGATCCAGAGGCTGGAATTTTGCATCTTGTAAGGAATTGTTGTTGGTTTCTTGAGACAACATCATAGTGTTGGGTGATCTAAGCTTTGTATGAGGTGAAGAAGGGCTTACTTGCTGAGAGGATGATGATGGGTCAAAACAACTAGTTGTAACTCCCTTGGCTCTTTCTTGATTATCAATAAAAGCTATTCAAGTTTTCCTCCATACTCTTGTGTCATTTATGTTTTATGCATTTGTATGGTCAATTTACATCTGATCCTAGATTGTTTATGATAATAGATCCATGGTCTTGTATAGTGTTATGCTACTTTGATTCTACAGGTACTCTGTGAAGCTGGGTGTACAAGGAAGCAAGTGACAAAGGACTATCAGAAGAGAGAGGAATCGGATTAGGAGCCAAGCGCAAGATAGAGGTTGGTCTCCTCTATTCTTCTCTCATCTATCTTTCATAAAGGAAAAAGGAAAGTAGCTTTACTTTGTTTGTTTATAAGGTAGCTACCACACCTTAGTGGGATAAGCAGTTCTGTATAGACACTTTTCCCTGTAACAATACTGACTGGCTCGTGGAGTTTGGAGGCATTGTAGCAGTACCTCCAAGGGTCCTCCTCATGCCATTGAAATGTCACGTGGATCCATAGATAGTACACCTTCACACAGTGGTTCTTTCAAATACGTGGGGATCATACAGATTAAATTCTTTTGTGTCGAATTCAAATTTCAATATCTCCTTAGCTTCAGCATCTGTAGCTTTCAAGCTCTTAATCTCGTACAATATGATCTGCAAAGGAAGAGGAGGCCATGGCACTTTATTCTTCCTATGTAGTCCTGTTGATAACCTTGTGGAGACATGATATGAGACCTCTTTCATGAGGGTCGGCTTGTATGTAGCATACCTTGGTAGAACATGCGAAGGTTTCTCTCTGCCAAACACTCTGATGAAGGTGCCACCAAGCGAGGCATACCAATATGCAATGTTTAGTATCGCCTCCATTTATTTTCAGCACATGCAAGGTGGATCCTACTAAAAAATAATCTTGTATAACGAGATTATGAAATGGTTAGTTAGCCTTACCATTACTCCTAGGTATTTGTAGTTAGAAAGACACTTGCAATAAATGTTGACAATAGTATCTTTTGGTCTCCATGTCCACCTCATGCCAAGGAACTTTTCTTTGGCACAAATTTCATCCAGTAAGTATGTAGACATGTAGAATATCACTTTCTCATTCTTAGGCGGGTTCCAGGCATTATCCACATGGGTTTTCAATTGATGAGCCAACAAGTCTGACCAGTTGAATGGCCTTCCATCGCTCACCAACTGGTCCAGTAAGACTACCCAACCTTATGGAAAGGTTTATGTTTTTTCTTAACCATATATTCTTCAAGCAAAGATGATCAAGAACTGATGAACCTTCCTAAGAGATTTTTTCTTTTATACATGATT
Source organism: Pinus tabuliformis (assembly GCA_031772625.1). Classification (NCBI taxonomy): domain Eukaryota; kingdom Viridiplantae; phylum Streptophyta; class Pinopsida; order Pinales; family Pinaceae; genus Pinus; species Pinus tabuliformis. Next base: position 829,784,815 of record CM062813.1, read on the forward strand.
GGGTGTTTGTCTAAAACTTGGCAGCTCTTTCACCCAATGCTTGATGATATCTCTAGTGTTCACAAAGTTGTGGGTGGCATAAAAAGGTACATCCATGCGCTTCACCGTCTAAGGTAAATGATACATCTATTGAAAGATCTATGCCCTGAGGGTGGCAATCTCTATCCCACTGGCACTTCTCTATTTCATAGTATATGGATCTATGTGTCAGACAATCTAGCTGATAACTTCTGCACATGGGAAGGCGGGGTACCTGCATGAAATCATATATAAGCTTGACCGTTGGATACTTATATATACCTGTCAGTCCTCTAAGTCTTCCTTGTAGTCCTCTGCAAAAGTATCCTTGATTTTTTTCCATCTTCACTTTGTGCCCTTCTCAATGAACAACTAAGTGTTTACATAAACTGGTAGATTAACTGATAGCTTCTCAATTTCTTCCCAAATATTTCTCTCAGTGGTTCCTTTGATGTAGCTCTCTTGGATTCCATGTTAACTATAGCTGCTAGAGAAAGATTCTCAACAAGTGATGTACCTCTGGGACAAAGAGGACACTCACAACAAGTAAATGTCATCTTGAAACCCAAAGAAACTTCAAGACAAGATCAAGCAACATATTGGGCTCAAGATGGGAAGGACTGCGCAATTCTAGTTAGCATATATCACATGATTACTGTAGGAACTGTGCATTGTGCAGTCTTAGCAATTAGTTAGGAAGCTTGCTGACGGGAACTGCGCAATGTGTAGTTCAATCAGGGGCCAAGGCTGGGAGAGAGTGTGCATTGCCAATCTTAGTGACCAGACTGTGAGGTTGGCACCTAGAACTATGAAGTACGCAATTGGAGCCAAGCCAAGGCATCCTATGTGAAATTATAGAAGCCAAGGCAGAGGCATTGAGCTCCCAGCATGCACAGTGCATGCAAGGGAGTGCAAGATCTACGCAAGGGGAGCCTAGATCTTCCCAAGGGGGGTGTGAAATAGAGCATATCTGAAGGATGGTGTGATGTTGTGTGCATATCTGACTAAGTGATGATGCATGCAATTAAAACATGTGTAGGAATTAATTAAAGTGAAGGAAATCAAATCATGTGAAGGAAGATGTCGCAACGGTGACCGTTGGTGTAAAAATGGGAAAATACATGCGACACTTGGGAAATGAAATCTAAAACTTGAAACAACACTTCTACAAGCTAAAAAAAGTTAAAACACCAAAATTCGTTCAAAAAACAAGTGAAAAAACACTCTGAGAGGCTAAAGAAGAAAAAGTGATAGAAAAGCGACAAAATACTAGAAAATAAAGCTTACCTAGAAAATCCACGACAATTGCACCGAAGGTTCCTTGATATCCTTAGGAATTCCATAGCTCCAAGATCAAATGTGAAAATAAGGTAGTGTCGATTAAATAGATTTGGTTAATTCAAGGCTTATGACACAAAGGCCAAAAATCAAGGAAAAAGGAACACTTGGTGACAGTTTCCAAAATAACTTAAGTGCCTCCTTTAGACTGCTAAAAATAGATCACTATTTTTTAGGGATGCTTTTTCGCTTTTTGATTTTTTTATTTTCGAGAAAAATTGCCATGCATTTCCCAGAGAGATTGCGCACTTCTAGGATGGGTTGGGAAACTCTTTGGCTCATGCACTGAGTAACTTCTAAGAAGACAGAATTCTGTGCAATTTCTGCATTAAGTGGCTCTGGGCTACCTATCATGCTTTGTGCAATTCCTAGCTCAAGGTTGGTTGTGTTAACACCCAGGTTGTTCCCTTTGACTCCCAAGGGAATACGGTCGGGGTAACCACTAACCAATCTTTGGATCACAGTTTCTAGCCAAACTATAATCAGAGAGGGCTCTCTCTTTATGATTTGTCTCTGTTATAATGGTGTTTTTAGGCTAGGTATTATGCTCAGGTTTTGGTTTATGTTTTGGTTGAAGGACTTCTTTCAGGGCTTAAGGTGTAGTGTTCAGAGAATAGTATATCATTAGGCAATGGAGTCTGGAGTTGTGAAATGCTTTGAAACGCAGGAGTGGTGGTGCTCAAACTGCAGGGCCTATTGTGTATCTCAGACTAACAAATTTAACTTAAGTGGTGAAACATGGTCAGCCAACAGAAAGCAATTAAGAATTCTCTATTAAGCTGGTGATGTGAAAGTGAAACACGTTGCACAGGAGCAAACTTGAATTCCTGAGACAAAGGTCACTGTGAAAGATGTATTCTGAAAGTGCAGCAATTAAGAATTACACTTATCAAAATTACAGCTGAAGAAAAACATTCATTAACAACACAGATTGAACTCAGGGTATTCCTTGAATAAGTCCTGAAAGTTATTCTTTTTCTTTGTTTTCAAATACTTCGAAATTAGAAACATATATGGATTTTAACAAATAAAAAATACATAACAGAGAGAGTTACAGAGACTTATTGTATTGTGTAATACACAGGAATCAAGCAGTTTTCAACAGACACCAGAACACATTCAACGCTTCATAAATCCGAGAAATTCCATCACTTTCTTTATTAAACTCTGAAAGGATTACAACATAAGAACTTCTTCAGGAGAAATCAACAACAACCCTTTGCAAAAAAATGCGAAGGGGACTTTATAGAAATGTTTATACAAAATATCTCAGGTATTGAGTCATCTGAGAGAGAAATATCTTTATTACTTCGTACAGAAAAGTAGAAAAGAAGTTATTGCAGCTTTGAATGCAACATAACTGCTCTTTAAGTCTGTCAGAGGATATTTTGACCTTTGGAGGTCACTGAGTCGGTTGGAACGCTTTGCTTTAATGCTAGAAAATGTGCCTTTAAGTTTGCTGCGCTGTATTTTCTCGGCCCTGCCACCTGTGACTGTGCTTGCTGCTGTGGTGACCGGATAGCCCTGCTGAGTTGGCTCAGCCTTTCATCTTTCCTTTGTATGTTGATTTTATTAAACTGTGCTTTGCATAACAATTCATATTTTTATAAACAAAATTTGGTAAATGGCTCACTGTTCACAAAATTGTTTGTATTTCTTTGGTCCACCAGTCATGTGTAGGTAATTGATGCCTGAGGATTGCATCTATAGTCTCCTCTGCCTCTGTATACTTATAAAAATTGGGAGGGGCCTCAAACAGGTGTTTGATTTCATTCATTATAAAAAATAGATTCTCTACTCCGTTATAGAGAATCTGTCCTGTGGCTGGCCCTGTTTCCTCTGAGGTGCTGGGCTTCTCATTGATCTGACTAGTGGCAAATGTGTTGACCCTTTTGGCATACTGGTCATGTGTGAACAATCTCCCTGCGCTGTTCAGTAAGCTAGGGAGCCCTCTGTTTTCTAACACCTGAAACTTTTCCAAAAACCTGTTCACCTCAGTCTGCATATCCTGGGTTCTTCTTTCCAATGTCTGCACTAAGTTTCTCAGTGTGAGAACCCTTTTGATCAACTGAATGTGCTCAGTTCTGTTTGGAATTCCCATGGAAACCAACTAAGTGATTGTCCTATTGTTAAGCACATTGATCATCATGGTGGCTATCTCAGGCATATTGCTTAGAGCAGCTCTTGCTCTCCAAATTTCAGTGTGTGCTTTTGGAATGAGGTCCAACTGCTCATGGATGGTTTCAATATATTGCCATTGCTCATTTATAGATTGGCCAATGTTAGCCCACAACACTATTTTAAGCTCAGCCACCACCTTATCTAATTTGAGCTCATTTTCTAGCTCTTTGATTTTATCTTTGAGGGTTTTTATCTCCCTGCCTTTTTCTTCCACAAACTGCTTGGATTTATCATATCTGTCATTCACTTTGGCCAATTTATCCCTGGTCTCATTCAGCTTTGTCATTTGAGCTTCCAGGGCCTGGATCTCATTCCTCAGCTTTTGCATGTCCAGGCTTGGGGCCTGCTCTGTTGCTGGTGGTGCTGCTGAGGTGGATGTTGCTGCTTGTTCTGGTTGTTGAGGAGGAGGAGCAGTAGGTGGAGCAGTTTCCTCAAGATTTATTACTTCAGGAGGAGGCTGGGAGGTCTGTCCCTCTTCTCTTTGTTTCAAAGCTGCCTGTAATGCTGCCTGTGCAGCCTCTGATTCTCCCAGCTTTTCTTGTGCCTGGATGAGCTGTTTGTAGAGGGACACCAGCAAATCTGTGGCTTCTTTATCATGCCTCTGCTGGGCAACCTCATCTGTTTGAGGGTGGATTGTGGCTGGCATTTTAATCTTTTTCTTCAAAGCAGCCATGTCTGCATCCCTTAACTTCAATATCTCCTGGATGCCCTTGATATCTTTGGGATCATGCCCAATTTCAATAATTATATCTTCTGAGGACCTAATTCTGTTGTCCTTAGCCTGTGATGATGCCCTTTCCAACTCAAGTTGGGCAGGTGTATTATTAAGGCTATTTTCCAGCCTGTAGTTGTCCAAGGTTTTGTCTGCCAAGGAGGCATAGACCATCTCACCTGTTTGTTTGTGCAACTCAATTTTATCCATTGGGTGGATGTCTTTGGCAAGGACCTCAAGATTGGTCCTTATATAATCTGCATGAGTTTGGGGTTGTGCTATAGATGGTAAGAAATGACTCATGATCATCTTTCCTTCACTGACATCAAAAGCATAGATCAGTCTTTGCTGGTTGGTGGGAGCCATCTTTAGCAAATGATTATACAGCTGTATTTTTATGGGCTCACTCCTCTTCTTTATGTCTATGAACTATTGCTTGATGCTCAGTTCACCCTCCCTCTGCTGGCTAGAGGAGCTGACTTCTCCTCCCACAGTTCTGTTCTGTTCCCCTTGGAAGGAACTTGCAGATACTTCCCTGCTAGGTGGGCCCATGCCCAGAGACTGCCCTGTTGGCATTTCCTCATCAAAGAAAGGGTTCATTCTCTGTCTTTTCTCACCATGACTTTCTGATGTGGTCAAGGGAGTCTCTCTGTCCCTTTTTCTGCTAGTATCCTCCTTTTGTGGTGCTTGGAGGATTGAGGCATCAACTGATGTTTCTTGCCTAGGAGGCACTGTATTTTGTGCCTGCTGTTCTGTGGAAATTTGGGCTTCAACTGCCCCTTCTTGCTGTGGGGGCTACTCATTATTATGCTGCCCTTCTTCTTGCTGCACTTGCTGTTGTTGTTGTTGTTGTACCTGTTGCTGCTGTTGCTGCACCTTCTCATGCTATGGTTGTTCAGTATCCATTTCTTTTTCCTTTCCCTTGCCAGATATATCTTCAGTGGCTTTGGGTGCTTGCTGGTTTGCAGTCGAGGAGGATGCAACTGCTCCCACTTGTGTGCTTGGCAGTGAAAAAACCTGTGAACAAAGTTCAAGGTCAGCCATCTTTTTAAGATTCCTCACTGCTCTTTGATTCAACTCTTCTTGTGTAACCGGCTCTTCTAGGGTTCCTCTCCTCCATTTTGCTTGGTTTGCATGTTTTTCAATGTGAGGGAGTTTTACATGATCATAGCCAGAGAGCCTATATCTGAGCCTTCTCAGAGTGATGAAGTGGTTGGGGTCATAAGGTTTCCAGAGGAAACTAGTTTGAAGGCCAAGGGACTTAAGCATCATGTCTGCTTCTTTCCAACCTTCCTCCCTTTGGTTATAGACAAAGTGGCCCAGTTGGTTCCTGACTTTCAACTGTGCTTTCTTTCCTTTGCCTGAAAAGTGAAGCACATCAACGTTGCCAAACTGCCTGAAGTATTCTAGGGAAAATAGCCTCATAGGCACATATCTGGGTAGTCTGTAGGGAGGAAGTTCACACCCATACATCCTGATGACGGTGTGGTGCTGGTAAAAGTACCAGTCCCCAATGCTGTATGATTTGGATAGCTGCAGGATCCTTTGCATTTCATCTGTGAGCCTTGGAGGGGGTGAGCCCATCATTATTGACATAGCTGGGTGGATGAACTGATCTATGAACTCACAATAAGTGTATGGAGTTTCACCTCTATAGTGGAAAACAGATGACCAATATACCACTGATCTTGGATTGCCTTGGGCATCCTCTCTTTTGATTGGAAAAGAGAATTTCTGATGTTGATGATATAAGATCAAGTGGTAAATGTAGGAGGTATACCTGAACACTCTTTCTCTTGCCAGGTTCATTAGTTTCTCATGTATTTTATCTGCTATATAGGTGGCATAGTCATAGCAGATAGGAGACTTGCCAGGAGCAAACATGAGCATGATTACCAGCACAGTTTGATCAACAAACTCAATGGAGTTGTAGCCCAAAATGGGACTAATCATGTCAGCTAGATCTCTGCCCAGTTGGTTGAGGTATACCTGATTGATTGGAGGATACTTCACAGAGTCAGAGCCAATGTATAGTTGGTTAAGTTTGGTGACCTGAGCATCTGTCATTCTAGCTCCTTGATTTATCAGGTCTACAAGTGATAGAGGGACCAGTTTCTTCTCAGTCCTGAAGCAGAGCATATCCCTGATAGCTTCTGGGGTGACATAAAATACAGCTGATCCTGAAGGGTCGAGAACTGCCCTCTGAGTGGGGTCATAATTTTCAACACACAGATGGATCAACTCAGGGAATTGGTTAACTTGAGGGAGCTTGAAAATAGGGAGGAATGAGCTCCATATGCCCAGCACATCTGTTCCAGCCTCATGCTTAGCCTTCAGTTCATTAAGCAGGTGAATGTGGAACTTAGTACCCATCAGCATTTCCTCTGAAATCTGATAGTCCATGTCTGCCAGAGACTGCCATTCCAATTGTCTCTGAGGGGCATTTAATGGAGCAATGTTTAATGCTATTGGAGCCACTGGTGGATCCATGACTTCTCCTAGGATTTATGAATAGAGTTGCTATGCAGAGCAACCCAAGAGTTTTCTTTGAGGGAGAAATGTGAAGTGTATGGAACAGAGGGTGAGTGAGACAGTTGCAGCAATTGAAATACTGCTTGAAGGACTGATAAAACAGTAGCAGGACTGAGCAAAGTGTTTTCTGTGGTGAGCTTGGTCAGTTAAGGTTCCTAGTTCACGACTGCGTGAACTAGCTGCGAATTTCAACTCAATTTGTCAAATGCGGCCCTGCAAGAGTTTAATGGCTTCACTGGCTGGATATAAGTGCAGGTCACAGTGCGTTTAACGGTGAAAACAGAGTTTTAAAGTCTCTTAACAGCTTATTTGCGGAATTATGGATAAAACCAGGTTTATGGGATGATTTTGAAGAATACCTGGTGAATTCGTCGGCAAGAGTTGCGAATGCAGGTGCAATGGAGGCTCTGGCGGTCTCGGAATCGACTTTAGCAGGCTGGTGCTGGTTTGGACGTGAGCAGCATGCAGAAGTAACAGTAGTGTTTTTTGCCAAAAGTGGAAAAAACACGAGATTTTGGCCTAAAAATGGATTTTTGGCAATATTGGCGCGTTTTTGGGATGACGTCATCGGGTGGGGTCGGAGTCGGATGACGTCAGCATGACGTCATCGGGTGAGGTGGCGAGCTGCTATTGGTCCACGGGGATGATGCGGTGGCAGACACATTGGCACGGGGGCGGACAAAAAGGTTGACGCGATGGCGGGGTGGCAATGACGTGGGGATGACGTCGGATGAGCGGATTGACAGAAACCAGAAACGGTTAGCGGTTTTATATCGCACCGCTATAGCTACGGAGGCGGAATGTGTCAGGCGTACCTCCGATGCTTTGTGGGGAAGGCTCGTGGCGGGTGCCTAACGTCACCTTCTGACAGATATCGGAAGGTATCTGTCGGACGTCGGGGCCGCTTCGATATCAACGAGGGTCGTCGGATCACATGGGTCCGATCCGACGGTTGACGGAAGGGTAATCTGATCGGACAATACGGATGGGGGGGCGGGATTAATTTATTATTTGTTTTGGAAGCTGCGCCCGGCGGAAAACATTAGGATATGGGTTTTGTAAAGTTTTTCAATGTATTTTGAAAAATCAAACATATGCGCCGAAACTTTGGATAAGCGGCAAAAGGTGGGTTTTTTGGGTTTTTTCACAATTTCAAAGGGGTTTATGGGTAGGAGGGGGTTTTTATAAGGTTTTTCTTTACAAACGGAGGTTTAATGGGTGAAATGACTTTAAAGAAGGGAGAGGGGTGAGGTTTAGGTTCATCAAAGTGACCAGATGCCAATTTGATCCCTGACAGAGGATTTATTGGCTATAATGCCAAGGGGAGGGATATTTATACAAAATTTTGGGGTTTATACACCATGGTGTTAATAATAGTAGGGGAAGGGTAACATAGGGGAATTACATAGTAGAGTTAGAGTTAATATGGGGGAAAATGTGAATGAGGGGGGAAATCACTAAGTTTATTTGAAACTTACTTAGTTTTAGGGAGTAGATCAAAATGAAAAGAGTTTTAGACAAGAAATGTGGCTTCTAAAAAGATTAAGAACCACCATGAAACCATAATTTCTTCCATGAATCTCAACTGATGAGGGAGTGTTAGTAATGAAATGGAAAAAGGGGAAGAAGGGAGGTTAGACATGCTTCTTTGCTTGCTGCAACTTGATGAAGAATAACACCTTCTGAATTCATTGATTTTGCTTTGGTAAACAAAGTTAGCACACATGCAACTTATAAGAAATGACCTTTCTGCAACCCCAACTACCTACCCATCTATTTGCCTAGCATTTTTTATTTCTTCTTGGAGGGTGCACTTGGTCTTGCAGACCCTTATCTGCCTTTTCTTTTCTTTGGCTTTTTCTTTTGTTTTTCTATCTACTTCTACCCTTATTTCTTCCAAGGTCCCAGATTAAGTTGTTGGGAGCCTTTTATTCTCTACCTGAACTACTTGTCTGCCAAGATTAAACAGTTTGGACAGACTTCTTTCTCTATTCTACAACTGAAAATTTAAACCATGACATGATCCAGATTAGACTGTTGGACCATCCATAAAAATTTGAGTCCATACCAAGCTATAAGCACAGATTGTATTCTTATGGAAATATGTGATCTTTGCATCATCAAAGCAGAGCATATTTGGACCTTTTCAGTGCCAATCATGAAATATGAAACCTATTGGTATAGGTAGCTAACAGGTTGTCAACTAACACTGCACAATTCTTGAGCTCAAGGCTCACTATCAGCTTAGACTACACAATTCCTGAGAGCAAGGCTAGTTTCCCTTAAGGATTGAATAGTTCTCTAAGGCAAGCCTAGAACTGGATCAAAACCAAGTCAAGAGATTGGCTTGTGGGTTAGAAAGTAAAAAATCAAGTAAACACAATCTTTGATGCAAAGTATGAGGCTCAATTAAAGAACAAGTACCTAGATCAGTGCAAGATGAGTTGTTGTGATTCAGAAGGGAGGCTCCAAAATGAAGCATAGGAAAAATTTTGGAGGGTGGTTGTGGCCACTACAACATTGGTGACGCACTAGTAGTAATCTAGCTCTTTGTATGTACCTTGTCTCGTGCAAAGCAAGTGTAAATCTTCTGGAAGTATTGTTCAGTTCTATAATTATATAACTTCTTCACTTAGCTTGAGTTAAATATGTAATCCCTACCATTCTCTTTATCGGTGGCACACATACCAAACCAAGTCAAACTGAGTTGTTTTGATTGGGGATGAGGGGTATATAAATGCACTAGTAATATAGATTGTCAGAGTTTTAGTTTCATCTCTAGTGTTGCTCTACTGCCAGCAAGCCTGAACAGTACCCTTGCAGAGTCACTTTAGGAACACAAGCATTGCTCTGCTCCCAGTGATCCTTTCTCTTCTTTTTCCTTTTATTTCTTTTTTTTTTTATTTTATTTTTCAAAGAACTGTGCATAGGCACTTATTTATTTCATGAGGTGGAAGAGGGATCCTGAATTATTGAGAGTAGAATAATTTGTTCCTTCAGAGAAGGATGTTTATATATACCTCTGACATACTTGGTAAAGTTTTCCCCCTCTCCTTACTATACTTCATTGAGTTTACAAGGGTTAACCTAAAATAGAAAATTGATTATAGTAGGTGGTACTAGTTAAGAGTGCAAGCATCGTGATTTCACCATGACTCTCTCTAAAAGGAACATATTTTCCATTAGGGTATCATCAACTAGAGGAAATGAAAGATTCACATAAAGAGAGGGAATATACAGATAACCAAGTGTTGATAGATGTACAAGTCCCTATTGGATTTAACATACTTGTCTCAAGAAGCCAAACACAATTTCATGCGGAAAACTAAACTACAGGTGTAAAAGAAAATGAAAAAGGAAAGAAGAAAGAGAAAGCAAAACAAAGTAAGAAAATAAAGAAACAAACAAGAAAGAAAACACTACTCCTACTCCTAAGCTAAGAAGAGCATAGGCCAACTCACATGAAGTGATACTTCCAATGCAGCCATCGACGCATTGGTTGGCCCATGTAGGCAAGAGCATCATTGACAAGAAAGATATGCAAGAAAACCAATAGACAAGAAAGATACAACAATGTAAACCAAAACGTTTGAAGCTTGTATGCATCCACATAAAAGTAAAAACAAAAATCACATGGAAGGCATTCTGCAGATGTATCATGGTGTCTTGTTACATTGCGCATGAAAGACAAGCATGTACACACCTTCGAACTTGAAATACGTGCAAACATAAAGAAATAAGAAAAATTATGTTTCGCATCAATGCTTGCTACGTATGAATCCTCCAATGCATGAGAAATAGGATCATGTTATTCTGGTGGAGGATGAAAAATTTGTTAAAGAGATTAATCTTCAATGTGAACAAGAGAGTGATGAGGAGTCTGTGAAAATTCAATAAATTTCTTATCATAAGTGGAATTAACCTCAAGGCTACGAGAACCTGACATAACCATCAGCTCGGGCTGAAGTGCCTCGATAACTTGAGAAATTTCCACTTCATCATAATATGGATCATCAAAGACTGATGGCTTAGAAAGATCAATAATGGGAAAATTAGAATCGTGATCAGATGAATGAATGAAAGTATCACGACAGCCACGATCATAAACTTCAATATGATGAACAACGACATCCTCATGATCTGACGAATCATAAAGAGGGGATGATGAAAAATGAGAAATTTCACCCTCTATGTTTTCAGAAAGGTAAGATGAGAGATTGGGTGGATCAAGGAAGACAAATTTATCCTCTCTGCAATCAAATGAAAGACTGACATCCCACATGTTCTGTGAATGATCAGAAGTAGAAAAATCTAGAAATGAATTTTCACAAGATGGAATAGAAATGGCAGAACTGTGGAAGATGTTAGGATAAAGCGGACGAGGTGCGGACAGAAGGAGTTCATCCTTCACCGTAGATTCTTGTTCAGACTCCCATACATACTCATCAAAAATAATAGCACAGGTTAGTTTTTCAACACTAACTCCGTCCAAAACTTGATCCTCATGAACATCACATGTGAGATTCGAGATGAATGAACACAACACACCAAAATTTGTAGGATCAAAGGAACCAACAGACGGAGGTTGGGGAGATGATACCACATGACAACCATTGGGATTATAGTCCAATTCTGTGCAGAAATCCTAAGCAGGTGGGGTAGGATGAGATGGTCACATATCAAGAGGTGGATTCTCAACTTCTCCCACCTCGACCTGCAGAACTAGAGTTGTTTGATGAGAAGGGGATGGAGGGTCACTTGGGACAACAACCTTGTATGTATTAGATTTAGAAGCTCTAACATCGAGTTATGTTGGGACAAGTTCAAAATATTATAACTCATGTGGATTCTCATAAATGTGAATAAGATATTGAAATATTTCCTCCAAAACTTTCCAAACAACTTCATCTTTAGGAAATTCATAACATTAATGAAGAAAACAATCATGAAAATGCCCAAGAGATTCGTCAAGTGATTTTTGTATCTTTAAAATTGTTTGATTAAGTGCTTTACAGTCATAAAGAATGGGAGAACAGTATAATTCTTTGAACATGTGATCAAAAGAGTGTATAGAGGTTGCGGGAAATTTGTGACACCATTTCTTTGTGTGCCCTTCGAACGTGAAAGAGAACAAGCCACATGAAATGTCATACAAGGGGACATCATGCATGTCACAGAAGATAGCAAAGGAAACTGTGTGCCTGAACAGGGGTGTTCCATTGTCGCCATTGAACTTATATTTGGACAAGTCATCTATAATGTATGTCAGTGCTTCAAAATCAACAAGCATGAGAGAAACATGTCGGGGTTATGATTTCAATAGAAGTCATGAAATATGTGCAGAAATTCAAAACATACTTTTTAAGGGCTCAGCTTGTCATCTAGCTCTCCTACTAGCACCAAAAATGTTGATGGTGGTGGACTTGCCAAAATTCAAGGGATCTCCTCAATATGAAGTCCAAACTAGACCTCAAACTATTTGGAGTAGGATTCCCACGAGTGGGTGGTATTGTAATGCCTTAACCACTGTAGTGCAGAGAAGTAAGTAAGATAACTTTTGGGGAGAGAAAGTGTGTGACTCTCTGGAGTGTCAAGTGCGATGCATGAAGGTTCTAACACATGGAGGGGAAAATGAAGTGTGCCCCTCAAAATCCTATAATAGTATGTAACTTGAAAGGAACACATGAGCGGAATGACATCACAAGCTAAAATGTGGAATAGTCCACAAATTAAAGTGACAGGTTAATCCAGCAACACACATTCAACAGGATTCATACAATTGCATACAAAGTAGTTCATAAGAAAATGTGTAAGTTAAACAACATACATTGCCAAAGCAACCAGAATAGTCCAACTGGAATAACAACATATGCATGAAAGCGTGTTGGCTTTGATATTATTATTATATGTGAAAGTTCCATCCATAAATACACCATTGACGACCACTAGCCTCAAATGCAAGCATCACATTGCTTAAGTTTTCTAGGAATTGTAGGCAAACCACCAACACCATTTTTCTTCAATAAGCGAAGACTATCATAGTTCAAATGTCCAAATCTAGCATGCCATAATAAACTTGATGGAAGTGTACCTTCCATATGATGAGAATTTTATGAGAAATTTTGTGCATGAGCAAAGGTTCCTTACAGTTTGAGAAGCCTTTCTTCTTCTATTCCCCTCATGACAAGTGAGTGGTCAGATGCTTTTCTTACCTCAAGCTTGCCATCAAACATATGAATGGAGTGACCTTGCTGGCGGATGTGGACCAAGGACAGCAAGGTTCTCTTGAGCTGTGGGAGATATAAAAAATGATCCAGAAGAAAGTCTAGAAGACCAGGCAGTTTAAGCCTGATTGTGCCAAGCCCTGATGGCTTGATTTTTGATTGACCTGCAAAATACACTACTCCATCAACATTGTCAGTGAAATCTTCAAAAAAATCTTTTCTATGAGTCATGTGACAGGTTGCTCCTGAATCAAGCAACCAATCATTTTTCCAAGAAGCAAGTGAAGCATTAAACGAATCTTCATTTACTCCAATGTTACATTGTGCCTCAACATAGTGAGCGGATTCAAGTGCTTTACCTTTGTTTGTATCATCAGTTTTACCTTTCTGTTGGTTTCTTTCTGCTCAATTTTGTCCCATGGTAGCTTGCATGTAGAGGCATCATGTGATCCATTTCTTTTGGAGTGAATGCAGTGCAGATCTGCCTTTTCTCCTTGAGAATGTCTGCCCCCCCTGCCTCTGAAATATCTTCCTCTGCCTCTTCGTCCACCTCTTCCTCTTATAGAATCTTGAGCAGGATGCTTTTCTTTATGAGCAAGGCACACAGTCTCTTCAGAAGATTCAGGGGTTGTCTTCTTTCCAAAAGCTTTCTCTCTTTCAACAAACGTTTTCACAAGAGAGTCAAAGGTTATATCTTTGAGATTTCCATTTGCTTGCAAAGACTCAAGATAATTGGAGTAAGTAGGATAAAGTGCCTTGAGAAAAGCAATAATAGGGATATCCAGCTCAACTTTAGTGGAATTGATATCATGCATTATAGACTTTACTTCAAATGCAAGAGCAAGAGGATCATTATTTTGCAGTTCAAGAGTGAAGAGTTTAATCATGAGTTGAACAACTTCAAGTGCAGAATGTGAGTCATAGAGTTCTTTCAGCTATTGTAAGGCTTCAAAGGCAGTTGAATATGACGAAATATGGTGACTCACCTCTTCATTTACAGATGCAGCGATTAATGCATAAGCTTTATTGTTCTTGTTTTCCCAAATGACGAGCTCTTTGTCAGAGGTAGGCTGTACTGGGTCATTGTCTCCTTCTCCGACACACACTCCTTTCCACAATTCATTGAAAATGAGGGTGTGTTTTATCATCTGGGACCATTCAGGATAGTTCTCCTTGCTAGTGAGAACTATTACCACCATGGATATGATTGAATGCATTCTATACAAAAATTACTTCTGCTGACAAAAATCTGTGTACTGTAGAAATACTTCTGCTAGGAAAATGTGCTTCAAAATACTACAGTCTTATTTTCCTTCTTCTTTTAATATACAAAGATCAACACTATGTTTTATGCATATAGACTATCACAACTCTTTCCTTTTTTTTTCAAGAGAAATAATATTTACGGACCCAAAAAAAAAATACCCAATGCACTCTCTTTTTTTGTACATGAAAGGACATGAAATCAATAAATTACACTTTCATATGCACGCCAACCCGAGATCGCAAACCAAAATATAACTTCAGCCACACTTTCCAGCTCTTACTTTCATTACAACATATATGATAGAAAGTAAGATCTAACATACCATATGTATCATTACACGATGCAAAATAAATCTCCAGAGCGTCTTTGACAGACATCTAGGTCACTAACTCCATTTTGGATTTCATCTCGTGGGCTTCACTTCTCACAGCGAGAGAGAAGCCTTCAAAAAATTGGCGTATTCCGTTGCTAATGTTGACAGTCTTCTATTCTTCGACCAAAAATTGCTCTAATTATTCAGTCACGTATAGGTGAACCAGAAGATATCTACCAACAAATCTCAAAAATTGTCATGCAATATATTTCTCCCAAAGAAAGCATAATCCTTAATGAGTTGATGGAACCATGGATTTAAATTATGGCCGCGAAGTGTGCTACCACATAGGGGCACAGATAAAGTCTGGCAGGCACTATGATAGCAGATATTGTGAAAGAGAAACGTGGCGGTTTATCTAACCGGTGGACAAAAACGGCGAAAGAACTCTGGTCGTTGTCCCTGTAATCGACGAGTTTACTAAAGGGCTTATGGATGATGTGAATGTAGGACTGGATTGTGTCTATGTTTGCAAAAGCATGGGAGATGAATCGCATGAAGAGGCCAGGCCAGGAAGAGAGAAGCCGAGTTGTTTAGGTCACATTCTGAGCTGAATAAAATTGATAAATCGATGGTGGGTATACCTGTTTTGGCTGCGAAACTAATGCAGATTCAAACGAAGAATCAATGGTGGGTATACCTGTATATGGCTGTGAGAGGCGTAATACGATGTCGGAGGCGTAATACCATGTCAGGCTGGGCGGACTGGTCTATGCGCAAAGTTTAGAGAATGGACAGAGGGACAAAGAGCTCGGTAGTGAGCATACTGCATGAAACCCTGCCAGACCACCATGATAGAGGCAGTGCTAGTGCGCCAGAGAGCGTTATGGACAGATAGGACAGAGGAGTTACAGGAGCATAAGAGCTAAAAACAAGGAGCTGGCTCTGATACCATGTCAGGCCAGGAGTAACTCCATTTTGTCAGAAAAACTGATTCCTATTATTCCATCAGGTATGTTATTGCTATATACAAAAGGGTGTGACTGTTCAGTTCATCTCCTGATGACTGTTCACATTCCTAATTTTTTTATTTACATGAATTCACCCAATCGTGAGGATTAGGTGTCAACATATATATATATAATTTTTATTTAAAATAAGGGGAGATTTCCAAATATTTAGAAAATAAGAGATATTGGGAAAATTAATGAGGCCTCAATTTCGACCAATTTGAGGAGCTAGGTTTCATGCCTAGGGGCCGGCCAAATTGTGGGACACTTAAACATGGCCCACAACCCAACTTTGATGAAAAATTTGACTAGCTCGTTCTCCCTCATACGAGCTTGGATTGATGAACCGTTTGCACCTCCGTGATCAGGACGACGAGATATAATCTCTGGTCCTGGGTCGATATCATTCTGATCACTTTGATTTTTGAGTGTTCATAAGCCCTCTTTGTCTTGAGTGTTTCTAGAGCCACCTGGATCAATCCTCCCCACTAAGGAGCTTTTTATCCTATTAGCGCTCAAATCTGCCTCAGGCTGAGGAAGGCAAAACTTGAGGCCACATCAAACCACGCTCAGCCTCGTAGCTAGCCCTACGAGGACAGGAGAGGGCTCTCTCCGGTCAATCTCGGAAAAAGGTAATCAAAGGGGCTGAGATGACCAATAAGGAATACTGATCTTAGGCTAGATATTAAGTGCAGAGGTTTAAAGGTGATTTTTTTGGGATTTTTGTTGAATCAAAGGGAAAAGCAATTTTGGGTGCGGGGATGAGACAGTTTCTGCAGAGGTCTGATTGGAGCAAGGTAGGCAATTGTTTTGATGCTTTTAAAGTGATGAGGTGAATATATCAGATAGGTGAGGAGCTAAGGAGAGTAAGTAAACGTAGGGGTTCTACTTAAAATGAAGAAAACATGGAAAATTAAACAAATTTAAAGGCAGAGCATAGCAAATTTATGGATTATACCTTAACACTTCATTTGTTCAATTGCAGAAGATGAGAGAGGGAAAATGATACACATCAAAAACTTACAAGTACTGAAAGAAGCACACCATCAAGACATAAAGCCACGAGAATTCCAAATAGCGTTGCAAATCCCTGGTCTTCCCTTTGCCAAAATGCTGAAGTAAAATGTACAATAAAGTCTCAAAGCCTCTTCCCAAAGAGTCCAACCATGAAAATGACTAAGAAAATACATAATATAGGCAAGCTAACACATTCCCTTGCCTCTAGGGGTCGAGCTCATCATCCTAGGAGCTGTTTCAACCAATTCTAAATAAAGCACTATAATCTAGGCAGTCAAAACAACTTGCCTCTATAAGCTAGGAAACCAATTCATTCATTAAATGTTTGCTATTTTATAAATGAATCATACAGAATAGGTAAATAAGTGTCAAGTCAACATAAAATTACATTAATTACATCAAGGAGGGTGAAAAATCCCATCACAAATCAAAACTGGGCGAATTCCTGAGCTGGAAGGTGCAAAATGTGCAAAAATTCCTTATGCGTAGCGCGCGTGAGCCCTACGCGTAGCGTGCCTTTCCACCTACTTTTGCGGCACTTCCTGGCATCCAAATTAAGCTCAGATTGGCTTGTTGGAAAGCCCTAGATGTCTACTTTCCAACCCAAGTGGAATTTTCCAATTTGATGTCCATTTGCACCTCCAAAAGTGCATTCTCCCAAGGCTGCTACCTGTGTGTCCAAAAAGGGGTAGTGAGGTCATTTTTTGCATGTTTTTTGACCTTTTGGGGACCCAAACCTTGATGAAATGCCTTGGAAGTGGTTGAGCAGATGTATTTCATCATGAAAAATCCAAAAATGCAAACCGTTTGTGATTTGGACCTCCCAATCTTCAGGGTAGCACGCGGCGCGCTACGCGTTGAGCCCAAAAACCTGTTTTTTACATAAAAATTTCAAAATTGACAAAATGTTCCTCAAATTTCTTGAAATTTGGGCTGGGGGTCCCCAATAAAGTACTATGCTCAGTCAAAGAGGCTTCGGCCAAAATTTTGAGTGGATCGGGCCTTTTCCGTCGTTTTAGTGCCTTGCTCAAATCGCCTCTTAAGGATCTTGATTTTTGCTTTGCAAACATGCATGCGGGCCCAGTAATGATTCTTCATGTGACGAAGCAAGTCTTTGTCTCTATTGGCTTTTGCCAACAACCCCTCCAAGTGTCGGTTGACCTTCTCAAGCACAAATTGCCGCGCAACAGGTGTCAAATCACCCGGTCTTTTACGGGCCAACCTACGGTCTTCACGGATTCGTTGCAGCTCTATAAGTGTGTGCTCATCCTCTAACTGTTTATTGCGCTGCTCTAGATACCTGATATATGAAGCTGTCTCATCATGACTAGTAACAAAACCTGATGGCTCACCTAAAGGCCTCTCCTCATGCTTGGGCTTCTTGCCCTTATCTTGTACCTACGGTGCTGCTGTCGAAAGTGAGGCCCCTTCCACACGAGGTGGAGATAACACTCGCTGTGCTGATGAAGTCAACGAGACCCCTTCCACCCCGGGTGGAGATAGTACTCGTCGTGTAGATGAAAATAAGGCCTATGTCCTCGCTGATATGTCACACATGCTGGAGCGTTGACATGCTCTATCTCAGGAATATCAAACTGATGTGAAGGTCCTCCCTCGTCATGAACAATCTCAAGAGGTGGCTGTGGCGCTGTGAAAAGGTTACGAGAAATAAAATCCTCCCAAGTAATGCCCTACTGTGCCAACTGATGCATCACTATGATTTTGATCAATGCTCATTTATAGATGCTTTTATGCTGATGTGCTGGGCTCTTCCTTTGTACTAAAGGCACCATCCTCTCTATGTTGCGACACATGAAAAATGGAATCTTCATCATACGTACCCTTGTAAAATGCATCAATAAACGGACATGGTACGCGTAGAGACGTGAGAATCTGCCCTCGCAACTGAAATACCGAATGATGAGTTTCATCAATGGTGCATACTCATCCCTTAGGAATCTGAAAGGAAAAACTGCAGTCAAGTGTCTTACACATCCGGGCTTAATATATGGCTCATAGTAATATCTGTCTAACTGCTGGCGTTTACTCCATTCCTCCCCCACATTTGGTATCCCAGTGGCCTGAGCAATAGTCTCGGGTGACAAGGTGAAATTCACTCCGGCAAGGTTTACAAGACCATCCTGCAAATGTAGAACAAATAAACGGACTAGTTCCCGATGATGCTGGATTTGTGAGATCCGCTCACAATATGCAAAACATGATTGATACCGAAAACAGTCCATTGCAAGTGGACAAGCTTGCAATTGAGCCAAAGAGGTAGGCTCCTCCCTGACATGCCGACCACCTTTGCCACCTTTGTGATACCTTCTTGGCTCTGGTGTAGAATCACTATCATAATCCTGCTCATAAGCTGACTCGATCTCTGACATGTTCTTTAAAACCAAGGTAGCTGGAATATATATGCTGATATACAACTGTGTGCAAAATTCACTGTGGACTTTTTCTTTTTCTCAAAATGTTGTGACCAAGGGGACACAAATATAGAAGGAAAATGTTAGGAAAGGGGAAACATTAGGGAAATAGGGGCAATGAGAATAAAACAAGGAATTTAGGGAATGGAAAGGGCATAGAAATTCTGATATTTTAGGGTTTGGGGTGAAGTAGGGAATATTATGGTTGTAATAGAAGGGAGGGGTTAGAATTTTGTAGGGGGATAGTGTAGGGTTTTATGAAGAATTTTTGAGGAAAATGTTGGTGAATATGGGAGGGGTAGGAAACACAAAAGTGGGAAAACCTTGGCAGCATGTAATTTTGAAACCCTAGCAAACTAGGCCTTTGAATCCACACAGCAACTTTAGGGTTTTTACATTTAATTTTCATGGCACATCTATCATAATTTTTTCTCATTAATCTTGCAAAACCAAGAACCAGCCATGGAAATGAAGCCTACCTGTGGTTTGCTTGAGTTAGGAGAGGAGTTGAATACTTGCTGGCGAATTTCTGGGCAGAATTCCCAACGCGTAGCGCGCCTCACCCAACGCGTAGCGCGCCCCTGGTGCGTAGCGCACGAGTAAATTTACACTGAGAAAAGTATGCTGATGCGTAGCGCGCCCTGGGTGCGTAGCGCGCCCAAGCTGATGCGTAGCGCGCCCTGGAAACGACCCGATTTGCCCACAAATTTGTAAAATCGCCTTAAAACACTGTTCTTTGCTCTTGGGATGTAGAATGGTTTGGTTATGAGGAGAAATGTCTTTATATAGACTCCCCTTTGATTTTTGCTTGACCAAAACCCCTTTTCTAATGTTTGGTTTTTGACACTTTTCAGATTAATAGGCTCTGACTTTTTTGTTTTCTCTTTAAAAAAAAATGGTTGAAATAATGATTTTCTCTGATAATTTTTTGCAGGGATAGCTCTGATATGCTCTGGAAAAGGAGACCAAGGCTGCGCTTGAACATTTGGAGAACTTGAAAATTTTGACAATTTTTTACAAAAATGAGATGGTGACTTATCTTCAAAATAGATTTTTGAAGAGAAGTCCTTATTCAGACGTACAATGACGAAAATTATTGAAGTGATGATCTATCAAAGACATCCCTTTGGCCTGCTGGTCTTCTAAGACTTTTCAAGAGAAAATTGACTCAACCCTAGACCTAAGACCTCAAAATTTAAAACATGATTGTAAATGACCTTTGAAGACTTATTTTAATAAACAGGCCTGAACCAGTAGTGTCAAGCACGAGGGGAATAAGTGACACAACCCACTCCATCAGAGTTATGGTATGCCTAACGAAATGCAACTGATCAAAACTGGTGGGACACCTAATCATGAAATGCAAAAGAGCTTTGATCTCTGATGGAGGGATAACTAGACCGACTCTAACATATCCTCCAAAAGCATGAAAAATAATCTGCAAATTCTCTGTACCTTTTCTACATCACAAGCATCCTGAAAGGTCTCGCTTCCATCTCCTTCACCTTTGTTCTTCAAAGCCTTAAGCGATGAGCCGACACCTACAACCTCTGCAACCTGTAGTACATGGTTTCACAAATTACATGCTTGACTTTCATGACCAACTAAAGACTCAAGCATCCCATACTTGCCACGAGTTCATAACACATACTCGGTGGTCAAGTTTACATCAAGATGGACACAATACCCCAGCTACAAAAATAAGGCCAACATATCATTGTTGCTTTAACAAGCGATGGAAAAATCATCATCACTGCAACACATGATTTACAAAAATAAGGCCAAACACTATTTTTTTTCTTTTACAAGTGATGGAAACACAACATCACTTTCACAGTTCAACATGCGACACAAAATAAGACCAGACATCATTGTTGCTAAACAAGTGATGGAAAACACATCATCACTTTTACATTTTAAAATGCAACAAATGATTTACAAAAGCATGACCATTTTCATGTAGATGCACCTTCAATTCAACGTTCTCTGTTTGAAGACTTTGCTTGTTGTGCTTCAATTCTTCTAGGGCCTCTTCCATGGCTTGCAACTGAAGCTGCAATCGCTCCTTTTCCTCTGTCTCTTTCTGTAGAGTTTCATACATTATTTCTTCCCTTTTGGAAATGTTGAGCATGGTCTCGTACATTGCTTTTTCATCCTCTATCGCTACACATTTCATTGTTCATGCTACAATTCACATCAATGCAAAGACCACTTTAATACCACTTGATCTAGGTCATTGTGTGACAAAGGACCCTTCCAAGACCTTTTACTTTCGTGATGTATTAAATTTAATTTTTAAAAATACATCTGCACGCTGTAAAGAAGAGGAACATGACAATCGTCAGCACATGAAATAACAAGACGTTGATAACAGAGTTCGTCCAGGAGGAACTACTTCTCCGGGCCCCAATGTCAAGATGGTGTAGGTCACTACATTGAGTGTTATCAATAGTGATGATGTACATAGAGGTGATGTCGCTATCATACAAGGAAAATGCCCTCATGCAGGAGTGGCTCCAAGAGATGTTCCACTATAAGAACTCTCAGTCAAAAGACTCCTATCAGTATGACACAAACTCATGCATGATGAGCATCTCGCCAACATGGCATAAAAGGGATCTCAATGCAAACATGCATGATGACAACATGAGTATCCCATCAACATACAACAAAGGGATCTCAAAACATAACATGAAAAATCATGACAACAAGTACATCACATAGACGATTTCATGTCACATCAAGTAGGAATCATAAAAACAAGTAATAAACAAGATCCCTCATCAACATCAAACAGGGATCTATGCAACACAATGCATGGCAAAATAAGTACATATATACCTCACAACCAAGGGCCATCTGAAGAAGCGGATGTCAAACTGCTAAAGTTGTTTGTGCCATCGATCTCACGGCATCAATCACATGGAAATGGTTGCTCGCACATGAATGTTGACACCTGCACTCCACTTAGAAAAGTGGATGAAATATAGAATGAGAAAATGAAATATCTGACTGCACCATCAGATTTTTGGCGTCAAATAGTGAAAAATCGACTGCCAAATTTTTTAATTCTAAGAAATTGAGAATCTGGGGCTCAAGGAATCTTTTAGATTCCTCAAAGATTCTGCTCCATGGGTGGACTGGAAATCTGCAACTCAAAAGGAGAATTTGACCTTGCCATTGCAATCCCTGTAGAAAACCATGAGAAACGAATATAAACTAGACTATATTCTGACATGGAGACAAATTACCTCGTCGGGAAAATTGCAAGGATCATGGTTCCGCTCCCTGTTTCTACAGTAGTCATGGTTCCACCTCCATACTAAAAAATGGTAGAAAAATTCATAACTCTGGTAGAGAAATGGACAACGTCATTGCATTCGTGGCGTCGAGAAGTGCTAAAACCATATAAAATTTGTCAAAATATGACAAAGTGAAAACTCGGCCCTCCTGCAAAATGCTGCCTCAAACTGCGTGCACTACCTCCTCTTGTCTCAAAATCCATGCTTTCTCCTGGTTCCTCCATCCACCCTGGTGTAATGCAAAATGAGGTTTATGTAAAAAAATTGGGGTGGATTTTCCATGAATTTTGCTGAGCAGGTTGGTAAGTTAGGAAAATGGTTGAGGAGGGGTTGAGTGGTCAAACCCCACCCCTCCATTTCTTTTCATGTTATTGTTTTAGATTAAACAGAATGAAATTTTAAGTGGGTCAGGTCCGCATTGGGTGGCTTTCCCCTTAACCCCTGCACTAACATATGTCGGCGCATTAACATATGGCTTCGTTAGTTTATGTTCATGGTAGGTGGTACCGTTCTATGGTACCGCATTAATGGGGCTTGTTCAGTTTTGGGACCACCCGCTTGGGGGCCAGCCATGTGGGCTGGGCAGGTTCGACCCCCGCCGGCCCCATATTATATGTGATATGTTGTGTTAATGGTTTCAGGGTGGGGCTGGGTCCACTGGAGGTGGCACGTGCCCACCCCATTTAATATAATGGGTTATGTTAAGATTGCGGGAGGGCCAGTGGGGGCGATGGCCCGTTGGCCCAAAAATTGATTTTTTTCGTTATGGGATGTGGGTTTTGGGGGTGGAGGGGGTGGTGGCCCACCACCACAACGCACACATACACACACATATATTTAATTTTTATTTAAAATAAGGGGAGATCTCCAAATATTTAGAAAATAAGGGATATTGGGTAAATTAACAAGGCCACAATTTCGACCGATTTTGAGAGCTAGGTTTCATGCCTCGGGGTCGGTCAAATTGTAGGACACTTAAATGTGGCCCATAGCCCAAATTTGACCAAAACTTTTACTGGCTCGTTCTCCCTCATACGAGCTCGGATTGATGAACCGTTCGCACCTCCGCGATCAGGATGATGAGATCTATGCTCTGGTCCTGGGTCGACATCATTCTGATCACTTTGATTTTCGAGTGTTCATAAGCCCTCTTTTTCATGTGTGTTTCTGGAGCCACCTGGATCAAATATAGCCTTTAAAATTATGAGTCATCCTTGTCATATCTTATATTTAATGATGGATATAGCTTTTAAAAGCATCAACCTTGTTTGTTATTTTATGTACGGTCAATTTAAATGGAAGTGCTCATAATTTTATTCAATGTTATATTGTACAATTGGAAATAAAATGATGTGGGGGTGGTGTTTCTAGTGATTTTCAAACTTTTTTTAATTACCTAAATTTATCCTATTTAAAATAAACAGGGGTGGTGTTTCTAGTGATTTTCAAACTTGTTTTAATTACCTAAATTTAGCCTATTTAGAGTAAATAGTTTCACTGGCCATCTTATCTTCAAGTTAGTAACTTTGCTTGGGGGCATCTTCATGACATTCACCATCTCTGAAAATTATGAAATATTAGTAGTATTTTGCACTAAATAGAAAATGTTGGTATATAATATTTTATTGTGTTTTTTGCTTCGTGTAACAAATTTATTGATATTTTATTATTCTTGGTTTCGATTTCCATGCTAAGACTGGATTCATCATGCCTGATAGGATTTTTAGTTGTGCACCCATCATATTGCTCACTTCTAATTGTATCAAAAATAGAGAGTATGCACAATGACATGTAGTAACATATGGGTGTCTATTTTACTCAATGATATGCTTGATCTTTTAACCCATTCCAATCCTACCACGATGAAATTAAGGGACACAAGGACATAAGAAGGAATATCAATAAATGAAACTAGAGACTTTAGAATGCAACTCAAAATGTACCTGAATGTAACGATAAGTATTTGCAGTTGCCTGGTCACCGATGAACATTGAATCACACTGTGAAATATTCCTTGCATTATGAGAATTTGGTTGCACCTAGACTAATCCTCTATAGTAGTTCCTTGACTTGCCTATAGATATAATTTTAGAAACAATCCTACTCTTGCAATTCTTCCCTATATGGATCATCTCCCCCCCCCCCCCTATTGATAGTTATTTTTCAAGGCAACATAATAGAACTCTCTAATTGCATCATTGCCTTTCGAAACAATTCTTGAGTATCTACATGTGATTGTTGAACCAATCTCTACTCAGGTCCATGAAATCCTTGATTTGTCTCAATTACACAAACATCTTTTCATAAAAAAATTATAAATCTCACATCTGCATTCCTCATCCCTAACATACCAATTCTTTATAGTCGAATAATTTATCATTTCTCCCTCGGTGCAATAGAGATCCACTTCTGTGGCATGGAGATTATTGGTGTCATAAAATGGTGCAATGCATCCTTCAATATATGTCACAAAATTCCTCTCACCTCACAGAAATCCTCTCATCTACAACAATGAGAGTCCTTTCAAACTGCCTGGTCTCCATCTCATTCATCCTGAAATAAGTGGATATTTCCATGGGTGACAAAGTGTGCTTGGGGAATTAATAGAAGGAGCTATCACTAAAAAAAACATCATAATAGTTATCAGCATGAGGAACAAACCTACCAAGTTACTTCCTAACTAGATCAAGATACTCCTAAATTACCTCTTATAACAAACAATATATAACCTCAACTACCTATAGGGTCTACCTATGCATGGTAGCAATGAAAACACTGTCAAAAACAACATATACAACAATGTTGGTCAATCTCTTCTTCTAGTCAAGGGCATGCCTAGCTTTTGAAAAGTATCAAGCAAGTCAGGGTCCACCTCATCCAAGCTCCTCTTCTTCTTCTACTCTCTCTATTTAGGTTCAAAATAGTAGCAAAGGTCTTGGAAATTGATGGGTGGGTAAAAGTTATCAAACCATTTGGGTTCTTCCATTTTTAATCATTGTCTGTAATCATTGAGTCTAAATTGCAAAAGCCATTCAAGTTCCTTCTTTTTAGGTGAAATTAACCTAAGATTTGGAGAGTTGTAAGTCTTAATGGATTTAAGTATATTCTACTTAAAATATAGTAACATGGTTTAAAACTACAGCCATTGAGATCAAAATCTAAGGATGAAACAGAAAATATTAATGTTCATGATTACAAGAAATTTTAATTTCATGTAACAAAGTTTGAGGAAGGTCTAGTATTTGCATCCTACCAGAAAATTTGCTTGCATCACTTGAGCCCTTTGAATTTGGACATGGTAGAGTCCATTACACAAACAATCAACCACTAAAAAAAAATGTGAAAATAAAAAATAAAATTTCATGCATTCTGACCCTAGAAAAGTTAGGGAGGTGCGAACTGATCTGTACAATAAGGACATGCAAAATTCTTACTTGTCCATTGTATTTTGATTAATTGTTGGCCGCAATCAATATCTGCATTACCATAATCACTAATCCCTTTGTACAATAAGGACATGCAAAATGCTTACTTGTGCATTGTCTTTTGATGAATTGTTGGTTGTAATCAAGATTTGCATTATCATAATCATTAAACCCTCAACTCTAGATGAAATTTATGATTTGATCATATAAACCCTTGAAATTGTTTACCCATAAGAAAAAAAATCATATTTAGTAAAAAGGAAGAACTCTCTAGACTCAAAATTCATATCCATGTACCAATGGCCAAAATATCCACACCCAATGACCTTGCCCTTCCTCCATCTAACCGTTGATGCTCTCCTAAGGTGTTTCCCATGCAAACTCCATCTGAGGTTCGAATCCCATGAAATCCATAGATCACGTTGATGGTCTTCCTTCTTTTGGCATTTCCACATAGATATCAACAAGGCAGAGAAAAATGCAGTGCTACAATGTGATGTTGTAATCTGTGAATATTTAGACCACGTTGATGGTCTTCCTCCTTTTGGCATTTACACGCAGATCTCAACAAGGCAGATAAAAATGCAGTGCTACAATGTGATGTTGTAATCTGTGAATATTTTATTTGAACCCAACGCTAAACTAGAAATGAAAAAGAAAAGAAATATTTATAATGGGAATATATATATATATATATATATATATATATATATATATATATATATATAAAATAAAATATGTAAATTGAAATTGGGTTAAATGCTTTATTTTTAATACAAAATTATTATTTTGCGTAACACGCTAAATTAAAAAGAAGAATAAGAAGTTTAAAATGATATTGGATGACTGCAAATATTTAAATAGGGCCTCAATTAATAATAAAAAGTTAAGTTAATAAAAATAATAAAATTCAATTTCTTATATTTTGATTTTATTATTTACTTGTGAATAGGCTTTGTTACAATACCATGGGTCAATACCATGGCTTATCAATACTACAAGTCCAAAAACCATAACTTATTTCACAACCAAAATATTTTATAACAATACAACAAGATTCTTAACCGTGGATATTCATCCCCACATTACTGTAGATATTATTAACTTGTAAAAAATAGCCTTTGTTACAATACCATGGGTCAATACCATGGATTATCAATACCACATGCCCAAAAACATAAATTATTTCACAATTAAAATATTTTATAACAATATGACAAGATTGTTAACCATGGATATTCACCCCTCACTTTACCATGGATATTAACATGTAAATCAGCTTTGTTACAATACCATGGGCCAATACTATGGCTTATCAATAACAAATGCCAAAAAACCATAACTTATTTCATAGTAAAAATATTTTATTTTAATTTAATTTAACAACATTTTTTTAATTGAATCTAAAAGGGAAAATGTTACAATTTGAGATAGATCTAAACCCTCTATCCTCACGACTAGTAAAAATATTCCCATAGAAATTTAATTAAGGTTTTAATAAAATTATGCTAAGATGGATCTATGTTGGTTATATATATATATATATATATATATATATATATATATAGATATATAGATATAGATATAGATATATCTATATCTATATCTATATCTATATATATATATATATATAGCATAGATCCATCTTAGCTAAGGATCCAAGGGATGAGAGCAAGAAAATTAACTAATTATAATAGATTAAATATAATTCGTGATTTTTTTAAGTTTTTCATTATTTCATTTTCTTTGACATGATTGATCCAGAATATAGGTTTAATATTTTACAACCAAATAAGTTTTTTTAATTTAGATAATTTCTTAAACACAATAGAATGTGATCAAATTTAAGAGAGAGTTTGGGAGGGAGAAAGTGAAAGAGTTGGAAGGTAGAGAGAGAGAGAGTGATGAGGGGGAGAGAGGAAGTGAGAGGAAGGAAGAGAGAGGAGACACAGAGAGAGAGATAGAGTTGGAGTGGGAGAGAGTGGGAGGAAAGAACAAAGACATAGAGAGATAGACATGGGGAGAGAGATGAGTTTGAAGGGAGATATGGAGAGAGAGTGAGAGAGAGAGTAGAGGAGGGAAGAGAAAGATGAGGAGAGGATAGAGATATTGAGAGAAGGAGAATGGAGAGAGATGGATTCTTAGAGGTGGAGAAGGATAGGGGGGATAGTAATAGAGTTAGATGGAAGAGAGAGAGAGAGTGGGAGAGTGATTTGGGGGGGAGATATAGAGGAATGTGGGAGATAATGGATAGAGAGGAAGGAAGATAGAGATGAGGAGAGAGAGATGGAATTGGAGGGGGAAGGAGAGGGAGGGAACAAGAAAAACATAGAGGGAGAAAGGTGGAGAGAGAGGGGGGTGAAAAGGGAGTCATGGAGAGAGAGTGAGGGAGAGAGGAGAGTGGGAGGGAATAGAGAGAAGGATATAGATAGAGAGGGAGAGAAGGGGAAGAGAGAGATAGACAGATAAGTGGAAGAGAGGGAGAGAGAGTCTGTGTATGTTTGTGGGGTGAGATAGAGAGAGGGAATAACAAGGAGACACAAATATAAATATAGATATTATATAGTATTATATAACCAACCTAGATCCATATTAATCCTATAACTATCAATTGTCGAGAGGGATCCAATCTCTTAAGGTGCAAACATTTCCTCAAGTTTTGCACTAGAAAAGAAATTTTTCACCTTGAGAGATTGGATCCCTCTCAGTGCTTGATAGATACGGGGTTAAGATGGATCTAGGTCAATTAATATGAAATTAAAGTAGTCTTTATTTGATATTATAGTCTTAAAAATTAAAATTTATCTTCAATGTAATTTCAAATTGGAACTAGATCCAATTAGATTCAATGAATAGATTTTTAAAAAATACATAAAACAATTTTTTTAATTAAAAAATATATTTTTAAAATTACAAATTAGTAGAGATAAATAATGCAAAGTTGGCTGACTTATACACCATGTGAGGATGAAAAAGTGTTTAAGGATAATCTTTCAACCAATCTTTAACAACCTTTCAATCTCCTATCACTTGTAAGTTTAGATTCCTTGACACAATTAAGATGACTAACATAAAAAATTGATTCATATTATTGTAGTACTTGTTAGATAGTTGTATTTTTGTTCTTAGACTAAATTAGTTATTCATGTTAGTCATTTTAGTTGTATTACTTATTATCTAGTCACATATTTTAACTCGCGACTAAATTAGTGATTTATGGTATTCATTTTTAGTTCGGTCACTTAAGATTGCTCATTTTTGGTAGTATTTCACTTGGAAAAGTTGTGGTGACTAACTTTTTTAAGCACCTAATCACTAATTTCTCATTTTCTACTAGTGTTTTTGGCAAAAATGAAAGCAAAATTTGTTAAGAATCTGAGACAAACCTCTAAGTAATGACCAAAGGAAATTAAATTAAGAATTTCTCGAAAAGAAAATTCAAAACACCCAATCAAATTAACAAAGACTCTATCTGGTTGTAAACAAGCTTAAGAAATCATAAAAACAAAAATTTGGACTTTAATCAAAGAAACCCTAGCTTTTTCAATAAATTTATAGGGTTGTGTAGGTCACTAGTTCAATTCAGTGTGGTTGTGCACTGTGCACCACAAAAAATTGCACAAATTTGCACTTTGTTACTAAAGGAAAATTGCACAGACCTAAAAACTTAAGAAAAAATAAAAAACAAAGGTATCAAACCAGAAAATTCAATTCTTTAAAGGGTCTAAAGGTGTTAAGAGTCACAACATGACATAATGGAGCACTCTTGTTCCCCAATGGAGCCGCCAATTTGTTATGCAGAAAAATAACTTCTTGCAAACAAGAAGGATCTCCCTAGATTTCCAATAAAACCTAGTAACAAACATCAAAAGAATTGTTACCTTTCCTTGGCCTATAACTGAAACATGAAACATGTAGTATGTGAAGAATCACTTACCTATTAGCGATGTGCTTTTAGAAGTCCTTTCAGTGCTTTCTACAACCAACTTTTTCTCAGTGCGTTAGAAGCTTTCTCAATGCTTGCACAACATCTCCATGATGCTCCAAAAGAGATCTGCATAGAAAAGGACATTCAAAGGGATCGAATCATCTCATATATAATATCAAAGGTAAATGAAATATCTAAATTAACATACAACATATAATTGAATCAATAATCAATTAAAAACATTGTGAGTGATCAAGGAATCCACAAATAACATCAAAATAGATGCAATTAGGAAAGAACAACTACTTTGTATTAAATTCAAAGGAGAAAAAAATTACAACCTAGTTTCCTTGATGTCACAAGCCTCTTCTAATGGTCTTCATTCCTTCCCTTGATGCCAAGCTCTTCAGACCCAAAACCATCAGCATATATTTACAAATCCAAATCTCCCTCATCCTCTAGACTTGTGCTCAATTTATAGGCAAGAGGAGGAGGTTTCTAGTTCCTCTTCTCAAGGGATATGATGCTTAAAAGGAGGATATTAGTTCCATGAACCAAAGGATGAGGCACAAGTATGTAGTAGTTTGAGGTTTCTAATTTGGATAAGATTCCTCCATCAAATCTTCTAGAACTTGTTTTTTTAATTTTACTTGCGTGAACAGGATTACAAAGTTTATAGTGCGTAGAATTGCACAGGACACAATGGTAAAAGTTGCACATGCGCTGGTATGTTGAGAAATATATGGCATTCAAAGTTAAAAAATTCTTTGCTTGATAATTTATTCTGATGCACTTTTACTTATTTATCTTATATTCTTTTCTTTGTTATATTATTAATGTGTTCTTCCATCAAGAAAATTACCACAATGCGTAAAAGACAAGTGACACGGTATGTAGGCTTCTTCAGCTAGGGCCAAAACATCTTACCTCTTGAGAGGAAAACTCGATCAAAATTATTCTTCTATATCTTCAATTGATAACTACCAATACCATGACATAGACCCTTGAATATAGTGTCCTCTCAAGAATCTTGTTATTAATGGTGATGTTCTGCCTCTTCCTTCCTGTGCCTTTCTTCTTGATCTAGAACTTCTCTCTTTGGCTCCTTCTAGAGAAACTTTGTCTCTATCCTTCTTACTTCTCCTTCTTGGATTTCCCTAGAGAATCTTAGTCTCTAGGTCTTTACTTTGGTTTCTTAGAAGATTCCTCCTCTTCCTGCCCTAGAAGAAACTTTGCTACCCTAACTTCGCACTGCCCAGAAGAAACTTTACTGCACTATCTTCGCACTTCCCAGAAGAAACTTCACTATACCTAGAAGATAGTCTCCTAGAAGAAACTTCACTATACCCAAAATATAGTCTCCCAGAAGAAACTTCGTTATACCTAGAAGATATTATCCCATGAAAAAGTTCGCACTTCCCTTTTTTATTCCTTCTTCTCACTCCTTTTCACCCTTTCTTCGCACTTCTCTCTAGACTAAATTCAGATCCAACTTCTTGTTTCAAATGGAGGCTGAGTTAGGCTATTTATACACATATTCACTGGGTCTTGAGGCAGACTTAACAGTTGGAGTTAGGCCAACATCATCTAGATAATTACTTTATCATTTGTAGGCCAACTTGAAGAGGATAGATGACAAGTTCTTGGAGGATACTTTACATAGACAATATTGACCTTTTAGAAATTGTAACATGGCTTCATTACATGACAATGACTAACATTTTATGACTAGGTGAAAAATAAATCCTAAAGACTCTCAATGGGAATCTTGACTCAAAAACAAAATACCTTGCTCATGAAACCCATGAAGCAAGTGAATATAATATTTTTTCTTATTTACATCTCATTACATAAAATCATAATTACTTGTCATTATGAAGACTGAACCTAGTTACACTTTTCAACACTCCCTCTTAACTAGGGAGGCATTCATAATGGTACTTGGACTTTCTCAATCTGAAGAATCTCTCATAATAAGAATTTATATTGTAACTCATTTGTATAGCATCATATCAACCAGCGTTTTTATATAGCAAGTCATTGACTAATAATTCTATCTCTCCACAAGATCAAAGCACAATGTTGGTGAGACCAATGATTTATAGAAACACTCATCATTGTCTCTCTTGGAACATACCCCACCGAGGTTCTCTTAGGATATGCTCCATAAGGACTATTATTTTCTTTGACTCCCCAGTTCCACAAAGAATAGCAGTCTGCCTTGACTACTCTTTCATGGGATTCCCTATCTCATCCCCTAAGAGTATCGGATGCCAAATGATTACACAATCCTCCATTCTGCCTTCCTAAGTGAAGCACAGAACGATATGTCTATCTCTCCTTTTTAAACTGGGAGGTTTTATTCCATTAAAGAAATGCACTCATTCCTATCACAAGGGAATGTAGCCAAGCTCCATGCTTAGGAATTTTTCAAATTTCTTCCAAGTAAGAAAATTATTTTCAGACTCCCTCTTAACTGGGGACCTATCGCAACTCCTCATGTGGAGATCCTGAAATAACCAGCAGCTTAAAGAGATCCTTATTTCAATGTCATGAATTTATTTTTCATCAAAGGGTCTTCATCTTTTGGAAATTCTACATAGGGAAAAGATCATCCATTACTTTTATTCATAAGTTAGTAATGTTTTGAACTCATCATAAAGTGATCCATCAGATTTTCTATCTGGCTTTGCTTCCTGTCATTCTATTTTCATGCCATAATTTTTGAAAGGAAATTATATCCTTCTATATGGTTTGCTTGGAATTCATTCACATATATTCCCTTTGACAACCCTACATAAGCTTAACCAGATGTTAGTTCAAAAATAATCAATGAACTCTTGAAATCAAAATTACCTTTGTTATGATATTTCACCATGACATCTTCCTGTAAGTATTAGAAATTTTACATGCAGATTGACACATCTCTCATAGATATTTAGTGTCAAGGGTCTCTATCTTTTTCTGACTTCCATCAGAGTCTTCACATCTTTCTAGGATATATTCCAGTCACATCTTCTTGGACTTCAGATGTTTGAATGCCTTCTACCTTTGTTTCATATTATCACAACCTCTTCCTATATTTTCTCACACACTTCATTCCCAGGTGTTATCACTCAGGTTTTCCTTAAGCTCCGGAAAAGGATACGGCCGAGGTAACCACAGACCAACTTTGGACTGTAGGTTCTAGCTAACCTGCAATCAGAGAGGGCTCTCTCTTTTAGGTTTAGCTTTGTTTAAAATGATTTTAGGCTAGTTATTGAGTTCAGGGGTTTTTGTTTTGTTTTTGGTGGGAAGGAAGATGTCTCAAGTAGAGAGGCAAAACATAGTCTGGTAAGTTTCAAACCATTGGGCGTGGAGTCAAGGAGTGGGACTGCTGGTGCATTTTCTTGGTCACAAGAGAAATAAGGAGCAAGGTAGCTGCTCATGAAACAACACTTAAAGCTTAAAAGGATGGAATGAGAGATAAGGAATGAGAGGCAATAAAGAATCTCTCACTCAGCTTAAAAGGGGGAAAGGTGAATGAGCTCTGTCTAGGAGCAATTAAGAATTCCTAGACAACTGTCAAAGATGAAGGGATTAGGGGAAACATGAGCCATATGGAATTCATATTCATTACTAAACCAGATGAAAACATAAATAAATAGCAGAAAATGAGCATAGAGGGCGTTTAAACCAATTCTAGACTATTCTTTCTTTCTACTATTTTAGACGGTATACCAATGGAAAAACAGAGGTAGGAAAACTTATTGAGTCATGTTGCAGCACAAGAATTCCAAATTCACTTCTTCAAAACCATTAGACACAGAGCAGACAGTCTTTCCTCCAAGCCTTTCAGCAGTCTTTGATTACAGAAAACATATCAGGTATATAGTGCGAGTCTCCCCTGAAGACTATCAACCAACCGACCCTTAAAACAATACAGAGGGTCGTATATATAGGGAAGATTTTTCCAAAATTATCTATTACAGCCGACCTAACAGGTCTGGCAGAAAACTGATTACTTTTAACCTAATCTTATCCAGAAATAAATGCCAGAAAATATCTTTGAGCTATGCTGGGGGCAGCTGTAACAAGATGAGTTAATGTCTGTCCTGGTGGCTGTGTGCTGTTCATCTCTCATAATTGTGCATTGGTCTTTGCACCCTTGCTGTTTCAGCGGCATTGAATGCTTCTGACTATGATTTGAGAGCTAGGATGGGCTGATGATGCCTGATTTGACTTTCTAGGGGCTTCATTAATGTACAGATGCTTTGAGCCCCTAAAAAAAATCTTTGTTGATACTCTTTGGCGTCTTTTCTTTCATCTGATACTCTTTGACAAAATCTAGATTGCTATTCTGATGTGTTGCGGGTCTAATCACGCATTGATGGCCGATGTTCGGCCTCTGCATCCTCTCGAACTGTCTTTTGATCCTTTCGGTATGTTCTGCGAAGAAAACGGGTCATTTTTGCGCCTTTCGGGCTTCCTGGGGCCGTATGATGAAAATATTCCTTGAATATTCCCCATTCAGGCCCAAAAAATCTAGCTAGCGCAAATCACTCATCAAAAACTACCTCAGAATCTGATTCCGGGGCTCCGAAGTGCGATTTTTGCCCTTCGCGCCAAAAAAGTGCTGATGACATCAGCATGACATGACATTGTACGGCGGGTGATGTCAGCGATGACATCAGCATGATGACGTGGCGGGATGACATCAGCATGATGTCATCATGTACAGACGGTGACATGGCATGACACGTGGCAAGGGGCCACGCAGGCGGATGACTGGACATGTGACTTGGCAGAGGGGGTGACGTAAGCAGTGACTGTGCAGGGGGTGACGTATGCGGTGACGTCACCGGGCAGGAGGCGGTAAGCGGTACTGTGGCGCACCACCTTTGGGGGAGAGAGGTTTCATGAGGGGGGCCTCCGCCACAGCCCAGGAGCTGATGTGTGGCGGGAGTACGACGACAATACCGCCCATCTCCCGAACGCTAAAGCTCGGGTGATTCGGGGATGGGGCAGCCCACCCACCGTTGATCTGTGGGACGGGTGATCCAACGGTTGGCGGTAGGCGCGAGGCGATGGTAGGATAAAAGACGGGGAATATGCGAAGAATATACCATTTTTAATATGCGCGCAGGTGGGTTATGAATTAGGGAAAAGTGGGTTATAGGTTTAATAAGCGGCAGGGTTGATGTTTTATGCGAAAAACTTTGGGTTTGGGGCGGAAAAAGGGGGTTATTTGCGCTCAGAGTATGATATCTATATTTAGGACTTAGGGAAAAAGGGGTAAAACATGGTTTTAGAGGATTTTTTGGGGGTTTTTTGGGCTAGGGGGGGAGATTATTAATTTGGCCAGGTGTCAGATTAATCCCTGCTATGACTCGGATGGGCTAAAAACAACCCCAGATGGACCATTTATTTCCGGACTTATAAAAATATGGCTATATTGCCAGGGAGGGGATATTTACATAGGGGGGTTATATGTACATAGCTTTAGTAGGGGAATGGGAGAACTGATAGGGAGTTACATAATACTATTAGTGGTTAATATGAAGGTGACTAGCAAGCGCTAAGGTCAGGGACCTTAGGCTAAATTTTGGGGAAAATAACTTGAAAGGAACTGAGATCCTTGAGTGAAGGAGATCTTCACCAAGGTGACTGATATGGATGATGATGAAGCTAAGAGGAATCAAGCAGATCTTGACCTCTTTGGGGAGTTAGTAAGTGACTTGGGAAATTAGAAGAAGGGGGAAGTTAGTGATGTCCAGCTCTGAGCTCCTTTGAATAAAACTGCCTGCACTGATCTGAAAAGATAAAACAGTTTGAAACACAAAATTGATCATCAATCATCATTCTGCAACCACAGCTACCTACCCAGCCTACTCACCTAACATTTTTTTCTTTTTCTTTGGGTGCACTTAGACTTGCAGACCCAGATTTACAATTTTCTTTTGAATTCCTCCTATCTAGATCTACACTTATTTCTGTCAGGGCCCAGATTAAACAATTGAGTCCCTTTGATTCTCTACCTATCTACAAATTTGCCAAGATTAAACTGTTTGGACAGATATCATTCTCTATATTCTAAAACAGGAAATTGAAACCTAGGGAGGCCAGGATTTAGCTGTTTGTCCTTCCCTTAACTGAAAAACTCATCAAAAATGGAATACAGCAGTGGCATTTGGACCAACACACTTTCATTGCTTCTTGTGGAAATATGGAACACTGCAGCTTGCAAAGTATGACATATTTGGCATGTAAAAATGTCAATCATGAAAGATGAATACCTGCTGCAGCAGGAGGCTAACACCAGGATCTTCCGATCATAGTTCCTTGATTGTAGTCAACTTCATCATGATTCATATGAGAATGTATTATGTTTATTTTATCTAGTGTGACTTATGATTTGTTGCAATCTTTCAGAGGAGGAGATCTTGATCATATTTCCAAAGATGGAAATAGTGATCCATATTATCTGCAACCATATGACATGACTTTCATAATAATCTATGTAAGCATACATACCTCATCTTCCTTTCAGTCATCCAAACTTCTAGTAGAATCTTCATTCGAAAGGAATTTATCCTTCAGACCTACTTTCTTGTTATGTCATCATACCATCATCCCTTAAATCCCACGAGTTGGAATTCCTTATGAAACATTTACTTTCTTTCTAGATTGGTGAATCCTTTGATGAGGATTCCATCAGAGAAAATTGAGGATCTTTCATATCCTTACCTGGTAGATGTTTCCTTCTTGAATATGATGATCCCAGCCAATGATGACCTATTCTTCTTTCTATAAGTATCAGTGAGGTTTACTAAGAGCTTCATATTCTTTGTAATCAGTAGGATTTGTACTAGACATACTTTATGCTTCCCATGACACGAGCTCTTACTTCTAATGCTTCTGTCATGCTATTTTCTAATCTGATGCATCCTATCTTATTTAAATTGCACCCTATCTATAATTTACAAGTGGAAAGTACCTTCTAGAGAAGAAGATCATCTCAATCATAGTAGAGATCTTTTACTTCTTCATTCTTAGGCTTCTTTGACTCAAGTTTTTTCACTTCTTCAATAATGTGTGCTTCTTCCCTAATCCTATTGTCCTTACTATGATTAGGACAATCTCTTCTATAGTGCCCAATTTCATGAAACCCATAGCATCTTTTCTTATCCATGTTCTTCATTTTTTTTGGAGGACCAAGCTTTCAAAATTTTCCCTTTCTTCTTGTCATCGTAGTGTATGCTTGATTCTGCTCACTTGGTCTGACATCAATCTTTTCCTTCAATCTGGTTTCTTCAATCTTACAGAGTAACCATAGATCTTGAAATGGAGTAGTCTCTTTCTTCCCATATAGACTTGAATTGAAGTTACCCCATTCTTTTGGTAGTGAATTTAGTGCCATTGTGGTCATCTCTATATCAAACATAACTTCTCCTAATTCTTGTAGTTTCTCTCGAATTTATGATATCCTCATTAAGTATGAGGCTATTCCATATTCCTTGGATATATTAGTTATGTAGAGTTATTTGCTTAAGGATATAACTTCTCCTACGGTAATTATAGAAGAAAAAAATCTACTAGTTTGTCATATATAGTTGTTGCAGTCTCCAATTTTGATACATATGGGATTAGAGAGTCTTTTATAGATTCTATAAAAATCCTTTGGGATCTCACTTCTCCCTTCATGTATCTAGCATGAGCTTGAGTATATTATTTTGTAGGTTGGGTTAATGATCCATTAATGTGATCCATGACCTCATTCTCAATAACATTTAGGTCAGCCCTTTTCTTTCATGCAAGGAAATTTACAGCCCCAACCAATTTATTTCTTTCCTTGCAAAAATACATTTTGATATTATCAGATATAGTCATATACTTACTAGTATAATTGTTTCTTGCTTATTCCTTAATCTTGATGTTGATAGAGGGCCTTCTTCTTGAGTGATTGAAGAGAGAGATATTGATTCATGATCCTTCTTGAGTTGAAGAGGTTTCACTCCTTTGATTATGTGATGATATATGAAGTTCTTCTAGGGTTTCGGTATTTCTTCATCCCTTCTTCGATATAGGGTTTATTTGATTTAGATCTTGATCTTGTTGATAGCCTTGGACTTTCTTTAATGCTTTCTTTGAAGATCAATTCTTGTGTGTCAGCTTTCTTTGACTTCCCCTTCTTGTCTTCAATACCTAAGCTCTAATACCATGTTGAGAAATCTAGAGCATTCAAAGTTAACAATTTCTCTACTTGATAATTTCTTGTGATGCACTTTTACTTATTTATCTTATAGTAGTTTCTTAGTTATCTAATTAATGTGTTCTTTCATCAAGATAATTACCATAATGCATAAAAGACAAGTGAAAAAATATGTAGGCTTCTTCAACTATGGCCAAATCCTCTCACCTCTTGAGAGGAAAACCCAATCAAAATTCTACTTCTAGATCCTTAATTGATAAGTACTAAGACCATGACATAGACGCTTGACTCTAGTGTCCTCTCAAGAATCTTGTTACTAACCTTGATTCTCTACCTCTTCCTTCATTTTCCTTTCTTCTTGATCTATAACTCCTCTCTTTGGGTCCTTCTAGAGAAACTCATTCTCTATCATTCTTATTACTCCTTCTTGGCTTTCCCTAGAAAATCTCGGTCTCTAGGTCTTTACATTGATTTCTCATAAAAATCCTTCTCTTACTACCCCAGAAGAAACTCCGCTGCCCTTACTTCACACTACCCAAAAGAAACTTTACTGCACTAACTTCGCACTACCCAAAAGAAACTTCACTATACCCAAAATATTTTCTCCTAGAAGAAACTTTGCTATACCTAGAAGATAGTCTCCTAGAAGAAACTTCGCTATACCCAGAAGATAGTATCCCAAAAGAAACTTCACACTTCCCTTTGCTTCTCCTTCTTCACACTCCTTTTCACCCTGTCTTTGCACTTATTTTTAGAGAAAATTTAGATCGAACTTCTTGCTTCAAATGGAAGTCAATTTAGGTTATTTATACACCTCTTCACTGGGTATTGAGGCCAACCTGACAGCTGGAGTTAGGCCGACATAATCTAGAGAGTTTTTTTATCATTTGTAGGTCGACTTGAAGAGGATATATGAAAAATTATTGGAGGATGATTTACATAGACAATATTTACCTTTTACAAATCATAACACGACTTCATTACATGACAATGACTCTAACATTTTATGACTAGATGACAAATAAATCCTAAAGACTCCCAATGGGAGCCTTGACTCAAAAAAAAAAATCCCTTGCTCATGAAACCCATGAAGCAAGTCAATATAGTAATTTTCTTATTTACATCTCATTACATAAAAGAATAATTACATGTCATTATGAAGATTGAACCTAGCTACACTTTTCAACAAGGTAATGGGTAGTAAAATTGCGCAGATGCTCAGAAATAGTTTCATCCCTGTTATTTTTTTACTTCAAGCTTCATAGGGGATTCACTTGAGACACTCATTGGATGGCGAGAGATCAGAATCAATAGTCATGGTGACAAAATTTAGTGTAACAACAAGTCAACCATCCAAGAGACATGAAAATTTAATAAGGTCTTGACTAGTATAGATAAGAGTCTTCCCTCCTCCATTTTGGTGATCACCCAAGGAAGTAAGGAAGAAGAAAATTATGGGTTTGCAATAGGAATTTTAGGTTCATATCTCATGAACTATTGGAAACACTGAAGTATTTTGTTTCTTGGTTTAAAGTTTTTTTTTTTTGTAATTTCTTAATCATATTTTGGAACAGATGTTGAACTATATAAAGAAAATTTTGGTCCACAAAGAAGGATATTTATAGTCAAATTTGTACTTGTATGAATTGGAGAAGTATATTTGTACTTGGATCTCTATGCTCAGACCTGAGGTATTATACTTTCAACTTGAGACAACACCTTAGTCTCTGATTTTCGAACCTTGCAAATTGATAGAACTCAATCTCTAATTTTCGATCCTTGCAACTTGACGTAACCTTCCTCATATTCAGCCTTGTGAAGGAGAATATTTTGGTCATGTGGATAAGACTAGGAATTGTCGTTTTGACTTATGACTAGGAGCAGAATTGGCCTCAATTTGGGAAAAAAACCTTGAACGTATACTATCTTTTCTTTTAGCTAGCCTTGAACATATTTTTGAAGTCTAAGATTGATCCTTGAAGTGTGACCTTGGAAATCTTCTTTCTAAGTGATCATCTAGAGCAAATATTGACGATCTTATTGAGTTGCCTTTGATTCCCTTTTGAGAATTTTTGTGAGGCCCTTCTTGAAAGTAGACCTGAGGCAGATATTGAGCTAGATCTTGGTAGACTTGAAGATATTTTTGTGTAGCATTTTTTGAAGGCATCTAGGAGTAGTTCTATAATCATTCTAAGACAACCCTTTTTGGAGTATATTTGAAGACTCTTCAGCAGAAATAAAATTCCTCCTTGTAGTATAATTGGTGATCTCTTAAAGAAAACTTGAATTTGACTTTTGAAGCATACTTGTGTTGAAGAATTTAGGGCAATTAGAGTTAATGTGATTCTTCTTAGAATGATAACTATTTGTGAGGTATTTTAAATTTTTCTTATTAGAAAAATCTTCTCTTGATATCATTAGTGTGTGTATTTATTACTTCATCAAAAAGTTACTAAAATACAAGAGACAAGGACACAATATGTTGGCTTTCTTCCAGGGCCAAAACCTCTCCCTCTTGGAGAGAAAAACCCACTCAAACTTCTTCCTATAGAGATTCCAATTGATGAATACCAAGACCATGACCTATAAAGCCACTCCAAGGCCAAGACACCAA
Source organism: Pinus tabuliformis (assembly GCA_031772625.1). Classification (NCBI taxonomy): domain Eukaryota; kingdom Viridiplantae; phylum Streptophyta; class Pinopsida; order Pinales; family Pinaceae; genus Pinus; species Pinus tabuliformis. Next base: position 829,825,319 of record CM062813.1, read on the forward strand.
TCCTCTTATTATTTATGAGATCATCATCATCATTGTTGCTTCACCAAGATCATCAGTGTTGCACCATGATTACTCCTTCATTGAGATCTTCATCACTGTTGCATCAATGCTACATCTTAATTGAGATATTTGTTACAACAATGAGATCTCCATTCTGAGGTATATATATGATAATTGTACTAAGGTATTGATCATGATTGCAACTATGTTGAGGTCCTGGCTATGTTTAGGATGTATGCCACATCGAGATCTTCCTCATGATATTGTAACTATATAACTATGAGATCACATGGATCCTCCACATCACACATGACTGTGTTAGGTATTTTGAGATAGAGATCATGATTTCCATTCCAGAAAAATAGCACTGTTTTCCTCATCTGAGATTTTGAGCCACTTCATTCATCTGAAATACTATCCCACTACACTTTATCTAAGATTTCTGCTCCCCTGTACCTTGTTCAAGATTTCAGAGGTCTAAGATATTGTTCTCCTGTAATGTGGATTGTAGACTTGTACTCATCCAAAAATCAACTTGTGACAGTGTCACATAGCATTTTGTCACTGTCCCTGTAGTCCCCATTCCTTGGTCCTAGAGGACCTCTACAGTGAACCTTGCATGCTTTTCCTTCATGAAAAAACTCCCATTGTGTCCCTCTTCATGAGAAGATAAATTCCCATTTGCACCATTTCCCCTGAAACTTATATTTTACCCATTTTACAAGACCGGAACTAATGGCCTTTGCCTCCCCCATGTCGATGTGCAAAGATTAGAAATACTCCTCATGCCGACTAGAGAGACTGAGTTGTGTTCCAATCACGTTGGTCCTATTATGGAAATTTTTTTAAATTAGAGCCGAAGCTTCCAACTCTAGAAGCTCCGTAACGGAAGTCTAGTAAATGGTTTGGCTAGATGGGGTTGAGGATGACATTTTGGGCTCCTTTCCCCTATAATGATGGAACTAACTCAAGGGATAAGTCCTTCTACCATAAGAAGAGGATCCATCTCCCATCCATATTTCCTATATAAACCTCCCTTCTTCCCAAGCACAAGCTAGTTGCAGTTAGAGTTTTGGGCTGAGTGTGAGTATAGTATTTTGGATTAGACAAGCAAGTTATTACTAGTTGTAGCCATCTAGTTGTGTGAGGGAGAAGTGTGTTTTGGTTTGGAGTGAAGCCTAAAGGGAAGAGCTTTAAAACTATTATTGTTTGAAGCCATCGTGGAATGCTAGCAGAAGTGTGTGGGAACTTGGTCTTGTCAGAGGAAAACTGCAACGTCAAGATGAATGGTTGTAATCTCTCTTTCATATTAATATATGAAACTATCGATTGATTTCCTACATGTTTTGTAATATTACATATTCGTGTCTTAATGCTTCTTGACTCGTTAAGTAGGTTGAATTGCAATTTGTCTATTATTATGTTTGTGTGTTTTTGTTGTTTACTTGTTTCAGGAGCTTGAATAAGGAAGCGAGAGATTGTTGGAGCGAGCAAGCGAGGACATCATCAAGTAGGATAAGTGACCAAGAGGTAGGCCCTATTGATTGATTATAACCTAAGGAAATCTTCCATAGAATGTATCTGTTGTGGCTATACCCATTATTGGGCTAGAGGAATTCGTTTGCGTTCGCACTTATAATCTTACTTCACCACAAATTGGCAACTCCGTTGGGGAACCCATTTTTTGTTTGTTTTTGGTTTCATGATTTCTTGAGAAATTTTCTAGTTTCACATTTTCCCTTTGGTTATTTTTATTTTCTCATGCTTACTAGCCTAATTCTAAAATTCATAGTATCAGATCTAGTCCCTCTGTTGAATTTTTTTTTTATTTTTCCTTAGCTACCTCGACCAGCGCGCTTAATCTATTGACAGTCACGCCGAACAGCGCTAATTGCTGAGGAATAGTCACACCGACAGCCTCTGGCGCTTGTTGTCAGTTAGGGAATCAAGTTGATGCCTGTAAGTGAAGATTAGGGTTTTCCCCAAATCTTGGCCAATGTGTTTTGCTCTCATAATTTTGACCCTGTAAGCCTTTTAGACCGTCTTCTCCCTGACTAGAAAGCTTCATTTAGCTTGCTTTGTGTTCTTGCTTGGTTTAGCCCACCCTCTAATGTGTTAAGTCTGGCCCTGTGTGAAGTTATTTTTTATTTTTTCTTTGAATCCCTCGATTGGTGCTATTTTTGGCCAAAAAGTCACACCAATTAGCTATCAGCCCTAGTTGTAGTACTGGTCAGTCATGCCAATCGATGCTACTTTTTGCCCAAAAGTCACAAAGGTATCAGGGGTAAGAAAAAATCAGAATTTATCCCATTCCAGTGCCCGTGTGTCTTGACCCTCAGACACTCTTATTCCACCAAAAGGGACTAGGATGCTTTGTTTGCTTCATTTTCAATTGAATGAGTGAAAGAGTCTTGTTTGTTTTCGTATTTCGAGTGTCTCTTTATCTTTCCAAGCATATATTACATTGCTTGGTTTGTCAATTGAAGCATTTATGTGTTTGGTTTGTTCGATTCAGGGAAGAAGTTCCTTTTAGTTTCACTTATCATTCTTTGGATTTGATTGAAGCTTTTTTGTTCCAAATTGTGAAAATCTTCATTAGAGTGCTTTATGTGAAAGATTCATTTTGCATAGTATGAAAATGAGAATATCATTCTAGTTTACTTCAGCGAAAATATTGCATTAGTAGCATTATTGAGAAGTTGGAATTGCATCATCATAAGCATTGGAAATGAAATGAAACTTCTTATGTTGTTATAGGAAGATTAAGTGCATTTAGGAGATTTATTAGTGAAATATTTCATTCTTTGATTGTTGCATTAATTTTGTGTTCTCTATCTCTCAATTAGTGATAACTTTCATCGAAGACCAAGATCGATTTTCTCATATAGCTACATGTAGGAGATTTTGTCAAATGACAACAGTAGGGTCTTGTAATTGAAACCTAATTCAAGATCAACCGTTAAAATTTATTGAATTAACCTAAGGAAGCATTGAAACTTAACGCTCACATTTAGTGGTCTAGGCTAGTGACGCGTTACGATGTTTTTAAACCTAGCAGTTGTCGTTAGCTTCGGCATTAGACAATGCTAGTACGGATTTGTGCTCCTTGTACCATCGAGTATATAACGGGAAACCCCTCTAGGCTGCAATCCTTTATCCATAGGAAGCTGAGTTAGTTACCTTGCAAACGTGATACACCAAACACAGCATTCGGGGAGATTTCCTGCTCTTACTTCTTGGTTCGTCGGGAGGTATTCTACAGTTCACAAGTGCCTGGTAATCCTTTTTACCTAGATCATCCTAAGTAGTCATTTTATCTTTTTGACTATTTAAACTTAAAATATCATCCGAGCACTTGTCCTTTGAGCTCGTTTCAAATCGAAAGTGATAGAGTCACCTTTCGACCTTTTCTCGACTCTTAAAATATGAAAAGGCAAAGTTTTGTTTTAGTTTCTTAAAATTAACAACCCATTAAATATTCCTAGTTAAAGTTATCTTCCTTAGTGATTCTTTAGGATCGATTTCGATGGCAACATTCCCTGAGTCTACCAGTCAAGGGTTCCCCTCGGATGGGAATCCTGGCCCTTTTCCTTCTTTTGGAAATGTTGGTGCTCCTTATATGGCAACGTTGTCCCTCCCTGGGTTAACCATTGGTTTACCTGTCTGGTTATTTTTCACCTCAGTGGTCCCGAGTGTCCCAACTCCTGCCCCTCCATATCATTCATTCGAATCACGTCACGATGATTCTAAGGTCGAACCCTTGCCTTCTTCTCCCATTCTTCATCTTCCTCTTCTACTTCGTCTAGTGAAAGTTTGAAATCCAGTAACTAGGAGGCTAAGAAGAAGAAGAAGAAGATGAAGAAGAAGAAGTCAGATAAGCGAGAGGCCAACCGTATGGCTATTACTCCAAATGCTCCTCTTGTAGACAAACCTTATGATCCCCCACGAAAGGTAAAATTCCCTTGCAAGCTATGTAAGGGTGACCATCTCCTTCAATGTTGTCCTGGAATTCCCAAAGTCTTAGAGGTATGGTCTCAAGACCTGAACCGACCATCCCCATAAACCTCTAGAGATCATGTTAATGTTTCATCCTCAGTTAGTGATTGTAATAAGAAGAAAGGGAAGATTAGATTCCCCTGTAGTTTATGTGAACGAGAGAATCTTCTTCACCTTTGCCCTCTTATGGATAAAGCTTCCAAAATTTTGGAAAACCTTACAGCTCCTCAACCCCAACTTGTTGTTGGTCATCAGAGGCTTTCTTCTGACCCTCTCCTGGTTGGTAAAGAGATTGACTTGGATTCATCTCTTGCATGTCCTGCTCTTCCTGAGCATGACTCTCTTGTGTCTATTCTTGACCAACCATTGGTCAAAAAGAGTGTCAACTTGGTTCTGCCACGAGTCGCTCACTCTGTTCCAGAAGAGAGTGGTGATCGTACTGCTCATGTTCTTCTTGTCTCCTCATATTTTCATGAATCAAATAGTGACCCTCCCATCCCGGCTATTCAAGAGAGTCCTTCCTCTATTCCTGCAAAGCATGGGGGAAATCATATGATGCCCCCACTGAGTAGTTATGTCATTTCTTTCGATTGGAGTCACTTGACTTCTTTCCACCTCCCATCTTATGTGCCTTTCCAGATCACAGTACAAGCCTATAATATGGTAGTACATGGCACTATATTAGATGAAGGTGCGTCTGTTAGCATCATGTCTTATACTAATTGGCAATATTTGGGTTCCCCACAGCTTGTGTCTATCACCCAGAATCTGTTAGCTTTCAACGGAGGAACCAGTCAACCCTTAGGGATCCTTCCGAAGTTCCCTATTACTTTGGGAGGAAAGACCGTCTATATAGACATGATGGTAGTCCAAGGTCCCTTAGATTTCAGTATTCTCCTTGGACGTGACTATTTTCATATCATGGGAGCTCTTGTTTCTTCGCTTTTCTATGTGGTTTGTTTTCCTCACGAACGGAGAATTGTGACTATTGATCAACTATCATTCATTGGTCACCAGGCGCCTCCTTTGCAACCATTGCCTATCGGCTCTTGTTTACAAGCAGTACCCTTGTCGCCATAGGTCAATTATGTGGCTACCTATTGCGTCTCCACATCTGTTGATGATCACACAAATGGTATAGTACATTATGTACTGGGGGAAGTGGAGCCCGATCTGTCTATGGTACCAAATGACATGTATTATTCCCAAGGCGTGGTTCTTCCATCTAGTGAAGATCTCCTAGGAGCCATGTTATCGTATGGCCCATGATCAGTTTAGTGAGGATAGTTCTTGGTCTTGTGTCAACCTCGTTAAAAAATGAAACAAGGCATCATGAGGACAGTTCCTCGTCTTGTGTCAATCTCATTAAAAAATGAAACAAGGCATCATGAGCATAGTTCCTTGTCTTGTCTCAAGCTCGTTAAAAAATGAAACAAAGGGTGTGAGCATAGTTCCTTGTTTTGTGTCAAGCTCATTGAAAAATGAAACAAAGAGTTTGAGCATAGCTCTTTGTCTTATGTCAAGCTCGTTAAAAAATGAAACAAGGGTCTCAAGGATAGTTCTTGCCAGACCAGGCAGTAACTCCTCAAATCAATTCGTTGTATTCATTCAGGTTGGTCTTTATTATCTACATGAGGGAGAGACTGTTCATTTCATCTCCCAGTGACTCTTCATATTTTCCATTATTTATTTACATTAGTTACACTTATTCACCCAATCCTGATGATTAAGTGTCAACATTCCCCCCCTTAATCTGAAGGGGTGTTGGTGAGTCCAAGCATCATTTTGAATCATTCAAGCTTTTCTCTTCCAAGCGCTTTGGTGAAGATGTCTACAATTTTCTCATTAGTGTAACAATAGTGGAGATGGATTGTTTTAGCCTCAACATGATGTCGAATTAGATGATATTTAGTATTGATGTGCTTCGTTCGATCATGGAACTTTGGGTTCTTGGCCAACTTTATTCCCGAGGTATTGTCAATCATGAGTGGAGTCAATTGTACTTTTTTTACCTGCAAATCGTCAAGAATTTTCCTAAGCCACACAATTCCTTTTGTTGCCTCAGCTGCTGCCACATATTCTAATTTTGTTGTGGAATCTGTTGGAACAAATTGTTTGTGTGATCTCTAGGAGACAACTCCTGATCCAAGAATCATAGCATAACCTGAAGTAGATACCCTAGTTTCTTTGTCTCCATCGAAGTCTGAATCAGAGTATCCAATCAAGATGAAGGCGTACACCTATGTATACTTGATTCCAAGGTCTTGAGTTCCCTTCAAGTACCTTAGAACTCTTTTTGCAGCAGACCAATGTCCCTCACAAGGCTTTTGCATAAACTTGGAGAGGATTCCAACAACAAATGAAATGTTTGGTCTGGTAGTAGTTAGGTAGTTGAGACTTCCTACAAACTGTCTATATTTTGTTGCATCCTCAAATTCTTTTCCTTCAATGGATGTGAGCTTTATGTTTTGTTCCATTGGAGTAGTAAGAGGATTGCATTCCGTCATGCCAAACCTGTTCAACAGATCTCCAATGTACTTCTTTTGAGAAAGGAATATGGATTTCAGATATTGAGTTACTTCAATACCAAGATAGTAATGAACATAGCCCAAATCATTCATTTCAAAACCTTTCTTCAATTCCTTCTTTATGGATGCAATGTAGCTTTCATTGTTCCCTGTCATCAAAAGATCATCTAGATATACCACAAGATATACAACTGTTTTTCCAACCTTCTTAACAAAGAAAGTTGCATCATCAAGATCATAATGTTTGAAATTGAGTTTCAAAAGATACTCAGTTAGTTTTTCATACCAGGCTCGCAGTGCTTGTTTGAGGACATACAAGGATTTCACAAGTTTGCATACTTTATGTTCATGTCCTTTCACAGCAAATCCTTCAGGCTGGGACATAAAAACATTCTCTTTTATATCTCCATTCAAGAAAGCAGTTTTTACATCCATTTGATGGAATTTCCAACCATTCTGAGCTGCTAGGGCAAAGAGTGTCCGGATGGTAGCCCATTTTTCTGTGGGGGCAAAAGTCTCCTCATAATTGACCCCTTCCTTTTGTGAAAAACCTTTTCCCACAAGCCTAGCTTTGCACTTGTCAAGTGAGCGATCTGCTTTATACTTGTTCTTGTAGACCCACTTGCAGCCAATTGGTTTGGTTCCTAATGGAGGATCAACCATATTCCAAGTGTCATTCTTTATCAGGGCATCATACTCCTTTTGCATCACTTATTTCCATTCATCATGAGAAGCAGCTTCTTTGAAGGAAGTTGGTTCGAAAACTGTAGGCAAATCCAATTCACAGTCATAAGAAACATCCATATCAACAAGTGAATCAGAGTCATCTACATCACCTCCATTTTGCCAGTTTGAATTTCTAGTTCCTGTCTTTCTAACCTCCTCAAGTTGAACACTTTCAAGTGTCTTTGTCAGCCACTTTTTGGGGGACCTTTCTCAGATGGTCCAGGATGCTCCGTTGATTGATTTGGGATTGAATCAAGGTTGAGTCTCCCAATTCTATCAATCACATCACTTAAAGTATCATCTGTTGTTGGAGTTTCATGCGGGGGAAAGAGTGCTTCAAAAGAAGATTCCACTTGTTGATCTAGTATAGGAATCCCCCCTTCAAGATTTGGAATCTAATTATCAAATTCTTGAAATGATTTTGCATTTGTGAATCTATCCAAGCGATCAAGTTGTTGCTCAACAACATTGTCAGTTTTGGATGTTTCAAGAAATATTACATCTCTAGATACAACAAACTTTTTATTGACTTCATCACAGAGACGGTATGCTTTGGAGGTGTTTGAATACCCCAGGAAGATATACTTATGACTTATTGCACCAAGTTTGTTTCTATGTACCTTTGGTATCAAGGCATAATAGGTGGAACCAAAGACCCTGAGATGCCTTACTGAAGGAACGTGCCCATACCACATTTGATAGGGAGTCTTGTTTTTATAGCATTAGATGGACATCTATTCTTTATATATACAGCGCATAGAACTACATCAGTCCAAAACATAAATTTTTAAGGCACAGTTGTTTGATGTTTGATCCCATGTTGGCGAAGATAGTTTTCAAATTCATTTGAAGTATATTCTTTTCCATTATCAGTTCAAATAGAGCCAATATGAGATTTTGCATCATTTTCAATCCATGTATGAAAGTTCTTGAATGTTTGAAAAGCATCAGATTTGTTCTTCAATAAATATACCCAACACATTCTGGTCTAGTCATCAATAAATGTCATCATATATTTATTTCCATTTGCAGAAGGAACAGGCATTGGACAACATAAATCTGAATGAATGAGTTCAATTTTTCTATGTGCTCTTGAATGTGAATCATGAAAAGACTGTTTGCTATGCTTTCCTAGAATACAAGCATCACATTGCTTAAGTTTCCTAGGAATTGTAGGCAAACCAGTAACACCATTTTTCTTCAACAAGTGAAGGCTGTCATAATTCAAATTTCCAAATCTAGCATGCCATAATAAACTTGATGGAAGTGTACCTTCTTCATAATGAGATTTGTATGAGAAATTTTGTGCACGAGCAGAGGTACCCTGCAGCTTGAGAAGCCTTTCTTCTTCTATCCCTCTCATGACAAGTGAGTGGTCAGATGCTTTTCTCACCTCAAGCTTTCCATCAAACATATGAATGGAGTGAACTTGCTGGCGGATGTGGACCAAGGATAGCAAGTTTCCATTTAGCTGTGCGAGATATAGAACATGATGCAGAAGAAATTCTGGAAGACTAGGCAATTTGAGTCTGATTGTGCCAAGCCCTGATGGCTTGAGTTTTGATTGGTCTGCGAAGTATATTGTTCCATCAACATTGTCAGTAAATTCTTCAAAAAAATATTTTCTATGAGTCATGTGGCAAGTTGCTCCTGAATTAAGCAACCAATCATTTTTCCAAGAAGCAAGTGAAGCATTAAATAAATCTTCATTTACTCCGATATTACATTGTACCACAACATAATGAGTGGATTTAGGTGCTTTACCTTTGTCTGTGTCATTAGTTTTACCTTTGGGTTGGTTTCTTTGCTGCTCAATTTTTTCCCAAGGTAACTTGCATCTAGAAGCATCATGTGATCCATTTCTTTTGCAGTGTATGCAATGAAATTCTAACTTTTCTCCTTGAGAGTGTCTGCCCCCCCACCTCTGAAATATCTTCCTATTCCTCTTCGACCACCTCTTCCTCTAGAAGAATCTTGGGCAAGATTCTTTTCTTTATGAGAAAGGCACACAGCCTCTTCAGAATATTCAGGGGCTATCTTCTTTCCAAAAGCTTTCTCTCTTTCAACAAAATTTTTCACAAGAGAGTCAAAGGTAATATCTTTGAGATTTCCATTTTTTTGCAATGACTCAAGATAATTGGAGTAAGTAGGATAAAGTGCCTTGAGAAAAGCGATAAGAGGAATATCCAATTCAACCTTAGTGGCTTTGATATCATGCGTTATAGATTTTACTTCAGATGCAAGAGCAAGAGGATCATTATTTTGTAATTCAAGAGTGAAGAGTTCAATCATGAGTTGAACAACTTCAAGTGCAGAATGTGAGTCATAGAGTTCTTTCAACTTTTGTAAGGCTTCAAAAGCAGTTGAAAATGGTGAAATATGGTGACTCACCTCTTTAGTTACAGATGCTACAATTAATGCATAGGCTTTGTTGTTCTTATTTTCCCAAATGGCGAACTCTTTGTCTGAGGTAGGTTGTTCTGGCTCTTTGTCTTTGTCTCCAACACACACTCCTTTCCACAAATCATTGAAAATGAGGGTGTGTTGTATCATCTGGGACCACTCAAGATAGTTCTCCTTGCTAGTGAGAACTACTCCCACAATAGATATGATTGAATGCATTGTATAATCTGTGTACTGTAAAAAGATACTTCTGGTAATATACTGTGAAAAAAAAAAAAAATTGTACTTCTGGTGGCAAACTCTGTTTAAGTTTGAAAAAAAAAATAATGAGAGATAATATATCAGAGTTATTAACTAGGGAGGGTGTATATGGAACGAGATTCATTGAACGCATAATATCATAAGGTGGTATGGTGAACATAGTTATGGTGGTATGGCGTTATGTGGTGGAGGGAGTAATATGTGGAGGAGGGCTGATATTAAAACAACAATGTATTAAAACCAGCAGCCTTAATCCACTATATGAAGTTTCATCACCAAGGAAATACACAATATGCTAGTTAATTAAGAATGTACTACGACTAGAAATCAAAGTTGCATAACTCACATAACAAATCAGTACATATTCAAAGTAGCAGTCTAATAAGTACATAGGAGGTAATTATATATCAGAAAATGGTGATCTTAAATAGCACACATATTTTAGAGAACGGATGCTTAGGTCCTTTCACCATGAATCCTTCTAGCCATACCATCCAAAAATCGGAGCAGGCTTACAACAAAAAAAGCCACAAACCATGAAATCTTGGGAAGGCGTGAGTAGCTGTAGCAAGCACAACATTCAAAACACTGAAGTAGAACGAAAAGAGAGGAATTGCAGGTTTTCGATATGCCTAACCTTCACGGTTAGGGAAATCTCGGGCAAAATGACCAAAGTCACTGCACTAATAATAGCTACCCCCTCCACCACTGCTATCACCATCAACACCAGTACTGCCACCGTTGATTTAGTCTTTAGCACCCACCTTCTAGCACCACCTTTAGCAAATTGGCCAGACTCTCCACAGTTGTAACAACTTCAACCATTCACCACAATGAGCGGAACCATCACCAGAACGAGGTCTCAATTTTGGGCTGAGTGTTCTCTGTCATTTGTTCGATGACAAATGATATGAGCACAGGAAGGAACCAAATATCGGCAGCGAATTCCTCAGTTCCTTATCTAATGGTTGGAGTGGGTGTCATGCTTGGTCTCATGAGCGCAGTGTGGTATTATACAGCGTTATTAATAATGTTGTGTTTTTGGTGCGTGGGATGGAGACCCAAGGAATGGCGGTAATATTAGATTGAATGCAATAGGGTTTTGTATGCGTTCAAAGAATAATAGTGAATAGCAGGTGGAGCAGCATCAGGAGCAAAGAATAATGCGTTCAGGCTAGTGGAAGCATCAAAGCTGCCAGGCTAGCCAGTCTACATAGGATTCAGTGTTAGAATAGGGAGTTACAAAGCAGAGGGAAGCCAAAAATGGCGTTGGCCCTCATACCATGTCAGACCAGGTAGTAACTCCTCAAATCAATTCATTGTATTCATTCAGGTTGGTCTTTATTATATACATGAGGGAGTGACTGTTCATTTCATCTCCCGGTGACTCTTCATATTTTCCATTATTTATTTACATTAGTTACACTTATTCACCCAAGCCTGATGATTAGGTGTCAATAGTTCCTTTATTGTGTCAACCTCATTAAAAATGAAGTAAATCCCTTTTCCGAATCGAGTTTCCGGTTAAGGTCTCGTAAAATCCCAGTTGAGTATTTCCAAGATCTCGAAAGTGAACCTTCATTCCATACACCTAGTTGAATGAAATGAAGCTTGGGGGTCATGTACCTTGATTTGAGTCATTATGTTGGGGGCATGCAAACTTATAGAAAGCATATTTTTTCGTTTCAAGCTTGTGTAAACATGAAACTGAATCCAAGCAGAGTTCTCCATGGTTCAAGCTTCTATAAAAATGAACCCATGACCGATTTACATCTTGTGATTGTCATTTTTATCAAATAATTTATGCTAGATGAGCCTTGGTTTTTTCATTCCATCGCCACCATCTCTTTGGCCGATCATATACTTTCACTTGGTTGTTTTTCCTTTCCTGAGGGACCACAACAATGAGTGGTTTTATTAGCCAGCCTCTTGACCATTACATGTTTTGAGCAGTTCCACCATTGTCGGAACCAGTTGCTACCCTTTATACCACTCGTTCCTCCAGGATGAGTCACCTTTAAGCTCTTTTCTGACTCGTAAAAGATGAAAATATTGCCGCATATTTTTCCCTTTTGACTCGTAAAAGAGAATAAAATGGGGGGTCCACTTTCAGCTCTTTTCCAACTCTTTAAAAGTGAAAAGATGGATGAGCCCTTGTCGTTTCGAACTCGTTAATGGATGTGAAACGCCGTGCACCCAGTATAAGTTTACCCCTTTTTCAGGCTAGGATGCACTATTTATGAAAAAGGTACTCCTTGACTGAAATGGTCAAGCAGTTATCTCAAGTATTGTTTTCTACCTTTTTCAGTCTCGAGAGACACAAACGTACGAAAAGGGACCATGTGGAGTTTTATTTTGTGTGTATTTTCCAAACTCTCTAAACATGAAAAAGATAACGAGTTACACCTTTGTCGAACTCGTTAAACTATTAAATGACATCGGATTCATCACCATGATGAACATGAGTTGCTCCTTCCTAGGGCTTGTTAAACTTACTAGGTCAGATTCGTCCTAAGGATGAACTTACAATGCAAGCATATGTTATCCCCTTCAAGCTTGCAATAAAAAAATAATTGGGGTACTCACCAGAAATGGTGGCGGAAAAAATTGGAAATCTATCAGTGAAGTCGGCAGCTCACTCATTAACATGACACTCTTTGCTTCGTGTCAGGTTGGGACATCCTCCTTTGCATCGTTGACCTTTCCTGGGTTTAGGTCATTCATTTTTTCCTTCCGTCTGATCTTTGCCACGTAGTCATGACCACTGATCCTATGGATCCAAAAGCTACCAAAATTCCAGTTGTGTCGCTAATATGTTCAAGGGTTGTCCTTCTGCGGTTACACTTACCTCTAATTCTCTGTATCATCCAACATCATCTTGCATCCTCTCGTCACGTGTTGATGATGTGGGATTCATTATGGCCCTCCTTCGACACAGTTGCTTTCCGTTGACTTCAACTCATTATCCAGGAAGTTGACCGAGAGACTCCCTTCCAGTACCTTAGGTCTTGCATGCCCTAATGGCAAGTTCTTTGCACTTGACGACAAGCTTACATCATTGGCTTTCGATCGAGGAATTCACGGGTGTTTGACTCCAGTTCCTGTATTCAAATTCTGTGGATTGTGCTGATAGTACCTTGAGGAACATTGTCATTATTGGTGGTTTCTCCCACGCTTGTTAATAGTTTACATCATTGACTGGTGATCAAGCGACTTTCTAGCATGTACGATGTCAACACATCTATTCACATGCTAGGATTTTTACTTTGATCCGGTCGTGTTGGAGTGCAAGACCTTGGACTCAGATTACACAAGTCTAGGTTGCAAAGTGATGTAACATGGTTATGATGGTATGCATGTCTCTTTCAGATGGCTGGTTGCGACCAGATCATGATTTATCATATGTGATCCTTCTCATTATTGGATGGTTGTGACCATACCTTGGTTTCATTATGATCCTCTTTGACGGATGGCTGCACCCATACCTAGATCCATTTACATGATCATTCTATGGATGGTTGCATCCATGCCATGATTCATGTATCATTTGATAGAGATCGTAGTTTATGTATCTGTATCTGTACTTTCTTGTAGGTTTTCTGACGACAGACCAGTTCCCTACACTGATTTATAAAGAATTTCATCCCTCACTCCAGCTCAGCCTTCACGCTTTAGGGGGCATCTGTTACACAGCATTTTGTCACTATCCCTGTACTCCCCATTCCTTGATCCTGGAGGACCTCTACAGTGAACCCCACATGCTTTGCCTTCATGAAGAAACTCCCATTGTGTCCCTATTCATGAGCAGATAAATTCCCTTTTGCACCATTTCCCCTGAAACTTCTGTTTTTCCCAGTTTACAAGACCGGCGCTAATGGCCTTTGTCTCCCCCACGCCAATGTACAGATATTAGCACTACTCCTTGCGCCGACTGGATCGACTGAGCTGTGTTCCAGTTGCACTGGTCTTTTTATGGAAAGTTTTTAAAATTAGAGCGGAAGCTTCCAGCTCTAGAAGCTCTGTAATGGAAGCCTGGTAAATGGTTTGGCCGGATGGGGTTGAGGATGACAGTTTGGGCTCCTTTCCCCTATAATGATGGAACTACCTCAAGGGATAAGTCCTCCCATGAGAAGAGGATCCATCTCCCATCCATATTTCCTATATAAACCTCCCTTCTTCCCAAGCACAAGCTAGTTGTAGTTAGAGTTTTGGGCTGAGTGTGAGTATAGTATTTTGGATTAGACAAGCAAGCTATTACTAGTTGTATCCATCTAGTTGTGTGAGGGAGAAGTGTTTTTTGGTTTGGAGTGAAGCCTGAAGTGAAGAGCTTTAAAACTATTGTTGTTTGAAGCCATTGTGGAATGCTAACAGAAGTGTGTGGGAACCTGGTCTTGTTAGAGGAAGACTGCAGCATCAAGATGAATGGTTGTAATGTCTCTTTGATATTAATATATGCAACTATTGATTGATTTCCTACATGTTTTGTAATATTACATATTCGTGTCTTAATGCTTCTTTACTCGTTAAGTAGATTGAATTGCAATTTGTCTATTATTATGTTTGTGTGTTGTTGTTGTTTACTTGTTTCAGGATCTTGAAGAAGGAAGCGAGAGATTGTTCAAGTGAGCAAGTGAGGATATCATCAAGTAGGATAAGTGACCAAGAGGTAGGCCCTCTTGATTGATTCTAACCTAAGGAAATCTTCCATAGAATGTATCTGTTCTGGCTAGACCCATTATCAGGCTAGAGGAATTCATTTGTGTCCGCACTTATAATTTTACTTCACCATAGACGGACCTCCGAAAATCTCAGAAAAATCCAAGTTCTTCACTTATGTGTTGCAAATACCCTAGATGGGTATTTATAGTAGTTATGTCTCCATAATAAGCTGGATTTAACCAGAGAAGAGATGTGTCATTTATGCAAGCTGACATGATTATCTTTTAATTCATTTGTAGGTTGACATGATTGTGTTTTACATTGCTTAGCTTGCAGCCTTCTTCAAGAGGATTGTTCTTGTATCTGAGGGATGATCTAGACACTAGGTTGACTCATATACATTACATATTTGCTCAAGAAGAGATATTTAACATTTTATTTCACTCTTTGACTTTCCTATAGCACTTCAACATGTGTTGGACCTATGTAACAAGAAAGAAACTCATTATATAACTTAAAAAATAATATTTCTTTTCTTTTACATGTACAAAGATCAAAATAATATTTATAAAGAACGAAGCTAGTTACACTTTCTTCCAAACTCCCTTTTAACTAGGGGGTTATTCATAATGGTACTTGGTCATTCTCAATCTAAATAATTTCTCATAATAAGAATCAGTTTGGTAACCCATCTATATAGCATCATAGTAACCAACATTGTTTCCACAGCAAGGCCTTGACTAACAGCTTTATCTCTCATTAAATCAGAGCACAATGTTGGCGCGACCAATGACTATAGACACCTTCGTCATTGTCTCTCAAGGTACATACCCACCTGAGTTTTCACCGAGTATGAACTTCTAAGACTATTCTTATCTTAGGTTCCAAGCCCTCAAAGAATATTGTTCCTCTTGCCTACTCTTATCTTGGATGCCCTACACATCCTCAAAGAGCATCAGATGCCACCCAATCCTCTATTGTTTCTTTCAAGTTAAGACAATAATGTTGTGTCTATCTATCCCTCTAAATTAGGGAGGATACATCCATCATGTGTCTACATTTATCTTCATGACCTTCACTAAGACTTACTATGTTAGTATTAGTCTAGTGCATGACACATGAAATAGAAAAACACAATTGTCACTCCTTTTTAATCATGAGTGACCCAATCCAAGCTCCCCATTAATCAGGGACTTGTCTTTTCATCAGCAGTTTCTTCTTCATGGCTCCTTCAGTTGTTTGATCAACTCTTTTCCTTGATGTCATGAAATTTAGTTGAGATTCTTCCATGTAGGGAATCAACCATCGATCACTTTACTTCTTGGTTCGTCATGTCATTCATTTTTTTCATGGAAAGTGGCCTTCTTCATATCTAGAACCTTTGTCATATGGCTACTTCTTCCTCATCATGTTTCTTCTAGAAGTTTCCATCCACCACATGAATGCTAGGTGTACAAACTTACAATTCTTGTTCCAGTAGCCCTGCATGAACTCATCCAAATATTATTCAAGAAATCGAAACATTAAATCAAATCATACCATTCAAGATGGCTCTTCACCGTGACATCTTCCTGTAGGTATCAACATCCTACATACATGTTGACATATCTCCCAAATATATCCATGATCAAGTGTCTTCATATTTTCCATTAGAGTATTCATATCTTTTCAGGAGATTTCTTAGTCAATTCTTCTTGGTCTTTTGGATGTTGATCGCCTTCATCATGGTTTCATATCTCACAATCTCTTCCTTCCTCACACATTCCTTTCCCAGGAGCTTTCAATCAGAGTTTCTTAATTGTATTCAACCTTCTCATACTTCATATGAGGACATATTATGTTGATTTCATTTAGTGTGACTTTTATGCCTTCATGCATCCTTTCATAGGATGATATCCTTTTCCCTTGATCATGCTTCTCAAGATAGAAGTAATGCTCCATGTTACCTGCAACCATATGACCTGACATTACAATGTTAAATACAAATATTCATACCTCATTTTACCTTTAGGTCATCAAGGATTCTTCCAACAGCTTCCTTGATTGAAAATATCTTCAATCCCTTGATCTACTTCATTTCTCATGTCATCACACAATCATCCCATGAATTCCATAAGTCAGAGTTCCTGATGAAACATTTGCTTCTTCTCTAGATTAGTGAACCCTCTGATGAGGATTCCATCAGAGAATCTTTAGGATCTTGCATATCCCCATTTGGTTGATGTTCTCCCGTTTGTATGATGAGCCATGTCCTAGATGACTTCTTCCTTTCCTATAATATTCAATGTGGTTCTATTGATGCCTCGAAAATCGCTGCAACAACATTGGGGGATAACCACCCGGTCCGGACCTTAAAGCAGCTCCTTTTCCGTTTGGTGTGGTGGCTCCGACTAGTTTAACTAGGTCCAGTTACCTTCTCCCTATCGCTATTGGTTTATGATGTATCTTAACTACCAATAGACAAGGATATCATATCACTTCTTCTTGCTGATCAGGCAAAAGAATGACCCTTAAGCTGATTTGGGTTCAGCCAAGCCACAACTAAAGTTTTGCCTCTTTGAGGAGAGGACTTAAAAGAATGTAGAATTTACTCTAAATGCAAGCTTATTCTATGATGCAAGCAAAAGAAACTAATCTAAATCCTATCTTAATTAGGCAGATATAGATCTCCCTAACTAAGAGCAAGATAATTAAAGTATTGGGTTTTACATATGTCTCGTTTATAATGAATATCAAGTTAATGAAGTAGTTCAATTAACTGATATTATGGTTACCAAAACACATCCTATTGAGACCTATCAACTGAAATAATAAACCAACAACATTCCCGGAAGTAGTTCACAAAAATGATATTAATTATCAAATCAGTAAATCCAATAATTGAATAATGACATGTGGAAATAGTTCACAACACATTACCATTCAATAAATCAGTTTTATAAGACAGATTTCTGAGTAAATAGTTACTCAGAAATCAGATTTTAATTCATAAGAACAGAGATACCTAATAACAATATTGAGACAAATTACCCATGTTGACAATAGTGCACAAACATGAATAAAATGAGACATTCATGTTACCATCAAATGAAACTGATATTTGAAACAATAGTATTAGAAATACCAATTTATTGCATCCATTTCTCTGATATTGATCTCCAACAGTCCTTTACATTGCTTGAACTTCTACCTTCAAAACTAGAGCCACAATAGTGCAAACTCTGCCCCTCATACATAATTCAAGATACAAAGGAAAAATCCTCAATAATCCCCAGATCTGAGATTTTCTCTCCTCTCTCCTACAACTCTAAATTCCTATTACAGTAGTTCTTTGAGAAGTCTAAAATTGCAGAGGAGAGCAACCCTTATTCCATTTTGCAATCTATTACTTATACTAGTTGTGAAGGAATTCTTGAGAGAAGAGTTTGTTGAAGAGAAATCTGCTAAATCCAATTTTACTTTTTCAAAATTCTGATCTTCAATTGTTGGAGCATTCTTGTTGATTGAGATCTTTTTCTCCATATTTCTTCCACTGTTTTCCTGCAAAAAGAAATCAAAATAAATTAAAATGCAACAATAAAATCAACATGGCATTGCTGGCATTTAAATCAAATCCAATCAAATTCTATTTAAATAAATACTTGAAAATAAAATATAAACTTTCTCTTGATGCCTGGGATGGTTTAATTGGCCAGAGATATGATTAACCAATGGATCTGCAATTAGAAGAGGTTTTGGACAAATGAAAATGAAGAAAATAACTCAGAAAATTGATTTTGTTTTCAAGATTCGGAGCTTGATCTTCTGCTTGATTTTTGACCCAATAAATGATTAAATATGTTAGTGAAACCTCTTCAAAAATGTTCTCCTTGACTTTCTCTTTCCAATGAGCCGTCCTGGGCCTCAATTGGCCAAGTAAAACTCATTCTATGAACTTCCAAAGTTGATGAGTCAAATCTGGCATGAATCTGGAAATTTTGTTGTTGGGCTAAAAAAAATCAAAATTCTCATCAAAAATTAAATCCTAAATTAGAATTCTAATTAATTCTAAATTAATTGTTAATTTATAAATTAAACTAATTATTAATAAACTATTTATTAATTTAACTAACTGATATTTAATTAGCTATTTATAAACCAATTTAATTTAATTTAAAAAAACTAATTAATATTAATCTGAATGATATTTAATTTTTAATTAAATTAATTAAATTCTATATAATAATTAATTCTAATTAATTTAAAACTTATTATTAAATATATAAACTATTTTAAATAAATAAAAACAACTAACCTACCTTACTTTACTTACCTTTCCTCACTTATTCACCATCGTATGAGTGAGTTTTTTAAATAAATGAATGTTATAAAACTTATGCCTTTTAATGCACCATGGTTTGACTCTTCGCAATCGGAGAGTCGGAAGTATGGAGGCCCTCAAACTTGTCATCATGCCAAAGTTCCGATGCGATGGAAAACAAATCGGCAATCAGCGTCGGGAGGGTATCGAGGTTCATAAAGTTTGGCTCAATGCAAAATCCCCGATCCGATATCGGCATCGGGGTATGATATGTATCAGAGCTTTTTAAAATGTGTTCCGAACAAGACTTCAGATGCGATACAAACCTCCGATGCGATTAATTTTATTTTATATATATTAATTTTATATATTAAATTTTAATTTAATTAAATTAATTATATTTTATATAATAATTAATTTAATTATTTTGAGATTTAATATATAAAATTAATGTTTTGTTTTGATTTTATTTTTATGAAATTAACTAAACTACAACCACTTGGAAAATAAATGAAAAATAAACTACAACCACTTGAATGTTTGGATTTTTGGGATTAGGATTTGATTTGGAAATTGGAGTGAATTTCTTAAAATCCTGATAATTAATGGTTTGGCTGCATAACTAAAAATGGAAAAATGTTAGTAAAAATTCACTATGGGTTAATATTTAAAATGAATGCATTATTGAACTAATTTATTTACAAAATGCAATATTGTACATTTTATGCAATTTTGACCCAGGCTACATAAATAATCAAATTTTCAAAGGAATGCCATTTTCAAACCAGTTGACCAAATGAGGCGAAACAAGCGTCAATGGGAAGCTTATAAAAAATCGATTCTAACAAAGCAATCAAAACAAGAATCCAAGGAAAACGAAAAATTAACAAAAGCGTAGGGCAATCAACTAAATAAAAATCCAAAAAGGTGTTTAGCCAAAATTTTTATAGAAAGGGTCCCCATTATTTGAGTTGAGCAAGTCAAAAATGGGGGGTTGTGTTTTTACCACAACAATGGCGACACGCGGGAGAAGAACCAGTTATCTCTGTTTGATATGAATAAGATTAAAGTAAAAATAATTAAAGAAGATAAAATTATGCTTGAAATGTTTGACTAAGTTCATTAGTCTGAATAAAAGCAAGAATCATCTAATTTTAATTTTTCTTAAAATTCCTCATACATTAAAATATTTCAAAACTCTACATCAGTCCTTAATTAGTTGTAGAGATAAAGCAAGGTTCACTTTACAGCTTAGCTTTTAAAATATACTCATTTGTCATAGGTAGAGCCACTGCTGCCAGCAAACATCTATAGTTTCGACAGGGTTACCTTTTAATCATAAATGATTCAGAATCCCATCTGTTTAAGAATTATTGATCTAGAGATAAATCCATTTATATATGTTTATTTTCTTTGAATTTTTATTTTTATTTCTCTTAAAAGCCATTGTCCTGGTTTGGTGGCCAGATAGTTGACAATGCCATTCACTGGTTAAAATTGGACTGAACAAGCTGGCTCGTGATGAGACCCCTTGTCTTATAATTGTTTGCAATCATAAGCCATTACCCTAGTTTGTTTAGCAGTGTTGGTAATGTCAGTCTATTTTTCCCCTATGATCATGGTAAGCAAGCTCATGATGAGACCTCTTATCTTTTAAGTTTAAATATATTTCTGGATTATACTCTAGAAAAATAAAACTCTTTGGGACAGGGAGAATCATTGACTCCTTAAGAGTTAAGAAAGACAATTTCAAAGTTGAAGGTGCTTTGTTGTAAAGTGTCTTTACTTGGTTAAAAATAACTTTTCTTGACTGATAATAGAACTCTGAAAGATCCTAATGAAATTTTGAAATCTCAAAATGATTACAATTTGATGAAAAAGAAATTTTTCAGATTTTATGATACCTTGCCAACTTCTCTTGATTGGTAATCTATTCCTTAAATATGTCTACCTTTATAATAAGAAAATCAAACTTCACTAAGAGATTCAAGAAAAAGCTAATAGGTGAATATTAACAATTTTTCTCCATGTATCCTGACCATTGTTAGGTAACAAAAAGAACTTCCATATAAATCACGGCAAAGTCACCAAAATCAAAACTGAAAACCAAAAGAAAAGAAGTCTTATGCTAAAGTGAGAAAAGAAATCAGCAAACGAAATTAAAATGAAGAAATGTGAAATAAAATGGAAAGGAAAATCCAAGTTTGAAAGATAAACTCAAACAAGAATGTTTATACCAATCTCTTCAACAATATGAAGAAAAAGAAAATAATCATGTAATCATTCCTTCTTATGTTGAGATTTAGAAAAATCATACCTTGCAGGGTTGTAAGTGTTTTTGGCTTTTTTGGATAGCAGTGACGATAAAATTCAGCCACAATGAAAACCTTTCTGTCTTATACTAATCTTCTTGTTTCAAAGCATCATCTTGATCATTTTCTAATAAAAGGAATGCTTAAAGAAACAAACTAAAGGTTCAGAAACTTCCTGGTGTAGCTGTTTCGATGAAGATTATCGCTGCTTATTGAAATAAAGCTTGGAGAAAAGTATAGGACTTTTGAAAATATGATCGGGTAGAGGATTGAAAGCCTTTTATGAAGAGCTGCAAAACAGATTTATATATCAGAAAAACAAAACTGAGAGTAAATTGACGAAATGGAAATTAATGAAAGTGGGTAAATGAATCTTACCATTGGATAATTGCTTTTGATCTTACCTGAAAAGTATCAATTTCTCCAAACTAGCTGACTCCTTATTTTAATTATCATTAAAAACATGAAGAAGTCCCACTAACCAAAATCCTATAACCCAAAATCATTATTTATTTTATTTAAACTAAAGCAAGTAGTAAAATGTAAAAATAGAATGCTTAGTGCTCAGGGGAATTGAAATTAAAAGAAATGCATCAGAAATAAGAATGAGAATGTGCAGTAATGATTGTTTCTCAAAATATTATTAGTTTTATATAAACTCCATGATTTTATAAAATCCAAAATCAAGACCAAATCGAAGATAATAGAATTCAAATATGAATATAGAGAGGTCTTGAATTCCATTTTTAATTATGGAATTATATATTTAAAACTAAAATGTATGAGAAATTGAAATGTTTTTTGTATGCTGCAATTTTGTCAACAATTGTTTTTTTCTCATAGTGGTTTCTCAAGCTTGTTTTTAAAACAACATATCGCTATATCGGATAATTCACATAACATGTTTCTTCACCATGCTTCAATTTTAATTTGCAAGACTTCACTTTTGTTGCTATGCCATATATCGATTAAATGTTAATGGCTCAAAGGTATGCATTGGAAGTTATCGCATCGGAGATTGCAATGGCAAATTACCGATAAGAACATGTGCAATGAAATAAAGCGATCACATCATTAAAGAAATATTGTATCAGGGATCGGAGAATATTTACATTGCACTTCCCGTATCGCAAAACGCACATCGTAGATTCTGAGAAATGATGTGAGCATAAAAAAAATGTGATGAAATGATTGCACTATCAACGATGCGATGGATGACGTAGCTAATCGGAAATTGGCAAACTTTGGGTACCTGATGTAACACAATGTATTTTTTGCGATGCCGATATGCGATGAAGAGCGGACCCGATAACTCTTTATGATGGGATTTCAATAACATATCGGATCCGAGACATCGGCCCTTTTAAAATTATGCCCTCACTTTTATTGCGATTGAACGGACGCGATATTTTTATGAATTTGATTTGAATTTCATATCGGGTCCAGGATTATGTGTTCATTGCAATATCGGTAAAGCCGATTATTGGTGATTCACAATAATGGAAGTATACTTTGACTGCAAAGCTCTGACATGCGAAATGCGATATGGCATATAAGTAAGATAATACATCGGAGGTATTTTATGGACAATTTGTTATCAAAAGAAATGCTAAGAACTACTTCCGATAAAATCTTATGATGTGAATGGTCTTATGATATTCCTTGAAATTTCAATTGTGTTTTCTAAGTGAATAAAAGCAAAGTTAAAGAATGTTCAAATTCTAATGAATCAAAAATAAAATTTCCCTAAACCTGTTGCAATTTGAAATGGGTTTGCTGCTTACTTCAAGTTTCGAAAAATGAAAACCTGTAAATAAAACAGAACACAAATAAAAAATAAACTAAGGAAAAGAGAAACTAATAAGAGATGAGAACGAACTTGCAAATGCATACTTGGAAGGAAATTGTCTGCAAATTTTACCTTATGAATCTTCAAATTCTTCCTTTGATTTATCAAATTTTCTCTTCGTTTAAAATCATCTCATTATTTATTCTAAATCTAAGTGTGCAATCAGCCTAAATAAAATCTGTTTATTCATGTTCAGGAAATATAGAATTTACCAGAAATAAATTTGAAAATAGTCTTCCCTTTTAAATTGAAACAACAATTTATTACCTCTGCTCATTCCGAATTAGCTTGAAAAAAATCTGTATTGCTATAGTGACTGTTTAATAATGCCTTTAGTAAATAAATATGATGCGTATTGTAGCATCAAATAATAAACTAAAGATCAGAATGGAATAAAGCCACTAATTGAGGAAAAATGTCAGAACAGATTTGAATGTGTGCACACAGCAGAATGAACATCCTTAACAAATTCCGAGGAAGATAATATGAACTTCATATGATTACCGTGAAAGGTTTGACTGACTAATAATGATTGAATTAGAATTAATCTTATCATAGACAGTCATACATTTCATGGGATAAATCGATGCCATGTGCAACCTTAATTGAATTTAATCAAGAGATTATTCAGAATAGGAAGAGTAGAGGTATTGTTGTAAGAAATTAAAAAAAAAGGAAAACAATAATTAAAACTTTCTGATAAGGAGAAAATGTTTTCAGTGAACATGTATGAGAATGGCTGATTGCTTTGTTTTATTTTTAATCTACAGAACTGTTGAAAATAAATTAACTACATAAAACAAACAAACTAAA
Source organism: Pinus tabuliformis (assembly GCA_031772625.1). Taxonomy (NCBI): domain Eukaryota; kingdom Viridiplantae; phylum Streptophyta; class Pinopsida; order Pinales; family Pinaceae; genus Pinus; species Pinus tabuliformis. Next base: position 829,849,166 of record CM062813.1, read on the forward strand.
TTAATTCTACTCCTATTCTAACCATATACATGAAAATGACTAGGTATAGTCATATTTCCAGTGTAGCCATTTTCTCATTTTAATTGCTGCATCTATGTACAGTTCAAATGTTAGTAATAAAAATACAAATCTAATTAAACTAAGAAAATTAAATATGAAATCAGAATGTACAGTTATTGTTAGCAAATTGATTAAAATCTCCTTCTTTTGAAATTTGTTTTCCAATTCTTCACCAATTGGATCACAAAAATCTGGATGGATTTCCATTAATGATTGGGAAACGTTCAAAAGAGGAGATGACAGGCCGAATTTTGGATATGAGCTTTCAAATTCAAAGGCCTGGAAAAAATTGTTAGTGTTATGTACAAATATTAAGCTATTAACAATTTCCTTTGAGAGAAAAATTTCCAAATATTTTTCAAATGAATTAATGAAAAATGGATGGAAATATTTCAAATGAAATGGAAAATTATTCATTGAATTGAATTGCTGGCCAGATTGCAAAAATACATTCTCTTGTTGACATTGTCTTTGAAAAAATAGAAGCTTTTGATGAAACATTAGCATTGATTGAAATATTGATATCTTTTGATGCTCATGATTATAATATGAAACTTCAATTTCCCAATCGGGCAATGCATCAATTGAGTGTTTGATAGTAAGGTGTTCAATATGCCAGCGAAAAGTGTGAAAATTTTGCAAAATAAAATCAGAAAATAAATATAAGTTTAAACAAAATAACTGTGAAAGAAAAGCTAAAATGAAATCACTATTTGTACAACTAATGTTACAGCACAATTGGGATTGTTTTGAAATGATTTCTTTTTCACAAGGATTGGCCAAAATTATGGAATTTGAGTAATTTCGAATTCCAACTTGTGAACTAGAAAACGAATTATGATTATGAGTAGGAATGAGAGCTTGATTATGATATGAATCATAGATTGGAATGTTTTCTTGAATGGTGAAGTCATGAAGATAATTTGTTGCTCTAAAATGAGGATTAGTTGGGATAATTCCTAAATTGAAGCGTTCTTCATCCTCAGATATTATTTGAATTTTATCATGAGGATTCTCTTGAGAGGAATAGAAATCAACATCCTCAATGTCAGAGTAATTATCATAAATGACTTCACAATATTCTCTACAATTCCCTTCTATCTCATCCAATATATCCAAACAAGGCGGAACAAGAATTTCATGTTCATTGGTGGCAAAAGAATGATCAATAATTGTTTCTTTATCTTGATAAAAATTTAATGGTAATTCATTTAAATCATCCTCTTTACTTTCTGAAATATCATTGATACCTGTTATAGACATTTTTGTGCCTATCAGCATGGAGCATGAAATGTCAATAATCTGAGGGATCCAAAGTCCCTAAACATGTTGTTCTTACCCTTAGAGGAACAAGGTCTGCAAACCACAGCACTGAAAATCAGTTCTCCACTCAAAAACACTCAAAAACAAGCCATATCTGGATCATGTCAGCTGCTCCACTGAGCATCTGCGCTGAATGTCAACTGCTCCTCCTTGTACCTGCGCTGAAGGTCAAAATCAATGAAGGCTACCTGCGCTGGGCGAGATTGGCCAAGTGGCACAGTCATTCTGCAAGGTGTCAACTGCCCAGGAAGCTTCCAAACTGACACTTGGTTCAAGGAATTCGCCCTATGATGAGTAAGAGGGTCTTGATCTCCAAGTGGAAGCAAGATTATCCAAGTGGACTCAAGAACTAAAGATTAACTAAAGTGGGAAAGGACACAAGTCAGCTTCAGGCCAGTCTCAAGATGACTCATCCTTTCTCCAAAAACCTATATATAGAGCTCTCTCATGAGGTCTAAGGAGGCTGGAATTTTGTGCAAGTAAGGAAGTGTTGTTGGTTTGTGATTAGAGCTATTGGGTGTTTGCTTGAAGGAGGTGAAGAGGAGATTTCATTCAGCTGGGAGGTGTTGCTGGATTGGGCCCATTGTGGTTGTAACTCTCTCAGAACTTTACTTCTATTATCAATAAAGTATTCAAGATTCTTCTATGTGCATGTATCTTTATGATGAATAGATGTTTGTACATTTGATTTATGCTAATCCTATAATCGATTATGGATGTATGCTTCTTGTAGTTTCCTTTTCTTGTGCTTTTACAGGATCTGTGTGTAGCTGGGCCGGTAAAAGGGCGAGGAGCTAGGAGCGAGCAGCAAGGAGTGAAGACTGGATCGATTATAAGCGCAAGATAATGGTTAGTAGATCATCCTTTTCTTCCCTCTCTCATCCCATAAAGAAGAAACTTTGAATAGCTTTGCATTCAGTTGTTGCTGGAGTACTATCACCTTCAGAGTAGGGATAGAGGCATTCTGCATTAGATACTTTTCCCCCCAACAAAATGGCGACTCCACTGGGGAAGATCTCTTGTTAGTTTGTTGTGTTTCTTGCTATTCATTTCATAAACAAGGAGAGTACCAAATCGAACTGTGTTTGAATCTATCAAACACAAAGTAGAGGGCAGCTACTCTGGCTCAGTTTCTGAGCAAGTTTATGAGTTGAAGAGCTGATCCACAAAGAACTCTAATAATCTCTTAGTGATAGCTTTTCATCCTCCTTTACATCCCTTAGTGTGTCCTTGACTGATAGCTTCTGATTTGAGCAAAAACTGTGAATTTTTTAGCAATCTGTGACCCGGAAACCAAGACAGACGAAAGTCTCGTTCTTCATTGCAGGCTGTACACTAGCAGTCTGCATTTCAGTGCAGTTCCCGAAGGGGCTACCTGCGCTGAAGGTCAAACAGGCAGTGTTACACCTGCGCTAGACCAGTATTGGCTTGAGTTCCTGTGGTTTCTTGCTGTGTCTTGATCTGTTTTCACTGTTGTTTTTGCTGTTTGCTGCCAGTTAGTAGGCCTATCTGAACCATCTTCCTTTGTCATTATTCCGCCTCAGTTGTATAAAGAAGCTGTATTTGTTCTTTTGTATTTCTTGCGTCATTTACAGTTTCCCATAACAAAAGTGAACCAGTCTTGCATTGACCTCTTAGATCTAGACCTGTGATTAAGTGTCGTTTTTTATCTTAAGAGTTAGCTTATTTGTTGTTCATAGCTGATTGAGTTTGTCGCTTTCGTTATATGGTTTGAATTCATATATTTTTAAGTGTCGAAACAAGTGAATCGTAAAGTGTCTTTCGATTTTGGACGAGCTTGTTTGCTTTCGCTTGAAATTGAATTCGAAATTATACAACAACTTTCTTTCTGTATTTCATCAAACATTAAGGAAGAGAAAAGAAATACTTGCATTTTTGCATTTTTTCATTAAGTTTGTATGTTGATTTAGAGAAAAAGTGCATTAGCGAGTGCTCTTTGATCTGTGTGAAAAGGATTTTATCTCTCTTTCCCCTCAGTAGTTAAGATTTTCATAAGTCAAAAAGATTGGAAAAGCTTGCTTCTCATCTTAGACTGCATTTAGGAATTTGTATCAATACATCTCGTGGTGAACCTTGAAAGGCAAACTTTAAAAAGATCAACTTAAAATATATTGAATGAACCTAACAACGCTTTGAAACATAACGCAAACATCTAGAGGTCTAAGCTAGAGACGTGTTCCGACGTCATTAAACATAGTGATTGTCGATCTCGACGAAGGTGGGTGATTCCTCCTGAGAGTCGGTGGCACTAATACGGATTGTGCTCCCACGTACCGTCGCATATATATTGGGAGACCCCTATAGGATCAAAGCCTTTATCCAATAGGAAACCGTGTCGGCCGCCCTACTGATCGCAATGCAGTGAACACAGCATTCACGAAGATCGACCACTCGTACCGTAAAACGTATTCTGTGGTTTTGCGAAAGGTTTGGCACACCCTCTGCCTAGATCTCTAGAGCAGTTTCTTTTGGCCTTTTTCAAACTCTATAACTGAAAAAGTCCAATCGAGCATTTGTCACTTCAGGCTCGTTAATACATCGAAGGAGACTAGAGTCATCTTTAGCTTTTTCTCGACTCTTAAAAAGTGAAAAATCAAGTTGTGTCTAAAAGCGTCTAATAAAATTCATTCAATTCGGAAACACAAATTTCCCCTTTAATATTTTGGTTGATCGAGTAATCCGCAATCGTGGAAGAAAGTCAATTGAAAATCCGTCGTTCGCGGAGGCTTGCGAGTCAACCGTCTTTGTCCCCGGAATCGAAAACAGTCCGGGCAAAGCGAACTTGTTTAACCGGTTCAAAATCTCCTTTGAAAGTTAGAACAAGTGTTCCTACTACATCCGAGGTTCCTGTTACTCCTAACATTTCTGGAAACCCTGCCTCTATAGAGGAAGTTCAACAGCCACAGAAGGACAGTAATACTGATCCTAGCCTGGGGGAAAATACTTGTGTAACTGAACCAGTTCCATCTGTAACCGGTCCAGAAAGTTTTGTTCCCCAAACAACTGTCACTGTCGAAACAACCACTTCTTCGGCACCAGAAATATTTTACGGACCTGACGGTCTGCCTCTTCCACCGGGTTTGATTACGATAGAGGAAATTGCAGAGGATCCACAAGCAAGTACTCCAACTCATTTTGGAGTCGGGGTCACTCTATTTCCTTCATCAGAAGTTAATCCACCACAAGTGGAAGTTCCTGTAGAATCACTAGGCAATCTATTGGATAGACTTAAAATGTCTGAACAACCGTCATCATCTAGGACTGTGTCAAATGACACAGCGACAGCAGAACCCCCTGCCATCACTCCGACGATGTTTGCCGGCATACCAACTGTCCCAACTAGCTCTCAACAGCTAGAAGGAGTCCACCAAGGAACTATGTCGACAGTATGGTCTGTTCCAGTTTGTTCATCCGGAGTAATACCCGGTAATTCTTATGTTGAAACTCAACAGATTGATCCTCATGGAGGTCAATTTGGGCCATCTGGTCCTCAAGGATTAACAATCCCTCTGAGTTCCGGATTTCTACCATATGGGGGGCAGTATGCCCTTTCATTACCTCGTCCGGGAGGATATCCATATGGCAGTTCTCAACAGTATTCAGGTTATACTGGAATTGCGTCAAGTAGTTGGGTACCTATGTTACCTCAACAACCAAGGATTGTATATTCTATGCAACAGTGTGTACCTGTGACGAACATCCCAACCACCCCGGCTATTGTAACCGTGTCGCAAGTTCAAGCAATACCTGTTACATGTCAACCTCAGGTTGTAATGCAACAGTCGCTTGACCATGGGTCACAACCATAATCGCCGACTGGTGGGACGACACGAGTACAAGCGGGTACCATTACCCCACACCTTGGTCCAATGGTTAGCATGGCGCAACAAAACATGGCATCACAACCATGGCTTGTACAATACCAACAACCGCAGTTCCAGCAAGTATACCAAGGGTCTGAGCAGCAGATTTTTGCAAATAGTGGACAACCGTATATCCAAAACGGTCAAAACCAGCCACTTTATAGTGGTCAAGTCCACCAGTCGTATCAATCATACCAACATCAATTACATTATGCTGGTATGCAAAGACCCACTGCTCAGGCGATTCCATCATACCCTGGTTACGCTTCACCTAACCTGAATCAACAGTTACTATTCGTGGCAACTTTAGAGTTACCTGACTTACACCGTTTAACCAACGATCCGGTTGCTTATGCCCCTTGGTGGCCGGAGATTCCTCATAAACTTCCATCTGACATTCCTAAATTCAATGGAAATCCAGGTGAAGACCCGTCGAATCACGTGATGACTTTCCATCTGTGGTGTTCGTCGAACACCCTTAACGACGATTCGATAAGACTTCGCCTTTTCCAGAGGACATTGACAGGTCCAGCGGCTAAATGGTATATTGAATTGCCAAGAGCCTCTTTCGACAACTTTAGTTCCCTAGCCACGACTTTCTTAACCCATTTTCAATTACCGATAAGGTATGAAATGGGAACAGAAATATTAACCAACTTCAAACAGACAACTGCTACCCATATATCTGATCATATACATGAGTGGCGTCGTCGTCGTAGGATGGTAAAAACATATGTTCCCGATCAGCTATTAGCTGAATGGTTTATAAAGTCGTTACTTCCGGCTATTACGGAAGATGTGGCCAAGGGGGGAGTCGTAACAGAGGAGCAAGTAATTGCTCATGCACAGTATTTGGACTTAGTGTATACCCAGTCCGGCACACTCTATGACAAAATTCCTGACGCCCCTAGACCGGAATTTTCAATTCCTCCCCCTCCTAAATCAAATAGTGACTCTCATGTCGGTGATGGTGTGATTGGCACCGCAAACACGAAATCGATAAAGGCCTTTGCAAAGAAAGCCCATAAGAATTCAGATCAAAATGCAAAAGAAGAAATTCTTGCTTCGGGAGTAAATGCCGTATCGGAAGATAAAGGCAAAGAAACCAATCAACCAGGAAGCAAGAAGAAAAAACAAAAGAAAGAGAAGAAGAAGAAACAAGGTGAGTCATCCCCTGAAAAAAATTCTTCAAACCCTCCTGGAAAAGGGAAACCAAATTATCCATGTCTAATATGTGATGATGAGGATCATTACACAAAGAATTGCCCATTCAAAGCTGAGTTAAAGAGGTTCTTTAAAAGTTCCCAAACATCAGCTGTGTTAACTGATCCATTTCCCAACCCAGGTCAAAATCTGGTTGATAGTGGAAATGCTTCCCCGTCGCAAGTCCTTATGTTGTCGGTTTCGAAACAGCAAAATGATGCTCTGATTTCGACAAGGAACAAAGATTATGGGAATCCTCAGGTGTCGAACGAAAAAGGTAAAGATCAACCAAGTAGTTCGACAACAACTTCGACAGAAGTTACACCCACCATCCCTGAGTTAACAATAAAACCGCCAAAAGGTGTAGTACATAAGTCGACATTTAATCCCCGCGCCAGAGCGGCGCAGCATTATAATATAGTGGAAGATTTGGCCCAATCGCCATCCGCTATGTCAACCCTTGAAGTGCTGCAAAATTGTCCAATCCAAAGGCAGGCATTGTTATCAGCAATTGGTGGGGTTGATCCTAAAGATTCCAATCTTGTATCCTTTGATCACAAGGGATATGATCCTCAGTTACCGGCTCAATTAGCTTTCCTTATTCAAGTGAAAGCCCTCAACAAAACTGTTCATAGAACGATAATTGATGAGGGGGCATCGACATGTATTATGTCGATGAGCTGCTGGAAGACATTAGGATCTCCAACCTTGTCGCGATCTTCTACGACATTGAAAGCTTTCGACGAAAGGACTTATACCCCTTACGGTATCCTTAATAACTTGAAAGTTGAACTAGGAGGAAAGACAGTAGAAATTGATGTAGAAGTCATTGACGGAAATCTTGACTATAACATCCTACTGGGTAGACCATGGATTTATGCCATGGCTGCTGTCGTGTCGACTTATTTTAGGAAGATCGCATTCCCGTTTGAAGGAGGGATTACGATCGTCGACCAACAAAATTTCCTCCCAAATGGTTCACAAGTTACAAGAAGCATTCCCATGATCCATGAGAGTAACCATTCAATTCAAGATATCAGAGTAGGGATAGAGGCATTCTGCATTAGATACTTTTCCCCCCAACAATACCAAGAGGGGAAAAGTTACTATCATGAAAAATATCAGGATAAAGGAAAAAATGTGAACCTGAAACAATGCATTTAAAACTTTCTCTCTTTGAGAACTCTTGTGCATTATGCTCATTGTAAATTTCAGATTCTAAATCATTCCTTTGCGTGCTCATGCTTTCTTGAAGAAGGCTACTTTGCTGCTGTGATTTCGGCATTTGCTCATCCATATTGGAATTCTCATTTACATTAGAAGGGGATGGAACAAAGCTCGAATTAATTTCATATGGATTGGGAATGGTTGGAAGGGAACAAATATATTCAAACCAATCTAATGATTCTTCTTCCGTAGGTTTATCTTCGTCTTTAAATCTTAAGCAATTCAAATAAAATCGAATATTAAAATCATTAACAGACTCATTTTCAAACCTTCGTAGATATTCAATTTCTTCACATACCTGTTCATAATCATAGCCGTCAAATTTACAAATGAAAATTGTAACAAATTGATCCCAGCTGTGGATTGAAGCAACTGGAAGAGTTCTACACCAGCTTCTGGCTTTTGCCGCAAATGTGAGAGTAAAAATTCTGCATAAAATGCCTTCATCAATCCCTTGAAAATCATATTTTAAAACATTTTGAAGAAACCGAAAGACATGGTTAAAAGCAGAAGAATTTCCCTTACCATTGAATTTTACCTGAGACAAGAGTCTTACCACTTCAGGTGGGGTATTGGAGGATGCACGTCCATGGATACAACTCCAAATTGGGAGCTTAAGAGGAGCCATAAACAAAATGTTAAAATTGAAAAGACTCCAATAGACAAATTTCTCAGGCCCTCCTTCTAGCGCCAAAAATGTTGATGCCTCGAAAATCGCTGCAACAACATTGGGGGATAACCACCCGGTCCGGACCTTAAAGCAGCTCCTTTTCCGTTTGGTGTGGTGGCTCCGACTGGTTTAACTAGGTCCAGTTACCTTCTCCCTATCGCTATTGGTTTATGATGTATCTTAACTACCAATAGACAGGGATATCAGATCACTTCTTCTTGCTGATCAGGCAAAAGAATGACCCTTAAGCTGATTTGGGTTCAGCCAAGCCACAACTAAAGTTTTGCCTCTTTGAGGAGAGGACTTAAAAGAATGTAGAATTTACTCTAAATGCAAGCTTATTCTATGATGCAAGAAAAAGAAACTAATCTAAATCTTATCTTAATTAGGCAGATATAGATCTAACCCAACTAAGAGCAAGATAATTAAAGTATTGGGATTTAGATATGTCTCGTTTATAATGAATATCAAGTTAATGAAGTAGTTCAATTAACTAATATTATGGTTACCAAAACACATCCTATTGAGACCTATCAACTGAAATAATAAACCAACAACATTCCCGGAAGTAGTTCACAAAAATGATATTAATTATCAAATCAGTAAATCCAATAATTGAATAATGACATGTGGAAATAGTTCAAAACACATTACCATTCAATAAATCAGTTTTATAAGACAGATTTCTGAGTAAATAGTTACTCAGAAATCAGATTTTAATTCATAAGAACAGAGATACCTAATAACAATATTGAGACAAATTACCCATGTTGACAATAATGCACAAACATGAATAAAATGAGACATTCATGTTACCATCAAATGAAACTGATATTTGAAACAATAGTATTAGAAATACCAATTTATTGCATCCATTTCTCTGATCTTGATCTCCAACAGTGATTTACATTGCTTGAACTTCTGCCTTCAAAACTAGAGCCACAATAGTGCAAACTTTGCCCCTCATACATAATTCAAGATACAAAGGAAAAATCCTCAATAATCCCCAGATCTGAGATTTTCTCTCCTATCTCCTACAACTCTAAATTCCTATTACAGTAGTGCTTTGAGAAGTCTAAAATTGCAGAGGAGAGCAACCCTTATTCCATTTTGCAATCTATTACTAATACTATTTGTGAATGAATTCTTGAGAGAAGAGTTTGTTGAAGAGAAATCTGCTAAATCCAATTTTACTTGCTCAAAATTCTGATATTCAATTGCTGGAGCATTCTCACTGATTGAGATCTTTTTCTCCATATTTCTTCCACTGTTTTCCTGCAAAAAGAAATCAAAATAAATTAAAATTCAATAATAAAATCAACATGGGATTGCTGACATTTAAATCAAATCCAATCAAATTCTATTTAAATAAATACTTGAAAATAAAATATAAACTTTCTCTTGATGCCTGGGATGGTTTAATTGGCCAGAGATATGATTAACCAATGGATCTGCAATTAGAAGAGGTTTTGGACAAATGAAAATGAAGAAAATAACTCAGAAAATTGATTTTGTTTTCAAGATTCGGAGCTTGATCTTCTGCTTGATTTTTGACCCAATAAATGATTAAATCTGTTAGTGAAACCTCTTCAAAAATGTTCTCCTTGATTTTCTCTTTCCAATGAGCCGTCCTGGGCCTCATTTGGCCAAGTAAAACTCATTCTATGAGCTTCCAAAGTTGATGAGTCAAATCTGGCATGAATCTGGAAATTCTGTTGCTGGGCTAAAAAAAATCAAAATTCTCATTAAAAATTAAATCCTAAATTAGAATTCTAATTAATTCTAAATTAATTGTTAATTTATAAATTAAACTAATTATTAATAAACTATTTATTAATTTAACTAACTGATATTTAATTAACTATTTATAAACCAATTTAATTTAATTTAAAAACTAATTAATATTAATCTGAATGATATTTAATTTTTAATTAAATTAATTAAATTCTATATAATAATTAATTCTAATTAATTTAAAACTTGTTATTTTAACTATTTTAAATAAATAAAAACAACTAACCTACCTTACTTTACTTACCTTTCCTCACTTATTCACCATCGTATGAGTGAGTTTTTTAAAGAAATGCATGTTATAAAACTTATGCCTTTTAATGCACCATGGTTTGACTCTTCGCAATCGGAGAGTCGGAAGTATGGAGGCCCTCAAACTTGTCATCATGCCAAAGTCCCGATGCGATGGAAAACAAATCGGCAATCGGCGTCGGGAGGGTATCGAGGTTCATAAAGTTTGGCTCAATGCAAAATCCCCGATTCGATATCGGCATCGGGGTATGATATGTATCGGAGCTTTTTAAAATGTGTTCCGAACAAGACTTCTGATGCGATACAAACTCCCGATGCGATTAATTTTATTTTATATATATTAATTTTATATATTAAATTTTAATTTAATTAAATTAATTATATTTTATATAATAATTAATTTAATTATTTTGAGATTTAATATATAAAATTAATGTTTTGTTTTGATTTTATTTTTATGAAATTAACTAAACTACAGCCACTTGGAAAATAAATGAAAAATAAACTACAACCACTTGAATGTTTGGATTTTTGGGATTAGGATTTGATTTGGAAATTGGAGTGAATTTCTTAAAATCCTGATAATTAATGGTTTGGCTGCATAACTAAAAATGGAAAAATGTTAGTAAAAACTCACTATGGGTTAATATTTAAAATGAATGCATTATTGAACTAATTTATTTACAAAATGCAATATTGTACATTTTATGCAATTTTGACCCAGGCTACATAAATAATCAAATTTTCAAAGGAATGCCATTTTCAAACCAGTTGACCAAATGAGGCGAAACAAGCGTCAATGGGAAGCTTATAAAAAATCGATTCTAACAAAGCAATCAAAACAAGAATCCAAGGAAAACGAAAAAATAACAAAAGTGTAGAGCAATCAACTAAATAAAAATCCAAAAAGGTGTTTAGCCAAAATTTTTATAGAAAGGGTCCCCATTATTTGAGTTGAGCAAGTCAAAAATGGGGGGTTGTGTTTTTACCACAACAGGTTCCCAAGATTTATATCCTTCATCTTTGACTACCATGGATTTTTTCCTTCATGATTCCAATGGTGATGTTCCAAGCTCTTGTTTCTAATGTTTCCATGATGCCATGATGCATCTAATTATCATGGTCATGTCCATAACAAAATCTTATGGTAGGATCCTTTTGTGAGGGATACCACTTCAATCATAGTAGAGATTACTCCATCTTTCATTGGCCCTTTTCTTCAGATTCTTCCATCTATCCAATGATATGAGCTTCCATAATCTTTCCATAATCTTGGCTATATTATTCCGTCTTGTTTGAGGACCAAACTTCACTTTCCTTTCTACACATGTTTTAGTCCTTTAACCTTCAAAGTGTTTGCCATCAACTTGTCTTTCTCTATCTAACATAGAGACCATAAATTGTTGAATAAAGTAACGTTATTGTTCATGGACATTTTCCTATTAGTTAAAATAATGATGATTATCTTCATTTCCAAATAGAGATCTTATGAAGATATTCCTTCATTCTTTGATAGCTTCAATCAAGTCTAAATGATATGACCTTTTTCACTATATTTCAGAGAGTTTATCTTCGAGCATTTCATATCTCTTTTTTATGTCACCTTTCCTGCTACATAGGGATGAGAGGGCCTAGGACTGATTTCATATGACTTCTTTTCCAGGGACTATATCTATCATCCTTTATTATGCAAGGAATCTTGATGACCCAACCAATTGATAGATATCCTTGCAAACATGAAGTCATTTAACCAAACTTGATTATAAAATGAAAGATACTCACTTGAGATGTGAAGATAAGATATTCACCCTGATTACATTGAAAGTGGTTGAAGTGGATGTATTAATGCTTCTTTCATATGAGACTCTTGATGATAGGAACATTTCCTTCTTGCCTTCAAGTTACTTGACTTATACATCTGATCTTTATGATTAACAAACTGTTGATAAGCTTGAGATGGCACTGTACATAAGTGGACTACAGAACCTTGCAACATTGTGTAGAACCATAGAGTATTGAGGTCATTGTTTATGATGATCATCTTATAGTATTGAGACCCATCAGTTAGTATTACTATGGTTGTCCATACAAACTTCTATATGCGATCAAGTTCTGGGGATCTGAGATGTCAAGATTGTTCCTTTTATAGAAAGGATTCTATCCAAGGTTGAGATTACTGAAACTGTTGCCATGTACCTAAGATCTGAACACTTCATCTTTTGACTGAGATTACTTGATCCTAGAACTTCAGATAAGGATCCAAATCAATATTAATATAGTACTAAATTGTCTTGATGTTGTAGACTGTCTCCTTGATGTAGGTTTTGAAACACAAATGCCATGCTTTGATGCCCTTCTAGAAAATTGATCCTTAAATGTCTCCTTTTATTGCCCTTCCTTTGATTTCAGTACCTTAGCTCTGATACCATGTTGAAGAATCTAGGAAAATTAGAGTTAATGTGATTCTTCTTAGCATGATAACTATTTGTGAGGTATTTTAACTTTTTCTTATTAGCACAATCTTCTCTTGATATCATTAGTGTGTGTATTTATTGCTTCATCAAATAGTTACCAAAATACAAGAGACAAGGATACAATATGTTGGCTTTCTGCTAGGGCCAAAACCTCTCCCTATTGGAGAGAAAAACCCACTCAAATTTCTTCCTATAGAGATTCCAATTGACAAATACCAAGGCCATGACCCTTGACCTATCAAGCCACTCCAAGACCAAGACACCAATCCTCTTTTTTTGCTGAAATCATCATCATCATTACTGCTTCACCGAGATCATCATTGTTGCACCACCATTGCTCCTTCATTGATATTTCCATCATGGTTGCATCAATGCTACATATTCATTGAGATCTTCATCACTGTTGCACCAATGCTACTTCTTCACAACAATGAGATCTCCATTCTGGGTTATATATGTGATAGTTGTACTGAGGTCTTCATCATGATTGTAACTATGTTGAGGTCATGACTATGTTTAGGATGTATGCCACATCGAGATCCTCCTCATGAGACTATAACTATGTAACTATTAGATCACATGGATCCTCCACATCACACATGATTGTGTTAGATATGACGAGATAGAGATAATGATTTCCATCCGAGAAACATAGGATTGTTTTCCTCATCTGAGATTTTGAGTCACTTCATTCATCTGAAATACTGTCCCACTGCACTTTATTTGAGATTTCTGATCCCCTATACCTTGTCTTATATTTCAGAGGTTTGAGATATTGTTCTCCTGTAATGTGGATTGCAGACTTGTACCCTATTGGAAATACTGAGAGGGAGGGGTGAATCAGTATTTATTTTCAACTGTTACTTTTACCAATTAGATCACTTATATTTAGAACAAAAAATGAACAATAAGAATAAATGTTTTTATTAATTTCTTCTTTATAATAAATCAAGTACAATATATGTAGGGCTCCAACCCTAGATGAAGACACCAATATTCAATTTCCCAGGCCCCAACCAGTGTTTTCCAAGCACAAACTTGGACTTCTAAGACTCCAACCTTGTCAATTTGAGGTACCAACCTCTAGGGCTCCAACCCTATCTGGTTCAAGCTTCGACCTGGTTTCTTGAGGACTCTGATCCTCTAGGGCTCCAACCCTATCCTCCAAGGCACCAACCTTGTCTTTTCGAGGCTCCAACCCTCAACTTCACTTTGTCAAAATGTATTTGGTTATACTTCGAGGCTCCCAATGTCTTCTTCAATGAGCCTTGTCTATATTTGTCTTCACTTTAGTCTCCATGTTATGTCATCAATGACAACCTTGATCTCTTCACATGAAGGTGCCTCCATTGTCCTTCATGGTACCCAATCAAAAACTTCAACGTCACCTCATGATGGCTTCAGTAAGATTTTCCAAGAGTGACTTCAACGGGCTTCTCCAAGAGTGTCTTTAATGGGCTTCTTTCAAGAGAGTCTTCAATGGGCTTCTCCAAGGAGTTCTTCAAGATCCAATACTTCTCTTGTGAAAATCCCCAAATGTTCCATTGTTCAAGGTCTTCAAGTAATTAAACTTGCGCAAGCCTCCAAGTTTCACAACTATAGGTCTCCAACGTTGTTTCAAATAAATAAAACGCCTTCATAAGACACTTAACAACTACTTCAAGCTTCTCTAAAGAGGTTGGAAGAGAGGGTTACAAACAACTTAAAAACAATCCAATAATCTGCCTCAAAATATGCCTAAATACAAAACACCATCTTCAACAAATTTTGTTCGTTTGCAAGGCTGTGTGAAGAAGGGCTACAAGTCTATCACAAATTTGAACACCACAGGTATACCACGTTGAATCTTTATGCCACATATCCACAAACTAGGCTGAGGTCAAAGCTTTGTTGTATAAAAAAGCTGAGGTTTGTTCACAATTGCAAGGTTTGTTGCTTCCATGGGTTCGAGTTGCAGTGTTCCACAGGACTGTCCTCAAATAGACACATGGCTGAAATTCTACAGGAGTATAGACTAAGATTTAGGCAGCAAGGTATTTAGTAATGACTAATGAGGCTAAAAAAGAGACTGTTTACCTCACAGAGCCCTCCAAAGTGACTGTCCAATAGTTCTAAATTTTACTTGACCTGTCCAACAAATCTGAGCCTCGCATATATTTTTATCACTATAAATTCCAAGATTGTAATATTCTACTCCTAGGTGACTGTCTTTAACTTTGAAGAATAAATCTTAACACCATAACTATTCCCAAACAATGATTCTCTATCCTTTTTGGCCTCCTTTATCTTTTTGTACTCCTCCTATGAATTTATAGCCGAAATTATATTTAAAATGAGGTGCTAGACGTCATATTTATTTATAATTTCACCTTGAACTGAAGGGACACGTCTTTCTGCAAGGAGGCCAACATGAATGTCTAAGTGTAAGTCAGCTCAATATTAGAAATATATTTTTTAACTTGAAAAATCGATATCTCACAAACTACTAGGATTTTCGAGACAAATAAGGGCTTATTGGAAAGAGGAAAAAGTCATCTTTCATATGGTCTAGGTCCCATGTTGAAAGGTTACCTCTAAGGTTGCAAGAATTATTTTTCTTTGTGAGTATCCTTGAATTATTTAGTGTAGAAAATGATTAGGACAGTATGGCTTCTCTTGTTTGGCTTCTCCATTGTTTGGCTTCTTCATTGTTTGATTTTTGCATCATCATAGGATCATAATTTCATCATGTAGTATGCAGCAATGAGTGTATCATCTCGTGTCATCATATAATGGTGCAGTGATACGTCATAGGTAGCATCATTAGGAAAGTTTCAAGGTAGCCTTCTGACCATCAAATGAGATATTCCATGTCATCATCTAGTATTCCAACCTTCATCAAGTGCCATCATCAATTATGGTCATTCATTTAGTGTATGACATCATCAAGTGTATGGTTCGATATGTCATCAAGGGTTAAGGTCTAGATCATCAAGGTTCATGCAACATTATAGTTAGTTCAAAGGCTCCTTAGGATTTCTTCATTAATGGTTTGACATCTTCATGGCTTGACATCTTCATTGATGGTATCCTTGTCAAACAAGAGTCCTGACATCATCATCTGGAACCAGGCATCTCAAGAATATTGACATCTCAGTCAATGCCATATTAACATCAATGACAACCTTGATTAACATACCCATCTGAAAATCACCTTGTGACAGACCTCCGAAAATCTCAGACAAATCCAAGTTCTTGACTTTTGTCTTGCGGATACCCTAGCTATGTATTTATAGTATTATGTCTCCATAATAAGCCGACTTGAACCAATGAAGAGATGTTTAATTTATGCAAGCCGACATGACTTTATTTTAATTCATTTGCAGGCTGACATGATTGTGTTTTACATCATTTAGTTTGCATCCTTCTTCAAGAGGATTGTGCTTGCCTTGGAGGGCAGATCTAGACACTATGTTGACTCATATACATTACATATATACATTACATTTTCTTTGACTCTTTGACTTTCCTATAGCACTTCAACATGTGCTGGACCTATGTAATGAGAAACAAACTCATTATATAATTTACAAAATAATATTTATTTTATTTACAAGTACAAATATCAATATTATATTTATGAAGACCGAACCTAGTTACACTTTCTTCAACAACTTGTGGACCTTTTGAGAAAATATTGAAGACTTTGTTGAGAAAAAATTTGGAGTAGACATTGTAGTCCTTGAAGCAAACCTAAAATAAACCTTGAAGAGTAGGTTGGAGCTTGGATTTATATTTGAGGATTGGAGTCCTCATACAAGGTTGGAGCCTTGTGAGAAACCAAGTTGGAGCCTAGATTCATAGTTGAGGATTGGAGTCCTCATACACGGTTGGAGCCTTATGAGAGACTAGGTTAGAGCCTAGATTTATATTTGAGGATTGGGGTCCTCAAATAGGGTTGTAGCCTTGAAGAAGTTAGAATTTCTTCGTAATGGTTGGAGCTTGAATTGTTGTAAAGGATTGGAGTCCTTATTATTTTTATTAATAAAATTATTCTCTTATTCTACATCTTCTATTCTGGTGTAATTTGTGATAAAATTTAACTGGAATAATATAACAATTTGATCCGAACTTATGCAGGAATGCAACAAAATATAGATATACACATAAACACGAAGATGAAGTAGAAATAAAATTTTATTTCATTAATATCAAATACTGAAATATGCTTACATACATAAATAGAAATAAACTAGTTGTGACGATGGTAGCTTATCTCTTAGAAGAGATGTGGCGGCTACATGCCTCTAAACTATGTAACAATGAGGCTCAAGGGCCTTTTTATTATTGAACAAGGGAAAACTCCAACCCTAGGAGATGGAACACCAAGAGTTTGTGGGCCCTGTTGGGGTTAGTTGGGCAGCCAACTTCCCGAGGTTGTAACTTGGTCATATTATATTCATTTGGCGCATATGATACTTCATTGGAAATATGTGTCTGAGTGCTACAGGATTTTCCACAGGCATAGCCTGCTACAAACCTAAAAAAAAATGTCATTTAGGGGGTCAAAACTGCTCTGGAAGTTCAGGACCCAAAAACTACTAAAAATAATAAATGTTGCTATAAACATGGAAACTAATGAAATTGACTGGAGATTTAAGTGGAATAGGTGGGTGGCCACCAATATCCACCCAGATCAGTCCTCCCTCCTTAGGAAGCAATGGTCCCCATTGGGTGCAAAGTCTCCATGAGTTGAGGAAATTTCTGTTGAACCTAGTCCTTGGTGAACCACTTGCCCTGGTGAAGGAGTTGGACTGCTTTGAAAACTTGATATAGTTGGATCCTCTATTGGAGAGTGTTCTTGATCTACATGTTCATGATCTAATCAGTTGTATCTTGTTCCATGAAGTCTGGGTTTAACTCCGTTGGTGTGAGTTGTTCTGAAATGTCAGATGTGTCCAACAATGGTGGAAAGTATGGCCAAAGGCAATCCACATTGAATACTGGGTGCAAGCTAAGGAATGTTGGAATGTTAAGCTCAAAGGAATTGTCCCTTATAGCCTTGGTGATGGTGTATGACTGATATCATAGTGGGTGAAGCTTTTGGTGGGGCCCAGCCATGTGTTCCTTCTACAGATGTAGTCAAACTTTGTCACCCACCTATAACTTATTTGGCACTCGATCTTGATCATGTCACTACTTGTACTTAGCATTGGCTCTATCTAATATGTCATGGACATGCTGGCAGATGTACTGAATGTGCTCAATGAAGTTTTTAGCCTTGTTATCTTTAGTCTGTACATGATTCGAATCTGCCTGAGTAGCTGCAAATGGTATGACCACATCAATGGGACATAATGGTTGAAATCCCAACCCTATCTGAAAGGGGTTGTGGCTAGTTGAGCTATGGAGTGATTTGTTGTAACTGTGTTGGACATATGGTTGGCTTTCATCCCATATGCATGGATGCTTCAAGTTGTACATGTGTAGAATGTGTATGATCATCCCGTTGACGACCTTTGTTTGGCCATTAGTTTGGGGATTCAAAGTTGTGGACTTAGTGAGCTTAATATCCAACAAAGACCAGAGACTTGACCAAAATGTTCTTAGGAACCTGATGTCCTAATATAAGATAATAGGTTGTGGGTTCCCAAAGTGTACCCACACTCATTCAAGCAATATCTTAACAATCGCTTTTGTTGTGATACTATTCTTGCAGGTCACTAGAATGGCCTGTAGAAATTTTTGAATAATTTAACACATATTCAACAGAGATTATCCTGATCATGTACTATTACAAAATACATACACAATACATAAGCTCCTCTACATTGATCATCACTATAGCAGCATCAATAATAATAAAACATCAAGAGCATTCACACATTAACACAGTATGTAACCCGGGGAAAGCATCTGGCTAAAAACCCCACACTATCTGTATATTAATGATTGAGACCATGTAACATTACAAAGTACAATGCTTATCACAAGCAATCCAGTACCAGCTCCACCTGTTACACACAATACAGCTAAGATCTGATCTCCAAATCTATTCCACTGCTTGCCTGCCTCCACTGCTCAATACCTGCTCAAGAATGAATGAGAATGGTCTACCAAACTCGTATTTCACCTCCAAAGAATCACTCACAATGTGTAAGACATGAGCAGAAGCTACAAACTGGGCAAATACATGAGCAAACTCATTGGCATACTCAATCCCTTGATTGTGCAAGATCTGATGCACAACTATAGTCACAACTGATAGCAATCTGATTCTCTAACACCTGTCCCTGATGAACTGAACATGCACTGACATGCAACTGAGTTAACTGATGTATTCTATAGTTGTATTATGAGTTAATAATTAGTTTAACAACTCATCATTAGTCTATTTGCAGTTAGACTAACTACAACTAGTTTAACCAAGTCAAACTAAACACAACTCCATCAACTCCACAATCAACTCCACCAAACTCAACTGATTGAGTTCTAACTGAAGTCATGCATGCAACAACTCAACTGACTCATAAGAAAAGCATACTTCCTTCTGACAGCTGCATGGGCCACATCTGTAGCTCAAACTGAAGTGCTCCAAGAGAATAAGATCAAGTTTATAGTCCAAATATTATTATGAGACAATAATATTTGACTTTTCTATTTTTGACAGCCAGTCTAAAAATAGACTTTGATCACCCACACTGTGGTCACCCACACTTTGGTCACCCACATTGTGATCACTCACACTGTGATCAAAAATAGAACTTGCGCCATATTTTTCCTGCAGGCCCACTTAGTGAAGGCAACTCTTTTCACTAAGCTCCATCATCTTGTTGCAATCTCAACACTCCCTCTCGACAAGATATGGATTATCAGCAATGCCTATCCTGCCTCGGTGGTACTCGAATTTGCTCCTGGTGAGAGCCTTCGTCAAAATATCAGCATCTTGATCCTCCGTTGGAATGTATGAAAGCAACATGATCCTCCGCTGCACACAATCTCTGATATGATGGTACCTGATGTCAATATGCTTAGATCTATCATGAAATACAGGATTAGCCGAGAGTTTAATGCAACTCTAGTTATCACAGTAAATCACAGTAGGATCCAAATGAGAACCAAACAAACCAACCAGGATCTTCCTCATCCATATAGCCTCGCATGCAGCCAAACTTGCTGCCATATACTCAGCCTCCGCTGAACTGAGTGCCACGGATCTCTGCTTCCTGCTGTACCAAGAAACTGTTGTCGATCTAATACTGAAGACCCCTCCTGATGTGCTCTTTCTGTCCGTTGGGCTCCCTGCCCAATCTGCATCCGTGAAGCCACATAGCTTCACCTCATCCTCCTGTCTGTACCACAAACCATATCCCGATGTGCCTCTCAAGTAGCGCAATACATGCTTGCCCGCCTTCCAGAAGAGCTTGGTAGGCTTAACCATAGCTTGTGAAAGTTTGTTAACTGCATAGCATATATCAAGTCGTGTATTGACCAAATACATCAGCGACCCCACCAACTGTCGATAAACAGTGGCATCCACTTCTTCTCCCGAAGTGGCATCCTCCTTCCTCCAACCTCCAGGAAGAGGAGTATCAATAGGCTTGCAGCCATGCATGTTGAAATTCTCCAGTATCTCCCAAGCATACTTGCCCTGAGAAACAAACAGTCCACCACTGCGTTGCCATATTCCAATCCTAGGAAATAGTGAAGGAGGCCCAAGTCCTTCATCTCAAACTCTGTAGCAAGATCCTTCTTGCATGACAGTATCAACAGCTCATCACCCGTTAGAATCAAATCATCAACATACAGTACAATGATAAGCAACTTACCCTCCACCATAATCTGGTATAGGTTAGGATCTGCCTCGCTCTTGGAGAATCTAAGTCCTGTGAAATAGCTGTCTATCCGTGTGTACCAAGCACGTGGTGCTTTCTTCAACCCATACAGCGCTCTCTTGAGCTTGCACACATGCGACTCGCTGCTGAAGACCTCAAAGCCTTCGGGCTGCTCAATGTACACCTCCTCCTCAATGACTCCATTGAGGAACACAGTCTTCACATCCATCTAATGAATGTGCCATCCCATCTGCGCTGAGAGAGCAAGAATCGTCTGTATGGAAGAATACCTTACGACAGGTGCAAAGGTCTCCTCATAATCGATCCCCTCTATCTGTGAAAAGCCTCGAGCAACAAATCTTGCCTTGTACTTCTCCACACTCTCGTCAGCTGCCTGCTTGACCTTGTAGATCCATCTCGAACCCACCAATGATTTCCCTTCCGGTCTAGGAATAATCTCCCATGCACTCTTTCTGACAATATAATCATACTCTTCCACCATGGCGTCTACCCATGCGAGATCCTCCACAACTTCCTCAAAAGAGGATGGCTCAGTCACAACACACTTGCTCATCAGAGCCATGTATCCAGTGTACCGATCAGGTGATTATCTCTGCCTGCGTTGGGTTGTAGGTGGTCCTACAACTTTCTCTGCATCTTGAGCCAGTCACTCAGCTTCTGTCAAGCGCTTTCGCCCTCTGATGGTTGGTGCTGCATGAGTGGTCTCTTCCACACCATGAACCTTGCCCTGTGGCTGATCCACGTCCTGAAGCTCATCCTTAGGAACTAATAGCTCCTCATCTGCATGCAAGTGTAGCTCCCTCTCAAGCGAACACTTCATGGCTTTATCCTCCTGAAATTTTATATCCCATCGCACAACATTTTTACCACTATCTGGCAAATACACATGATAGTTGTGGGGCGTATCAGTGTACCCCACAAATATCCCAACCTCTACGATCGGCTCCAACTTCTTCCTGGCATCCTTCGTCACATGCATGTAAATGTTAGCACCAAAAATCCTCAAATGAGAAAGATCAGGCTTCTTACCAGAATAAGTCTCCTCAGGTGTACTCATGCCAAGTATCCTATGAGGAAATCAGTTCTGCACATAAACTGTTGTATTGCATGCTTCCGCCCACAAGTGAAGGGGTAGGCCCTGATCATGCAACATTTCTCGTGCAGCACCCACAATCGTTCTGTTCTTCCGCTCAGCTACCCCGTTTTGCTGTGGGTTATGGGGAGCTATGAGCTCTCTACGAATCCCTTCTGCCTTGCAGAAATCCTTGAACTTGTCCGAGATGTATTCACCACCATTATCGCTCCTAAGAGCCTTCACCTTCTTCCCCGACTCCTTCTCGACCAGTGCTTTGAATTCACAGAACTTTGAATATGTCTCGCTCTTCTTCTGCATGAAGAAGATCCAACACTTACGAGAGAAATCATCAACAAAAATCACATAATACCTATGTTTTGCTGTCGAAGCAACTGAGAAAGGTCCACACACGTCTGTGTGAATTCTCTCAAGGATTGTCGTGGCACAACTATCCTTCTCGTGAAAGGTGGCTTTCACAAACTTCCCCAAAGTACACCCCTTGCACTGATCTGACTGCGCAAGTGTGCATTTAGGAAGCCCTGTAGTGATCTGCTGCAGTATCTTCAAGGCTCCATGGTGAAGGTGACCCAATCTCCCGTGCCACAACTCACCATCATCCTAGCTCACCAATCCTTCTGCCTTGCCCGCCATTGCTGCGCATCCATCTACATACAACTGATAAAGGTTCCTCACTCGAAACCCTATCTTCCGGGTCTCACCAGTTGTCTTGCTGCGCAGGAAAGCCTTTCCCTCGCTGAAAACAACATCATACCCCTTGTCTTCTAACATCGCCACTGAGATGAGATTCTTCGTCAATCCTGGAACATGCATGACTTCCTTCAATACGAAGGGTTTACCAGACTCCCTCTCAAAGGAAATGGTACCGATACCGGTCGCACTGTATCTACCATCATCACCCATCTCGATGTGCACTCCAAGATCTTTGTCCTCCAGGTCAGAGAACAAATCTCTATCTCCCGTCATGTGAAAAGACGCACCATTGTCCAAGAACCACACTGATCCCATCACACTTGAAACCAAGCATGCGATCAATGAAAAATCAAGCTCAAACTATGAGGCTAGAGCCTCTCCTGCTGAAGATCCAGCAACCTGCTTTTTCTTCTTCTTCTGCGGACAATTTGTGGCATAGTGTTCGTATTGGTGACAGTGAAAACACTTCACCTTGGACATATCCTACTTCTTGCCTTTTGCACCAGAGTGAGAAGCTTTCTCGTTCTTCCCCTTCTTTTCTTTGGCAGCCAAAGCGCAATTCTCTTCATCAGATACCTTTGATGAAGATCCATTCTCACCTTTATTGTTTCTGAGTTTATCCTTGAGCGCCAGGTTGCTCTTGCTTTGGAATAACATTTTCAATCTGTTGAAAGACATTTCAACAACACTGCTGCAAATTCGATTTCCACCAGCTCAAACTCAACTATTTTCGATCTAAGATTCATGAGAACACAATGTTTCTCGTACAGAGATTGACTGTATGGGCATTCACCGGATATCTCACCTTCCAAAGGAAGGATGAATCTAGAGGCTACCTGGCCCGATTATAGACTCTGCCTGAAGAAATAGAATGTAAACACTTCCTGAATAGTAGATCTGATGACCAACAGCTCTGATACCATGTAGAAGTTTTTGAATAATTTAACACATATTCAACAGAGATTATCCTGATCATGTACTATTGCGGAATACATACACAATACATAAGCTCCTCTACGTTGATCATCAATATAGCAGCATCAATAACAATAAAACATCAAGAGCATTCACACATTAACACAGTATGTAACCCGGGGAAAGCATCTCGCTAAAAACCACACACTATCTGTATATTAATGATTGAGACCATGCAACATTACAAAGTAAAATTCTTATCACAAGCAATCCAGTACCAGCTCCACCTGTTACACACAACACAGCTAAGATCTGATCTCCAAATCTATTCCACTGCTTGCCTGCCTCCACTACTCAATACCTGCTCAAGAATGAATGAGAATGGTGTACCAAACTCGTATTTCACCTCCAAAGAATCACTCACAATGTGTAAGACATGAGAAGAAGCTACAAACTTGGAAAATACATGAGCAAACTCATTGGCATACTCAATCCCTTGATTGTGCAAGATCTGATGCACAACTATAGTCACAACTGATAGCAATCTGATTCTCTAACACCTGTCCCTGATGAACTGAACATGCACTGACATGCAAATGAGTTAACTGATGTATTCTATAGTTGTATTATGAGTTAATAATTAGTTTAACAACTCATCATTAGTCTATTTGCAGTTAGACTAACTACAACTAGTTTAACCAAGTCAAACTAAACACAACTCCATCAACTCCACAATCAACTCCACCAAACTCAACTGATTGAGTTCTAACTGAAGTCATGCATGCAACAACTCAACTGACTCATAAGAAAAGTGTACTTCCTTCTGACAGTTGCATGGGCCACATCTGTAGCTCAAACTGAAGTGCTCCAAGAGAATAAGATCAAGTTTATAGTCCAAATATTATTATGAGAAAATAATATTTGACTTTTCTATTTTTGACAGCCAGTCTAAAAATAGACTTTGATCACCCATACTGTGGTCATCCACACTTTGGTCACCCACATTGTGATCACTCACACTGTGATCAAAAATAGAACTTGCGCCATAATTTGCCTGCGGGCCCACTTAGTGAAGGCGACTCTTTTCACTAAGCTCCATCATCTTGTTGCAATCTCAACATGACCATCTTGCAGAATCTGTTGACTACCACGAAAACACAGTCATTTCCATGCTTAGTATAAGGAAGGCTCGACATGCAATCCATGGAGATGGATTCCTAAGGTCAACTAGGAGTAGGCAAAGGAGAATATAGGCCTTTATTCTTGATGTTCATTTTGGAAATGGCATAGGCAATGCAAGATTTGATGTACTTCCCAACATCCTGTCGAAGGTTTGGCCAATAAAAATACTTTTGCAGCACCGACACTATTTTATCTACCTCGAAATGTCCAACAACCTGACTGTATTACTCCTCCCAAATCATATTTGCACGCTCACTTGAAGGAACACAAATGTGTCCCAGGTGGTATAACAGTGCATCTTGGAGGTGAAAATTTGGAATTTTATTACCTACGAGGAGCATCTGGTATGTGTTGTCAAAATTTGGATCGCTCTTGTAAATATACGGCCACCCCGAAATCTCGTGCCCGTAAGAGGTTTTAACAGTGGTTAGCACCATGACCAGTGGTCTACTAAGGTAGTCTGCAACATTTTTGGTGCCGTCTTTCTTGTACTTAATGTTCAAATGGAACTGTTGCAGGTATGTGGACCATTTCTGATGGTGATCATTCTACAACCTCCCCTATGTTTGCATGAACTACAGGGGTTGGTGGTTTGTGTGGATGACCATTTCCTTCCCCATAATGTAATGCTTCCATTTTTGGCAGGCCTACACAGTGGAGTACATCTCTTTGTCATAGGTGGGATACTTTCAGACCGTGTCTGAAAGTGTCTCACTATGATATGCCATTTGATGCCCCTACTGAGTAAAAGCTACACCAATAGGATAGTCAAAGGCATCTATCTCGATCTCAAATGGTTGTTGCAGGTCTGGTAATGTGAGAACTGGTGCATAGTAGAGGCAATGCTTCAACTTGGTAAGTGCATTCAGTTGAGATTTAGACCAAAAGAACTTTTCTTTTGCTCCACCCTTAGTGACTTGACTCAAAGTCCAACTGATATGAGAGAACCCCAACCCAAACCTGTAATAGAAGTTGGAAAGACCCAGAAAGCTGCAGAGCTCTATTAGAGTGGTTTGGGTTGGTCAATCCTGAATGATTTATATCTTGGTTGGGTCCACATGCACACCCCGCTCATCAATGATATACCCCAAATATTGAACCTAGGTCATACCAAAATTTCATTTCTCCAAATTATCACACAACTTGTGTTGTCACAGGTTTTGGAGAACTTGTCGAATATGGTGGAGGTGCTCTTCCTAGCTCTGGATGAAGATCAGAATGTCATCCCAATATGCCACCACAAATTATTTGGTGAAGGATCACAATATTTCATCCATCAGCCTCATCAAGGTTGTGGGGGCATTCATTAACCCGAAAGGCATGACCAACCATTCAAAAAGCCCCTCCTTGGATTTAAAGGCAATCTTCCACACATTGGAGCGTTTGATCGGTACCTAGTGATAACCATACTTCAAGCCAATATTGCTAAAATATTTGGCCCCCTTTCAAAGACTCGAGTTGGAACTTGGGAGGCATGCACCTAGTGGTAAATTTAAGTTTCCCTGTAGGTTATGTGAAAGGAATCACCCTATTCACCTTTGT